>JAGTTD010000011.1:1215000-2415000 GCA_018398585.1 Simmondsia chinensis
AGTGATAAAATATTTAACCTCAAGATACCTCATCGTATATATTAAAATATCAGAGTACCTACGTAATCGATGCTCGGAACCTTTTTTCAATAATTGACGAAAAGTCACAATACAAAACATGCAACTCATACGGACGAGTCCTAAGTCAACCCCTTATAGAAACTGGGAACAAAAAGACAAAAGCCATTCTAACATCCCAACTGTAGAAAACAGGATTGCAAGGAGGGTAAAAAAAAGAAAAGAAAATTTAACGTACACTTAGTGTCTCAACCACCTCTAAAAAGGACTCGGAGTCAACCAGGAAAAGAGTTGAATTGCTAGAGTAACTTCACCCATCAGCTTAAGTTTTTGTGACAGATAGTTTTTTGACATATTATCAAAGCCTTGTTGACCAAAAGATCACGAGTTCGAATCCTAACGGCCCCCCTTCCAACATTAACATAATTAAAACACAAGATATAAAGTAGCCTATGCACACTTCAAACCGAATAAACATTTAAGTGAGAGGGCATATAGAGGATAAAATCAATCTTGAGCATTCACTGATCAATTTAAGCTTTTGGGACAAATAGTTCTTTCACATGAATTAACCAGAACACCGGAAAACAAATCGATCAAGCCCTTAATCTATCAATATAATCTGCTCAATCACAACCGACTCATCATCATCAAACTCCAGCCCCAATTTTTTTCTAAACTCCCATGGACACTCCGCAGTAAAAAATTTATCAAACTGTAGAATACCTAAGTGATAATTTTCCTCTCAAATACATATAAAATTAGTATTGTCCGAGTTGGTACCAGGCATAGTGCCTTCAATTTCATTTTGTCACACGTACAAAAAAAAAATTATACACAGACCTTGTCTGTACCAGCATCCCAAAGGGGCACCACATACTATAAATATATCTGTACATAAATTTGATGGACCATTCCATTAAATTTATCTATCTATATTTTATTGTCACGTTTCACAATTTTTCTGCAAACAATGAGGCGGTCATTAAAGCGATTAAAACGGAGTATACTATTTGAGATGACATTTAGCTGCTTGTCAATGATATCAACAAACAACAACAACAAACCCAGTGCCTTAAGGACTCCCACCTAAGCGGGGTCTAGGGGTGTAACTCTACCAAGAGGCCGTTTCCGAGGACCCCCAACCTTACAGGGTTGGCAACACGAGGAATTCCTAGGATCCTGGTACTACTCTGGCCCAAGCACGCTTAATTTCGGAGTTCTAATAAGATCTGGTGCATTAGCGCCTAGTAATGAACCCTTTGTCAATGATATCCATATTTTCAATTCCAAGGTGAAGCGGATTTCTTTTCAACATTGCTTCAAAGAAGCAAACGGAGCAGTGAAATGGTGTAGGAATGGCAATTAAGCAGGTAAAACCCGTCACCCGCAAGCATCCATCCCATTTGGGGGGTAGTAGGTACGGGTCAAGTACACGTGGCCATACCCACCACAGATATGAAGCCGGTATGAGTATAAATATTGTACCCGTCTTACCCTGCTACATACCCGCATCGCACCGTGTCACAAGCACCATACGATCCAGACCCGCCCACCCGCCCTATACCTGCTCTATTTTGTATCTAATTAACTTTCAGGTTAAAAAATATGTTCTTAAATTCAATTACCTAATTGTTTATCAATGTTAAAATATAATTGAATTCTTTAAAATAGTACTAAATAATTAATACGGACAGATATAAATAATCGTTTAGTACCTATATTACGGTAGATATAGGTGGGTAATGGACACCCTTTGGTACCCTAGTTATGGGTATGGATTCGTATCCGTCGGGGCAGTTTGGGTATCCACTTCATACCTGCAGCGGATAATGGGGCGAGTATAGGTATGAATTTGGCATTTGGGTAATGGGTACAGGTATGGAGGAGGGACCCGCCGTACCCCGTCTCACTACCATCCCTAGATTGTTCTGCGAACCGAGGTCATGATCTTCCTACTCCTGTAACTTTGGGAATCCGTTTCTCAAACATTCTACCCTTTTTGAATAACTTTTACCACTTCAGAGACAAAAGCATCTTGCCAAATAGATATATTCTACTGTAAGGTTTGTGAATAAATATACAAATCAACTTAATTGAAATCATAAGATATTTCAAGTTAGTAACTCACCTTTTTTTTTTTTCTTCTTCCAAATGATCAGTTTTTAACACCTAGTTTATTAGGTATTTGTGCTCTAAATCCAACCTGCAAACAAGATACAAAACCGACATCAGAACTTCATCGCTATGACACAAGCCGATGATACTAAGCAGAAACATAAAACTCGATATTAGACACTCGAAATTAAAAAATTTAGAATCCAATGAAAGCTCAGAGAAAACTAGGGTTTCTTTCGTATTTAAGAAGAGTTCTACAACACAAAATTACAAAGTTGCCACTATACTAGTCATAAAACACAAAAGTGACACGAAAACACGTCTAGAAGCCGAATTTGGGGAAAATAGGTGGGGCCGGTGAAGAAGCCGTTGGATTCACGTAGTTCAGACCAAGAGCTTCATTTTCATACATACTAGGCCCCATAAGTTAATTTCATATAGATCGAAAGTTATGGTTGTTTAAAGTTGCAACTATGGAACTATGATTCTGGACCATCCCCTGGGTTTCTGTCAATCTAATTGCTCCATGAACTCTTTTGTTACTCGTCCTACATCAGCGGGGTTTCTCCATCAAGTCGATACAACCGGGAATTTATCACTCAAAGGACCAAAGGTTTGATTTTCTATTATCTAGGTACTATGATATTTAAATTTATACAATAAAATACCCTGAGGATATAAGTACCCTCAAATAATTCTGATGTGTTACATAATTTTGGTATACACAGGTGCCTCCTCTTGGAACTTGTGAGTTTTAATTCGAAAATACATTTTTCTACAGAAGTTCGCCAAATTTAGACAAAGGTTACCCAGGTAATAAAATTTTTAAATCTCGAGGTACCTCATTGCACTAGCAGAGCCAATTTTAAAATATTGGGGGCATGTGCCCCAGTGACATTGGAAAAATGTCGGAAGTATATACGGATTTTTATCACTTGTCTTAGTAAAAAGTTAAGATTACACGAACTGATATAAATTTATATATAATATTAAGCACGTTATTTGTCATCTATTCTTATCACAGCCCCTACTGAAAAATAATTTTGGATTCTCCACTGCTTCATTGTATATATGAAAAATAGAAACTAACCTAAATCAAAGACATGAGATTCCATCACTAAAGATACAATGATTTTGTCATAATAAGACCGCTCCAGAAACTCATATACTACTCATTCTACATCAAGGCTTATAACCTATCAAATCGAAGCTATCAGACTAAACTATGTAATTCCAACAGCTACGGCTTCGCCGCTAGCCCCACCTATTTCCCCAAATTCGGCCTCCAAACGTGTTTTTAGAGCCACTTTTACTTTTCCAGATGGTTTAGTGGCATTTTCGTAATTTGGTATTTTAGCACATTTTTGTAATTTCGAATTTTAGCGCATTTTCATAATTTTGGGTTTAGGATTTCCTGGTGCCCATAAATACTCATTATAGTTTATCGTATGACTCATTCCAAAATTTCTAAATACAAGCCCTAATTATTTTCTCTTCATTTTTTTCACTCTCTCTCCCCAACGTCTCTCTCTCCCCTCCAACGTCGGCCAGCTCGCCGACGACCATTAACACCAAGCCAGCGACACCCACCTGACGACGACAACCCACCGCCGGTAAGCGTAGTGCCCCCCCCCCCCCCCTCCCTTCTCCACCCGCCCTCCTCCCCACCCTACAACCACCCTCACCCCAAAACCAGGCACCACCGCCATTGACCACCATCGATCACCCTCCACCACCCTCACACCCACCCCCACGAGTCCCCCACCCCACCCCACCCACACCCTACACCACCCCACCACCGGTACCCACCCACACCACCACCACCACCACCCGCCACCAGTACCCACCCCACCCCCACCCCCAACAAAACCCCTACATTTTAACCACGCCCAAACCTTCCCCGCCAACCGCACCCACAACCCCCCACCCCCCTGACCACCACCACCACCACGCCACAATCAGCAGCCCGCAACCAGTTGCCAGGAGTGGGCCCAGGCTTCCATGCTTTAATGCTGCAGACTAGCTCATCAGGTTGGGGTTCCTCTCCCTTCAGGGTAGCTCCCGAAAAGGGAAAGGCTGCGTACATCTACCCCCCAAACCCCGCTTATGCGGGAGCCCTTATGGCACTGGATCTGTTGTTGTTCTTCTTGTCGTTGTTGTAAACCCTGGTTATTTTCTCTTTGGTGGATTTCAAACTGTTACTCGATTTTAACATGTTCAAAACCGATTCCACGTTTCCGTTCCATATGCAATTACATCTTTACACAATCCAATTTGGATGAAAAACTGGTATCAAATCGTAAAATACAATTTGCAAAAAATTTCAAATTGAACCAAACTATTTTACATTTCAAACTGAGCCAGAAAAAATGGCAAAATACATTTTGGTCTAGTTTCATTTATGGTTCAAACATAATGACAAGAAAACTAAATACTTTACTAGCAAAGTGAAAACTAAGAATGGGCGAGGCCATTCTATCTAAGGAGCATACATGTAATAAATAAGAGAATACTAAAGATTCGAGCCGTAGAATTTGTCAATTCATACACAAGGAACTTATTAGGTTGCATAACGATATTAGACCTAAAAGAATGATTTCGAAATATCCAGACTAAATTGGCGAGAGAACTAAACATGATAAGTGATAAACATTATGTAATAATCATTGCTAGTAAAATATACGTATAATTAGTATATTAAAAACATATATCATTGCAATGACATGGTAAAACACGTGAGTTTTAATGTTAGTCGCACATACTTCTTTTATAATACGTATTCGTATTTTTCCTGAATAAAAAATAAATATCTGTTTGAAAATAATCATGCTTAAACCTAATTTAAGTATCTATATTCTATATTTTGCTAAATTTGTCACTTCAACTCCAAACTATTAAATCATAACGTCTTGACAATGTTTTATGCTTCTTGCTACCCTTATTACGGGTAACACCATCGAACAAAAACAAATTGACAGAATTAAATCCCTATTCACTTCGTCGGAATTTTAGAAGGAGTTCTTACAAACATGAATGTAAACATATATATATATATATATATATATTTTTTTTTTTTAATCAGTCAACAAACTTTTGCTGAACTTTTTACGTATAGAGCCAAATAATAACGAACATATTAAATTTCATTTAATTTCCATGCTGTAGTAATAATTATGTGAAATGCAAATCACTTTCAAATTCTATTTCTTAGTAGCAATGAGAAATGAGAGTAGTTGTTTACCAATGTACACCGAGTAAAGGTGCCGAGGACGAGCGAAGAACTAAGACTCATCAAAATCTTGTCAACTGCTGAAGCATTTGAGAGCCAGTTGATTGCGCAACTAGTTGATCTGAACCGGGAGACGGTCTCATCATGTGATTTCCATTGAAGTTTCCGAATCCCTGTGTGGCAATTTCCTTAGAATTGTTTGGGTATGCTTTCAATTGAGAGGGCTCCATCGATACGCGTATCTGATGCACATAGCGCAAATTTAGTTCCTTGTTTAAAGCTTTTTTTTTTTTTTTTTGGGCAACATGGGTGTATGAGCCAGCTTAAGCGCGAGTCCACTAGAGGTGTAAATGAGCGAGTAGAACGAGATGGCTTGTCATAAAGCTCGATATGCCCAGCTCATTTCGAGCTTGAGCCAAGCTAAGCTGGCTTGTTTAGCTTAACGAGCCGAGTCTGATCCTTTTGAAGCTCAAGCCCAAACAAGCTCAAAAGAGTACGGATCAAACTTAATAAACCTAAATAAGGCAAGCTTTATTAGGAGCTCACCGGGCTGGGTTCGAGCTCAAGCAAGTTGTGGTCAAGCTTGAAGTTTCTAGGCTCGATGAGTTTCAAGCCAATCCTTGAGCCTGAGAAGCTCAGCTCAGTTTATATACACTCTTAACCTCGACTAATCTCAAGTTGCACTAATCATCCACTAAGAAGTTTGCAATGTATAACAAGTTGAGGCCATCAACACCCAATGGACGGCCCCGACAAATTGTCTACACTCAATAGCAGTATTCAAACCCTAAATCTAGCACTCCGGAAGGCACTAGGTGCAAGTGCGTTACCAATTGCGCCAACCCCTTGGGATTACCTCATTGTAAGTAATATCATTACGCAAAAACGAAAAGCAATTCAAACTTACCATGTCAAGACGCTTCGTGTGGACATCACTTGAAGACTGAAAAGTGCCAATGTAAAAGCAAAGTTAGATATGAATCCAACCACTACTTTTATTTCCTAAATTAAAATATCCCTCATTCTTATGGATCACGAGCATGACATTGAACCATATCATAGTCGCAATGTCACATAAGCGACTGTCACAGACGTTACATAACATTTACAAAGATCATATTGAAATTTTAAGGAAACACAAGTTGCTTTTAAGCTTTATATTTTCAAAAATCAGAATAAGTAACCATACAATCATTAATATTCATAACCCTTCGCGAGTTTTCAAGATATAAATACATATATAAATAAATCCAGATATAACTTCAATGTGGAATCTCCTTAAACAATGGAAAAAGAAGGGGGGACAAAAAGAAAAGGAGAATGGCTAGACGCGACAAGCCACTTTCACCCATACATGCGTGGTCAATTTTGATTTGTCTTACTGGCTATCGCTGTTATAGGGGAAAAGCTGGCAAAATGTAACACGACAAAAAGGGCTTGTTTGAGCCAACATGTGAAAAAATGTTTTTTTTTTTTCATAAGTACCTTCACAGCATTTTTGTGTGAAAATTTTAGTTTCTACTTTAAAGAAAAAGCAAATTTTCCTCCGCTTCTAATTCTATTTAAAAGCGGTTCTCTTTCCTAGCCAAACACCCTCAAATCCTTAAAATGTGCTTTTACCTGGGAAAAAAAATACACTTTTTTCCAAAAGCTTAAATAAACATACCATTAAAGGGGACACAAAACACCTGCAAATCCGACTCGATTTTGACATGAACCTAGCACAACTTACCATTTTTCAAGCGAATTTCACTGGCAGACATATTGGCTATATTCTGTCACAATTTTAAGGCAGAAGCAAATCAACACGATTTTACTTATTAACACATGTTTGGCACCCCTGACAATTGTCATTGAAGCTTCGTATTCAAGGGGTCCCCCACAACATCCACCCTCCATGGCCTCCAATCAAGATTCAGGAATCGGGAAACAAGGTTATTATACAATTTTCAATGATAATAAATATTTTTAGGTGCAGACATTAAATCATAAACAACAAAGTTCAAGATGTTCATATGAAAAATGATAATAGTTTTAGGTTACCAAGAGCTCTGCGAGACCTTCAAAAATGGGTTGGATCTTTTGGTAAGCAAGTAAAAGAAAAGGCACTCACAGCGTCTTTCTGGCATTTCCGCTCCTCGCTTGAGTACCCTGGAATTGGCAGATGCAAGTTCTTCTCTGCAATTTATAATCCACCGTAAGTACTTAGGGAGAAACAGAAATTTGCGACAAGCTGAAGCATGTCTTAAACAAAGTAGTTTCACAAATCTTTTAAACTAAGTAGCTCTACGCATCGTCTAGGCTCCATTTGTTTAAAAGAAAAACATTTTTCTAATGAAAAACTTTTGTTCACAAAATATTTCCAATCAAAAATATTTTATCCTTAAAAATTTGTGTCATTCTAGCCAAAGAAAATGATTTCATTCTATAAATTCATATGGATTTACAATTGGTAAAGTTGAGATTGAAGTGTGACATATGACTTGAGATAATTGCAAACAATGCTGCATCTTTTTATACAGGTATGAACTATGCAATTATGTTGCAACAACCCTGATGAAGATAGTATTATCATTATTATTATTATTATTGAATAGAAATTCAAGACATGAAAACTGAAGCACGCTCTCAAGTATGAGGGAGGAGATTCACAGCAACAAAACCATGTCAGGTTAACCAGAAATCTCTACCTCAGTGAGGCACATGATATCATGCTAAGTTAGGCGAAAGCCCAAGAACTAATCATATTAATATGAGTTCAAGATAACAATCAACATCCTTTTGTATATTTGTTTTAGATGTTATGTAAAAGTCTGACGCAACATGAATACTAAAGACATGCCAAAACGACATGGTAGGAAACATGGAGAAGGTATGGAATAATATTCAAGGATAAAATATATACACTGCGGCGATATTTTTATGGGAAAAGGCATTTCTGTTAGGCTTTGGGCAAAAAGTTCTAGAAGATTTTTGGCCATGCCCTTGGTCGATTTGCAAAGACACTGAAGTGCTTTATATTATTAGTTTTATACTTCTGTATTTCTTTTGTTCATTGAGGATATCTTGAACTTAACTTTTGTACATCTTTGTATCCTAATTCTATTTGTTTTACTATCGAAAAAATTGTGGAAGGAAACATTGTAGATGAAGTGAAAAACCTAGGTGAAGTAATATATCCTTGGATTCCAAAATTGTTGATTTCCGATGCTTCGCCAAATTGCATGCAAACGCCGTGACCTGCAAGAAAAGTGTTAAGTGGAAATAAGTATTTTTTTCTGTAAACACTACTCTCGCCTCTGCATCAACTCCTAGTACACATATGATCGAATCCTGGAAAACATACTACAAGATGAAATTACATGCAAATTGAACGTCGCTAACACCAAACCAAACTAATGCTTGTCCTACGAGATGGGGTTCACAATATATATTGGGTATGAGCAGAATCCACTATGAAAGGATTTGACATAATTTTGTCAGTTGTCAGATAACTCACACATCCTTCCTCTATACAAGTCAATCTCAGTATAAATTACGAGCCTATATGTGCCCATTCTAGCTAAGTTCCAGCCTAAATGAACCGAGCTCGAGCCTAGTCGAACCCAGACAAGCAGAGATTGAGTTTAAATGAGCTTATATCAGATGAGCATAACTTAAGAGTTTGATAAGTTGAGCTCAAGCTCAATCGAGCCGAGCCAAGCCGATCCGTTCCGATCCGAGTCAAGCCCAAGCACAAAGTCTCCGGATTCGGTGAGCTTTGAGCAAATGCTCCCCCCCTAACGAGCTAGGGCTTGGGTTGGCTAGGCTCAGTCTAAATGTTTACACCCCAAATGTACTTAACACCTCAAGAAATGTGACATATGCTGTTCAATCATGCCACTAGCTATAAATAATTCATTCGAGCCACCCACTGGGCCTGAGGTCCCAACTTACCTATTTGCACATAAGAAAATTTCTAAACATACAATTTTAAACCTGGATATCATTAGTTAATCTGTGCCTAAGCTGGGTCAAATACCCGGGTTACCAAAAAAGACTCACTGATTCAATGAAGTCATCAGCAAACTGTAAAAGTAGATCTTCGACTTCAGGGTCCAATTTCCCAAGCGGATCCACCTGGAAGCATTTGCATAATATATCAGACCGCTATTTGCACTGAAAGAGAAATGTAACATATTTTCCAAATCATGATGTATAAGAAGGAAATATAAAATTATAAAGTGCAAGCAATGAAAACTGAATCAATCCAACTGCAACGGATTTAGATGGAACCACTGAAATAACTTATATTCATAAAAGGCTCTTCTCTGCAGATAAACAATGAACTCTGAAGCATTAGAATGATGCCAGGCGAAAGTGGTTGTAAAATGATCTCCCATCACGTTAAATCTAGACGACAACGACAATAACAACCTCAAGGGCTCCCGCATGTGCAGGTCGGGGGGGCCAGGGCCCCGCCTGGGGGGGGGGGGGGGGGGGAGCCCGGCACATAAACTTAACCAAAGTGAAAGTAACAATCCAATAATTCCTAATTATGAATGCTGGTAGTCAAAAATTATGTCATCGGCCACTCAAATAGAGGTTCCAATAGCATTTTCTCACAGACTCTCTCAACCTAGATTGTCAATAACATTGAATCTACCTAGGGGGCATAAGCAAACCAAATGTTTGATGAACTACTTATATTTGAAACCGATCAACGCTCATTTATGTTCGTTTTGGGGGTTCAACAGCAAATCGAACCGAGTTTGAGAAGCCTCGATAAAAGTTTAATGACTCGGGTTCGAATAGGGGGTGTTCGACTTTTTTTTATCAAGGAGCACTCAACCTGTGAATGTTCATAAACAATTCGATAAGAGTTCTTTAAGGACTCGATAAGGGATTGATAACTATCAATATTAGCTCCAAAATGACTCAACAATTGTTTGATAGTAACTCAAATAGCTTGCCTCCGATAGCAACCTCAAATCGGGAGCAAGTTTGGCTCAATTATGAGCTTGACTTGACTTGATTAAGCTTATGAGCTAAGTCGAGCCGAGTATTGAACACACTAATAACTTATGAAACCTAGTTCGAATAAAGGTCTGATAGTTCAATAAAAGCTCAGTTCGAACTCGAGCTTGATTAGTCTTATCAAGCTCAGGTTTTGGGGGCGTTACAGGTTCCAACAAGAGAATGCTCAACTTCGATTCAGCTTGTTTACACCTCACATATGGCATCATTACCACTTGAACAGCACAGGGCACAAACACAATGAAAGAGGCAAAAACTCAACAAATACCTGTGAAACCAAGTCTTGTATCTTCCTTTTCCCAAGTAGTTGATTAGTTGCTTCAGTTCCCTGACTCGAACTTCCCCCGGGAGTAGTTGTTCCAGATGCAGTAGCATCAGGCTGTGACCCCGTCAAGCTTACCGATTTCTGACCAGAAATCGGTTGGATTCTTGGGGACTGCTGTGTTTGCTGTTGCAGCATTTGCTGCTGCTGCTGCTGTGCCTGCTGTTGCTGCTGCAACTGAGAATGCATCCAAGGTTGTTAAAAATTGGAATTCTACTTAGGATCGTCAGGGACTGTCAAAATCGGAATCATAGGATTGAATTGAGAATCATTAGATTCTACTAAATGTGTACTATTTTAGTATTAAAATTAGTTATATAGTTTACAGAATTATCATATAAAACATTAACTTATAAGGGCATATATAAGAAATGTAATCAAATAAGATTATACCTAATATGATCAAATGAACGTGACAGCTTTCGAGATGATATTTTGCTAATAGAACTTTAGTTAACTAATTTAAGGTTACAATTTAAAACTAAGTTTAATGTACGTTTGGTGAAAGCGTATAAAGGCTTAATTTTCTTTACACCAGGGTAAAAAGGTAAGTTCATTTATATTATATGCTTGAATTTTTTACTTTTCAACTTTTTATTTGTAGGCGTTGGTAGATCAGTAGAATCTTAAAATCGTATTAAGATCTTACTCGTTAGTTTCATTTAATATCAACCAACGGTAAGACTAAAAAAATAAGAATCCACTTAGAATCAAGATCGATCAACAATTGTGAGATCGTAGGATCATGAGATTCTAAGATCCAGATCAAGAGTTCAATAACCATGAACGTACCATAGATGGCTGCTGCTGAGCGAGCTGAGAAAACTGCTGTGGATTTAAAGAGGAACCCACAGCCTGCTGTGAGAGCTGTCGTTGGGACTGCTGCTGTAAGCGGAACGAGGCAGAACCTGATGCAGACATCGCTGGCATTTGCTTCATCCATTGTTGCTGTAACAACGAGTTCGGCATCATCGACGATTGCCCGTTTTGGGACAAACCCGACAACTGTGGGTTCATAAATGCCAACGATGACGATCTCGGTAGGTTTTGACCCTGCAGCTTCTAGAAGTAGGTTTAGATTAATAGTCAGACATGCAAACTGAACGCATGTGACAAAGCTAAACTCAGTAATGTCTCTCCAAAACTGAAAATAATGAATTCCAGATTTGTAGTTATCAGTAAAAACTAATCCCTATGGAAAACGAAGGAGATAATACTAAATTAAACAGGAAAGGATTGTCCGAGAAACAAGAATTTAACGATGAAACACACTACACTAAATCAAATGCAAAACAACTTCGCTAGAAATAAGAATTCAACTATGAAACAAACATTATGGTGCATCCTAATCCTAATGAACTTCCTAACAAAAACTAATAAAGTATAACCTAATTAAAACATCTTTTAAAATCAATAAATCTCATCTTGCGTGTTACATCAACCGATGCAGATTTGAGCACATTCATAGAAGCAAACAAGTCTTCCACATACTTCAAGCCAACTACTTCCATATCCATACTTGATTTTTATTGTCAAAGAGTAAACTACACACCACTTTAGATGATTTTTTTTTTCTTTTTTTTTCTTTTTTTTTAATAAGATACCATCTTAGATGATTTGATAAATCAAAAAGAAACAAGAAGCCCATAAATGAGTTACAAACTCAAGGTAACAGATTGCAGACAAAAACAAAGATAACGAGAAGGGAAAAGATAACATCATTTGGGAAGGAAAGAAATAAATCTAGCTCTTAAGCTCATGGACTATTTAATGAGGAGAAACAATAGCTTGGGATAGAGAACAATGAGGAGAGACATTTTTCTTAGAATAAAAAATCAAGAGGATTTGCATATATTAAATCACAATATTCCGAAGAACAGGTGAATCCAGATCAAGGCAATCACGCAAATGCCCAGCTTTGCTAAGAGCAGTGGTTTAAATCTTTGAACATTTTAATTAAGGTTTGTTTGGTATCGTTTTCTACTCATAGGTTTTAGTATTCTTGTTTTTGGTCCGGGTCTTTTTCAAAAAACCACCTAAATTTTCTAATTTTTCAATGTCACACCTTAATGTGATGATGTTAACATCTGATAGTTTTTATTGACGTGGCATTTTTTAAAATATATAAATTATTTTTCCAAATATTTAAAGTATTTTTAAAATATGTACATTTTTTTTTAATATTTAAAATATTTTTAATGAAATTCCAATTTTTTTTTATTTTTTTTTCTCTTTTTTCAGAATACCACTTCAGTAAAAAACTAACGGATGTTAAAGATGTCCAACTAAGGTGTGACATTGAAAATATTTGAGAAGTTTAGGACTGATAACGAAAAATTAGAAAATCTAGGTGGTTTTTTGAAACCGCACCTAGAATTTCTGTAGTTCTTAGTAAAAAACCAAAAGGGTTTTTTTATATTCATTTTTTACTCAAATTAGGAGAAATTGATAACAGAACACCAAAAAAACAATTATTTCAAAAATATGGCTTTTTTGTACAAGACAAAAACTACAAACAGAAAACAATATTAAATAAGCCCTAGCATAACAATTGAAATCGGAAGCATGCACAAAGGAAAACTCCTCTATAGATAATTGTATAGAAAAACCTGGTGAGGGAATGCTCTTAAATCTATTACATGAAAAAGAAAATGGAGCACTGTATTTCATCAGTTTCATCATGCAGTGCATTTTCAGTGCTTAACTGATAACAAAGACATGGCCAAAAACCCTTGGATATACAGACATTAAACTGTTATGTACTGCAGCTATGATGGCCATTCTTTGGTGCATTTCGTTGGAAAGAAACACTGGAATATTCCAGGAGAAATACACTTGAGTCAACTTTTTGTGGAAGAAGGTGGTTTTCTTAGGCTCACTCTGGAAAAAAGAGTTTGGGGCTTTTTGGGCAATCCCTAGGTTGATCTGCAAAGAGACTAGATTTGCTTCGTTAGTTTTATATTTTTGCATTTCTTTTCTTCATTGAGGATGTCTTACCCTCTTCAGACTTGTCTTGGCGGGAGCCTCTTTGAGGCATTGGATTGTTGTTGTTGTTGTTGTTGTTGTTGTAGTAGTAGTAGTATTGAGGACATCTTGTCCTTAACATTTTGTACATTTTCTCGGTTTTAATTTTTTTTCTTTGTTAATAAAAAAACTTGGGAATAAAAGCATGTTTAGACACTGGATCTTTCCTACTAAAATCTATGTTCAGGCCAATGCGATGCTAAACTACCATACCTTTTCTGCCGCCATCTCCTTTACCCCTTTCTATCCTTCCGAAATCAACTGACTACTATACCCCCTTGACATAAAGAGCCAACTAGTTTTTTTTTTTTTAACGGAAAAGAAATATATTAAGAGATAGAGAATGTATAAAGAGCTAAGGACAAAATGTCCTTAAAATTACAAAAAACAAGAAAAAGCCATAAAAAGCCAACTAGTTATCCGACCGTTGACATGTGCTGCACCAAAAACACTTTTATATTCCAATTTGTAACAAAATTTGGATATAGAGAAGGAACTAGTTGCACAACGGGAAGCAATGAAGCTAAGAACCCATTTGTCGCAAAGGAAAATATTCTCCTTATGAGAAACTTTTCTTCACAAAATATTTTCAATCAAAGTTTTTTCTTCACAAATACTTGTCTTTCTAGCTAAAAAAATTGGTTTCATTCTATAAAACTACATGGAGTTGACTCTTGGCCAAGTTGAGATTAAAATGGTACCAAAATGTGAGATCACTACGGAAAATGTTCTCCCCACAACAAAGGAAAATGTTTTCTTATGTCGAGGTCCCCCAAGAAGAGTTAGAATAACAGTTCCCACTCCTTGGGAGGTACCAAATAAATGAAGTCAATTTCCCTTAAATGAAGGAAAACGTTCCCCAAATTTATAGTTTTTGCTATGAAGTTAAGCAAAGAAATAGTAGATTAAGCAGAAAAAGTCTTTTGTTAAAACAAACAAGCCTAAATTACATGAACCCGTTTATTAGTTTTCAAAGAGAGGATGCATCCGTACCTATATGCACAAAATTTGCACCCAAAATGCTGCATTCTCACAAGATAAAAAAAACAACTAAAGTTTGTAACATGGAAACTTAGTGGAAAAAAAAATTTATTACCCTACATTTGATGATTTTCTTTTTTTATTGGGAAAAAATTTTATATCATTAAGGTTGATGAATTAATTTTTCAGTCTACAAACTGTGGAATAATTTTTTATTTCAAAAATTTGCATGTATTAAAAAAATAGTCCAACTCGTAGTTTGTAGGTGTGTACAATAGGTCTTTCATACCGCTCTTGCTCATTAGAAATGTCACAACATTGCGATTCATATGCGGGATAAGAAGAATAGGTAACATTACCAACAAATAATAGCATGTTTTACTCCCTTCACACCATTGTTAGACTATTTTATTAAATACATGCAAATTTTTGGACTAAAAAATTATTTCATAAAGTTTGTCAACTAAAAATTTAATACACCTATCCTCAGGGTACTAATATATAATTTAACCCAAAAAACAGTACCTAAAACACAACATAGGTAATCAGTGAGGGACAAAAGGATATAGGAGCTAAATTCAAACCTGAGGTGAAGTAAGTGCATTTTGCTGTGTCAGTTGCCTCAACTGAGCCGGGTTGATCCGTTGGTGCCCGTAAGATATTGGTCCATTTGCCCTCATTTGATTGCCAAATCCAAGACCGCCCATCATTTGTAGCGCTTGCATCTGCAATGGTTGCCCCGATGAATTCCCCTGTTGGAATTGTGACCCCTGTAGGATACTCGACCTTTGCCTTGGCTAAAAACAAAAAAAAATAAAGTTAACACTCGACTCTGACAACCCAATTCAAGTATGCATTGGTGTTGCATCTTGAGTTTATGTCACGGTTCATCAACAAAGGTCTATGTCGTCTTGCTTGGTGCTACCTATATATATGTATTTTGTGCAGCTCGAGTTGTATCCTCTTCTTTTTCTTAGTGGATTCTTCTCCTCCGCCCATGGTTTGCCCCACAATTTGAGGGTTTTCCATGTACATACGCGTGTTATTGTTTTCTCTTTCTCTCTTCTCTTCTCAATTTCTTCCACATACATTCTTTTGCTTACAAATTGAACCCAGTTCTTTGGTATTTGTCTAACATTATGACAACTTGCAATCATTTTCAAGGATATTCCACAATATATCTTAAAAGATCCATAATCATGCTAAAAACAGTTTCCAATTCAATACAGAAGTAGAGTGCTAATATTGATTTCAGAGTTCGTTTATTACTTCATCAAACTACGAACCTCATAGCAACAAGCCTGGTATTCCAATGAAACCAAAAGTGTTTTAGAACATTTATACTAAACCTACCAACCATTGAAATCATCCCAAATCAGTGATCTTGGTGATAAAGATTAAGCATTCCGGGGCCTAATCGAGGGTTCCTAAGCATCCCTGTGCCTAGAACGAAGGTTGAACAGCCTTGTGCCCAACCAACTAAGTATCCCTATACTTAGCTTTAAGCAGCCCTGTGCTTAAGAGAATAGAAAAGGGTTTTATTCAATAATATCATGATCTGCCTTTAGGCTTTGTTTACATTGATATTTATAGAAAACAAACTAGAATCTTAAGTCAAAATAAACTCTTAAATGGATAATAACAAAGAAAGCTAATAAAATCAAACTCTATCCTAAAATAATCCTAACTAATGATATATTCTAAAATAATCCTAACTAATAATATATTTTAAAATATAGATTTTACAACAATTCAAATTCCTAATAATTATCCTAAATCTCCATCTTATTCCTTTCCCCTCTATCTCTGTCACTTGATTTAAGAATTAGTTATTAATTTGCTTCTACCACTTACCACGAATCAAAATTGAATAAATAACGATCTATGCTTCATATACTATAAACACAAAAGTACATTGATGATATAAATGACTCACATATTAGCTAATATTACAATATAAAGTGAATTATCTGAGGGGTGCTTGAGCGGGTTTGTACACCTCCGTTTTTTAAAAAAGAGCCCACCGGTCAAAACCTACTTTTAACCCCTAAAATCTTGAAACTTCAATAATTTGTAGGAAAAAAAAACTTCGAAACGTACCGAAGCAAGCAACTGCGACTGCACATTAAATTGAGCAGCTGTAGCAGCAGCCTGGCCAGACAACGTTGGTAGGTGCCCACTTTGCCCCATCATGGTCGACCGAGGCAAATTCCCAGCCCCCAATTGCTGCTGTTGCTGTGATTGTTGCTGTTGTTGCTGTGATTGCTGCTGCTGTTGGGGTGGTGGTTGTTGTTGATGCGATTGTTGTTGCTGTTGTTGTGGTTGTTGCTGCGATTGTTGTTGTTGCTGCTGCTGCTGCTGTTGCCGTAGTTGTTGGTTCAACATTGAACTGCCGAAACTCATTTGCCCGTAAACACCATTCTGCTGCTGTTGTTGCCTCATCATCCCAAATTGCTGCTGTTGAGGCACTTGTTGTTGCTGCTGGTGTTGTTGCTGCTGTTGAAATTGATTCATTCGCGACATCGAAGCTGACCTATGCATACCTTGTTGAGCTTGGAAACCTGGCACCCCCATACCCATACCCATCAAATTTTGCTGTTGTAGCTGCTGTTGAAACTGATGTTGCATCGATTGTTGCTGAGAAACTGTAGAGAATTTCACATATGAGTATCATTTAGTTGTCCTATAATGGAGTTGTAAAAGACAAGGGATCAACATATAATCCTAGTGGGATGATAGAATCTCACTTAGGCTTATATGTGGACATCATATATGGCCAGCTCCATGTTTCAAGCCTCAAGCCAGATGAAATTCACATGGTATTGAAGCAGGTTTGAGATTCACAACTCCAATTAGTCCTCCCTCTTGTCACCCATCACCATGCTCAACAAATCCAAAAAGAAGGCAGCCCTTTCCCATGGTAAAATTCAGGGTCGAAGGAGCATCTCAGTATCAAATAAACTCATATGTGAAGGGGATTGTTGATAAATTCACATGTGAGTATGAGTGTAAAAGAATCATATGCCCTCTACTTGTGTTCAAAATCGACTAGGGCTCGTTCATATTCGTTTTGGGGCTCGATAGTCGAGTTCAACTATACTTGATAAGCTTAATGACTTGAGTTTGAACACGTGGTGCTTGGCATATTAAAGTCTGCAGTATGATAAGGGCTTGATAAACACTCTCAAAAATGATTCCACATTGGCTCGACAGTAACTCAAAAGCTAGAATCGGTATTAAGGACTTGATTGCAAGCTGGCTCTTTTATGAACTCAACTCAGCCCAGTTACAAGCTCCACTCAGCTCGATTAGGTTATCAAGACTAGTCAAACCGAGTTCATTACCAGCTAATATCTTATCGAACCGAGTTCAAATAATGATTCAAAAGCTCAATAAAACCTCAGCTCAAACTCAAACAAGGGATGCTCAACTCAAGTCATTTACCCTGCATACCAGTTTAGTTAAATTGTCCAACACTGGAGTCACAAGAAACAAGAAATTAACACATAAACCTCAAAATTCAACGAAAATTCAACAAAACATTACCATTAGGGTTCAATTGCTGCTGCTGCTGCTGCAATTGAGATATCGAGGGCGATGAAATTTGAGGAATATCAACAGAAGGCGAATTATGATGAGTCAAATTCGAAGGAGAAGGCATAACTTGATTGTTACTGTTATTGTTGTTGTTATTGTTGTTCGTCGCTAGGGTTTGCGACATGGATTCGATTGTGTTCGTCGATTGGAGAGGTTTAGATGACGATGTTGTGTTATCCGCCATAATTGATGAATCAAAATAGGGTTTGGTGAATTTGGGAGGTTTAATTTAGGGTTTGAATCATAATAATGGTTTGATTTCGAGTGATTTTGGGGGGAGGAGTTCGAATTGGGGATTGCAATTTGAGTTTCGGAATCGCTGGGGAGGAGAGAGAATACAGTATAGAGGGAAGGGATAGGGAAAAAGAAAATTGGTTATTTATATTTTAGTATCTGATAATTTTAAAATAATAAAAAGAATTTTTAAATTTTTGTCATATTAATAAAAAATTCTTTTTTTAGTTTTATGATATCTTTTTTAATTAATGGAGCTGACATAACAACTGGCTTTTATTAATACTGCAGTAAAATGATAAAAATGTCTTTCAATATTCTCATTCGTACGTTATTAACAAAAGTATCCTTCAATACTTTTATTTTTACATTATTAGTACAAGATTTGGGATGTTATAATATCTAAAAAATATTTGTTTAGCTTAATTTGCTTAAAAATATAGTTATTAAAGGATATTTTTGTCAATTTACTATAACATTAATAACAAAATAGTTGTCACTTCAGCTCTGTCGACATAAAATGATGCTATCATGTCGGAGAGTGAACCTTTTATTAATGCAACAAAAATTTAGAAGTATTTTTATTAATTTAAAAAGGTTATAGTCTTTTAATTTACTTGTAAAAGCGTCGGGTACTAAAATGTAAATAACCCATGAAATTTTGTTTTAATTAAAATCAGATCCGACGTAATAACAAGATACAAAAATAACGAATTTAGATCAAATGTCTTAGAGATGAATTGAATTTGGGTTGGCACATTAAGGTTGAGTTTGGCTCTGATTTTTAATATAGTGAAAAAAAAAGCTCTAGTTAACTGCAAGGCTTGCATTTAGTTAAAAAAAAATATATTTTTACATCTTTTTTGCAATTTAAACAGAAAGATGAAAACGTCGTTTATAATTAAGTTGAAAAAGATGTAAAGTGTATCTTTTTTACAGTTTGTTTCGGATACACGTCATATAAATATTATATTAGCATTAAATCTTCGCCACACTACTTTTAACTTTTTATCACCGCTCGCGCCTACCACAACCTCTTTTACCCCCAAGTGTTGCTACCTTTACCACTCTCAACTGCTATGACTAGTCACCGTTCTAATTATCTTTTAAAAACAACATACCCAGTGCATGAAGAGCTCCCGCCTAAGCAGGGTCTGGGAGGGCGGATGTACGCAGCCTTTCCCCTTTAGGGTATTACCCCTGAAGAGAGGCTGTTTCCGAGTGTTTTAATTATGTTCTAATTATCTTCTACCTGCTATTATTAGTTGATTTATATTATTACTCGTTTTATAATTACAATAAATAAAGTCATGTTTTAACTTGTAACCAAATACTTTATTGGATAAATTACAGAAATCGCTCTTGTCTTTTGCTTTGTATAAAATAATAACAATTAAACACAATGGTTGATGTTGGGCAGGCTGAGGCTGATGGGTCACGAGCTGGGCTTACGGATGATGGACATCGGGCTGAGCTTGGTGCACGGGTTGGGCCTTACATTGCGGGCCTTCCTTCCTCTACTTGGCCTACACTTCCTTCTTCTAGCGGGCTTCGTTTGGACGCAAGACCTGAGCCTGCTTTGCCCCCCCCCCCCCCCCCCCCCCCCCCCCCCCCAATGCTGGCGGGGGTGGTTTACTGCGTTCTGGGCCTCAAGGCCCAGAACCGGGGGTGATAAGTCACCCCCTGGCCCAGCGCAATGCGTGCGCTGGGCCTACTGTATCCCCAGGGGCTACGGCTTCTCCAACTAGGCCCAATTGGGTCTTGGTCTCTCCTCAGCCCGGTCATTCGGATCGGGTTGAGGGCCGTTTGGGTTCTGATTCGTCTACCACTGAGGAGGACTTGAGTCGAGCTTTGGTTTCGGATGAAGTTGTGGATTCGCAAATCCACCTGATTGGGCTAATTGAGCCAGGGGTGTGCGGTTTGAATTTGGAAGCCAGTATTTCGAGCAACCGTGCTACTAGTTCTGGTGACCGTGATTACATGGACACTGCGACTTCTGCTTTACATGACGTGATTTCAACAGTTTCGCCTCAGACTAGTTGTTTGAAAACTCAGGAAGCGTCCAAGACACAACCTGCAGCGAAGAACAAGAAGTCCAAGGGCAGGAAGAAATCCTGATTCCAGTTAGGTTTAATTTGGCGTTCATTCGCTTTGTTTTCTTTTGTGTAGAGTTTGTACTTCCCGGAAACAGTCTCCTTTCCAGCCGGAAGGGGTAAGGCTGCGTACATCACCCCCCCCCCCCAGACCCTGCTTTCTGTGGGAGCCGCGAGGCACTGGGACTGTTGTTGTTGTTGTGTAGAGTTTGTACTTAGGAATTTCTTTTGATGTTTCTTTGTGTTAACTCTTTGTTGCTTTCGCTTGTTGCTTTCTTTTGGATTGCTTGTAGGCTTCAGCCAGCTTGGGGTATGCCCCTCGTACTCATGTATGGACGTACATCGGTGCACTTTTTTTTGATATATAACACTGACCTTATCAAAAAAAAAAAAAAAATTAAACACAAGTATGGAAATGAATTTACTTTATCATTGGATGATTAACATAGTACATGAGCTAGTCTACTTAGGGTGTGTTTGGTTCAACTTATTTCAGCTTATCTTTTTTTAGCTTATCTATTTTAATAAGATCTGTCTATTTAAGATCTGTATCTTTTTACAGTGAAGTGTTTGGTTGTGCAGTGTAGAAATATCTTTTTTACAAAATAAAATATTTCAATACAAGTTAAAAAATTAAATTACCTATTATAATCATAAAAATGACTTAATAATATAAATTATCTAATTATAGTAGGTAAAAGACAATCATGATAATAGTTGGTCATGGCAGTGAAAAATAGTGAGTGTAGCGACCCATGACCATAACAGGTGCGGTGGTTGGTGGGAGTGGTGATAACAAGTAAAAGTAGGTCATGGTGGTAAAGATTTAATATTAATATAATATTTTTAACGCATTTTTCTGAAATAAACTGTGAAAAAGATCCAATTTTGTATCTTTTTCTGCTTAGTTATAAAATAGTTTTTTCATCTTTCTATTTAAGCTGTGAAAAAGATATAAAAATATATTTTTTGCCAACCAAATGCAAGCTTTGCAGTCAAAAAGAGTTTTTTTTTACAAATTTAAGCTGTTAAAAAGTTGAACTAAACGTAACCTTATACTTACAAAACCTAGATGAAGAGTCATGACTAATGACCTCCCTAAACAAGATGTTACAAAAAGTAAAAAGGGGCCGTTCGGAAAGAGCAAGAGAGGGAGGAGGAGAATGAATGCTACCTACCCAATTACGAATAATATTTTAGAACTAGTTAATTACAAGGAATATTCTAAAAGCATAAATACGTATACAAATACGAAAATACAAAATATTTACAAAGACGAAACACAATGCTCAACAGTTGTTGAGAATTTCACATGTGAGTCTATATAGAAGAATCCCACATTAGAGTTGTGAGAGTAAAGAGATCAATTTATACCCCTAGTGGGTTATTCCACCTATTATCAATTGGTTTTAGGATGTAACCTCACTTGGGCTTATGTGAATCTCGTATGTTCCAACTTTGTAGGTCGGGTCTAAAGGGCCCGTTGAAATTTAGGCTCCGTTTGTTTAGGTGAAAATCACATTCTAGGAAGTGGTTTTCCCCTTTTCTATTGTTTAGCGCAAGATTGGTGACGGAAAAGGTTTTCCCAAGGAAAACATTTTCCTTCAAATAGGTGAAAATAACTTCCCTTTTAAAGAGAGGAAGTTATCATTCCGAGTGATCTAGAAGCATAATTCAAACAATATATAAGTATTCTCATTAAATTTTTCCTAGAAAATGCTAACACGGCATATGATTTTGGCCATGTTTAGGTAGTTTTTACATCAATATACGATGAATTTTTTATTGTAATTTGCTAAAAATATTGACACGACTTGTAAATATTATCGTAATTATGTATTACATTAGCACTTTTATATTTGGTCAGATTCTTACAAAATTCGTCAAATTTTGATGTATGGTACTTGAGTGATAGAATATTCAACTTTAGGGTATGTCATTATATACATTTAAATGCCATGATATGTAATAAATGCTCAAACCTCAAAGAATCTTAGTAATAATTCTACAACCCCACATAATCTAAATAATCTCAAATATATTGTGTTAGTATTTACATTGTTCTATGACTAGGAATAAGAGGATAGGTAAAATATAATTTCTTTAAAACAAGTAAGGAATATCAAAATGTGAAAATATGTTTTCCGTTAAAACAAACAAAGGAAAACCTCAATGGGAATAGCATTTTCCATGGAAAACCTTTTCTAAAGGAAAATATTTTCCGTAGAAAAAGTACTTCCGTTGAAACAAACGGAGCCTTAACATGCTTTAATAACAAAAAAAAAAAAACCCTTACAAATAAAATCACCAACTAAATCACTCACTTATAAAATAGTTTGCCTCTAGTTGACTTTTTTCTTGACCATTTTACCCCTTAAAATACAAGAGGTAATGTGTTTAATTTTATTTTTAGGTGATATTTTATATTTTTAAGAAAATAATGAGAAATTTTTATATTTTTTAAAAAGGGGATTTTTATATTTATAAAAATGATTATTTTAATTAATTATAATAATAATAATATTATAAGTTTAGAAAATAAAAAAAATATATTTTTAAACTTTCATAAAAAATATTACGAAATAATTTTTTGAATTGGATTAATAGACATAATGTTTTTTTTTTTTAATAGTTTTAAAATTGAATTAATAGATTTGAAACAAAAAAGGGAATAAAATTTAAAAATATAGAAAAATAATTTTTTGAAACATTTTAAAACAATCTTCCGGCCAATTTTTATTCAATAGTTCTTGGGGAAGTCGCGGGAATAGGTAAATAAGAAGTTGGAACTGTGGAGAGGGGTACTAGAGTCGAAGGATTTAAGACTTAGCAGAGCCAAGACCGAGCACGTGGAACTCACGTTCGATCCCTCTACCACGCCTAGCCGAGAAGACGTCAAGATTGGATCTGAGGCCATATTGAAGAAGGAAAGATTCAGGTACTTGGGGTCCATGATACAGCACAACGGCGAAGTAGACGAGGATATCAACAACCGGATTAAAGCGGGATGGCATTAGTAGAGGATGGCCTCCGTGGTACTCTGTTACAAAAAGTTCCCCTTAAAGCTAAAGGGAAGATGCTATAAGATGGTTGTGAGGCCAGCCATGATGTATGAGGCGGAGTGCAGGGCGATGAAACAACAGCACACACAAAAGATGAAGGTGGCGGAGATGCGAATGCTGAGGTGGATGTGCGGACACACAAGGAAGGATAGGATCAGAAACGACATCATAAGAGGCAAATTGGGCGTAGCCTCCATTGAAGTTAAATTGAGGGAGCAATATCTGAGGTGGTTCAGTCATGTTAAAAGGGAACCGAACAACGCTCAAGTAAGGAGATGCGAACAGCCCCTTACTACACTGGGCAGAAGAAGTAGAGGCAGGCCAAAGAAGATATGGCTTGAGACGATCCGACAAGACCTCACCCACCTAAACATTTGAGAGGAGATGACATTAGATAGGGCCCAATGGAGGGCTAGCATAGGGGTAATAGATGCTCCAGTTGGAGTAGGGTAGTCCAGCTTACTAGTGCTAGGCCTTGACATCCTATTGGCGCACGTAGGCTGTGTACTGGCTATCAAGAGCTGATATTTGCTATTTGCCTACTTATCTTTATCTCTATTATCTAATCTCTAATCTCTATCTCTATCTTTATCCTCTGTCTCTATCCTTACCTTTTGCTTATCTGTTGATTTGTGCCTGATGTGGCTTATTTTGAGTTTGTGTTTTGCTCGTCGTGTGTTTTTCCCTACTCATGCTTGATGCTCTCCTACTGCCAGGTCTTTTGCTCTATGATGCGGACCAGATTCTCAGGTTGGGGCTTCTCGGAAACAGCCTCTCTTAAGGGTATCCCCCTGAAGGGGGAAGGCTGCTTACATCTACCCCCCAGACTCTGCTTATGCGGGAGCCCTTGGAGACACCGGGTTTGTTGTTGTTTGTTTGTTTGTTTACTTATTATGCGTCATTTCCCCGTTCAAACCCCTTGCCCCAAAATTTAAGAAGTAAAGAAGCAAGAATTCTTTGCCCTTCAATATCAATGGCGACTGATTGCTGATAGTATCCGTATTCTAGCCATCATTTGCTCCCTCCGCCACCACCGCCTTAGTTGATGTTGCATGCCACGTCCCCAAATCATGCAGTGTTTATGGCCATCACTGCACTGTGTGTAATAGCTGGTACACTTATTTTTCTAGCATTTTGTAGGATTGTGCTGAAATTCAATTTAACGCGCCGCAGACTTTTGAACATAGCAACAAACAATAGGATCATAAATCATGATCTAGGGCTGGGTAGTCTTGTTAACCACGGGGCTTTCGAGACACCCATAGGCGGGCTTAGACGGTATGAGATAAATGCCACTGATCATTTTACATATAACGAAGTGGAGAAAATAAGTGGGCCGATGTTCTATATGGCTATTCAAATGACGCTAGGAGGAAGAAGGAGGGGGAGGCCAAAGAGGAGTTGGCGGGAGACGATTCGACGTGACCTAACCCACCTAAACCTAAAAGAGGAGATGGCATCAAATAGGGCACGATGGCGGGCTAGCATAAGGATAGCGGATGTGGCAGCATATGATAGTGCGGTGAGTGACTTGTAGTTTAAGACTCCTAAGCAGTTATAACCCCAAGTAGTGCATTTATATACTGTTTAGTTAGTTCTGATTTATCGCTTGCTTGTGACATACATGCACACTTAAATACTTGCATGCCTATTTCTGTAATTCATTTGGAAACTAATTATGTTAATTCCATTGATGATAAATTGATTTGCTGTAATTGCAGGCGTACACGCACTTCAGGTTGGGGGTCCTCAGAAACAACCTCCTTTCCTCTCGGAAGGGGTAAGGCTGCGTACATCCACCCCTTCCAGACCTTGCTTACTGCTGGAGCCGCGAGGCACCGGGACTGTTGTTGTTGTTGTTGTTGATAATATGAGTTTCGAACGTGATGATATTACCCACGGACTAAAGGGACCAGAACACAGCTTACCGACCAACCACATTGGAACTACAAGATTGATAAAGCAGTATGGGGACCTTCGAGTGCGCAGTGACTTAGGCGACACTCGGAGATTTCCGAGAAATGACAGATGGACCCAACCATTGTGATTATAGTAATATTTTTAATATTGATAAAATTGTATTAATAAAATTAAAAATAAAAATTATGCAAATTTGAAGTTAGGAATTTTCTAGGTTTATTTAAAAATAGGGATTTTATATATTTAGGCAAAAGATAGAAGCATTATATTATTAAGTAAAAGATATAAGAATTTTCTGTTATTTATATAAATATAATTATTTAAATTAATTATAATAATAAGATTATAAGTTTAGAAGATAATAAAATGCTTTTTAAATTTAAAAAAATAATATGTAATAATATGTAATAATTACTAGTTAAAAATAAATTCCAAATTTAGATTAATAAATTTAAATTTTAAAATTAGATTAATAAATTTAAATTTAAAAAATGAACAAAACTAAAAATTTTAAAAATTAAAAATAATTAATTTGAAATTTTTTTGAAAAACCGAAGTTAAAAATATTAATATAATCTTTTAAATGTTTTTCAAGAAATTACTTTTCCACTATTTGTTTCAATTTTTAGTTTCGTAAATTTTAAAATTTTAAATAAAAAAATATTATATTTTATCTCATAATAATTTTTATGAAAAATATTAAATATTTTTGATCTTTTAAATTTATGGTATCATTATTATAATTAATTAAAATATTTTTTTATCAATTAATTAAAATAATTATATTTATATATATGTATATATAACCCCTTTATTGTTTTGCTAAAAACATAAAAATTCTTAATTTTTTGCCTCAAATCTTAAAATTTTCCTTCTAAAAATAAAATCGAACACTTAACTCCCTCACTTTTGAGGGACAAAATAGTCAAATAAAAGTTAAATGGGGGTTTAGTGTTTGATTTTTAAAGTGTGCGGGTTTAGTAAGTAATTTTATTTGTGGGGGAGTGGTTTTCTGCTACTGAAATAAAAGACAGAGTTTTTTTGTGTAATTTACCCTACTTTGTTTAGTAGAAAATATATTTCTGCATTATACAACAGAATAGTTCATTGTAAAAAAATGCATATCTTAATGAACAAATTTTATTAAAATATATAAGATGGAAAGGGAAAAAAAAAAAAAATCTGAAATAAGATAAACCAAATGCACTCTTAAGTAAATTGGTTGAATTCGGATTCGGATTGGCTCAAACATGTTTAACCCGTTTATGTAGTTATGCTAGCACTGGTATTCCTGATTCTCATGTGTGGGCTGCTTCTTTTGATGGCTCCTGTAGTGCCAAAAAGGGATATCAGAGGTGGATCCACAAAAGAGCCCAATTTCTTATTAACGAAGAATCCTCGCAAGTCTCTGTGGAAACTAAATCAATCTTCCGCATTTGGAGTTTGCCTTGCATTCCAAAAGTAAAAGTTTTTATTTGGAGGGCGTGCCACAATGCAATTGCATCGGGTGAGAACTTATGTAAAAAGCGCATTTCTTCCTCAGCTCGGTGCCCATCGTGTGAAGCTGAGGTTGAGTCAATTGAACATATTCTTTTCTTTTGCCCTCTTGCGCGTTTGACTTGGTTCTCTTCTGACTTGGGGTTTTGCCCCAACCCGGTTGGTTTCCCTGATTTCAGAACGTGGTGGGATGCCCTGTTTAATTTTTATAAGCTTGACATTGACTCTATTGTGAAGTGTGCTATGATATGTTAGTGGTTGTGGAAGAATAGATGTTCCTTCGTATTTAAAAGATCTTCCCTCAACCCTCTCTCTATTAATCTCAAGGCCATGGAAGATGTGCTTGACTTTAAGAGGGCTTCTTTCCTTCAATCTATTGCACTTCTGCATTTTTATTCCAGTTCTTGGAGTCGTCCTCCTCCTTCCTACATTAAGTTGAATGTCGATGCTGCCTGGAAGGAGTCTGGTCTTTCTGCTTGCGGGGTGGTGGCCCAGGATTTTGAGGGGAGGATGATTGGTGGCTGGTGCTCCTCATTTGTTGCTTCCTCTCCCTTAGTGGCTGAGTCCTTAGCCATAAGGGGAGCTTGTTTTTTGGCTCTTGCAGCTTCTTGGCCCAAGATTATCATCGAGTCGGATTGCTTGATTGCCATTGATGCTGTTCAGGGCTCCTCCCAATCCCCCTGGCAAATCCGTTCAGTTGTGCTAGACATTTGTAGACTTGTACCTTTTTTGATTGTATTTCCTTTATTTGGGTGCCTCGTATATGTAATAGAGTAGCTCACTGTGTGACTTCTTGTCATATTCATAATGATTGTAATCATCAGTGGTGGATCAATCCACCACCCAAACTTTCTGCTGTATTAGCTTATGATTGTTAATGCTAGTTTTTCTTGGCCGTTGGCCGTTTCTTTGTTCAAAAAAAAAACATAATTGTCATATATTATTGCTAGTATCAACTATCAATTGTAAAGTATATAATTGATGTTTGTACGTTAAAATATTATCACTTAATTAAAATAAAATCACCTGTATAATTCAATGGATAACATACGGATCATCCTTTTACTAGTCGGGTTGGATAAGAATTGAGAGTTTCTAACCCGTATAGTAAATGAGACAGACCAGTTAACTCATTTTTTAAGACCCATCGTATAGTATGGATATGAACAACGACGAGACACATTTGTCATCCCTACTTATGGCCCTTGGCCTTATTCTTGTAAGAATTTATGAAACGAGGTTTAATCCAACACTGCTATGATTCATCTATTGACATGTAACTTCATTCAAACACGCTTAACTCCGAAGTTCTAATAGAATCCGATGCATTAGTACTTGATAAATAAACCCTAACTATATCATCAATCCTAAATGTACATATAACAAAAAAAAAAAAAAAACCCTAAAATTTAAATAAATGAATTTTTAGAAAATAGTCTTCAAAATATTGATTTATCACTTAATCATCGTAACACTTCAATTTCAATTATTTTTAAAAAACCACCTTAAAAAATTTAAATATTGACCATTAACCACCAATATTATCACCGCTAGTATTCCGTCTTACGTTACCCACATAATTTTACCCGTTATATATAAAACGGGGAAAAAATACAGGGTAATGTCTTTTTTTTAAAATAAAAATAGGGTAATGTGTGTCATGACAAAAGTCTAAATATGTACAACTAATCACCTGTTGGTAACTTATAATTAAACAGCTTGCTACTGTAAATGGGCAAGTAGATTGTACAGGCAATTATTCAGATATCAATTGACTATAACTATATTTCCAAAGCGTGCAAAATGCCCACTTGTACAATTCGCGCACTTGCAACGCCTCAATTCGCCCACTTACACTTATTCTTATATATTTATAATATAGGGGGTGGCTTGTTAAGCGAATAATTTACACAGGTAGTCAGCAAGCTAACTATAAGGATTTAAGGCTATACTAATTTTGGGTTACACACCCAATGTGTACTCACCCGGTACCTACACACCCAGTATACACTAGCTTGGCAGTTATACCCTCAATACTACAAGTATATTAAGTAGGTAATTAATATATAAAAAGTAATTAACAATAAATTAGACTTAAATTAAAAAATCAGGTCCCGAGATTTAGACCGAGATGAGGTGGGGGTCCGAGGGGAATAATGATGATGATGATGATGATGATGATATGCATGCCATGATTCTACGTCTTAATTTTACTATTTTGGGATTTATACTCATCTCAAATTAAGTATATTGTACTTATTTTTACCTACTATTAGGTAAAGCTCGTGTTAGCCTATTTATTTTGTTAGCCTACAACGGGCCTTACTTGCTAATTATATCTTTATTTTGTCAGTCTATTAAATTCTTAAAAGGACTTCAGGCCAATATTAAACTAGCCCTTCTAGGGGCTTTAACCTAGTATTTCGATATTCCTATCTAATCTTATTAATTGGCAACGTGGTCATTATTATGTTTATTTATTATCCGCCTTTATTATTATTTAATAATATTAATATTAACTTGAGCGTCGGAGGGGTCCCCCGTGGGCTACCCACGGGCTCCTCTAACCGTTGTTTAATCTTGCAGGAAATACAATGTGACTTTACTTGTTATATGTAAAACACGGAAAAAACACAAGACAATGTTATTACTAGAGCAAAATTGCAATTTTTAAGGTAATTTTAAGACTCTTATTATTTATAAGTTATATCACTTTGATAAAAATAATAATTTTTGTTATGACAATAATAATTTAAAATTGTTTGATTCCAGATAGTCCGATTGACATTCACATTATTAAAGCAGTCGTTGACAGTCGCACCGCGATTCCAGATCGTCTGATTCGCTCACTTATATGTTTCGGTTATGTTTGGCTGTAGCTGTTAGCTGTTAATGTTTAGCTATTTTTTTTCCGATAAATTGTGACAAAATTGCAATACAAGCAGACCACTAGCTAGATGAGGCCTGAGTCCGATTATAACAAAATGTGGACCAAAACGACCAACACAAAACAAAAAAAAAGGTCAACAGGAACAAACGCTCGCCTCAAACACGACACAGCAGACACAGAGCACAAGACCAGACAAGGCACGGGGGACAGGACAAAACAGCGTGTTTTGAACAAATTTAGATAGGGATCCCACCTGAAGATGAACAAGAAGATCAACATATGAAACAAGAATAGAACTGAAGCCTCAACAAAAAAACCCAACCACATCATTTAGCAAAAATGTCTGCCACCTGTTTAGCTGTTAGTTGTTAGCTTAGCTTATTGATAATTGTTAGCCGGTAGCTAATGGGTAATGCATTTGGTAAATTAAGATGAAAAGAAGGGGCAAAATGCTGAATAAAATTTGATAACAGAGCGTTTGAAAAACTAAAAGTTAAATTGTTTAGCTTTTGAAATAGTAACAATAAAATTTTTATCAAATCGCACTATTAATTGTTTGACGAGTCAAAACACCAAGCATCATAAAAAATAAAGGCTACGAAATTGCTTGACAAACGTAGCCTTCATCTCCCTCTAACGTCTATCAACATCAACACATCACAATCAAATGAGGTTTTCACAAAGCGCTTCAAAATCGCGGCTTGAAGTTTCCTCAAGCAGATTAAGCGCCACTTCGCACAATTCAAATGTCGATTACATTTCGTATAAGCAAACATTATTCGGTAAATTTCTTCAATTCATTGATCGTAGAAATATTTATTGTACTTTCTGCATTAAGATAGTAATTTTTGTTTCGCATTGATCTGAGAAAATGAAGTGAAGTAGCGTAAAAAGCGAGTTATTCACTCCTTTTGTCACTGATGCTGTCAATTTGTTAAGAACCAAAGTAATCCAACATAAATCAACACAATCCAATCAATCAACTCAAAGATAGTAGTATATTCGTATATAATTTGGTATAATCGGTAGAATTTACAAATATAGATTACAGTATGAGGGAAGAAAGGAGGGGAAAGAGAGATAACAAAGAGGGGAAAGAGAGATAACAAAGAGACAGAGAGAGAGAGGGAGAAAGAGATTCAACACTTTTTCCACACTCCTCGTCCACAATGAAGGCCTCTACTTACAGAGTTAAGGGAAGGGTGTAGTTGGATTAAAAGGATTTAGTTTATTTATTAATACGTAAACTACCCGTCAATTAAACACTATATTATTGGATTGTAGGCTTGTATCATAAATTCATGTAAATCGATCGTTTGTCTTTTCCTTTGCTTAAGATAGTCCTAATGTTTGTGATTTTGTTCAAATTGCCCACTTATTTTTTCTTTTGTTTAGAATAGTTCAAATATGGGTAATGTTATTGCTAGAGTTAGATTATAGTTTTCAAGTCAGTTTTGTGACTGTCGTTGTTTGTAAGTCACATCAATGCTCTGACATAATACTTTTTGCCTTGTCAATAACAACTCTCTTAAATATTTGTTACCAAAATATGGTACGGAAATTAAATGGAATGTAATATATACATGTACTATTCGGCTATATACACAAAAACGTAGGCCAAAATTTGTTTACTTATGAAAGTACGGAATAATATTAATCATAGTAATGGTAGTAGAAACATAGCACATAGTAAATGATGGGGTGCAATCAATAATTTGATAGTTCAAGCAAAATATAGAATATGGATATCGAAATTACTTGTAAGTATTGATTATTTTCAATTATCATTTATTTTGAAATGAAAAAAATACGGATATGTATTATAATATGGATACACGAAGAGAACATGTATTTTGGCAATGACACAACCTCTCTTTTGAGTAGCATCCTGAAGCGGTAAGACCGTGTACATCTTACCCTCCCTGAACTCTGCTTTAGTGGGAGCCCTTTGCGGCATTGGGTTTGTTGTTGTTATTGTTGATACATAAATGCCCTTTTTAAACAGAAAAATATGGATATATTTCTAAAATGTGTACTATACGTGAATTTTATGAACAGAGGTTCAAATTAGCCCCTCCTGATTTGATATGCATAATACCTACTGCATGGTTTGAAGTTTTAACTTATATAGCTTTGTGATCCCTTTTGTTTGTAATCCCTACCCCTCGTTCGTTTCAAGGGTTTATATGCATATTACTGTCTCCTCGGAAACATCCTTTTGGGGTAGGATCTGGTAAAGGTAAGGCTACGTATATTTCATCCCTCAGACACTATCTTAGCAAGAGCCATTCAGGCACTTAATTTGTTGTTGTTGTATGCATATTACTGTAAAAAATGCAGTCATCCTACTTCTTACATTTTTGTATTGTTTATGTATGCCCCATAGTCGCATGAAGTTGAAAGTGAGAAGGGGGAGCGGGTATAGCTAGAAGTTTTCGAAGTTAGGGAACGTAGAGGGAGTATTTATATTGCAATATATTAGATACATAAAGCAAATTAATGAAGTATCATTAATCAAACTAATAATAAGTAGTAACCAAGAAAATTGAGTACTTCAGGAAATAAGATCAAGAAAATTGGCTCCAATATGTTTGTATGATTTGATCATCCTTTGAATCGACTAATATAATTAGTTGGACTTGGCTCGTTAATATTTAACTCGACTCAGCTCGGGCTGTAATAGTTATAGGATTGGGCTTAGCTTGGTTAAGCTCGAACCCTACTTGGTCAGTTTCGAGCTGAACTCGCCTTATTTATACTCATTAAAGCATGATAGAGGCTCAATGAAGCTTGTTTTGGCTTGAGCTTGGCTTATTTTAGGCTTGTACTTGGCTGAATTTCGCATATTGAGGCTAATAAGTTATATTAAGATAGACTAATTAAGCTCGCGAGCCTACAAGCTTGAGCTTTACTAGCATACATGGCTCGAACCTGTAACAAGCTGAGTCTTTCAAACTTGTGACGAGCCAACTCGTGAGGGCTCACCAAATAGTTCAACCCATTTACGTCCCTACATCAAATCATCTAATAAGTAGCTTCTTATTCACGTGATTCAATGATTGTCTGAATAGAGTTTCCCCTGAGCTTGATACGCGTTTGAAACGTGAATCCGACTTTGAAATGACAAGCCACGGTTCTGAATATGAAATATTAGCATTTTAGAATTTTCCTACAACTATGGTATATACCCATTGAATACCCTCATTTTCATTGCATAATAAAACTTCATCTGATTAACCAAATCATTATTGTTTGTTTAGCATATTTAATGCACATATTAGACATTGTTGCTCCCCGACCCTGCTATGCGGGAGCCCTTGAGGCACTGGGTTTGTTGTTGTTGTATTATTAGACATTATTACTGCACTACAGTTCATCTAAACTGCATCTTCAGGGTTGCACCCTGTTGGGGTAAGGCTGCGTACATCTTACCCTCCACCTACCCCGTCTTAGTGGGAGCCCTTATGGCATTGGATTTGTTGTTGTTGTAGTAGTTTATCTAAACTGGAGTTATGTTGTCAAGCGAACTGCAATTTGTTGTTTGTGCCTGTCATGATTAGCATTAATACTTCTAACTTCTCGTTACACATTTGTATGGCTGTTCACAGTCAATGCTTAGATCGATCTTTGGGAGTTTGTCGGATTTCTGAACGTTTGTTAAGTTCAGGAAGTTTGGAATATCCTCCTACAGAAAAATTATTTTTATTTGAACTCTATCATTTCATTGCATAAGTGTACAGTGGCGTGGGATTTATGGTGCAGATTTTTTTCTCTCTTTAACCAAACGTGGGTGGCTCCAAGGTCGGTTGGCAGTATTGTGCTGATGAAATTCTATGGCTTAAGGTGGCTCCAAGGTCGGTTGACAGTATTGTGCTGATGAAATTCTGTGGTTTAAGGAAGAGGAAAGATGTCTTGACATTATTCTCCTCAACCAAGATTGTGATTCAATAGTATATATAGTTTGAAAGGAACGTTAGGATTTTTAAAGATCAATATACACCCGTTAATTTCTTATGGAAAAGGCTGATCTTTCTGGGAGCTTTGTGAACCAAGATCTTTGGGGGCTTCAGTGATATAGCCTTAACTGTTGCAAAGGCACTGGAGGGATTTGTGTTATTAATTGCATTTTTTTATTCTTATTGTCTTTATTGTATTTGTTGCTTGCTTGTGTTTTGAGGGCATCTTGTTCTTAAGGTTTTTATACATTATTTCTCTCTTAATAATATTTCTTTTTTTCGATAAAAAAAATTGTATAGCAACAACCACAAGTAAGAAAAAATGTTTTTCTCTTTGGAAATTCACGTCCTCTCAAAGAAAGGGAAATAAAGCTTCCTTCATGTGGGGAAAACGTTTGCTACTGTAATTTTTCGTTATATGCTTCATGATGACCTCAACATGGTCAAATGTGAACTTCATAAAAATTTATAAAATCAAAACCATTTCATTAGCTAGAAAAAAAACATTGCCTGTGACACCTTGGGAATTAGTTCTGCTCAAAGGATTAGAGCACTGAAATTGTTTAAGAAAAAATATTTTGTGGAGAAACTTTTCAGTAAGGAAAATGTTCTCCATCGAGCCAAACAGAGCCCTATGGAATGAATTTTTATGGTCTCCATATGTAAGGGTCCTATTTGGCCCTTTAGTTGGAAGTAAATTTGATTGCTGCTAATGAGGCCTTAGTCTAGTGGTTAAAATTCAAGAGTACTATAAAGGCTAAGGCTCTGAGACATGAGGTCCTAGGTCTGAATCCCCTTAGCAATGTTAGTTCTAATTTAGGCAAAATATCATGTTGCTTTCATGCTTGTGACTTGGGGTGTATTTGAGGCGAGTCAAGTCCAACCTAGCCCAAGCTCGTCAAGCTCGAGGCTCAACTCATCATCTAATTTCAAGCTCGAGCTCGAGTTGTCATAGACTCATGTTTGGCTCGGCTTGGTTGAGCTTGAACTAAGTTTACGATATTTAAGCTTATTTAAGCTTGATCCAGGCTCGTTTGGGTTCAAACTTGGCTCGGTAGAGAATATTTAATCTAATAAATTATATTAAGATAGGTTCACTTAAGGCTCGCAAGCTTACAAGCTCAATTTTCACTAGGATCAGGCTCAACCTGGCTCGAGCTACAACGACGAGCTAGTTCGGCTAAGTTACACCCCTACTTGTGACTACCAATGTGAGTAGTTAGCATTGATCCTGACCACCCAATTTTTGCCTCTGTATCCTACAGGTCAAGGTTGCTAATCATCAATGCTGAAAGTGAATGAGTATGTCAGGCTTCAGAACTAGTTAACATATTCATGGAGTTTAGTTATTCCTCCTACATTTTCCTTTTGTCAGTGAGGAACCTAGTCACCTGGTAAACTCGGCCCATGTGGCAACTCACACACCACAGGAACCAATTAAGTCAAGGATTCCTCAGGGAGAGGTTCAAGGGGGGAATCAAACTTTAGATCTTTTGGCAAAAAGCAATACTTTATCCCCACTTGCCTCCTACTGCTAAGGTAAGGCTCTGGTGGGTATTCGTCCTACATTTTCAAGTTAGCTGTTAATTAAATTCTCTTCATATTCGTTGTGTTGCATCTAACTTCGTCATGACCACAGACTTCATTACCACAATGACAAGCTTATGTATTGTCCCTCGAAAACAACCTCCCTTCAGGGTAACACCCTGTAGGGGTAAAGTTGTGTATATTTCAACCCCCTTAGATCCTGCCTTCGTAGGAGCCTTTCAGGCATTAGTTTTTCTTGTTGCAAGCTCATGTGTTGTCAAATATTAGGGATGGCACATTTATCGCGTGTGTCGTACGAGGGGAATTAGAAAGGGGATCAATCCACGCCCGACTTATTTATAAAAGGCCCAAGAACTCTCAATCCTTCTATAACTCCATTAATAAATCAGTAACCTGCGGGTTACTAGTTTAATTATGTGAGTATTTTTTTTTGTTACATGCTAGTTTATCGATTTTTACAAATGTGCCAATATTACGCACTTATGATTGACAGAACTAATAGATAAATGACATATTTATAGTTTTTATGGTAAAATATTAAAATAACGTGACGAAATAAAGGTTCAATTATCTAATACTTATATAGGCTGCAAAAAAAGAAACAAATATAATAGTAGTAATAATATTACAACTCAACTAACTTGATATAACTATATAACAGGGTTAGATGCGTTGAAAATAGGTTAACCCAACCCATATACGAATTCAGCCCGCATCTAATAATCGCAACCAAACCTGTTCTTTATGTGTCGTATTGCATTGTTATATTGTGTCAGACTTTGCTAGCTCTAATTACGCACATTGGCATTTAATCCTCTCCATTCACTTAAATTTTTTACAGGGAGAAACAGATGTTATCTAGGGCATGAAACACCGCGCCTGAAGAAAATGTTCAAAGCAACTAATGATTGTTGTCAACAAATGACATTGAAATTGATGAAATAGATTCAGTTTGCATTAAGGGCAGGGTATGTTAAAACTATGCTAGTTGCTTTATTGCTTGTTGCTGATTTATGCTCTCTATGTACTCTTTGATGTTGTTATTATGCTTTTTTAAGTTGGGGGTTCTCGGACACAGCCTCTCTTTAGGGTAGCACCCTGAAGGGGTAAGGTTGTGTACATCTGAACCTCCCGACCGTGCATTAGCGGGAGCCCTTGAGGGTTTGGGTTTGTTGTTGTTATAACTTTTGCTTCTTCTGCCTAGATGTGCTCCGTTTTTGGAGCTCTATGGGCACGTTTGGCTATAAAATCAGGCACCGTAAGGTTTAAAAAATTGGAAGATGATAAAATGGAATGCAATTCCTGTTATATACAGGTATTTGGAATCAAAATTTGGCATATCACATGATTTTGAGGTACCTTCCATTCGAATCTAGGGAATTTTTGTCATAATCCATTGAAATTTTGCCTGGAACACTAACTTAACTTGCATATTATATGTAATCATGTGCCATATGATTATAGCAAAATTTTATGAGATTCGACAAAGGATAGCTAGATAATAAAATATTTAGACCTTACAGTATCTCTTGAAAGTGATAGACTGGCCTACGGGTGTAAATGAAGGCTTGGTTCGCTTTGAGCTCGAGTTGAGTTGAGCCAACTCATTTAGTTTATCAAGCCAAGTTCGAGGCTAGTGAGCTCGAGTCCGTAGGCTCGCGAGTCTAAACAAGCCTAAGAGAGGTTTTTTTAATGTAATATGTTTGACTAAATATGCCTAACAAAGCCAAATTTGAGCTTGAACCAGCCGAGCCCGAGCTTGAACCAGCCGAGCCAAGTCCGAGCTTTTGACCGCTCTTGAATTTTCCGAGCTCGATGGGCTTTGAGCCGAGCCTCAGCCGAGCTTAATGCAAACGAGCCCATACCCACTGGTCTTGATATAATGATGGGTTAGTGCAAAGTACGAAGAGTTACCAAGAGAGAATTCGATAATAGATGAAATGAACCATCCAATGTCATTTGGACATAAGTTACATCAAAAGCATAACAAAATGATACATAAACCTTGCAAAATAAAATAAACATCTAAATACATCATCATAAAACTCACAATATTATGCTCGTTTGACAGGATCAAAGTTGGCCACAGCAATAACAGCACCCAAGATGGCACCAAGCACAACCCCACCAGCCACAATGCTCAGCAGGAAGTTCTTCAATGAAGGGCTAAGCTCCGCTGCCTCGGCCGCTTCTGGGATCATCATGGACGCTGTCAGAGCTGCCGCTGTCAACCCAGTAACCGCCTTCTCCTTCATTGAGGCTTGAACCCTAACCCCACCGGCTCGGACCCTTGCAGGCCGAGCCCCAGCCGGAACCGGGCTAAGGGGTAAAGGGTTGAACCATGACGCGGGGTGGGTGGTTCTGGTGTGGGTTAGCGATGGTGTTGCCATTGAAATTGCTGAAATGGATGCCATTGAAGGTGAGATTTTGATTGGTTTTTTGAATTTTTTTTTATCTTTTTTTTGTTGTGATGAAGTAGTTGAAGAGGAGGTTAGTTTGGGAGTGTGGTGTTTGAGATTAAAGAGAGGAGATTGGGTGAACCTAGTGGGTGCCATGTCATCAGGATTAGGTCCACGTGGCACAGGCTTTGCCAATCATGGGAAGATAAGGTCACCCAATAGAGAAGACCTTTGGACAATATTTTTCTTTGTTATTTTCTTTAAATTTGCTTTTGATCTTTCAAGGAGCTTCTTGGGATCTTTTTGGGGTAAAATTGTTATTGTTAGAGTAAAATTATAGTATTTAAGGTAATTTGGCGCCTCTTATTATTTATAAGTCACATAAAGCGATGACTGTTTTAACCAGTAAGGGTTTGTTTGACTAAACTTTTTCGTCTTAGAAAACAATGATTTTTAGGATTTATAGGTGTTTGACGTGGAAAGAAAAATGTTTTTAGGTAAAAGTAGAAGCTTTTTTATTTGGCTTTGTAGCGGAAGTACAAATATAGCACTTGTCTTTTAAAGTATAAGCAAAAACTGAAACTCTCAAATAAAAATACTTATATTAAAAACACCTTGTACAAAATTATGTTTTATTAAAAGTGCTTTAAAAAAGGTTTTTTTGCGGTTCAACCAAACAGGAATCAAGCAAAACCAAGGAAGCTCTTGGGATAAGTTTGTAATAGTCTTTGATGTGAGGCATTGGCCTATGAGTTAGGGCTTAAATAAACCATGTTGAGTCCAGGTTTATTAAGTTCGAGGCTGGACTTGTTAACAGTTTGCTTGGATTAAGTCTGGTTGAAGCTTATCGATCCTGAGTGTCTTTGATGCTTAGAGCTCAAACTCAGCTTGACCAGTTTGAGCTCAAATCCTTCTATATGGGCTTTGAGTCAAGCTTTAGCTTGTTTAGAAATTAAGGGTTTATTTGATATCGTTTTTTATTTGGAATTTTCTTTTTGATAAACTAAAAATTAAGTTTCGAAAATAATTTTTCTAGTTTTTGGTTTTCTATATTTAGTTTTCAATCAAAACAAGGAAAAAAAAAAGGAAACTAAAAATTTGGGGGGTGGGGGGAATTTAATATGATTTTTTAGTTCTTAAAAGGCCAAAAACTATAAATAAAAACGAAACCAACCAAGCCCTAAGCTAAGATCAAGCTCCACTTATTGAGTCTTGAAGTTGATTTGTTAAGGTAGCTCATAATTTAGTTCGATGTTAGTTCATTTAGTCTTGTAAAACTCACAAATATCGAGTCATGTCTTTACTGTTAGGGTTAACTCATTTAGTTAAACGCGCTAATTTAACTCAGTGTGAGAATAAGCTGATTTTTGGGTTAAATAATGAGCATATGCTCATGAGATGTCAGGATTATTTTGTCTTTGGGGCGAAAATTTAGAATCTTCTAATTATATTATCGAACGGACAATTATTGAGTTATACTTGGTAGGAATATTCTTCAAGAACGAGGTAAAACAAGGAATTTTGAATATTATACGTCCTTAATATTATCTGACGTTACTTTTACATATATTATTGGTGTTATAATTTTTAGAATTTTTGAGTCTTTATGGTGAATATCTTTGAATTTTACCCATATCTTACTTTAAAACTAATTACATAGTTAACGCAACCAATCTTCGAGATAATGAGTTAAATCATTTGCATTTTGGTTAATTTGATAATTTCATGCATTATTACAGGGAAGCAAACACGGCTGCAGATTGGTTAGCGAAGTTCAGACATTAGATTCACTCAATAGCTATGTAGTCCTTCCTACTCAATGCAGGTCTTCGTGCTTTGATCTTTTCCGATATGTTGGTGGAGCTTTCTTTAGAAAGTTCCTCTGACACATTTTGGCTCTTATTGTAAAAAAAATTTGATACTTTTGTACAATTGACCCAACATGTATCAATTTATTAATATAAGAATATATGTATGTTAGAATGTGAAATTGAAAATAGACTGAAATTGAAATAAAGCAGTAAATTGACTGAAAGTAAATAAGGAATTAAGACAAGAAGATATAGATGACATTGATCTTATTGATTGCTTTCTAAAACAAGCTAAAGTCTACTTATAGAGTTGTTCCATTTCCGGTTTCGACCTGCTGTTGCTTTTATTGAGCTGTCATATTGCTTTCCGGCTCATATACTCATTTGGACATATGTCAATGTCATCCCATAAGAGGACTTTTAAATGATTATACCATAAATATTTATTCTATAAAACCGAACTTATCTAAGAATGAGAAACATATATGTATATCCTCATAAAAGGATTGCGTACATCTCACTCCTCGGATCCCGGCACTGGGACGGTTGTTTTTGTAAAGAAATTTATAATTTATACAAATCTTTCCATTAGGTAAGTTTTTTGTGGTCACAGAGTTGGAGTAAATCGTTATAAATAGAGCTTGAGGTTGAGGTTATGGGTGTTTTCGTTTCCTCGATATGTAAGTAGCTTGCATTAATATTCATTGAACTTTCGTCATAATTAGTTTAATTTTTTAAAAATATTGATGCAACTTATATATATTAGTCCTAATTATGTACATATCTGTATTTTTTGTATAAAATTAATTAGATTTTTACAAAAATTCATTGAATTTTGACATAGGTTACCTATATAATAAAATATTCGAACACAAAATAGCTCATTGTATATATTATATTGTTATACTATATAGGGTTCATTTACTAGGCATTAATATACTGGATTCCATTAGAATTCCAAAGTTAAGTGTGTTGTAGTACCAGGATGGGCGACTTCCTGGGAAGTCCTTGTATTGCCAACCCTATAAAGTTGGGGGTCTTCGAAAACAGCCTCTCGACAGGGTTATATCCTGAAGGGGTAAGGCTACGTACATTCACCCCCCAAACCCCGCTTAGGCGGGAGCCCTTGAGACATTAAGTCTGTTTTGTTATTGTTGTTAATAATAATATAATTTATCAATTATAACGTGTAAATATAATTATATAAAATATAATATAATTTAAACATACATAACATATAAATCATAACATACAAATCTTCTATATATTTTACCCAATTATCACCTTCTCGAAAAATTTTAAACTTGAATCTAAGCAATTACAAAGGAGGTCACCAAAAGCCTCTAACTCCAATCCAAGCGTTTTTAATGAGGTGTCATTTAATATTTTGGGTCATATAAAAGGGCAAAAAAAAAAAAAAAAAAATTTCCAAGTTTTTCACTACATCATTTCGCAAAGTATATAATGTTGTATTTTCTTTTATATATTATTGCTAATTCTTCTTCTTTCTCAAAATATTTCAAACCTCAAATTTTGCAATTTTAAAACTTATATTAAAGCGAATAATAAAAAAGTAAAATATAAAAGCCAAATATTTATGTATTTAATCACATTAAATTCAATGCGACCCCTATACATAAAAATTCAATAAAATTTCAGTGTGATAATATATAATATCATATTTCTAATATATAAATATTCACTGTACATTACATAGGATAACACTAATATGTTTTATATTTATATTCTTATTTACTAATTAAACGTTCCTTATTTTAAAAGCCTCCACTTCTCGGTTCTTAAATTTATAGGCTATTACATAAGATAAACTCTGTTCACTTCTTTAATTAAAAAAAACCTTTGTTTTTTAATAATTTAATTTAAATATACATAAGTTTACTTCTTATTTATGCTAATAATAATATAATTTATGAGTTTTTTTAGAGAATTAGCACATTTTTAAAAAAAAATTGGCATAATTTGGAAAATATTTAGTAAAATGACACACTTTACTGTTCATCAACCACTGCGTACTATTTGAAATGGATTACAAGGATATAAAACCCGTTGCACGACGTCTGAAATGTTGTGCAACAAGTGGGCAGTGTTGCACGACGTTTCCATTGTCGTGCAACGAAGTTTCCCCACCTTAGATATTATTAGGACACATGTTATTTTATATAATATAATATATAAGGCGCGCAAACTTCGTTGCACGACATTGGAAACGTCGTGCACCACTGCTCACCAGTTGCACAACATTTCAGATGTCGTGCAATGGGTTTTATATCCTTATAATTCATTCCAAACGACGTGCAATAATTGATAAACAGTAAAGTGTACCATTTTGCTAAATATTTTTCCTAATTCTCTAAAAAAACTCTTATTAATTACAACTTATAAATATAATTATATATATAAGATTTAATCGCTGAGGGTGGAAGGTAGTGGGAAGCAGACTGCAAAATCTGCAAAACCCTACTCTTATCTCCGATCACCGGCGCCAGATAACCGCCGTTACATTTCCCTCTCCGATCCTCACTCTCTCCAGGTTCTCTTCTCTCTCTCTCTCTCTGTTACGATCGTTTTACTTTACTTTGACGATCTGGCGATTTCCTGATTCGTTATGGTATTATCGAAATTTCGTGATTTTGTAGGGGTCCCTAATTTGTGTTGATTGTTCGGGAAAATGTATTGCGGTGAATTGTAGGGTTTAATCTGTGTACATGTAATGAAATTGACTCTCATGTGATGAAATTATCGAAGTTTCGTGATTTTGTAGGGGTTTCAAGCCCTAATTTGTGTTGATTGTTCGGGAAATGTAGTTGAATCTGTGTACATGTAATGAAATTGACTGTGTTATGTGATGAAATTATCGAAGTTTCGTTTTCTTAAAGGAGTTTCAAGCCCTAATTTGTGTTGATTGTTCTGGAAAATGTATTGCGGTGAATTGTAGGGTTGAATCTGTGTACATGTAATGAAACTGACCATGTTAATCTACTTCTATCACCATTGATGAATTTGATGGCATTTGTTTTGTTCAGTTTGTGTTTGATATTGCTCCGGTACTGATGATACAATTTGAAATGCGAAATATATTGAAACTAAAGGGAAGTAGTAATGAATTGGAAATAAAGAGATAAGAAGGAAAATAAAGATGACATGATATTCTTTGCTCGACTCTATTACAATTCAGTAGCTCTATATATAGAGTTTGTTCCCCCTCCTCGGGCTGGGCTAGCTCTATTTCTTATTGGATTACCCTATTGCTCTAGACCCATATACCTAATTTGGGAACTTATCATGACTTAAGCAGGCCTACTTGGTGTCTTTTTTGTTTGTTGTTTTGAAGATGATTTATTGGATTTTTGAATCTTATTTTGAGTGAAAACTGATAACAAGAAACCCAAAAAAAAAGGTCTTTAAATCCTGTTTTTCTGATGATATTGTGGGGGGTTCCAAGCCCTATATGTTGATTGTTCGGAAAACTATATTGCGGAGAATTGTAGGGTTGAATCCTTTTTGTACTTGAGTAGTAAAACATGCCTATAAACTGGTTATCAAAGTGGTCGTTGTAATTGACTTGCTTAGACTAACTTGGTGTCGTTTTCTGTTTGTAGTTTTGAAGACAATTTATTTGATTTCTGACTTCTTATTTTGAGTCAACTCTTAAAACAAGAAACTAAAAAAAAAAGAAAAAATCATTTTTAAATCCTCTTTTCATTATGATATTATTGACATTCCGTGATTTTTTAGGGTTTTCAAGCCCTAATTTGTTTCGATTATTTGAGAAACCATATTGCGGTGAATTGCCAGGTTGAATCTATGTACATGTAATGACACTGACCTTGTTAGTCGACCTCTATCACTCATTAATGAGATGGCATTTGTTTTTTTCAATTCGATGTTAAATTTCATTGTGCCGTAGGCCCGACCCGCGGAGGTGGTATATATGAGGTCCACATATAAGTCTAAGTGGGGTTCCATCGTAAAACCAATGACATTAGGTTTAGTAACCCAATAGACTTATATATTGATCTCTTTTCTCTCACAACTCTAATGTGGGATTTGACTAGACTCACATGTGTAGTCTTATGTGGAGTCCTTAACGTTTGATATCAAACTTGAGTAGTACAACATGCCTATAAACTAGATATCAGTGTGATTGTTGTAATTGGCTCACTTAGGCCTGCATGGTGCTGTTTTCTGTTTGTAGTTTTTGGTTTTTTAGAAAGTAAAACCAGGTTTTGATTACGAATATTTTGGTTTTGATTTCTTTCTTGTTTGAGTGAAAACTAAAAACAGGAAATGGAAATCCAGAAAAAAAACTATTTCAAAACCTTGTTTTTAATTTCTCAAAAACCAAAAACTACAAATAAAATGATACCAAAGGAGACTTTAATTGTCGTTGCATTTTCACATGAGCTGTATTTAGCATAGGATATTTGTTCTTTGAGGGGCTGATTACCCGCTAGCGCAGCCACCTAGAGTTGATTTTTCTTTATGCTCATGAATTTTTATTTATATGTACATAGTACTTAATGTGTTGTTTCTGCGTTTCTTTGCAAGATATGATGAATTTTTGTTTCTGCGTTTCTTGGCAAGATATGATGGATTTTTGCCAATTTTACTTGGGGTAATGGAATTGAATTGTGCTTTTGGTGTGAGCACTGATTTTGCTTTGGGTGCATCCATTTACTTCTCTAGTCATTTTTATTTTGATCGAAAGAAGAAATATTATTAAGAGAAAGAGAATTTAAGGAGTTAGGGACAAGATGTGCGCAAAATTACAACCATGCTACATAAAAAAACCAAGAACTAATAACATAAAGCCCTCCAATCCCTTTGCAATTCAATTACATATGTAGTCAATTTTTCCCTAGTCAATATTTTTTTGCGACATTTCCACGTTGTTAAGGAAATGAAAAATGAAATCATGAGAAGGAGAAAGATCTTTTCTTTTTTAAAAGAAAATTCAAAACTTGATTCCTTCATTGTACGCCTTTCTTTCGGGCGGAATTCATTGTTTTGATTCTCTCTTCAGCATTTATTCAACAGGTTATAATAGCAATTGATTATGCACAAATTGATTTCTTTTGCCACGTTTGTTTCTTCAGTTTTTGACAGTGAAATCTAGCAGCCATGGGGATCATTGAAAAGATTAAGGAGATTGAAGCCGAAATGGCTCGGACTCAGAAGAATAAAGCCACAGGTTTTATACATGCTATATCTAAATTAAATCTTATGTTATGCATAGCTCCGTTCTGCTCTTTTCCTCTTGTAGATCGAGTAGCACAGTAATTTCAGTTTTTTGTTATGCTTATGCCTCAGAGTAGTGGAGATTTATGGACATTAGTTCCTCCACCTTATCCTTTTCAACTTCTTTCTTTGCCAATACTCCATTTTGTCTGCTGTTTTATGTGCTGCCCTATGCTAAAGTTATTTACGGAAGTTCAAAGTTGTATTTCTGCAAAAGCTGAGGGCTTGTTTGATAAGCTTCTTTTTAAGGGAAAAAAATAAAATAGTTCTTTTAGATTTAAATAGTGCTTGACCCAGAAAGAAAAAAAGTGCTTTTAAATAGAAGCATAAATTGTTTTTCTGTTTTTAAGCAGAAGTAGGAATATAGTGCTTCTCTTTTCAACCAAAGGCAAAAGTAAAAACTAAATTTTTTTTCAAAGAAGAATACCCTTTTTGATAACATGTTTTACAAAAGTGCTTCTACAAAAAGTGCTCACAAAAAGTGAAGTTCCTCAAACTTTAGTTGACTTGGAGATTCATTAAGTTCTGTACATTCTATAACAATAGTCCACTTACTGATCAGAAATTGGATATTCATGCAGAGTATCATCTTGGTCAGCTTAAAGCAAAGATAGCAAAGCTCAGGACACAATTGTTGGAGCCCCCAAAAGTATGCGATTTGCTAATTAGTTCCAGCAGTTTTCGTTGTATTTCATCTTTTGTGGTTTTGCATGACATGATCAATCCTAAGATTTGTTGTACTTGAAAAATCCTCAGTCCCCATGAATTTTCCGCTTGTTCTGATTTGTTTTGGAGCAGTAAACCCTAATTTTTCCATAGTTGTTATCTTTTCTGTTTTAATATCTACATTGTAGGCAAATCCAAGTTACGGAAATCTGTCACTTGTTTTTCTCAGCTTTGTTCCATTGGGTTCTTGTCTTGGCCTGTCTAAGTGTATCATGTATGTGCTATGGACATTAACCGTGCTATAGAACCAAGTGTAATCAGTTCCGCTGTATTTTTGTTTATTCATATTCATAATATCCCCATCCAGAAGCTCTATTTTATTGATGTCAAAATTTTATCCTAATGAAATTTTTGCCTGATTATCTAGAACTGATGGTAGAGCCCGTATAGAAATCAAATTCGGCCAAGCATTTTGAAAAGAGGTATACCATTAAGCGTCTACATTTTGCAAGCCTGACCAACTATGACAATATGTTGTTGATGATTTTGTAACCTACTAACTTGCTTGATTTTAGATGACCAAAAAAAAAAAAAAATTGCTTGGTTTTTGTTTTTTCGTGCCTTTATTTGCTTATGTCTTCTTTAACCCAATGATTACTAAATTGCCAATGAGGTCTGAAGAATCTAAACTGTGGCAGGGCTCTAGTGGAGGAGGAGAGGGTTTTGAAGTTACAAAGTTTGGGCATGGACGTGTTGCACTTATTGGATTTCCGAGGTCCGCCGTGGACCTTTTGTGTAGTCTAGTAACTTATTGTGTTTGTTGCTTAGGGCTTGTTTGGTATCCTTTTTGCATATGGATTTTGTTTTTTGGAAACTAAAATTATTATTCTTTACTTGTTGGTTTTGTTGATTAATGATTCTTCCAAAGTTGTGGAACAGAAAGTTTTTGTGCTGGATGTTCAGCTGTGTGCCGAAAGATACAACATTTATCCTCTATCAATAAAAAAAACGCATATAATGCATGTATAGGACATGTGTCCGTATTTGTTCCTTTGAAAAAGCTGTTTACATTTAATTGTCAATAATACAATAAAATCCATGTTATCATACGTATATAATACATATTCATATTTTTCCCATTTAATAAACAAATGATTAGTTGTAAATAATCATACTTTTACTTGCTAAATTTGACACTTCAACTTTTTAATTATTGATTATACTCTATCATTTACTATTTGCTATGCTTCGGGCTATGCTTAATATAGCTAACACTATCAAACAAAAGCTGAATTAATAGAACTATGCCCCTTCCCACTTTCTTTGTATTTTAAAAGGAGTTTTTTAAGACATGAATGCATCCATATACAATTTTTTTACAAGAAATAGAATTTTTGACTGGAATTTTCATATATAAAGCCAAATAATAGCCTTAAGTATTAAGTTACATTTAATTCTCATATCGTATTTTACTAACTACGGATGTATCACCTTTTCATTCTGTCTACAGTGTTGGTAAGTCGACACTTTTGACCATGCTGACCGGAACACATTCAGAAGCTGCGTCATATGAGTTCACCACTCTTACCTGCATCCCTGGTATAATAAACTACAATGATACTAAAATTCAACTGCTTGATCTTCCTGGAATTATCGAGGGTGCTTCTGAAGGAAAGGGGCGTGGAAGACAGGTAGATATCTGATGTTTTCAATTCAACAATGCCTTAATAAAGGCCACAATCAACTTGGCAAGGGGGGAAACGAGCCTCGAACCCAAGACCTTACATTTGGGGTGGGTAGTCTAACAATGCCTTAATAGCTCTTTCAATTTATTGCATCGGGTTACCAATTAATTCTGTATGGAACAGTGTCTGATCCGAGGACAATGACCTGCCTGGCTCATTGGCATAGTTATTGAAATAAGATACGAGAATTAAATGAGATTTATACATGGAGATTTTGGGCAGAAACTCATTGACTTGTAAAAAATGAATATAGATACATTTGTATCTAAAACAATTCATTCTTTTAATATACAAATAGATTGGGAAGGGATATACTATCAATTCGACTTTGCTTTGATAGTGTTAGCCACAATAGGGATAATAGGATGCATAACACATAGTAAATGTATAATCAATAACTTGGGAGTTGAGGTGGCAAATTTAGCGAATTATAAAATATGAATACTTAAGTTAGATGTAAGTATGATTATCTCAATTGTCATTTGTTTATTACTGGAAGAAATACGGGTATGTGTTATAAGATGTATATTATATGAATAACATCAAGAAAACTCGTATTTTACCAATATACATAAACACCCGTTTTAAATGCATATTCTGCTACAAATCTGATTCTTTGTGACCAACTGTTTCGTTTTTTCAGGTTATTGCTGTGGCCAAGTCATCAGATCTTGTATTGATGGTGCTTGATGCCTCCAAAGTAAGTGTTTTAAGCTATGCTAAAATTTCTTTTTCCCTAGGCTGATGTTTTAGATGCCGCTGTTCATTTTTTTACCGAAATGAGGTGTTCATAAACTTTAGGGCCTGTTTGGGATCGTTTTTTTGTTTGTAGTTAGTTTTTGTTTGAAAAGCTAAAAAAAGGGTTTTGCAAATTATTTTTCTTATTTTTGATTTTCTGTTTTTAGTTTTCACTCAAACTAGGAAAAACTTAAAAGCCAAAACCAAGAACGAGATTTTTTTTTTAAAATTTTATTTTAAATATGGTTTTTAGTTTCTAAAAAGACCAAAAATTGTAAATAGGAACCCACACCAAGCATCCCCATAGCTGTTAAATGAGGTGTTAATGTGTCGCGATCACTTCATTTGTTGTTCACCAAAAAACTTGCTTTTAGTTTGAAGTTTCTGATTTCACTTTCATCTATGGGCATGAAAAATGAGTGCATATTGTTTGGCCAAAGTTGAAGTTTGTGTCGGGGATGATAATACCTGTTTTGCATATTGTAGCATTTGGCACTATCGTAATTGTCTCCTAATTTGTGCACCTATAATACCTGTTGTTATCCAAAAATGAGTTTTAACTGTTATTGCCTGCTGCCAATTTTTTGCTTTCTTTTCTTCCTTCTTTATCTGTGTTTTCGACTTAATTTGTCTGAAGCATAGAATTAGCTTGTGGATTATTGCATATTTTCTCTAGTATGAAAGTTTGTGATTCCCTTTTCTGATCATATTTCCGTGGTCCTGGCTGAAAAATGTTGCAGAGTGAGGGACACAGACAAATATTGACAAGAGAGCTGGAAGCCGTCGGTTTGCGGTTGAACAAAAGACCCCCTCAAGTAAGCCACCCTGAACGTTCTCGATTGTACGTACATGATGACATTAGATAAGATGAATACTAACTCAAATAGGAAATTACTTTCCTGAAAATTAGCTAAGATAAATGTCAAACCTGTAAAACTGTGTTGCATCACTTTTTCTTTTAGAACTGCACTTCCAAAGCACCTTCTACCTTTTGCATGTGGGATCTAGCTGTTTAACTGTCCATGGTTTTTCCCCTGTTTTGTTTTTTGGCTGGCCTATCGTTCAATAGTTGTCTCCCTATGTGTTTGCAGTATATTTCCGGGGTGTTCTTTTTGGCAAGTCACTAGAAGGATAGCTGCATTTATCCCTTTTTATGGGACGTCTTATTTTGGTCCTGTCCAGACTTACTTTTTTCCATTGCTTATTGAGATGTTTTGTGGAACATTCTATAAGCTTGTATTGTGGAATTGTGCTATCATCCCTATCTTTTCTGGCATCATTTTTCCTACCACTAGTAGATCCAATATATACTAAGGGCTATTTCGCCAAGCTATGAAAAACTTTATTTTTCAAAAGCACTTTTTGCATAACAAAAGTGCTCTAAAAGATCTTTTTGTTTTTGCTCTTGCTTTTACTTCCACTTTAAAGGAGAAACACTATTTTCTGCTTCTACTTAGGCTGCGTTTGGTTAAGATTTTTAACAGCTTAAAGTTGTGAAAAAGATCTAGTTGACTGTGAGGATTGCGTTTGGTCGACAGAAAATATCTTTTTACATCTTTTTCCACAGCTTAACTAAGAAGATGAAAAATCTGTTTTATAACTAAGCAGAAAAAGATATAAAACTGGATCCTTTTCACATCTTATTTCACAAAAATGCTTTAAAAAGACTATGTTAATATTAAATCTTCACCATCATGAACTACTTTTACTTGTTAGCACCACCCTCACTTACCATCGCCCCTTTTACGCCCATGGCTCACTACGCTCACCACTCTCTACTACCATGACCAACTATTATTATGATTCTCTCCTACCTACTATTATTAATTGATTTATATTATTAAGTTATTTTTGTGATTATAATAGCTAACTTTCTTTTTAAATTTGTATCCAAACACTTTATTATGTAAAAAAGATCTTTTTGCACTGCACAACCAAACACTCAATTGTAAAAAGATACAGATCTTATTGAAACAGATAAGTTGAAAAAAGGTAAGATGAAATAAGCTGAACCAAACGCACATCTATTTAAAAACACTTTCCATTGCAGGCCCAAATGCTTTAAAATCTAAAAGAAGTGTTTTTGAGGAAAAAAGCACTTTTTTATTAGAAAAGAAGTTTGGCCAAACCGACCCTAAGTCGCATGTAGGGACAATGGCCCTATGGGCCTTTGTCATCCTTGGTCCTAACTTGGTTCTTTTTCTTAATTGGCAGATTTACTTCAAAAAGAAAAAGACTGGGGGCATTTCCTTCAACAGCACATTGCCATTAACGCATGTGGATGAGAAGCTTTGCTACCAAATTTTACATGAGTATAAAATTCACAATGCAGAGGTACTATCTTTAACTTTGCTGTCTGTCTGTCTCCGTTATATAATAATGTGGCGTCTCATGATAGTCCGAATTAATCCTTAAGTCTCTGTTGCAGGTGTTATTTCGTGAGGATGGGACAGTGGATGATCTTATTGATGTTATTGAAGGGAACCGTAAATACATAAAGTGTGTATATGTGTACAACAAGATTGACGTTATTGGTATAGATGATGTCGACCACTTAGCACGACAGCCTAACTCTATTGTCATCAGTTGCAATCTTAGGGTACTTTCTACTCCCTTGCTTCATTGAACATCGATTATTGGTATATTTTCTTCTAAAATACATTTGGCAACAAAGGACGGAATTATATGGTTATTGGCTGCATTTAGGGCATGTTTGGCGAAACTGTGAAAAAACCTGCGTTTTTTGAAACACTTCTTATAGAAGCAATTTTGTAAAAAAGTGGTGTCAATAGAGAGATTTTTATATGAAAATTTTAGTTTTTTTTGCTTTGCTTACGCATTAAAGGAGAATCACTATTTTTTTACTTCTATTTAAAGTAGAAAAAATGTATCTATTTTTATTTAGAAACATTTTTCCTTTTTGCTGAATCAGTCCTAAAATTTAAATGAAGTGCTTTCTCTAGAAAAAAAGAAACAAATTTTTTTTTTCAGAAAAGAAGCTTCGTTAGATAGTTTCTGAGTTTTTATTATGAAATTTTCTTCTTAGTATTTGAAGCATAAGTTTGATTTTTTGGGATTTACATGTCAACTTTGAAGGTTGAACTTCAAATTTTATTAGTAGTTTTGTAAAAATTTGGGAAGGGGTTTTGATTGATCAAAATTAAGAATCTGCTTCAACCAATATGCCTTTAAGCTCAACCATGCATAACATAGAAATCACCCTTGGAAAGTGTGTAACAATTAGCTAGAGTTGCGGGTGCTGTAGCGAAGCTAATTGCAAAAGTGCGGAAATCTGCATAAAACCACATGGTGATTGCTAGTACCTTCCCATCATATGTATTTTACCTTCCTTTAATCAGGGAAGGGAGTTTCAGATCATCAAGTTTTGATTGTAAGGGAAATAATGCTTAATTATGGGCTTGTTTGGTATTGGTTTCTATTTGTAATTTTGATTTATTTAGAAACTGAAAGTTAGATTTTGAAATGAATTTTTCTGGTTTCTGGTTTTTCGTTTCCAGGCTTTTTTTAGCGTGAGTAGAAATTGAAAGTAGAAAACTAAAACTAAGAAAAAAATCCTTTTCAAATCCTTATTTTAGTTTCTCATAACCAAAAAAACTGTAAACGAAAAATGATAACAAACAAGGCCTAAGTTAATTACGGTGTCATAACATGATCATGAATCAGGTAAGTGATGTAGCCCAGGCAAACTTTTTGTATAGATATACCTGATTGAGGTTATGAGTCCATTTTAAAACTCATTGATATTAGATGAAGTAGCTTATTAGACTTATATGTTGATCTATTTTCTCTTACAAATCTGGTACATGATAATTTAACTAAACTCACACGGGAAGTTCTCAACAATTACGAGGCTTCTAAATGTCATTTCCACTTTTTGTTGTCGTTCTATGCAGCTTAATCTAGATAGGCTACTAGAAAGAATGTGGGAGGAGATGGGGCTTGTTAGAGTGTACACAAAGCCTCAAGGTCAACAACCTGATTTCGATGAGCCTGTCGTTCTCTCTGCGGTATGTCTCACGATGATCTTGTCATCTTTATGTCCATCAAATCAAATAAAGGCATGTAAAGATTTGAGCTAGTTGTTTATTTAGAGTTATTTACGTCGAATGTCCTTATACTTTGCTAATTGTGTCAATTTAGTCCATGTATCATTTAAATTGTGTCAATTTAATCTTATGGTGAAACTAGAGTTAGTTAATGACGCTAATTTTAGCGTCCTGGTCATGTCAAAGGCAAGTGACTCAATACAAACTGATCCATTGACCCAATTTAAACCCACATGTAACCTGACAACTAAAATTATGTTGCCAACTTAATGTAAATTTTCCAATTGGACTATATTGACATAATGTAAATTGTAGATGGACTTAATTGATACAACTAAAAGTACAATGTTTAAATTGACACAATGAACAAAATGTAAGTAATTATGCTATAAATAACCCTTTTTTTTTTTACTAAAGCATATTTATATGTTTACATGTTAGAAACTATCAAAGATGTACGAGAATATATAATATATGGCGATTTTCTTTTCCAGATTTTTGCAAACGTAAGCCTGAAAAGTAACCACATCCCTTAAAAGCCCAGATGAACCACCCTGCTTCTGTAGTACCATGATTTGATTCCATGTTCATACCCCGAAACTTTATGCTTCTACCGGTTCATTTTAAGATGAAAACGCTTTGATATATGGTCTCTTTTTAGGATAGAGGTGGTTGCACGGTGGAGGATTTCTGTGACCACATTCATCGAACTCTGGTGAAGGATTTAAAGTATGCGCTGGTGTGGGGCACAAGTGCAAGGCATTACCCTCAGCATTGTGGACTTGGTCATGTTCTTCATGACGAGGACGTCGTTCAAATTGTTAAGAAGAAGGTCAGTTTGTTTGCATATCTCTGCTTAGCCTTTTAGAAATTTATTTGAATTCCGACATGGCATTTTTGCGAATCATGCTTTATATAAGTTTTGTTTGTTTTAATGGAAAATCTTTTCTATCGTACTTATGTTATTTCTTTGCGTAACTTTAAAGTATATTTCCTCCATTGGGGGGAAATTGACATCCTTTCGAGAAAATGGAAAAGCTTTTTTCCCCTCGTGGAAGGGAACAATTTTCCACGCTAATCTCAACTTGGCAAGTGTGGACATCATAACTTTATAGTACTTCCAGAAATTGTAAATATTTTGCAAAGAGAAGTCTATAAGGTGAATGTTTTTGTTTCAACCACACAGAGCTACAATTTTTCTCTTGTTTTGTGTGGAAATTTGTATTTAGCTTTCGGTGGGATAATCTATTGATACTTGTAAAGAGCGAGTGAAAGGAACTGTAGATGATCCGTTTAAGGTGGATTTACTTAAGAACAATTGCTTCAATTCCATAAAGAAAGATAAGATTAGAAATGAACATATTCGGAAAATGTTGAAGGTGACACCTGCTGAGGATAAGATGAGAGACGCTGGTTTGAGATGGTTTAGAAGCGTTGAATTGATGAGAGCTAGATATGTAAAGGGGTAGGAAGATATGGTTTAGATCTGGCACAATAGCGTAACCTAAACCTCTAATGGGAAAAAACGAATTGTTATGGAATTATAATTTCTACTTTTGATTCTTTCTACGGTTATTTACACGAAAGGCTCTTGTACTTTACTCATTAGGTCAATTTTGTCCTTGGTGCAAATCGAACTTGAACCTGGAGAGATTGTGAACATTACTTGTTTTTGCACAGCTTGCTATGTAAAAACATAACTCATAACATCTCTCCAAACTTAAAAATAATGAATTAGGAAGCTATATTTATAGAAAAAATTAATCCCTAAGAGAATACTGGATAAGATAAGATAGATACTAACTCAAATAGAAAACTACTTTCCTAAAAAAATAAGATAAGATAAATACCAAACCAATTAAAATTGTGCTACGTTATTACTACTTTTTTGCGTGCAGGACAAGGATGAGGGAGGAAGAGGTCGGTTCAAATCGCATTCAAATGCTCCCGCCCGAATAGCAGACAGAGAAAAGAAAGCCCCTCTTAAGACTTGAAGACGACGAAGAAAACCCGATAATCGAGTTTACGAATTGGAGATCCTCGCATATTCCAGGAGCAGAAGAAAGGTCAGATCGAAAATCCCCATATCTCTGTTAAACCAGCATTATTCATTTAAATTATTGCTTGTTATATCTGTTGTATGTTTAGCTGGCTCATCATGAAGTTTGAAAGACTCAGCTCCATTCAAGCTCGAGAGTAGCTGAGCTGAGCCGAGCCCGTTTGCTTGGACTTTTAAGTTATTTGGAAAATGTGTTTTTGGGCTTGTAGTTATTGACATAGAGGGTTGTTCAGATGTAGGATGGTACTAATTTTGTGTTTGTTTTTATATATTGAGGCTTAAAAAAAAACATGAAGTTGCTGAGAGAAACCTAAATAGAAATGCGTTGAATTTGAATTGTCTGACATGGTTTACGTTTGTTTGCTCAAACCGAGGCCTATTTGATATTATTTTCTATTCGTAATTTTATTTCTTTTTAGAAACTGAAACCCATATGTTGGAAAATATTGCTATAGTTGCTTTCATGAAGTAATGAACAACTATGTTGTTTCATAATCCTAGATGAAGTGCACGTTTGGTCAAGTTGAGGATATTTGACTCGGGAAAAAACAAAAAAAAAAAACGCTGTTTTTTGCTTTTTCTTTAAAGTAGAAGCAAAAATTAAAATTTTTTTTAGTGGAAAAAAACACTTATTGAAAGCATCTTTTACGGAAGTGTTGTAAAAAGTGCTTATGAAAAGCAGTTTTTGCACAGTTTGGCCAAACATGCTCGAATTGCTTAATATCAATCAATAATTGTTTTCTGGTTCTTTTAAGACGTTTTCTCCTTCGAGAGCATTAACCACATTTTGATTGTCACCTTCAAGATAACTCTTCAAGACGCCTAGCAACATGTCCTTGCTTGTATCATCTCTAGCAGCTACAGCTTCAACTACATTGAAGATAAACCCATATTTTTCGCCCGAGCGGTAATAAATCTCTCAAAATAATCTCAAATTATGAGCCTGTTAATTGCTGTTGATCCTATTTCGAAACCATCAAAGTTGAGCTTAACGGAATATCTATATAAATTGCTGAAGTCGAAGCAATCGTGACTTAGAATGGAAATTAGGGTTTGGGAGGTAAAATGTACGCAGTCTTATCCTTATAGGGTGCTACTGTAAAGGGACACTGTTTTCGAGGGCCCTTAACCTTGAAAAGTTGTCGAGTTTGACCTGTTAGACCTTATGGGGGATAAAAAAGAAAGGTGTTATGAGCAATTTGTGCCATTTTACATTTGAAAATGGGATATAATATTCGAACTTGGGGTAGTCCTGAGTATAATTAGTGACAAAGTTGTAATACAAAATAGACATATCATATAAACGAGTCTTGAGTCAACTTGTATCAAGAATATCGTTTGGGCTGGTCTGAAATCTCAAGCTCTATAAATCCATACTCGTGAGCCTACTCGTCGTTGAAAGGCACCTAAACTTGTCTTGAGCTTAACCTAAGTGAAGCCGGTTTGATTAGCTTATTCATTTGAGCCGGACCTAGTCAAAATTGGAGGTTAACTGAGCTTATCTTGATCAATTTATTAGCTTAAATATGTCCAGCCGAACCAAGTTTGAGGTTAAAAGAGTCGAGCTTGAGCTTACACAAACCTAAAAGAACTTAAATTACTATAAAAATAACAACCTTAATCTAGAGCTCGTCAAGCGGGTCTTTAGCTTATCCAAGTCGATTCGAATCAGAGCTTGACAATCTAGGAAAGTGGTGGTACGGAACCTACATCAATGTATATATAATATAATTTGGGAATATATCATCTAAGTATCTTCAACTTTGATCTTTTTATCGGGGTAACAGTTTTAACTATTGATCCGATCAAAGAGTCCCTTCCTCGTCATATATTATCTCAACATTGGAATGGACACGCGCATAGGCATAGTGGAGCACTCGCACTCGACATTGAGGCTCGCACAGATGCACCATGTCACGGCACTGGACGTGACCGTGACACCAGACCACCCCCTTGATAAGATCAATGGCCAAATCTTACTCTTACCCTCTCACTTGAGTCATGCTATATATATATGGTGACATTCTTATGAGAGTGTGAGAGGGGCGAATCTTAGCCCTCAATAGTAATGGATTGCTAAGATTTGTTGAACATTAAAAAAAAAAATAACAATTTACGGTCAAGATTTATTGAGTATTGGGGAAAAAAGAACAATTTCCTTCCCCTATTCCCTTCTTTCTTTCTGCCCATGAAGGGATATGGGATATAAATTATTATTTTTTTTAATGTTTAACAAATCTTGGCCGTCCATTACAAGAGAAGGTTAGGATTCGCCCCTTTCACGCTCTCACCCTATATATATTTATATATCATGATTATAATTTTATCATTTAGTTATTACAAAAATTAAAAATTTTATCTATCAAGTATTTTTTGCAGAAGTTTGGGTTCCTATAACAAGTAGGTACCCTCCTTTGGAATTTGGAGTGTTTCTTAAAAATACTGACATAAACATTGGTTTCACAATATACACATATTTTCTGTTGGATTTCGATGAATTTTGTGATTACTCATGAGAATTTATGCCGACAACACTAACATGAGTCATATGTATTACTGTAACCATGTAATACATTACATTTCGTTTGTGACAATTCACCGCATTCTGACAAACATTTACTGAATTTCAGCGTAGGAATTTAAACGAAAACTACCTAAATCTTAAAATGACTAAGTGATAAATTCACATAGAATTCATCCTAATATATAAAGTATTTTTAAATTTTTGATTAATTATGATTGATAAAGGAAAGGAAAGGGACATATATCCAGTGCCTCAAGGGCTCCCGCCTACGCAAGGTCTGGGGGCGGATGTACGCAGCCTTCCCTCTTCAGAATGTTAACCTGAAGAGAGGCTGTTTCCCAGTGCCCCCAACCTGAGGGTGAGGACTTTCCAGGAGGTCACCCATCCTCGTACTTCTCTCGCTCAAGCGCGCTTAACTTCAGAGTTCTAATGGGATCCGGTGACAGCGCGTTGGTGCCCTCTTTGGTAACTTCATGTAACTTGAAAAGTCAAATATGATATTTATATATTATAATAAAATATTAAAAGTTTTGCAAAATCCAGTATAAAAATAATAAAAGATATGCAAGATCAATGATCAATGAACAAAAAAAAAAAAAAAAAAAAAAAAACATATATATATATATATATATATATAAAATAAAATAAAATAAAAAATAAAAGCAAACGCCCCAATCCATCCTGGCTTGTTTATTTGATCACATGGGGGACCAAAGTTTCATAGGAAGTTACTAAATGTACCTAATTTTTATCAAAAAAGCAAAAGCGACATTCTCAATGTCCATGGGCTCCCGTCTAAGTAGAGTTTGAGAGGGGTGAATGTACGCAGCCTTCCCCATTTGGGGTGTTACCCTAAAGAGAGGCTGTTTCCTTGAACTCCCAACTTGAGGGGTGCAACACGAGGACTTCCCAGGAGGTTACTCAACTTGGTACTACTCTCGTCCAAGCACGCTTAACTTTGGAGTTTTAATGGGATCTGGTACTTGCGTGTTGGTACCCTCTTAGGTACCTAATATATATATATATATAATTTAAATATTTAATAATGTAATAAAAAATATTATACTATAAAAAAAATATTAAATTAGTTACTTTTTTATAAATTCATATTCTCTTTATATATTAGACATATATAAATTGAGTAGATTATACAGCTATAAGAAATATTCTTCAATTTAGGGCTTATTCAGCCAAAATTATCTTCTGTATTTTCGAAAAAGTAATATTTTTCAGATTTTAAGAGTCTTTAGCCATAAAAAAGTATTTTTAAATAGAAGTATAATTTTTTCCTGCTTTTAAATAGAATCAGGAAACTTGTGCTTCTTATTTAAAGTAGAAGTAAAAGAAAATTAATTTTTCTAAATTTTTAGAAAAAAATAATTTTTATTATTCAAATTTTAAGAGCGTTTGGCCAAGAAAAGAAAAATGCTCTAACACATAAATAGTTGTTGTTTTCCTAGTTTTAAAAAGAAGCGGAAAGCTTGTACTTCTCCTTTAAAGTAAAAGTAAAAGCGAAAATTATATATTTGTCAGATATAAATAACCATCTGAAAAAAATTTTTAGGTTATTTATGCCAAAGGTCTCTGTGCTTTTCCAATTTATTTTGAATTTTTGGAAAAAATAATTTTTTTTCAGATTTTAAGAGCGTTTGGCCAAGAAAAGAAAAATGCTCTGACACATAAATAGTAGCTGTTTTTCTGGTTTTAAAAAGAAGTGGAAAACTTGTACTTCTCTTATAAAGTAAAAGTAAAAGTAAAAGCGAAAAGTAGATATTTTTTAGATAAAAATATCCATGTGAAAAAATTCTTGGGTTATTTACACCAAAGGTCTCTGTATTTTGCCCACTGTGTTAATTTGGTCCTTGTACTTTTAATTGTGTCAATTTAGTCCCTAAACAATTCAAAAATGTGTCAATTTAGTCCTTTGGTCAAATTTAGGTTATGTTGATGACGTAATTTTGAACAGTAAGATTATGTTACATGCAACTAACTTATTATAAATTCATTTGTTTATTCAATTTAATCAAATTCATAGCTGAATTATTAAAAAATTTATTAAAAATTAATATAAAATTTTCTCTAAGGACCAAATACACATTTTAAATTGTACAAGGACTAAATTGACACAATTAAAAGTACAAAAATTAAACTGATATAATGGATAATGTATAGGGACCTTTGACATAAATAACCCAAAATTCTTTCATTTTTTTTTCATAATTAACCAAACTGACTCTAAATTTCTCTGTAACTACAACAATAACAGACCCAGTGTCTCAAGGGCTCCAGCATAAGTAGGGTCTGGGAGGGGTGGATGCACGTCGCCTTACCCCTTCAGGGAGGTTACCCTGTCGAGAGGCTGTTTCCGATGACCCCCAACCTTATAGGGTTGGCAACACGAGAAATTTCCATGAGGTCACCTATCTTGGTACTACTCTCGTCCAATCACGCTTAACATCGAAGTTCTAAATTTCTCCGTAACAACAGATCCAGTGCTTCAAGGGCTCCCGTATAAGCGGGGTCCGGGATGGGTGAATGTACCCCGCCTTACCCCTTCAAGGGGATAACCCTACCGTGAGACTGTTTCCGATGACCCCCAATCTTATAGGGTTGGCAACACAAAAAATTCTCATAAAGTCACCTACCTTAGTACTATTCTTATCCAATCTCGCTTAACTTAAGAGTTTTAAATTTCTACGCGAGTACAACAGCTACAAAATAGGCCATAATAAGCCTAGGGGGGGGTATAGGCATCGTCCTATAGTGTACCTTTGTTTGAACTTCAAGTCCCCTTCCCTCCCTACTTTAAAGACGTGCTCATTAAATATTCATAAGCTTTGATTAATAAAATATACACAAACTATATATTATAATTAGAATATGATGTTACTACATAGTTTTATACATATATATATATATATATATATATATAAATGTGAGAATAGGTGGTCCTGCTCTATTGGGTTACTTTTGAACACTTGAAGTCAAATATTGTTGGCCACGTTTTGGTTCATACTTCTATATTACTTTTATTATATAATCTTTAGCTTAGATTTGTGGGCTAAGCTTTTCTTTTTTACATTATGATTATAAAGACCTCCTTTCTTTTTTACTTGGGTTTCGTTCGGTTGTCAAATGAATTGAATTTCTCCACAGAAAGTTGTACTTTTTAGAATTTGTTTTCCTTGTCAACTTCTCAGGAAGTAGTATAAAAGTGTTTGGCTGTCGAAAGAATTGAATTCCTATAGAAAGTTATACTTTAGCGTAATTTAATTTTCTTGTCAACTTCTCAGGAAGTAGTATAAATGTGTTTGGTTGCCCATATGAGAAATAGAACTTCCTAGGAATTTAATTCATATATTATGTTTGGTTGATACAATAACTTCCTATGAAATATAATTAAAATGACTAATATAGCCATGACTAATCTTCCAATTCCAACTAAGGAAGGGTAAAGTTGATGGACTCATAGTTAGATGGGTAAGGTCACTCGACCAAGCGAGACTTGAGTTCACCCGTAAAAGAACGGGGACCAAAAAAGACAACAGAAAAAACAAAAAATAGGAAGACAATCAAAAATAGGTAAAATACACGCCTCAAAACATGACTACGCACGACATCGACTACTTATTCAACCAAACGACAAGAAATTGGAACATCGGAGCGCTAAAATTAATGAAGCACGGGACTCAGCAAAATTGGATCAAGCCATTGCCATCATTCAGATCAATGACAACTCATGTCTCACCGCAGAGCACCTAATGATCAGTATCTATCTATCATATCCTTCTATGGAGCCTAGCACTCACCGTAGGCTGATCGAAGCAATCAAATTCCAGATCTAGTCTTTTACCCATCTTGATTACTCGCCCAGCATCCTCAATCTTCTTGGCATCAATAACGCTGTCACCCTGATTCCCCATATTCCTCTTTTTCTTTTTGCCAGAGGCCTTAGCTAGTTTCCGCGAAGTATTCCTGGGCGACATGTCTTTCAAGAAGTTTTGTAGCTCCCGCTTCTCCTTCTCTTTCATCTTGGCTTCAATGCTCGCCTACACCTTTTTGTTGTCTGCCATTTATCCTTTTCCCTCCAAGTTGTGCTAGGCCCCTCAATAAACGGGACCAGCACATGGTAGTTCCCTGGAATACTCCTCTGTATGCCAGTGGCTGAGCAAGTCATTTGGTTCGAATCCTGTTAGGAACTCAGAGCTAGAGGCTGCAGAGTCATTATCATTAGCAGTATCCCGAACTTCATTTTCCTGATGCGATATTTGAGCATGGGGTTGTATTATTCCATCTTTATCACTCCTAGCCCACGGAAGGAGGAGAGGAAGATGCTGATTTTCTCGAGCCTCCAGGAGCGGCATTTGAGTCACAGGCTGGGCAATGGTAGGGAGTAGTAAGTCGCGCGGGCACTTGCAATCCAAGGCCCATCTCCCAAAGTATTGCCCATCGATATGGATAGAAACCTGTCCCAATGATTGCCCTAAGATACTCACACCTTCATTCATTGGCCTTGAAGGAGGAGTTCCAGAATCCTCACAATCGTACAAGACATCCATCATTTGCACTAGAAGAGGTTGGACCCCTGAGGAATGCCGTGCCACTGTGGTGCAATAGTTGTCTTGATAGGATTGCGAGGAGAAAGAGGCCTGTTCCCTTGCCAATCTCGCCGAGACCGCCACAGCAACAACTCTGGGTGAGTAGTCTAGGATCATTGCTGAATTGCCTTCTTTGACAAGCACCAAACGGGATCCCCCGTTAAACTAGACTTGGACCGTCTGGTGAATACATGTTGTGGAGCAAGTATCACTAAAGGATCCTGCCAACATCAACACATCTCATAACAAACGTCCTTGAGTCCACCTTAACGAACTTTCCCCACATTTTTACGATGTCAGTAAAGCAATACTTTGACCAACATTAGGTAGTCCATAAACCTCAATCCACACTCGTTTGTTCAGATAGCCTTTGATAAGTGATAACCCCCGGTCTCTTTGGGATTGCTCGGTTAATCTGTGAAAAAAAAAGTTTTTGTGAAAGCTTGCAGGAGTATTTAAAAAAAAAAAAGTACTTTTATGGAAGTAATTTATCTAAAAAAATTATAGTTTTTATTTTTGTTCTTGTTTAAAAAAGAAGATTATTTTTCTACTTCTATTTAAAAGTAGAAAATAACTTCTATTTTTATTTTATAAAAAATTTCTTTCAAAATCCCACACTTTCAAATTATAAAAAAGTGTGTTATAATTTTAAAGTGAAATAAATAAAATTTGACCACAATCTACTCTATGAATTTTATGATCTTAGCATAAGTTATGCCACATGCAAATGTTGTATGATTTTGTGTGCATAATATTTTAAAATGACTAAAAAAGTAAAAATATTTACAATATTTGGTATTATTTTTTATTTATATATTTTGACTTTTAAAATATTTAAGAATTTAAAAATTATATTTTCTAATTTTTAATTTTTGATTTTATTTTATTCATAGTTTAAGTGAAAACTAAAAGTATAAAATAAAAAAGTATTTATATAAAATATTTTATCTTGTTTTTTTTTTTTTCTCTCTTTTGGTTTTTAAGGTTTGATTTAGCAGACTTTATTCATCCTTTTATGTCCACTGTATGTACTCATACAAAGCATCTGCTAATTATACAAAAGGAAAACATACAGTTTCGAAGGTATTGTCTCCCGACATACGGCAATGGTTAGGGCCTTTTATAGTTTTTCAATTACATCAGAGTTTGCTCGTAGAATAGCTAATTTTTCACTAGGCCTATAATCTTAACTTGCATTGTTTGTGTCAACGAGTTTGAGCCAAGTTGAGCTAACTTCATCCTGTACTCTTCAAGAATGAAATATTTTATATGGGTAATGGTCGGTTCTCGAGAAGTGACTCCACGAGAAGCAACGCAAAGCCAAAAAACAAAAGAAAAAAAAAAAAAAAAAAGTTTCCTCTCTCCTCTGCAGCTATTTTTATTAATTTTTTTCTTTTTGCTTTTCGTTGCTTCTCGTGGGGTCGCTTCTCGTGACTCCCGGCATTACCCATTTTATATATGTCGTGACTCATATAAAAGGGTGAGAGTGAAAGGAAATAGTTTAAACCATTTATTTGACTATTGTACATTATCTTCTTCTCACCTGAATTACTCCTTTACCCCACTTTAACCGAATATGTGACCCAAAATTTACACTCTTATAAGCGTTATGCCATATATATATATATATAGAGAGAGAGAGAGAGAGAGAGAGAGAGAGAGAGTACAGTATATGATGCAGTGTGTAAGTGGGATTTAGGGGAAATGAGAAGGATTCAACAGCCTTCCCTTTAACTTTATTAATAATCAATAAAATAAAGAGGGATCATAGAATTCAATTATAATTCTCGCACTTGAGAATAGAAAGAACCAAAAAACTCATAAAAATAATCTAAGAAATTGAATGATTTATATCCTAATTCAATTCTAATTCTCGTGACGACATGTCTCTCAGGTTGGAGGTCCTCGGAAACAGCCTCTCTTCAGGTTAACACTCTCAAGGGGGAAGGATGATAACATCAACCCCCCCCCCCCCCCCCCCCCCCCCCCCGCGACCCCGATTTTGCCGGAGCCTTGAGGCACTGGGATTGTTGTTGTTGTTGTATACCCTAATTTCCTCTTTCATATATAGAGGAGCTAATTGACTTGAACTAAAACACTGAGAGATAATTTAAATAACAAAGGATAAACACAGAAAAGCTAAATAAAAAATTTGAATAAAATAACTAATCTAATCATAATCTAAGTCAAACTCTATCTTCACCGTGTCCAATCCTCATGCCGCCAACCCATATGCTGCCGTGTATCCGTACCCGCCAAGCTATCCTCGAATCTCGAGCATGGGGCTGCATCAACCCGTATATCCTACCCAGTCAAATCTCCTACCATGGCGTCACTGTCCAGCCTGTATTAACTCTCCAATAGTGGGATGGCAGCTGCACCACTATATTATGTGTGTAACTTGATAGGTATTTGTGAAGAAACCAATTATTCCAAAATGTAAGTTTGGTTAGCATGGTCAGTTAAGCTCGAACTTTCTTGGATTCACTCTTCTGAAAGATGAACCTAACTCAACAAGCTTCGAGTCAAACTTAGCTTGTTTTTGGCTTGAACTTGGTACGAATAGGCACATTATGCTTATATTTTAAACAAAGTTTGGTTTGTTTAGGCTGGCTAGCATCAGAGCTCAAGCTTTACTTGATTGGAGCTTGGCTCGTTTAGCTAAATGTGCTCGCTCAACTTGCGCTTAGAACAAGCTAATTCTTTCGAGCTTTTTAATGAGCTAGCTCGGCTCGTTTTTACCTTTTGTATATTCAAATTGTATTATCATGTTGTTACCACATTAACATTTATAATATATATATATATATATAGAATGCAAAAGGATCCTCTCTCCCTCTCTCAATACATGTTTCATCTTTTATAATTTTTACTGAGCTGATGGGTGAAGGTCTATGGATAATTTTATATTCTAACATGTCACGTCACGTGAATGTCTATTGAGCTTGAAGCGTGGACAGTGTACAGGCCGATCTCATACCTTGTATTTAAATTATTTTTGATATTGTAAGTGAGAATTGTTGATATTTAACCTCGCGTCCTCTTGGTCAAGAAGGCTCTCACACTATGTGAAAAAATCATTAGTTCCAAAAGCTTAAGCTGATGAATGAAGACTCATGAATAGTTTTATACTCTAACACTTTTGAAAAGGGATGGTTAATAGTTCCGATAATTTCGAAGCTCTAAGGAAACATTACAAACGAGACTTTTTATATACAATTAAATTTCTCTTAACAACATAATACTAATACGATAAAGAATAAAAATTTTAATCATAAAACTTATTAATATTTATAATTGAGACTTTAGAAAGGTAACTGTAAAATTTAGGTCCCCTAAAATAATAGTGCTTTCAAGTAGTTGTTCGGGTTGCTTGTGGTTATATCCGACCCTAAATATCATAAAGAGTATGGTGGTGGCTTCACTTGGGCTCTACATGATCAACGCCCTTTTTTTGCGTGTGAATCCGATCTCCATTAATTCTACACCTTTTTTGTTTTTATAAAATTTTGCTCCATTTTTTAAAGTTATTTACGTTAAAGATCCTTGTACTTTATCTATTGTATTAATTTAGTCATTTCATTTTTAGTTGTTTTAATTTGTACAAATCATATTTTATTGATTTAGTTCTTGGGTAAACTGAGTCAATGAGTGGGTTTATATTGAGTTCCATATATCTAACGTGATTAAGACGTAAAAATTGCATCACTAAACTTTAATTTTTCCAAAAAATTAAATTGACATAATATAAATTATGGAAGGACTAAATTAATATATAATTGAAAGGAAAAAAGGATTAGACTGACACAATGAAAAAAATACAGGAACTTTTGATGTAAATAAACTATTATTTTACAAGAGGTAGAAGTCTTTTTACAAAAAAAAAAAAAAAAGTAATTTAAGATATTTTACATTTTAGAAGTAAGGGTGTGACCGTTATGAGAGGATAAGAGGAGAAAATTATGACTATTAGATCTGAATTAAAAAAATCTAAGCAATTAAAGGTGTAAAAGTAAATTTTAAAATTTGAACCTTTCATTTAGATCTAATGGTCATAATTTACACCTCTCGTTTCCTATTCTCTCGTAAGAGTCATACTCTTAGAAGTAAGGTGATAGACGACTCTCAAGTTGGGAAGAATTTTGAATTCAAAAATTAAAAAAAGAGCTGTTAATATTTATTGATGTTTATTTATTTTCTCAAAAACTAAAAACTAAAAAATTTTATCAATATAAACCCTTAAGTATTTATAAATTTTCTCACATTAATAAAAAGTGATCTGATTCTGTGGGTGGTATGGTGGGCTGCTGTTTTTCTTCTTTGGTGTCTTTTGCTGCGGGTAGGAGGTTGCGGTCCCCTAAGATCATAGCCTAGTAGTAGAGAACACTTCCGACCTTACACGTCACCTGGGTTCTAATCTCCACTATGGTACTTGTAGCTCACTTTTATGGGAATTTTAAGGGGTATTCTCCCCCTCCCGCTCTCGTCTCCCGGCACTAACTTACCCAAAAGAAAAAAGGGCAGGAGGTTATGTCCCATTTTGGCTAGGTTTTTACTGTATAGTCTTTGGTGTCATTCTTTTTTTTTTGGAGAATTAGCGACTAGGTTGCAGTACAATTCAGGCGCTCGAGCTAGAAAGCCCTTATAAAACCCGTTAAATAACGGGGCACAGAGAAAAAAGAACATGATCAAACAGGACTACAAATAACAACCGGCGTAATAGGACGAACCTAACTGACCACTATGACTGCTTCGGATCTCAGAGCAATTGAAACAGGATAAAAGGTAGTCAGGTCACCCTTTCATCAAGTATGGCTCTCACCATACGCGGGTCAAAGTCATCGAAGTTCAGACCTAGTTTTTGGTGTCATTCTATGTTGTTGTTTTACTCTTATGGTATGCTTTTGCTAGACACTTAAGTTCTTTTTTTATTCTCCTTTCTTTCCCAAAGCCCTGTTTTTTGAAGGCGTGTCCTGCTTTGTACTCTGAGCTCTCGCTAATTACTTATCGGAAAAAACGACCCGAGAATAATACCACTCTACCACAAAACAAAAAAAACACCCAAATTAATTTCCCATTTTTCTACCAATTCTTTTTGTTAAGTTACACAATGAAGCCACTAGCAATGGCACGATTAGTACCAACATGAGTAGTTTCATACACAGGCAACTCTTGTTCATACCTTTCTCCTCCTATCTCCAACCAATTCTCTAATTCAAACAAATCCGAGCTCGAGCAGCTCGCTTCATCATCATTTTCATCATCTTCTTCCTCGTCGTCGTCCACAATTTTCATTAAATATTCTTCTTTTATTTCAAAATAGTCCCTTTTCTCGAGATTCTCGCCAGCGAAGCGGACTGACCGCTTGGCTGCTGCAAACGACGTCGTTTTGGTCAGGCAGGAACGAGAGAGGGAAGACGCGGTTGAGCAAGGGGTTGTTGTTGTGGTGTGTGTAGTGGATTCTCTTTCGGATTTCGAGCTGTTGGATGGGGCGGTAGGGCATGGTGAGGATGAGATCTTGGGGTTCTTTGTGGTGCCGGAGTTGAAGAGGATGTTGAGGAAGTTTGCTAGTTTCCCGCCAGGGGATATCGGTTGCTTCACCTGTAAGATTTACAGTATTCTATTAGAAATAATTTCTTATTAGATGTATATACAACAACAACAACAAACTCAGTGTCTGAAGGGTCTTACAGTGATCGATTTTCAAAAAAAAGGGTCTTTCAATAAACTTAAAAATATAATAAGTATGAACCTAAAAAATTTGAAACATGAACTTAAGTAAATATATGGTCAATTAATCTATTAAGTGAATGAATATAATACGTAACGACGCATGAACCAAGCGGTTGGATCTAGTATAATGGTTAAGCTACCCATCCAAGCATATGAGGTCGTGGTTTCAGAGTTCATTTCCTTCTTGACATGTTGGCGGTCCTTTTTAAAGTAATGTTATACCTCCTTATCACAGGATCGGTCCCGACATTTTCTGGGTCTCAAGCAAAATTCTCAAAAGAGACCCTTCATATACAACATATTATAATAATTTTGACTATAAAATTTACTAATGTTAAGAATTAATACATTAAAAATCACAACCTCGAAAATCTGGGACTCTTAAAATTTGGGATCCTAAGTGGTTGCTTGAGTTGTTAAGGGTTATGTCCGGCCCTGCCTTATCGTAGTTAAAGGAAAATGCATGCAACAACTTATTGTCTCAAAGAGACTCTCGCTAAGGCAGGATTTAGGTAAGGTAAGATGTACGTAGTCTCAACAGCCCCTATTTTTAATACTAATATAATTTCAGGATAAGGTATGAGATGAACCTGTATATTATTCACTTTTCAAGTCCAAACGAGCATTTGCGTGAGGGGGCATGTTAGAATATGAAACCAATCTTGGGCTTTTGCCTATTAGCTTAATTTTTTGGAACATTAAAGAGGTTCCCGCCAAGGCACAGAAAATGCATCCAGCCTCACACCTACAGGGTGCTGCCTTCTAAAGGCACTGTTTCTAAAGAGCCCTCAACCTTAAAAAAAATAATATTTATCGTAAAAAAAAAAATGCAAGTTTAGAGGCACTGTGAACTAGAATATATCAGTGTACTTTTCTCACCTAACAGTTGGGTCAACAATACGTATTTTTAACCGTCATTTAACTCTATCTAAGTAAAGTAATTTGATATGTGTAATAAAGTTATCTGAAGTAGTACATCACCTTCTTTAGATCGCTATAGAGCTTCAAAGCTCTTGCTTTCGTCTTGCTCCCGGAGCTCCCGCCGCCGTTGTTATAGCTTTTCATCATCTTCTCATCTCCTTTTTTCCGATGATTATATCGCAAGTCGCGATCATCAAATCGATTAATATTCAACTCCACTTGAGCAGCTCCGTTCGTTCGAATCGGCTTCAGAGAGCCACCGGAGAACGAATCTGCGTCGGAAGATGACATTCCGCCACTGAAGCTCGACTCTGACGAGCTCGACGAAGATTTCAACATCCTCCGCGAAAATCTCCGGCCGGAAAATTCCGCCGGGGCCGGTTTCCGGCGAGGATATCCGGCAAAGTTCTCTGGTTTCGACGATGTTTGTTTCTCTCTCCTCCACCTCTGCTCGGTCATTTGGCGGTTATCATCGATGGATCGGTAGATTTCTTCTAGAAGCGACGACGAAAATGACGGATAGTCCGCGGCGGTTACTGCGCCGTCGGCCCGGTACCACTTGTCAGGTTTGCTCATCTCTTTTCCGGTAACAACAAAAAAAAAATGATAAGTAAAAAAACCATTCACATAGGACCTTATATTATGATATACATGTGAAAGCAACATTCTCGGTGCCCCAAGGGCTCCCGTCTATGCAGGGTCTAAGGGGTGGATGTACGTAACCTTCCTCCTTCAGGGTACCATAAAGGGAGGCCGTTTCCGACAACCTCCAATTTGAGGGGTCCAACACGAGAACTTCCCGGGAAGTCACCCATCTTGGTACTACTCTTGCCCAAGCACGCTTAACTTTGGAGTTATAATGGGATCCGATGCTTGCGTGTTGGTACCTTCTTAGATTTATGATATACATGTATGAATTTAAAATTTTATATAGGTTTCTTTAAAAACAAACGTATCGAAAAGTTAACATTTTTCACTTAATAATCTCAAGTTTTTAATTTTTCAGAAAATTGAGTCTAAAAGCTTAAAATTATTCATAAACTACCTTAAACCATATTATTAACTCTCCGCAAAATATTATGTGATTCGCACGTGGATGATAGCTTACTTGTTTAATTTTTTAGGTGCACACGGAGCATGAATTCAAATTAGTCGAGCACGCAATGCATTCACATGTCCCCCTTTCCCATGTAGGTTTGATCCCGAGGGGTTTTGAAAGAGACAGTATTCAAACCTTGGTGGGAGAAGAGGGTGCAAATCACTTTGTGTTATACTTAATTGATACATTAAAATCTATATAAAAGCTATTAGTATATAACAAATAATTAACAATACGATCAACGGTGATTGCTTGAAATTATTCAGACTTTTATCTGTAGTTTTCTAAAAATATAAAAAGTAAAGGGGAATTAAATGAAAAATGATAATTTTTTAAGATATGTTTGTTAAAAAAAAAAAAAGCCTTTTATCAGTACATGTATACTGAATTTCTTGTTTACAATTTCCCTGCTAACTAGAAACTAAATAAAAATAAGGATTTTTTTTACTGAAAATTACATAAATTTTAGGTGTAATTTTAAAAAATTATCTAAATTATTTATTTTTTCAAAATTACACCTAAACTTTTCAAAAATTTTCAATGTCACCCGACTTTTGAAAAAAAAAAATTTTAAATATCTAAAACATTTATAAATATTTGAACGATAATTTATATATTTTAAAAAGCTATTTTCTTAAAATGTCACATCAGTTAAAAATTAAAAAATCTAAGTAATTTTTTAAAACTACGTCTAAAATTCAGGTAATTTTTAATAAAAAAATCCTAAAAACAAAATCAAAAACTAAGAAAAATTACTTGGAAAACATAATTTGAAGTTTTGAAAACTAAAAATCATTAAAAAAAAAGAAAAGAAAATAAACATGAAGAAACAACAATAGCAACAATAATCTCAGTGCTTCAAGAGTTCCCACAAACGTGGAGTCTGGGGATAGACGTACGCTGCCTTCTTCCTTCAGGGTATTAACCTAAGGAGAGGCTGTTTTCGAAGACTTTCAAAATAAACATGAAAAAACGTTGAATTAAAATCACCATATGGAATTACCTTGGAGATTATCGTAAGCAGAGAGAGAGAGAGAGAGAGAGAGAGAGAGAGAAGAGAAATCGACGGGAGTTGTAGAGAGAGAAAGAGGAGAGAGAAGGAGAGACAGCAATGAAAGCCTGATTCCACGCTTGAAGTGATAGAGAGAGAAAGAGTTAGAGAGAGAGAGAGAGAGAGAGAGAGAGAGTGTGAGGTAACTGTGAAGGAGTCGGCCGTTATAAAGGGGTCCTGGCGCGTGTGTTTTACGCTCTTTTTAAGGGTGCTTAGCTGGATAGGGACTGTAACTGACGTGGATATTCATCCTGAATTACTTTATTATTATTATTATTTTTTTTTCCTTTTTTGTTTATCCCCTTGTAATAAAGGTAAAAATGGACTGGTCGGGTAAATTATTATTTATATATAGTAAGGTTATTAGGTTCTATGCAGTGGTACCCTATTTTTAAAGTCCTATTTTTAAAAAATGGAGCTTTATAAAAAAGGAACTTCTCTTTTTTAATCGTGCTCTATTTTCAAAACCTCTTTTTTAGATATTTTAATAATTAATATCATTTATACTATTTTAATTAATTCAAGACAAAAAATAAAAATACATTAAAAACAAATATAATTAAAAAAGTAATTATTTATATTAAGAGAATGAATTAAAATTATAAAAATTAAGATTTATATTGATAAAATATAACATAATATTAATAATTAAATAAAAAAATTACTCAATTTTAATATATAAAAATTTGTTAATATTTAAAATCTATTTTTAGATAAAATTTAATATATTTTATTAATTAAAAATAATTTAAAAATACAAAATAAAAATAAAAAATAATAAAAAATTGAAATGGGGCTCCCATTGGAGCCCTATTTTGAGATTCTTTTTAGGTGTCCACCATTGCAAAAAGGAACATACCTAATACCTCAAGAACTTCTGCCTAAGCAGGGTCTAGGGGGGGATGTATGCAACCTTCCCCCTTCAGGGTGTTAACCTGAACAGAGACTATTTCCCAGTGCCCCCAGCCTGAGAATAATTAGTAAAATATAGTACGGGAATGAAAAGAATTTTAATCCTTTCGTATATTATTCGCCTTTATATATAAAAAGGATGTTTATAAGAGAGAAACATTTCCAAGAGCTCCCGTCTAACTAGGGTCTGAGGGGTGGATGTACGCAGCCTTTTCCCTTTAGGATACTACACTGAAGAAAGGCTATTTCCGAGTACCCTAACCTGAGGGGTGAGGACTTTCCAAGAGGTCACCTATCTTGGTACTACTCTCGCCCAAGCACGCTTAATTTTGGAGTTCTAATAGGATCTGATGTTTACATGTCGGTACCCTCTTTGGTAAAAAAAAAAGATGTTCATAACAACTTTTCAAATAATTATAATGTGGAAATGAACGTAATTTCATGAATTTGGACTTCTATTTGATGATATTAACAACTACAATACATGATAAAAAGTAATGTATAAATCAATAAATTGAAAGTTGAAGTGACAAATTTTACAAAATATGTAATATCGATACTTAATTTAGGTTTAATTATGATTAATTTCAACTGTTCTTTTGCTTTTTATTCAGGACAAATATTTATGTGTTATAAAACACGCATTAAATGGCTAACATAAAAAAAAAGTGTATTTTACCATATTTTTGACAATTATTCGTAAACGCCCTTTTTAAATTTAAAAATATGGTTACGTGTTTAATACACCAATTAAAAAAGGAACATACCCAGTGCCTCAAGGGCTCCCGCCTACGCAAGGTCTGGGGGGCCGGATGTACGCAGCCTTCCCCCTTTAGGGTGTTACCCTGAAGAGAGGCTGTTTCCTAGTGCCCCTAACCTGAGGGTGAGGACTTCCCAAAAGGTTACCCATCCTGGTACTACTCTCGTCCAAGCATGCTTAACTTCGGAGTTCTAATGGGATCTGGTGATGGTGTGTTGGTGCCCTCTTTGGTACTACTCTCACCAATTATATGCGTATTTTACTATGCCTCGGAGGGATTTTAGTGTTCCAGAATCAGTATTTATAAGTATTTCCATAGGTGGATGGGGAAATCATGATTCATTTTTTTTTTTTTTTTGATAATTAAGAGGAGTACAAAGAGAGTCTTTACAAAAAAGAGCAAAATAAAGAAATAAGAAGAAATCTCAAGAGAAAATCACGAGCTGGAGACGCAATATGAGCAAAGCAAAGCAAGCAAGCCAGCTTTGCCCATGGTCCACGATATAAATGATTAAAGTCTAAGTAGCGTATGAATTCATGATTCGGTTATTTGGTAAATGTCAAAAGATGAAAACTATCACGTTAAAACTGCTTATTCTTGGTGGAAATATAAGGAGTCTCATTGTTAGAGTAAAAAACTATTTTGGTGACTTCACCTATCAGCTTAAACTTTTGAGAAAGTTGGTCCAATGACATGGTATTAGAGCTTATTTGACCAAAAGGCCACGAGTTCGAATCTCAACGACTCTCATTTTTAATATTAAAACAATTTAAACACAAGGTATGAGGTAGGCTTATGTACTATCCACGCTTCAAGCCTAAAAGGCATTTGCATGAAGCGACATGTTAGAGTATAAAACTATTCCTAGGACTTCACCTATCAGTTTAAACTTTTAAAAAAGTTGGTCCATTAACACTCACAAGAGGAGTGCAGGAGAATCTTCCAACTCCTTATCGGCTAATAGATCCCTTGCCCCATCTTGGAGGCCTCCATGCTTATTGAAAGTGAAACTGTTTATATGGAGGGCTAGTCACAGCGCCCTTGTGACTGACGACAATTTATTTAAAAGAAAGTTAATTGAATCCCCAAAGTGCCCTCGTTGTGATACGGCTTCTGAATCAATTGAGCATATTTTGTTCTTTTGCCCCTTTGCGTGGGCCTCTTGGCTGTCATCGGCTTCCTGGGTTTTCTGAGGTGGTAGGACTCGTTATTCACTATATGTAATTTTGATGATGAATTCATTGTTAAATGTGCTTCATTGTGTTGGTGGCTGTGGAGGAGTAGATGTGCTTACATTTTCAAAAGACATAAAATGCGCCCAGATCAAGTCGGACATTATGCAGTTGGGGAAGCCATTGAAGCTATGGAGGTGTTGACACCGATGCAGCTTGGAAGAAGGAAAACTGAGACACTGGTGCAGTTGTTGCTCTTGATTCTTGCGGTGTTAATGGTGGAAGACTGGTGTTTCATGATTGTTGCGTCGTCTCCCATTGTAGCAGAGGCTATGGCGGTAAGAGCTGCTTGCTTTTTGGCTATTAGATATGGATGGACGAAGGTTATTATTGAATCGGATTGCTTAGAGGTCATCAATGCTATTGAATCGGGGAATGAACCCCCTTGGCTTATTTTAGCTGTAGTAAGGGATGTCCAATGTCTGACCAGGTTTTCTGATTGTATTATATGTTCTGTTGGGTGAGGCGTTGTTGCAATATGATGGCATATGCAGTGCCTAATTCTCACTTGATTGGTTCTCGTACTCATAAGGGTGGTTAGATCCCACAGTAGACCTCTCGATTGTATTACGTAATGATTTAATATACCTCTTGGGCCGAAGGCCTTGTTGTCGACCAAAAAACGGTTATTATTTCAATATTTAATATTTTAATATATGCAATATAATGCACAAGTTTTAAATATTTTATCAAATTGATGCCGTATATTGGAATTTGATTTATTTTTGTAAGATTTTGACTAATTTTATATAAAAAAGTTAATAATATATGATTATGGCAATTTGTATAAGTCATGCAAATGTGTTCATTAAAAATGGAAATTATGATAAATTATTTATCTTCATCTTATATATTGATCTATACCTGATGTGGCATGCTTTGAGTCTGTTATTTTTGCTTGCCGTGTGTCTTACTATACTCATGCATTTGATGTTTCTTCTGTTTGCCTAGTCTTTGGCTCATTACTGTGGACCAGCTTTTCAGGCTGGGGGTCTTCGGAAACAGCCTCCTTTCAGGGTAGCCCCTTGGAGGGGGAAGGCTGCGTACATCTACCCCCCTCCACCCCTACCCTGCTTTTGCGGGAGCCCTTGGAGGCACTGGGGTTGTTGTTGTTGTTGTTGTTGTTGTTGTTGTATGATAAAAAAATTAACTAAATTTTGAAAAATTGAACTTCAATTTAACTATTATGTGTTCTTACATACATCATAACTTGGTTGAAAACTTAAATTATATTAATACTGAGATTGAAAGTTATCGAAATCTGAGTTTTGGATCTTACGATCACCAGGATTCTAATGTCATATTTTGAAAATAATTTCTTTTTCTTGCTTTTGGTTTTCTAAGTTATTCATAATTTGAATGAAAATGAAAAGAAGATAATCGAAAGAAAAAAGAAAAAAACCGGTTTTAAAACCTAGTTTTCAACTCTCGAAAACCAACAATTGCAAATATAAAACGACACCAAATAGGCTCTAAGTAGATGGGTAAATATACATAGGTTGTTTTATTCACTAATCAAGTGCAATAGATCAGAGCTCGAGCTTAAAGTTAACTTGTTTAAGCCAAGCTTCAACCAAATATATACTAACAAATTAAGTCTCGAGTGTAAAAAACTTGGGTTGGACTGTATACAATGCTAGTCAAATTGAAGATAGGGGTGTAAACAAGCCGAGCAGAATCGAGTCGAGTCGAGTTGAGCAGAGCGTCCCTTTTTTTTTGGCTAATGAGGAGCTCGGTTATCCAGTAAACCCCGGTCCATGCAACGACCCACAAACCTCATGAGCCATTTAAGTCAAAGATTCCTCGTGCAGAGGTTCAAGGAGACCAAGCATCCCCTTGTTGGAACTCGAGTTTAGTAAACCTTATCGAGATCAATCTCGAGTCAAACTCTTATTGAGATCTCAAACCTTTATTCAAACTCAGGTCAACAAGAGTTTAGTAGGTTCAATACTCAACTCAGCTCGACTTGGCTCGAAAGAGCTTATTAGCTTGATTGAGCAAATTCAAGCTCGTCATTACCGAGCTCATAACCTAGCCGCGCTTGTTATAGAGTCAAGATTGCTATCAATCTGAGTTACTCGAATTACCATTTAGCCATTATCAAACCACTTTTGAGGTAATATCAATTGTTAACAAGTCTCTAACAATGCCTTTATCGAGCCTCTTATCAAACTATTTGTGAACGTTAACAATCCAAACACCCTTAAATTTGGATCATTAAGTTTATCGAGCTTACTCAAACTGGGGTCGGGAATCCAAATGAGTCCTATTATTGTCAAAAGAAGGAAAGTAAAGCGAAGGGAAATTGGCCAATGTGCACTTTACAAGTGGTAGATACAAAAAGAGAGCAACTTCGTATTTTGGGAAAGCTATGTCGTGAATCACACAATTCTCTGTCATAAACCTTATATTCTGTTAGGATATTATTTACCTTAAAATTAGATACTGATAAAATTTAATTTTGTATTTTATTAGAATTTAATTTAATTGAGATATGGATGAGATATAATTTTATATATATGCAAACAAAGCAATATACCCAGTGCCTCGAGGGCTCCCGCCTAAGTAGGGTTTTGGGGAGGCTGGATGTACGCAGCCTTCCCCCTTCAGGGTATTACCCCTGAAGAGAGGCTATTTCCGAGTGCCCACAATCTAAGGGCGAGGACTTCCCAAGAGGTTATCCATACAAAATATACACACACACAAAAATCTACATTTATAATATACACAAGTAGGTCGTTATTTCTCCATGACATGTGATAGATGCGAGCTCATAATATGATTATTTTCAAAATGGTCATGGCTTGAGGTTTCGACCAATCTTGACATATGCTCTAATAATTTACTAGGAAAAAAAGAAAATTGACGGTGCTTATATACATACATACATACATACATACATATATATATATATATACACACCAAAGTGGGCACCAACACGCCGTCACCGGATCCCATTAGAACTCCGAAGTTAAGCGTGCTTGGGCGAGAGTAGTACCAGGATGGGTGATCTCCGGGGAAGTCCTCACCCTCAGGTTGGGGGCACTGGGAAACAACCTCTCTTCAGATTAACACCCTGAAGGGGGAAGGCTGCGTACATCGGCCCTCCAGAGCCTGCGTAGGCGGGAGCCCTTGAAGCACTATGGCACATATCTTATGAAAAGGTGAAAGAGATAGATTTTGGCCTTCTATTATTAAGACTGACCCTATTTTATGGGATCCAAAAAAAAAAAAACTCCGCAACCCCTTCCCTCCCTCCCTTCCCCTCACCTTAGTCACCCGCCACCACGTCCCTTCTTTTCTGTTTCTTTTAATACCTCTCACTTTTTCATAAGAATTGTGCCATATATATATATAAAAGTAGATAAATGAAGGGGGGCGTAAATTAAATTTGATAGATGGGATTGGAATATTGGTATGCTTGATGTTAATGTATGTCACTAGCAAAATGATACAATTCTTTTCTTATCTTTTTATCCTCCCCTTTATCTTCTTTCTTTGTGCTATTTTGCTTCTCTTTCACATCATCATATCCTATGGTTACCAAAATAAACTTTAACTTATATTATTGGCTGATAAAATTATATACAACTTTGAAAAAATTACTGATACAATTATCAGATAAATCTATAATGACACCCTTTTTAGGTTGGAGATCCTCGGAAACAGCCTCCCTTCAGGGTAGCACCCTAAAGGGGGAAGGCGGCATACATCCACCCCCCATACCTTGCGTATGCAAGAGCCCTAGTGGCACTGGGACTGTTGTCGTTGTTGTTGTTGAATTATCAGATAAACCTGAGTTATATCTGGTCTATATGATAACATATGAGGTAGATCGAATCTAAGAAATATTATCTTAATAAATAACGTGGTGCTTTGATACCATTCGTTAATGAGTTTTCGCAAACTTGAATTCAGATAAACAAACACAAGGCGCAAAAAACAAGAATCAAATATAGACTTCAAAATCTCAAAACTAAAGATGAAAGCCGCAAGGAACACCAAGGATTTTTACGTGGTTTGGACCCTAATTGGTCCTAGTTCACGGCTCTTTGTTCCTAGAGAGATCTTTACTATTAATATGATGATTATTACAATTTACTACTGATTACTACTGCTCTTCGTATTATTTATCATAATTCATGATTGTGCATATGTATGTTAAATTTACTTACGCTAACTTGGATACTTCAATTTTCAAAAAAGAGAGCCAACCAGTTGAACTTGTTTTGAATCCCTAAAATCTCAGAAACAAAAAAGAGGCTAGAGATGCTCTGTTTTATGCCTGTAATTGAGAACAAGTAGAATTATTCTGGAAGGGGATAATAAGATTGTTATCAAGCTAGCGTTGGCTCCTACTTGATTCCAACAGATATTCTAACTATTACAGAAGACATTAAGATCTATAATCATCAGTTCAATCATATCGCCTTTATTTATTGTTACAGAGAAGCAAACAGATCGACAAATTGGTTCCCACCATTTAAAATCAAAAATTAAGGGTGCGCATGTGCACGTTTGAGAAGAGAGAGAATAAAAATGCACAGAATTAATGATTGCACTCGTGGCTCCATTTCTCTCCTTTTTGGAGGAATCCCACAATACCTACCCTCCATTTTTTTTAATTTTTCGGGTTTTTTTTAAACTAAAAATTACCTATATTTTAAGTAAGATATCGGAAAGTTATCTAATTTTTTGAATTTTTCAAAGTCACGTTTAAAGTATTTAGAAAATTTTTAATGTCGTATCTAATACGAATTTGTCAAACTACCTTTAATAAGATTTGATTTTTTTATCTATGAATTATAAATAAGTTTACAAATAAAAAGCACTTCTAAATTTTTTGGTGGTAAAATCTTATAGCAGAGCGTCGAACCCTTAATTATTTTACAAATGCAAAGGTGAAGGATAATTTTATCATTTGCAAAATATATTATTTAATATAATTTAATTAAATTAAGTTCAACTTGGTTTTTTCATGCATTTATACAACAAAATGCGGGGTTTCATGTAACGAAAAGTTAACGGTGTCAACATTAGGTGTGACATTGAAAAATTAGAAAAATTAGGTGGTTTTTAATATCTCACCTAAAATATAGATCACTTTTAGTAAAACAAAAAAAAAAAAAACAACATTTTATTTTGATTTAAGCAAAGGAAATTGCTATAAATATCAAATATACATATTCAATCATGCATTTGATATATCATGTGTGTATATATATATATATATATGAAATATAAAGTTCTTAAATTAAAAAAGTAATATTAAATTGATTATCATGCCAAAAAAAGTTAAATTAATTATTAATACTAGATACATAGAAGTACCATCTGCAGAAGTTGAGGTCAGTAAATAAGTGATTCCGGAAAAAAAAAAAAATAAATTAGGGATGGTGTTCTTATAAGAGAGTGAGAGAAACGAATCCTAGTCCTCTATTATAATGGACGGCTAAGATTTGTTGAGTATTGAAAAAAAAATCCCCTCCCTTACCCCTTCTTTCTTTCTACTCCATAAAGGGGTATGGATAGTAATTTTTTTTTTTTTTTTTTTTTAATATTCAATGAGTGGATGGCCAGGATTCGCCTCTCTCACGCTCTTATACTCTCAAAAGAGTGTCAATATATATATATATACATACATTGTTATTTCCCTGATTCTGGGTGATAATATATTGTATAAGTAAAATGATAATATAACTAATTTTTAAAATAAACCCTTAACAAATTTGGGACCTCAAGCTGTTGTTTCTATTACTTGTTATTGGTGTATTTTTAAAATAAGTAAAAATATAGTTTTGGTATACTGTGTGAAAATGAAGAGACACTTCAAACTTTTATATAAAACCCACCAAATCAAGTTTGAAACATTCTCTCATTCTCAAGTCTCGGTTATCCATACGCTCTATATGCTCTTACTCTCACTTTATTTTTGGGTTTCATTGTATTCCCGAGACCATTTTGGTATTCACGAAATAAGTCTTAAGAAAAATAGTTCGCCACATGTCTCAAAATCGTTGACTGAATTTGATACCTATTTTATATATTTTTCCAATGCTCTGAATCTTCACCAAACTTTCATAAAGCCACTCTCTGCTAGATCCTAGTATAGCTCCTAATACATGTTAAATTAGAATTAGCACTTTGATAATGTAATTAAGTGGACACGTGTCAATACCCCAATATAATCACATCAAAAATTAAATAGCCAAACAATAATAATAATAATAATAATAATAATAATAATAATTTGGAGAGATTCCCATTAAGTATGGCACCAAATTTATAGGAGAGGGGGAGATTCCATTTCAATCATGCTTTGCATGGATTGACAACCTGGTTGATAAAATTTTAAATATTTAAATTTTTAAATAATAAAATATTGTATTATATATATAGTAAAATGTTATGATATATAGGTGATAGGTAATCAAACTTTAGGATATCTCATTTTAGTACTCGACATTTGTAAAAATAATGAAATGGTCCATGATTTTTTGATTTTTTATTTTTGGATAATTAAGAGCAAAAAGAAAAAAAGAATTAACATAAATGTGTCACTGTAATTTCTTTATATCAATAAATATAACCTTTTTTGGCATGATAAAATCATTATTCAAGAAAAAAAATTTGACATATGACAAGTCACTTTAAATACACACTAGAATACAGTGATGAAAATAATCTCTTGATCTGTTTTCTATAAAAAAGAAAATTCATATTCCAAACAGTTAATATCCTTCACTGTAGTTGGTATTTAAAGTTGTTGAAAATATACTACGTATACATGTGTATTTTATATTTCTTTTAATGTAAATACTTTGAATTTAATTTAGATCTATAATTAAATTTAGGGTAGTTAATAGGGCATTTCCTCCTCTCTTTTGAATGGTGTAACCGGCCACCCCCCATCAATGGGCTCTTCAATTTTGTTTTAATTTTTGCTTTCAATGTTATTTCCTAGTGTAATTAGCTTAGGATTCTTTGCATCCTTTCATCTTCTTTGATGTACTTATAAATAGGCTAGATTATTTTCAATGGAATTCATTCAAATTTTCCTCCTCTTCTTAGTGTTCATTGTTGTTTATTTGTTTGTCAAGTTTTTACAAAAGTTACCTACCAGGTCAAACTGGGTATTTTCACTAATATACTGCATTGGATATTAAAACAACATGACATGTCATTTTTTCTAAAATATAATGTCATTAATTCAAAAAAAAAATTATTTATTAATATGAAGAAAATTTGGCCGGAAGGGGTAAGGCTGCGTACATTACCCCCCCAGACCCTGCGTTATGCGGGAGCCGCAAGACACTGGGACTGTTGTTGTTATTGTAATATGAAGAAAATTTGAGTTACTAAGAAATACATTGAAAAGTCAAAAGATTTTTATTATTTTTATAAATATTAAAATACTAAAATATAAATAACTCGTATATAATTATCATTCTAGGTGCTTACGTACAACCTAGCTAGTAGCCACTACCTAGATCTATCTATTCCCTACGTAAAGCAAAATTTAATAATAATAATAATAATAATAATAGTAATAATAATAATAATAATAATAATAATAATGAAAAAAGGTTTTAATTTATTATGAAAAAGACACCCTTGGGGTTGATGTAGACTTGGGTCTATTCACCAAACCTGTATATTCACAATTATTAATTATTAAATAAATATTAACAGATAATATTCACTATTTTTTTAATATGTCACACTAAATAATATTTAAAAATATAAATAAAAAGTGGTTTAAACCTAACATCATATTTTTTTATTTACCTAAGAGGGTACTAACATGTAAGCACCCGATTCCATTAGAACTTTGAAGTTAAGCGTGCTTAGGCAAAAGTAGTACTAAGATGGATGACCTCATGTTCAGGGTTCTTGGAGACAGCCTCTCTACAGGGTAGCACTCTGAAGGGGGAAGGCTGCGTGCATTCATTTTCCAGACTCTGCTTAGACGGGAGTCCTTAGGACACTGTGAATGTTACTTTTTTTTATCATATTGTTTTATTTATTTTTTTAGTTATTCTCATAAATTTTTTAACTGCTTATTGTTGTAGGTCAAGAAAATTTAGCGTACATATTATTTAACATTTTTTACTAACAGACGAAAATTGTTAGAAATAATGAGTGTTTCAGGAGTTGGCGCAAGTATAGATGTCCAGATTTTTTTTGGCATATTGTTGTTGCTGCATTTTCCTTTTTCTCAGCTTTTGTGGGCTTCATCGGGCTTTCCTTCGATGGGTGCATCGACTTTTGTATTGAAACTTGTTTCTCTAATTATTGAAAAAAATATGATCAAATTGATAAAACAATGACATTATATAACTCATTACAAACACACACACACATATATGTATAAAAGAGTCACATATTATCTGCAGGGGTATAAATGAACTGAACGTGAAATGAACTACTTGTGCTCAAAATCCATTACAACTCGTTCATATTCGTCATTGGGGTTCGATAGTTTATCGAGCCAAGTTCGAGCAAGTTCAATATGGTTAATGAGTCGAGTTCGAACAAGGGGGTGCATGGCTCGTTAATGTTTCCGAATAATTTGATAAGGGCTCGATAAGATCTGATTAAAAGCTCGTTAAGAACGCGTTAAGAGTTTATAAAGGGCTTGTTAACTATTATTGTTTGCTTGACGATGGCTCGATAGTAACTTGAATAGCTCTGTAGATAGGGTGATTGACTCGATAACAAGCTCGAAGTAGTTTTTAAGCTCGGATTCGCTCAATAATGAGCTCGGCTTGGCTCGATTAGCCTAACCAGCCGAGGGGAGTAACGAACACACTGAAATCTTATTGAACCAAGCTCAAATAGAGGTTCGACAAATCGATATGAGCTCGGTTCCAACTTGAGCTCAATAAGGCTTATCGAGCTTGAGTTTGAATAAGGAGTGTTAGGTTCGACTTCACTTGTTTACACCCCTATTCAATAATGTGGATTATTTGAGGTGTAATTAAGTCAACCAGTACACCTCGATACCGAAAAAGATAATTCAGTAATCAAATTTATTTTAAACACCTAAAATCTCAAAACCGACTCAGCTTGCAATTTTGTTATGTGAAGTGACATCGTGGATTCCTCTTCAGTGGGAGTGCGGTGGCTTCCATAAAAGTTGTTTTCACCTAATTGTTCGAATATTTGATATTTTATTGCTTACGTATCTTTTATTATAATATATATATATATATATAAATGAACTTAAATTTTTACAATTTAAAAGTTACATATATCTAATAAAATTGTTCAAATGAAGGTGTAAAATGGTAGAAAACTTATCGTTATTAGAGCCATTGTCTAAAATAACACCAAAATAAAAATTATTTCTAACATTAGCTTCAAAAGAAAAATATTTACCCAAATGACATCCATGTCATCATTTGAAGTTTTTTTGTTCCTTTTTTATTTATTTATTTATTTATTTAGTTTTCTTCATAAAAACTAAGTTTCAGTACACAATTTTTAAATATTTAAATATTTAATAAATGATTTTATTATATAAATTCATGCATTTATATATTGAAAATTGTGGACTGAATATCTCTCCTCACATTTTTTAAAAAAATTTAGAAAATAAAAAATTCCAAAAGATGACATGAATGTCATTTGGGTAAATACTTTTCTTTGAATGTTAGTTTTGGAAATTGTTTTATTTATTTCGGTTAATGGCTCTCGTTATTTGTTAGTAAACCCAATATACCCTTAATATTTCCCTCATCCCCCACGCGAACTGCAATCTTGTGACATTACTGATGAATAAGAGTCGATGAGAAGCCAATTATACACATTATATACTGTCATTTGGACCATTGTATTAAATGCATATGACTTTTGGACTAAAAAATTATTTAACAAAGTTCGTGCATTAAGAAATTAATACATCAAACTTCATGGTAATAATATGTAATATACTCTATACAATAAGGTATTTCACTCACCAAGTAGAGCCTTTGCCAGAGTCCAGTTTTGCAAAAGTATCTTAATTTATACAGAAAATTACTGATATAAGAGTATAATTTTAACAGTTAGAATATTATATATCTCAAAATTAATATTAATCTGATTTGATTTAGATATAATTTGGGAGGATATTTGATACGATTTAGTTACTTAATCTAATTGAAATTTGGTTGCGATTATGATTAGATAACTCAATTATAAATAGGGCTTAAAGTTCAGTGGTTAGACGGGGTGGAAAAAGAAAAACAAATATGTGAGACTTGAGGGTTTTTAAAGGAATGCCCCTAGATTGCGAGACTGATACTGAGAGGTATTTTGATTGAGAGGCATTGTCGAGAGTTTGTAGTTTCCCCTATCCAAAGCTACGTTATGAGAAGGTTGGTGGCTCGCCGTGCAGAAGCTACATTGAGAAGGGTTGGTGACTTGCCATGCAACAGTTACACTTTGACACGGTTGGTAACTTTCCGTGCAATAGTCACATTGATGTTGATGATTGATTGTTGATTATTATATGGGGTTGGGGGTTATAATTAGATATTGTAATCCATAATTTCATAGTAGATTGAGGCACATGTTGGGTCCCGTGGTTTTCTCCTCTAGTTAAGAGAGGGTTTCCACGTTAAAATTTGATGTGTTATTTTTCGTTATTTCATTGATTTTATGCTTCCGGACAAGAATGGCGAATATCATCAACCACCTAATGTTGTTGAAAGGCCCTTTGCATAACAAGAGGACCCATTAGTAGAAAAAAAAGTCAATACCTCTCATCATTTAAGCTTCTAAAACTGCCCTACAAATTATAAGGTTACCTCGATAGCGAATAAAAATCATTACCGAGTCTTGACCAATAGTTTAAGTTGCTAATTTTTTGACGTTATATTAGAGTTTAATGGACTGAGATATTACGAGTTTGAACCTCAGTAGTAGTCATCTTTAATTTTCAAATGATTTCTGTAAAAATTATGCGTTAAGAACTTCATATTTGAGTCTATTAGTACGTAAGAATCGCACATAGGAATTGTGGAAGAGAAAGAATCAATATATAGCTTAGTGAGTTACTCCACTTAATATCAACTGGTTTTATGATAAAATCTCACTTATGCATATATGTGGACCTTCTATATTCTAACTCCGCGGGTCGTTGCTAGAGGCACGGGAAATTTAGCACTACGAGATGTGCATGTGTTTTTTCGATAATTAGAAAGAAAATTCTCAATACAAAACCGGCGCAGCCGAAAGTGGAGCCCGAGAAAGCCTACAAGAGCGGGGCAAAAAAAAATAAAAAGAGAAATTTTTGCAACCTTGTTTGTTAATTTACAGAGAGATTGCAGTTTTTTCTTTCGCTTGCTTTATATTTTTGCATTTCTTTTCTTTCTCAAAAACATCTTGTCGTTAGCATTTTGTATGCTAATCCTTTATAAGAAATATGTATATTGTTCACGCTTTAATAAATATTTTCATGAAGGAATGTAAATACGTTACGAGATTTTGGCCAAACAGGTTAAATTATTAGAACAATTGAATACTTGACACTGTCGACCCGCTTGTTACCTTACCTTTCCTATAGAGCCCAGAGTAGGAATGATATTGATGTGATTAGAATATAACAGATAATGAGGAGTGAGTTGGGAGCGTTATAATTTGAAATGTTAAATTGAGAATCGGTGTCTGGTTCAAGATGTGGTATGTCTTAACTTCGTTTACGAAAGCGAAAATTGTTTGAAACACGTGCTTCAAGAGTAGACGCTAGTGTAGGCATCTAGGTTTTTGGGTATTTCGCTTTTGTTATGGGAGTTACTCCTTTTTCTGTTGTGCTTTTATAGGTTTTCTCGGGCTCTACTTCAGTAGGAGTGCCGACTTTTGTATTAAGAGTTATCTCTCTAATTATCCGAAAAAAATAATAGATATTGCTTTTTGCTTGTAGCTTTTAATCGTTTGAGTGAAAACTAAAAACATATAACCTTTTTAATTGTAGCATTATCTGACAAACTCTATCTTTCTGATATTAGTTACTGCCTTTTTAATCCTTTCTCAAAACATGTTTTCCTTTGATCCTTTTTATAAAGGGTGTTATTATTATCGGGATAGAAAATATTATTATCAGAATAATTATATCACTGTGAATGAATAATATCCGCAAATATTTAAAAAATTGCTCTAATATTAACATTTTTATCTGATAATAACATTACCGTATTTAAATCATTACACCCTTTTAATATACTTTTTAGCATATTGGTAAGGTAATTTGAAGGCATTCAAACAGCAATTCCTGCATTATTTGTGAATGACACCCCTGGCAGTTTCTGCAGTATGCCTCTTTTACCAAAAGATCGGTCCCCGCATTCTCGAGACTTCAAGTAAAAGTTTGAAACGGTGTCCTTTATATATAATAATATTTCTTTCAAAAATTTGTCGATATTAACAATTGTTACTTCAAAAACCATAACCTCTAAATTTTGGGGGCCCCTCAAATTCTGGAGCTCTAACGGTTGCTTGGACTGCTTGGGGTTATGTCCGGCCCTGCCAAGAATCAACCCCAATAAAACTAAAGAAGACATTTGATGTAGAGTAATGTTATTGTCAAAGCAAGATCGTAGTTTTTAAGATACTTTTATAGCTCTCGTTACTTATAAGTCACACTATTATTTTGATAATAGCAACTTATACACTGGCAACAACTCCTTTGCTTTATCAGTAGTTGTCGCGTCATTTATTTCTTATTGTCCTATATTGCCCACGTCATTATTTCAGTCCACTATGATATAATCGACACACTTCTAGGCTTTTTTCAAAACATGTTCCCCCTTTCCGACCCTTTTGTAGAATACATTGCTTCTTCATGTGTATATACGAGACATAATACCCTTCTCATCTCCTTTTGAAACACTAATACCTTTTTAAAAGTATCATAGGCTCGTTTGTTATCAGTTTCTGTTTACAATTTGATTTCCAAACATTAACACCCAGATTTTGAAAACGAGCTTTCTTATTTTTTATTGTTTTCTATGTTCAGAAAACCCAATTAAAAACCAAAACCAAAACCAAGAAGGATAGCAACAAGCAACAATATTTTCAGTGCCCCAAAGGCTTCGGCCTAAGCAGAGTCTTTTGGGGGGGAGGGAGGGGTTGATGTACGCAGCCTTCTCCTTTCAGGGTGCTACTCTAAAGGAAGGCTGTTTCCGAGTATCCTCAACCTGAGGGGCGAAACACGAGGACTTCTCAGGAGGTCACCCATCTTGATACTACTCTCGCCCAAGCGCGCTTAACTTCGAAGTTCAAATGGGATCCGATGCTTGCGTGTTAACACCCTCGTTGGTATAAAACCAAGAAGAATGACTTCTAAAATATGATTCTAGTTTCCCAACAATCAAAAATCGTAAACAAAAAATAATATCAAACACAAATTTTTGACATTTGAAAACGGGAGTTGTTGTTCCCTGTGCAAAAGTTGTAATTGTTAGAGCAATGATGTAACTTACAAACAATGAGAGCTACAAAATTATCTTAAAAACTATAATTTTACTTTAATAATATTAATTTTACCCTAACAGTTACATTACAATTTTGAAACAAGACATTTGTGCATTATTTGGGAATGAGAGGAGTGACAAAATCTGCAGAATAATGCATCTTTTTGTCAGAAAGATGAGAAAAATGAAAGCAATTGAAAGAAAAAGTGAAGTAAATGTCAGAAAACATGAGGGAAAAAAGTAGGCCCGACAAATGTGTTGTGTTGCATCGTGCTTATGTTTGTATTATGCGAGTTGTCTGAGAAATGGGGTCAACCCAAACCCAACCTCATTCATTAAACGGGTTAGAATACTCAACCCTTACCCAACTCAATTATCAAACGAGTAACCTGCGAGTTATCCATTTAATTATATGGACGTCTTTTTCTCATTAACGTTAGTTTGTCAACTTACTAAAATGTCAATAATACACTCTACGGTTGATATTAACCATAACTACATAACATATTTATAATTATTTAAATAAATCATCAAATTAACATTACTTAATGCAACTTAAATTATCTTTCGTGAGGTAGGCTACTAAAAATATATAAATAATAAAATAATATATTATCTAAACACCTAACATAAGTACATAAACAGGTCAAACATATTACAAATGGGTCATACAGGTTAAATCTAAATTCAACCCAATTATCTAAACGGGTTTTCAACCCGACTTCAAAAATCTCAACCGAACCCGCTATCTTCATGCTGCGTTACGTATCGTGTCAAGAAAAAAGTGAAAAACAGAGGGTTTTTATTGTGTTTCTTTGTTGCTTTTAGTGCATGGGGATCAGTGCCATTCTCGCCCCACACTGTTACTTTGATCTTCTAGGGATCTGCATTAAACCCTGTGCATACATCTTTTCCTTTTATTCTTTTTGATTATTCGATTTGCGGAGTTATTATTGATAGAATAAAAATTATTATTATTATTAAAGTAATAATATAACTTACAATCGATCAAAATAATAATGTAACTTATAAGGATCATTCTCTGGCACTAGTTTTTGTCTTCTAATAATAACATTATCCTTTGATATAATATAATCTCCCAACATTCCCAGTATCCCAAGAGCTTCTGTCTAAGCAAGATCTGTGGAGGATGAATGTACGCAGCCTTCCCCCTTCAGAGTGCTACCCTGAAAGGAGGCTGTTTCCGAAAATCCCTAATCTGAGGGGTGCAACACGAAGACATCTCAGAAGGTCACCCATCTTGGTACTACTCTCGCCCAAGCACGCTTAATTTCAGAGTTTTGATGAGAATATAATATAATATATCTCTATTTTTTTATGGGTGTTCAAATTGTTTTGAAGAAATCTTTAGATTGAAGTTCACATCTTACTATGCACTACTACTGTCTTTATTCTCTCCTTCAAAGCTTTTTTTATTATAAAAAAAAAAAAAAGAGCTGCTTTATCAAAAGCCTCTTCTCTCATCTAACCTATGTTATGATCCTAAAGCGAGTAAAATTTGATACGATACAGTAACATAATATAAAAATAGCATATTTGGGACAGTTTCTTAAGTCATGTTGAATTTGAGTTAACGTATTTAACTTGTTCAGATAATTGAGTTGAATTTAGATTTGAGTTGTATCAACCCATTTATACGTATTTATTTACAAAATTGTTTCAGATTTTTTTGAATATATACTACTGTAATTACGTATATTTTTTAGTAATGTTCCTCTTTATTCTCTCTCTCCTTCAAAGTTAAAAAAAAAAGAGCTGCTTTATCAAAGCGCCTACATCCCCCTGTTTTATTACATCAGGGTGTGATAAATTTATTATTTCTACATTGTCTTCTCAAGTTATAAAAGTTTTAAACTTTTAAATAACTTATATACTGTTAAACTTTTATAAATTAATACCCTTAAAATAATAAAAATTTATCAATTAATCAAGATATTATTTACCACGTTGGTCCAAATTAAGACTGGCCAAAAATATTATCTAATCGAGGTTACTAATTTATCGAGTATTAATTTATCGATGTTATATTGTATAAGGGAAGAAAAGAAAAGGAAGGATGGGAACAATATACTTGGAGTAAGGATGGGAACAATAGCGTATTTCAGCTGGCAACACCGGAAAATGTCATATGCGGGTCATAAAGAGTTGATTAGTTCGGTTTTAATGAGTGTAATGTCGTTTTGGGGTAACATTTTCCTTTTTCCCAAAGGTGTTGTGCAGAAGTTAAAGAGACTTTTTTTTGCTTTCCTACGGAGCGGTACAGAGAAGAAGGTGCGAGCTTTTGTTCCTCGAGCTTGGGACAAAATCTGTTGGCCTACAAACAAGGGAGGTATTGATATGAAACAAATACAAAACTAGAATTTTGCTCAGATGATGCGTTATAAAAGGCAAGAAAGATTCTATGTGGGTCAGATGGATTCATGAGATTTATATGAAGGGGCGTAATTTTTGGCTGGTGAACAGAATGAGAAATGATTCTTCTCATTGGAAAATGTTGCTACAAGTTCGGGATATACTTCTGGAACGCTTCGAATCAAACTGGGAAGTGGAACGCGTGCTACGGAGCTGTGTACAGGGGGTCGATTTTAGTGCAGCAAAGCCTATCATCTCATCCGAGCGTGGAGAGAGAAGATGCATTGGGGGCGCACGATTTGGGGTAAATTTTGTTTCCCAAAACATAGTTTCATATTGTGGCTTACAATACCGGATGGATTGTTGACAGAAGATAGATTACAAAAGAGAGGTGTAGTGCTTGCTAGTAGATGTGCTTTGTGTCGTCATGCTAGGGAATCAATTGAGCATTTATTTTTTTAAATGTGAGTGGGTCAAAAAAGTTTGGCAAGTGATTTGTAGCTGAAGTGGGATTTGTCACACAACAAATCTTCAACAATGTTTTGCTCAGTTTGATAAGGAGGTTAGAAGTCATCTATCGAACGAGCTTGCTTGGTTACGACAATTTATATGATTTGGAGTACGAGGAATATGACAGTCTTCAATGATCAAGCTAGGAATCCAAGTTGGGTGATTCAAGAAATTCAAAAACTAGTATAATATCGAATCAATTTTGTTATCTAGATCTATTTCTGTTCCTTTTTTTTAAGTTCAGCTTCTTACTTTTGAGTGTATAGTGGTCGGGTGCCTTTGTTGCTCTTTTGATACTAATTGTATATAATCTTTTAATATATTGAGATTATAGTGCTTGCCTTTTCGCGGAAAAAAAAAAAAAAAAAGGATGGACAATAGAACTAGGTGGATATAAATGATACAACAATAACAACAAAAAACCCAATGCCTGCAAGGGCTCCTGCAAAAGCAGGGTTTGGGGGGGTAGATGTACGCAGCCTTACCCCTTCAGGGGCCTACCCTGAAGAGAAGCTGTTTCCGAGGGTCCTCAACCTGTGAGGCTGGTCCGTAGCAAAGAGCATGTGAGATGGATACAAATGATGCCTTCTCCATTTTCGTACCTGTCACCCGCTATGAGTATGAAGTAGATACATATATCCACCCCGACAAATACAAATCCATACATGTACAGGCTGCATTATCTACGAATATCCAACATGTTCTAACACTGCTCTCAATGTGCGTATTCAGTAAATAATTCATAATCGCTAATATAATTATTTAATATTACTTTTATAATCCAATTGTATATTTCTAATATTATTTCATAGATTAATTGAGCAATTCAATTAAATACATATTCTAAAATTTTCAAATTAACCAAATACACATTGGGCAAATAAATTTTAAAATATTTTAAACTTTACCTTTATTTTAATTATAACTCTCTTTACCCTAACTTGATTGCAAAACAAGAATACCCCCCCCCCCCCCCTCTACTTTCAGCTCTCTTTATTAAATATACCCAAACGAAAATAAAATAGAATTCTTACGAAAAGCCACCTAAGCTTTAGGTACGGTTTCAAGAATCCATCTACATTTTTTTAATTTTTTAAAGTCACACCTAAACTTTTACAAAATTTTTTAATGTCATACCTTAATGTTAACACCGTTAACATCCTTTAGGGCTTTTGGAAAAAAAAGAAAAATAATTATAAAAATTCGAATTTACATTTGGAACAATTTTGAAATATTTAAAAAATAATTTCAAATGTTTAAAAGATTATTTTTATATCTTAAAGAATTATTTTTTTAAAATGTCACATTAATAAAAACTAATAAATGTCAACAAAGTTATATTAAGATGTAATATTAAAAAAATTTTAAAAGTTTAAACATGACTTTGAAAAGTTAAAAAATCTAAGTAATTTTTAAAAACCACAATGCTATATGACTCAAATATCTAAGCGTTCTTCGCCATACTTGGCGGTTCTTTTTTCTTTGCAAACTGGATGTTAAGTGTGTTGGTTGACATGCCCAAAAGGTACTTTTAAGCTATGGAGTTTACCGTCCGATCGTGCAGAACAAAGGCATCTCGAGTTTCCGACCTTCCATGGGCACATTCGAGCTCGAGACTCAACTCGTTTGCATTTAGTTATGCTCATGCTCAACTTGTCATAGGCTTGCACTCAACTCGAATTGATTCAGCTCGAACCAGGCCCTGCGAGCTCCAAAGTAAGCTTGCAATATATGGACTCATTTAAACTCAATCTAGGCTCGGGCCTGACTTATTTAGGGTGAAGCATGACTTGATTGAGCATATTTAAGGTACTAAATTATATTAAGATAGACTCACTTAAACTCATTTAGACTCGTAAGCCTATGAGTTCGAGCTTCACTAAACTCGATAAGCTAAACTACCCAACTCGGGTTGGGTCGAGCTCAAAACTACCTGAGCTTTATGAGGAGTTAACTCTCGAGGATTGACAAGCTGGATCAACACATTACACCAGTCCGTAACTATTGCAGATTTAAACTCGAGATGTTCTATTATATGACTTCAACCTCGTATTTTTACCATTTGTCAAATCCTTATACATAAATAAACTTCAAACTTAGGATATAGCCGAAAAGGGATCAAGGATTTTAACCGCCAAGCCAACCTAAGAAACTCGCTTAGACCCTTAATATTACAACAATAAAAATAGCACTCGCAGAGGTGGGCAGAGAGAAGAAAGAGAGGAGATAATTGAGAGGAAAAACTAAACACTGATGATACTTCAATAAACTAAAAATGATCAAGTTAGAAGATTCATAAAAACAAAGAGAGAGTTCGAGTTCGAGTAACTGTACTGAAACATTGCTTGGACTCGATAGGTTCTCAAAAGTTCGTCGTATTCCAGTTGAGATGCCCAAGCTGGGGCTGCTGATATGCACCGACTTGAGCCCCAGGGGCAATGCTGGCCACCCCAACACCAACGTTCCCACCCATAGCACCACCGCCCATGTGGTGGGCGTTTGGGATTGCGGGAGGTTGCTGGTGGTGGAAAACGCCAGGGAATTGCATGTGAGAAGACTGCGCGGTGTTGAAAGAGGCGTGGTGGTGACCGGAATGATGAGATGGCAGATACGTCGCTGGGTGTGGCGTTTGCCCTTGCATGTTGTAGTATGGTGTGGATTGCATCCCAGGAAGATCCCTCGGGTTCTGGATCCATAATTCCGGAGACTCGGCCTGTAGTTTCAAGAATTATGAGATTAATTCAAACATGTATTGAATCACAATTTGCAGTCATGTAACAATCGGAGAAGTGGGTGTCGCAGTGTGGTGGGTTCTTGAATCTACACGATAACTCAACAGGATCACAACACAAAGGGTCAAGGGTTCTTGAACCAGGTTGAATCTAAGTTTGGATTGAGTCAACCTGTTTTCAACTCATTTAACCGATTTAGATAGTTGTGTGAAGTTGTTTTAAGTTGTATACTATAGCTATTAAATATGTAGAGGTTCGGGTCAGCCCTTTTCTAAAACCCTTTGTACAGAACATAAACACAATAGGACACTAACAGAAGACAAACACAAACACGACACAACACAACACATTTGTCAACCTAGGACGGATGACCCACTCAAGATGTCCACGTACAAGCGGGAAACTGTTGAAATGATACATTATGATACTAAACTCCAAGCTCGAAACAAGAAAAGCTGCGGGTCTGTTTCGTATCGTTCTTTGTTAGTAGGTTTGGTTCTTTAGAAATTAAAAATCACATTTCCGAAACAGCTTTTCCTGTTTTTGATTTCTTGTTTTCAATTTTCTTCCACATCAAGTAAAAACTAAAAACAGAAAACAAAAAAAAAGCAGAAAAATTGTTACCGGAACCCGGTTTTTAGTTTCTCAAAGATCAAAACTGCAAACAAAAAATGATACCACATGGGTACTAAGCATAACACATAATCATACCTGGCGATTTGGTACGTAAAGATTGCCATCTTTGTACTTAACCCTCGATGAATCATCAAGACCAGTAGCGCCACCAACGACGCCAGGACCATTCACTGCATAGCCAGTAGCCCCACCGAAATTACCAAAGCCCGTGGGGCTTCCAGCTGGCATGGGTTTAAATGGTTGAACACCATACTTAACGTTGTTCGGAGCAAGATGAGAGCCACCACCTGGCATCAGAACGTAGCTGCTCCCGTTCGAGAGGTGGGGGTAGGCGTGGCCCATTGGGGGTACATAGACGGGAGAGAGGAACTGACGGTATGGCATGACGTTGGCGTAATGGGACACGTGGACTTGCGGATACATCTGAGCAACTGACGGGTGTTGTATCGTAGATGCTGATGACGCAGGAACAGCGTTGGCTACGTGCGAAGATAGCGCCTGTCGCAATCAGAACAGGAAGAAAAAGCAAGGGTAAATTTTAAGTACGATAATGCAAGACCATGACTATAGATCTGTTTGGCCAATCTTCTTTTCGGTAGCACCTTCTCATAACTAAATGGTGTTGTTACTTGTAAAGTGTTCTTAAATAGAAACAATAGTTGTTTTGTAAGTAATAAAATAACATTTCTCCTTTAAGCAGAAGTAACAGTTTAAAATTTATCAAACAAAAGAACCCCTATTGACAACATTATTCTCTAAAAATGCTTCCGCTAAAAATGCTTCTGAAAAAAGTATTTTTTTTCCATATCTTGAACGAACAGGTCCTATATCATTGACGCAAGACAGTGAGGTGAAAATACTCATGGATGTAACTTGGGACAAAAGAGCCAAGCTCTTTAACACAACAAGTTCTTACAAGTTGACCTACCAAAACGTGCGTGCGAAAATAAGACACAAGTGAGAGAACCTGCTGCACTCGCGCACATAAGCATCGAGAAAGTATTAACTGACGTAGTAGAACTTGTTATCCAAAAACAAAACTCAACAATATTTCTTAAAAGCTAAAAATAATGAATTACAAATCCATATTTATAGGCAGAAACTACTCCCTATTGGATAACTAAGGAGATAAATACTGAATTAAATAGCAACCGACTTCCCTAAAATTAAGAATCTAACTGCAAAATAACTATACTAAATCAAATAAGAAACAATTCAGAAATAAGAATTTAACCATGAAACAGATATTGCGTTGCATCCTGATCCTAATAGACTTCTTAACAAAATATAACTTAAATTAGTAAATCTTCTAAATCTAAAATCATCCCGGACACAACCCAAAAGGGTTAAGGTTGCGTACATCTTGCCCCCCCCCCCCCCCAAAAAAAGACCCTGCTTAGGCGGGAGCCCTTCGAGGCACAAGGTTTTTTGTTGTTTTTGTTCTTCTTGTTGCTTCTAAATCTAAAATCATTAAATCCACTTGATATGTTGCATCCATAACGTTTGTTGATGCCATGTGTTACTACGCCACTCCGCATAATTCCAAGAAACTCGTGATCATCGTTGAGTTATAAGGTTTGAAGACCTGAACTTAATGTCATTAAAAGATATCCGAAAAAATTTACCTCATGTGGAGATGGAAGTCCTTGTCCTTGTACAGCGTCATCCATGGAAGGTCTAAAGTATGGTGCATCATAGCCAGTATGCAGATCATAAGCCTACCACCGAACAAAAAACGGTCATCTTCACCTATCAAAAAAGAGGCCGCATTCCGGAAATACTATATTCATGTGTCTCATACTAACAAGTCAATCTTTAAGAAAATGTAACGTGAAGAAAGCTCCATAGAGCAATGAGACCTATATGAATTGTCGTGGAGCAAAGGCTCTCCAAGGCCCAGGCACAAGGCGTATGACTAAGGCGCATGGTTCCAACCCTAACCATCCAGGTAGAATCCCCATTTTCACAACCTTACTTTTACCCAATAGACCAAAGCATCATTCATTGGCAATTTTTTTTCTTTTGATTCGATGTGTTGTGTGTTTAGTGCTCCAAACCCACCGTGACACTGCCCCCCTTAGAATTATGCTCGGCATAAAGAACATAAAGAGTACATGAATCGCTTACGGGAAAATTCGTCAATTCCGAAGAATCTTGATGCTGATATGAGTCTGAAGCCATGAAAGACGGACTATCCTTGCAAACCAAACTGATGTCTGGGTAACCCTCGATATGGGGAGCGCTTGAGGAATCTTTCGAATCTGCCAACTGGTTTTCAGATGAAACACCTGATGAATTTGTGCTGGACCCAGAATTTCTTACTTGATCGTCAAGTGAATTTTCCTCCTCGTTTCCTGACATGTTGACCCTGCAAAATTGAAAGAAACAACAAAGCGACCAAACTTAAATCCCATAAGCCAAATCATCAATAAATATATAGTTTTCCGTCCTATTTTAGTAATTCTCTTTGTAAATAGCTAGTAAAAATAGCCTAAAAAGAAAATCTTTTACTCTCTCAAGGAGAGGTTGACGTCCCCCCAAAGAACAAAATTTATATGACAAAATTGATTTTCTAGAGCATATAAAACATAATTTTAAAGAAAAATATATTTCAGTTAAGAATCTTTTCAGGAGAAATATATACGGACGGAAAATGTTTACCGCCCAACCAAACGAAGCCTAAATGAGCCACATCAACAAGGCTACCTGTCACGGGCACGATATTCCAATGTCCGTGACAGTGTCAAGACCGTGCCCAGGTCGCTGCGGGTGTCGGGCCAGTTCGTTGTCATGGCCTTGTCTTAGTCGCTGCCCAGGGACCGTGCCAACCATGTCAAGACATTGCCCAGTTCGCTGTGAGTACCGTGCCCCAGCCTTGTCGTGGTCGCTACCTCAGTCCGTGCCTTACCTTGTCAAGGCCCGTCCAGTGCGCAGCCCAGGCCCAGCCTCAGCTTGTCACGACAATGCCAGGCGTCTGCCCAAGCCCGTGTCCAGGGCCGTTCCTGTGCCGCACTCCAGGCGATCATCGCCCGGGCAGGCCAGCGTCCTCCAGCCCGTGTCCTGCACCCTGCCGCACCGGAACAGTGCCAGTCCTAGCCGTTGGGGGCCGCGCCCTGCCCTAACCGTTTGAAAAAGATTCTCTTTTGCTTAATTTCAAGATTAATTGCTGTAATAGATGCTTCTAGACGTTTTGGGATATTTTTCAGATTTATTCCATATTTTTAGTATTTTGCAATATTTCTATAAATAGGGAGTTAGATTACATTTTGTAATCAATCAAGTATAATCAATGATATGAATTCTCTTACTTTCTCATCTTTACTCTCCATTTCTCATCTCCTAAATTCTATTTCTCTCTCTCATCTCAACTCTATTTCTTATTCTCTCCCTCATCTTAACCTCTATTGTCTCTTACGGGCCTAAGTCCTAGATTTGGGCCGTCACAACCTTGAGGGTTGTGACACTACCCACTCGGTATCTGATTGACTAAGCCATCATCATAAAGAAAAAGCACACAAACCAAACAAGAACTCGAAAAAGATAAAAAGTGGTAACTGTTCTGATCTTCTTTCACGTACTTTTGAGTCATTTGGTCAATCAAACCTTGAAAGCGAAATACCTTAAAATCAAGAAAGCGTATTTTTTTCAATAAAAAACACCATCGTCTAGGAAAGAAGCTTGGCCAAATAGAGCCTTAGTTAACAATAGCTGATAATCATTTTTAGGATCATTTTACTTCTAATTCTGAACTTTTTTATTGTTTTAAGAATCTCAACATAAGAACAATGAAGCATCCATTATGGTACATGCAACTTAATAACAACGAGATACTCGATCCTCGTCAACACTATATGAAATCATTTCCAAATAGAAATCCAAATAATATATTTCAATTTCTAAACAGAGACTTATTTGTCATCAAGCCAAGTCATAGTTGCTAGATTAACTCCTAAAATACAACGTTTCATACTTAGAAACACAATTTGGAGTTTCAAAGTCGGATTGACGTTTCAAATGTGTATCAAACTCAATAAAAATACGATTTGAATAATCTTTCAATCAACAACAATCCCAGTGTCTCAAGGGCCTGCAAATGCAGGGTCGAGGGGGTGGGATATATGCAGCCTTACCCCTTCAGAGTGCTACCTTAAAAAATGATCTGTTGGCTAACTATATTACTCAATTCAATGAATGATTGAATCATGTGAACATGTTGGAGTCAATTTTCTCAATCTTATTCATTGAAGTACCAATTTTCTAGATAATTGATCGGTACTGCCTTAATTTTGATACATTAGGCTTTAATGGTTCATTAATGACATTTCATTAATTGTTATTGCATATCTAATATATAGAAATATAAGAACTCCCTCCACATTCCCAACTTTAGAAACCTCTATGATCGCCCACTTTCTCATTCCCGCTCCCGCTTCATGCAACTTGGGGCCAAGTTTAATAAATTGGGCTAGGGTCCCTAGGAAACAGCCTCCCCTCAGGGTAGCACCTTGTAAGGATAAGACTGCGTACATTTCACCCTCCCAGACCCAGCCTTGACGGGAGCCTTTCAGGCACGAGGTTTTTTGTTGTTGTTTGGTTCAACAAAAAAATATTTTCCTTTTCCGAAAATTTGTATTCAAAAAATGTTCTCAACTAAAAATATTTTTCTAAAAAAGTGTCTTTCCAACTAAAAAAAATAGTTTCAATCTATAAATTTGTATTCACGCTTGGCCAAGTTGAGGTGAAGCATACGTCATGAAATTACAATAGAGAACGCTTTCCTCTTAGTGATGGAAAATGTTTTCCCCTTCCATTAAACGGAAGTCGGTTTCCCTTCAATGGACGATACATTTTTTGTATTTGTAGTTATTATTATGAAGTGATGCAAGGAAACAATAAAGTTGAGACAATATTTTCCGTCAAAAAATTGTGCCTGAACTTAACCAACCTTGCAGCCGGGTCCAATGATTCTTCACAGTGTTCAGATGCTCGGAAAACGGTGTCAGAGATACCAGAAGAATCCAATTCGGCCCCAAAAGTTCCGAAGGTCAGCTTACAGCGATCATTCTCAGGGACACGAATGTGCTCTGCTATAATTACTTGACTCTCACCGATTTTGACTTGAGAGAACTTATCTTGCAACTGATCTGATTCAGTTTCCGGATGCTTAGAATTATCAGCAGTTTCTATGACTGAATTTGAGAGAGTTCGAATAGCTCCTGCATTTCCGCTGCCGGACTTTTGATTAGCCTTTGGCTTCCATTCTTTACTTTGTAAAGTACCTACACAAAAAGCTCAAAGACGGTCACATATAATTCATTCATAAACATGGCCTATGAAACTCAAAGATGACACTGGTCATAGTTTACTGCATCAGTAAAGAAGCCGAGTCGAGCCGAGCATTCCCTTGTTCGGACTCGAGATCAAGAAGGCTTATCGAGCTTGAACCAATCCAAGCTCTTATCGAGTTTTCAAACCTTTGTTTAAGCTTCGATCAATAAGATTTTAATATGCTCGATACTGGGCTCACTAGGCTCATTAGTCCAATCAAGCTAATTCGAGCTCGAAACTGAGCTATGCTAGCCACCAAGCTGCACTACTCAAGCTAATATCGAGTCATTATTGAACCATTTTGAGCTAATACCGGTTGTTAATGAGTTCTTAACGAGCCAAGCAACTCCCCCCCTCCCGAACTCGGCTTGATAAACTTATCAAGCCTACTCGAACTCAGCATGATAAGTTACCAAGCCCCCATAACAAATACAAACGAGATCGATTACAAACACCAGAAGTTCATCAAACGTTTAGTTCGTTTACACTCCTACATTGTACCCTGAATCCCAAAAACATGGGGAAAAACAATAGAAATGACTAGAAAACAAACAGGTCAAAGCACTGGAAGAGTGACTGGTTACATGTCAAACAACATGTCTTCAATTGACCTTTACCAAGTGACGATGGTAGAAGAAAGAACAACATAAATCAACATCGCTCAACCAACATCCGGCATGTTTGGTCAAGCTCTTTTCTGTGGGAAAAAAAAAAGCATGAAAAAAAACCACTTTTTTTAAGATTTTAAAGAGTACTTAGCTTAGAAGGAGGATTTTTAAATAAAAGTAGAAACTTTCTTCCACTTCTAAGCAAAAGCAGAAGCAAAAAGCTAAAAATATTTCAAATAAAGATGCCTCTATTCGCAACAAATTTTACAAAAATGCTTCTACAGAAGTAGTTTTTTCATAGCTAGCTAAACAAGCCCTTCATTTACATTTTCTTTCAGCAATCATTGATTAGCAGGAAAAAAGAGTTTCATCCAACATGGTCAGCATGATTTTCGTGGATATAAAACAATATGACAAGCACTCAAACATCAGACAGTGAGACAACAGCAAAAAAAAAGCCAAAAGGGATAGACCATAAAGCAGCAAGTGTGAAAATTTTACACAAACATATCCTTGGAATGGAATAAGAACCATATCAAAAAGGTTAATGAGGACCGAACAAAAAAAATACCTTTCTGATGACCAACAGGTTGCTGATGCTGCCTACCGCCACCATGATTACTGTAGGGCACCCGGTTTCCACTCGGGCTAAGTTGGTCATTCTTTGAGACTTCACTTATCAGCTGAAGCGAATCCACAGGGGACGAGGTTCTGAAATTCGAAGTCGAATTAGAACTACTTTGCTGAGATTCCCGTTTCGAAGTACTCTCTGATGAAATCTGACGAGGACCCACAACCCCAACATTGCGCTTGATAGGCCCGATAGACGAAGAAGATCGAGAATCTGAAGGAACATGCACAGGATCTGAAGCAGCGTAAACACCAACCACGTTGCTAGATGAGACACTATGTAACCGTGAGGGAGACTCACTAGCTGTTGGTGGGGCCTCTGACACTGCACTGGGATTGGCAGATCTTTTGGGGTTTGAATTTGAGTATATATCCCGAGCAGGCTTAGGGCGAAAATTAGAGGTGGAGTTTTGTTGTACATAACGTCCACCGAAGTGTTTATGATAGTTTGAAACTCCGTTTGATCTGCAAAGTATAATATGAGGTATTATGTTTGTTAGCAGTGATTCTACCTTTTCTCTTGTGGTAATTGAAACATTTTGAGGGAAATAAACATTAACTTCGATGTTCTTAACTATAAATAGAGTGTAAACCAACTGAATGTTGGGTGCACTACTCGTGTTCGAAATCGATTATAGCTCGTACAAGTGTGTTTGGCTGTTCGAGTAAGAGTTCAATCAGGAGCGCTCAGCTCATTAATGTTCACGAAAGAGTTCACTAAGAGCTCGTTAAGAACTCAATAAAAGCTCAATAAAGCTCATTAATAGTCAATAATAGCTCAAAATGGTTCAATAATGGCTCAACAGTAACTATAATAACTCAACTCAGTAACAAGCTCAACTCGATATCAGGCTTGCTCGGCTATGAGCTCAATTCGGCTCGATAATGAGCTCAATTGGGATAACGAGTTGAGCCAACCCAAGCATTAAGGACACCAAAATCTTTTCAAACCAAGTTCAAACAAAAGTTCGAGAGGTTGATAAAAGCTAGGCTTGAACTCACGCCTCCTAACGCTTACAGAGCTCGAGTTTCAACAAGCGGGTGATAGGCTCGATTCGTCTCATTTACAACCCTACCGATAAACCTGTGCTTTTGGAATCAAGTTTCTCTATCCTCATTACACATTATCACAAGCTAAGACCTCAACATAACGCTCATTCCATGGTATATAGGGAGCTTAAATTGGCATCAACTCACCAATAATATTCCTGAAATGCAGCAATTATTGGTGTTTCTCCACTTCATTGTGAATACAAGGCCCTCTCCTTAAACATAATATTTTTTGGACCAATCCAAGTCCTTTAGAGCAAACATATGGTAATAAATGCACTGTCTAGCTTAGTATGCTCGAACAATAACACAGTAGTCTATGGAGAGAGAGTGTGTGCCGATACTCTTTTTTTGGATCGGAAAAATAAATATTATTAAGAGAGAGATTGTATAAAGAGCCAAATAGAAGATGTCCTAAATTACTATCATACAATATTTAAAAAACAAAAAAACAAAACAAGAACTAATAACATAAAACCGTCTAATCCCTCTGTAAATCGGCCAACGCAATATTAGCGAGCCCACAAAGCTCTTTAACCCAAAAAGCTCCTAAAAAACCATCTTTTCACATAAGAAATAACAAAAGTGTCATGTTCTCTAAAAATCCCAATCTAATAAGAAATCGAAGATAATTCTAAATATCTAAATCTAACCTAAATTAAAGACTTTAAAGATAAACTAGGATCTGGAGAATATAAAAACTACAAATATATCAAAACTCCATGATATCCAAATATCCCCACAGATCGCATATTTTAAATTATCCTTTTATTGCATCACTAGATCATTGTACCATACACTCGGATACAAATATGAAGGAATCAATAGTCCATACCTCTTGTCAAAGGATCTACTTATTCGCTGAATATCTGAGGATGACGAACCTTCCGCCCGTAGAGGATTGGTCAATTTATCAGACACGTGATTAACCCTGTTGTCTCTGACAACTCGGAATTCTCGGCCATTTCCTGCATCAAGGTGCATCATCACTATAATGTGAAAAGATGAAACAACATTGTCTCATGCATAGTCAAACTCAAGCTCGATGAAGCTTAACGAGCTCGGATTCGAGCCAAGCTCTTATTAAGCTTCCAAACCTTTTGCAAGCTCAATTCAATAACATTTAATGTGTTCGATAACCTTTTTCAAGCTTTCAAAGTCACAACCAAAAATCCCAGGGGATATGAGAAAAATCGGATTTGAGTTAATGACTATTTCTATTTTCTAGAAATCATTTGAGATCCAATGCCAAGTTCCACACCAATCTCCGCATCCAAGGTCCTTAATCACACAATAAATTGACAAAGATGGTATTAACCAGGCATAGAACACAACAGTACAGACAACCAAAAGATCATTATAGCCTAGAAATACACCGTCTAAATCTCCAACCTGAAAGCACCTAAACAAGGAAACACCATTCAGATGATTATCAGAACATCAAACGTTTGACAGCACATGGAACACTCAGATCGAATACAAGAAACAAAAATTGAATCGTTCTAGTCACACATTACCATATGTTGAACTCCTTGAATAGCCACCCCTTCGAGGATTATGATCAGAATTGTAAAATCTTTCCCTTTGACCTACATGCTCAGTGGGTTTTCTCGGCTCACTAGAGCCCTTGTAACCTGCATACTGGAACAAAAGCAACTGATTTAGCATCTCATTTACTCATAATATGACAAACAAATATTTAGAAAGTCATATAACTGCAGGTGTAAATGAGCCAAACTCGATCGCAATCTAGCTTGTTTCAACCTTGAGCCGACCCAAGCCAGCTTGTTTAGCTTAAAGCGCCGAGCCCGAGCCTTACAAAGCTCAAACTCGTAGGCTTGCAAACTTAAACAATTCTAATAAGTAAATCTTATTACAAGTCATTAGCATAAATACGCCAAATCGAGCCAATTTCAAGCATAAATGAGCCAAGCTCGAGCCCAAACGAGCACAAATGTGCAAAAACGTGCACTAACGTACATAAGTAAGCCTGGAATTCAGCTTAGAGCTCACCAAGCCGAGTTCGAGATCAGCTAAGCTGAACTAAGCCTCGATCTTCATGAACTCAGGCTCCAGTCATATACACCCGTACATATAAATCAAAGCTATAAAAAGAAGGCGCAACCACAATCAAAACAAGTTAGCAAAATCAAAAATCACCGTCTCTGATGGCTCAGTATCTTACTAGGATAACAGCATCTACATGCCACTAATAAAAACAGGTTGAGAATCCGGCATTGATGATGCGAATTAATTTCTCTACCCTCAAATTAAACATCAGAACACGAGAAAAAAAAAAAAGACCACAAGACCATCCCTTACCACTCGGCCAACTTAGTAACAATAGACGAAGAATAAAACCATGGACAAAATTCCATTACCATTTTAACTAGGGGTGTAAATGAGCCAAGCCGGCTCGTCATAAAGCTACAAAGGTTTGGCTTGCTTGAACTTCTTTAGCTTTTCAAGCTAAACCCTAGCCTAGTGAAGCTCGAGCTTGTAGGCTCACAACCCTCAAGAACTCTGAGCAAGCCTATTCTAATATAACTCATACCTTAAACATGCCCAATTGAGCCAACTTTAAAGCTAAATGAGCAAGCTCGAGCTTAAAGAGCCTAAACAAGTCGAGATATCACGAGCTTAGTTCAAACCTCGCCAAACTAGGTTCGAGCTCAACCAAGCCAAGCTAAGCTCGAGCTTCAAGTTTCCAAGCTCAGCGAGCTTTGAGCCAAGCCTGAGACGAGTTTAACGCAAATGAACCAAGCCTCAAGCCCAATAAGATCGGGCTCGGCTCAGCTCGGCTCTGACACCCCTAATTTTAGTCAAGAAAAGAAATTAAGTCCACCTATACAAGAAGTGATGCTAAGATTTTCAAAGACCAATGTACACCAACAAATTTCTTACAGGAAATTGCAGCCTTTTTAGCAACAAGAGTTTTGGGAGCTTTCTTGACATAATCTTGGCTGATATGTAGAGGGATTTAAGGGTTTTATGTTATCAGTTGTGGTTTTTTGATGCCTAAGGGAATCTAATCCTTAACTTTCTTATACGTTCTTTCTATCTCTTAATAATATTTTTTTTGGATCAAAAAATTAGTACTTCTTTCAACCAAACAAATTGTTTCTCCCACTTAATAGCTGACCATCCCATACAACCACTCCATCCTACAACAAGGTGCAAAATGCAAACGAACATACAAACACTAAAATTCATGTGTACTGGAATTGCTTTGTCCTAGAATATAGAATATCCATCTGCACATAAATTCATTCATCAGCAAGGATGACCTGCCCCGACCCATGACACACAAACAAACTCATAAAAGATTGGTGAAAAAGCTGTGTTGACTCGTGTAATACAACCAGGATTACTTAGAAGCAAACTTACAAAAATCATGCTTATATTCACTTAAAGTCATACTTAGCCGAGACAGGCTACCATCAATTTGTCAAACCTTCATGGAAACCAACTCAACTGTCATCATGAATAATCAGAAAACATATTTTTACCTCTTTCTTCTTATCTCTTTTCCGCTTCACCAAATGAAAGGGGTCTGAAAGATAGCAATATATTAGATGGCGTAAAATAAGATACTAAAAATATGGTATTTGGTTAAAGTGTTAAAACATAACCTATAGCCATAATTCCATAGATTCAAGGTCTAGAAGTATTCATCACAACATCTTATCCCGGTCACTTCCCCTTCTACAACAGCATTCTTCATCCCGAATTTTTTTTTGTATAAAAAAACAAATTTCACTACAAAATTTGGGAAGAAAAAATCCCCGAAAAAATTAAGTGGGTTATAAGACAAATATAGCTTCCTTGGCAGGCTTACAATGATATGCCCCCTCTTGCCTACTAAACTAAATAACACACTTAAACACACAACAGCTCGAGATGCAAGTCCATCAATTCACAGCAGCCAGTACTCAAAAAACACAAAATAATCACATTCCTAGCCCCTCATAATGTAGCAGAGCAAGTTTCACAACATTCCACAACAATTTTGTCATGGAACCAACTATTCCAAAAGCTTCAGCTACTGGGTGAATACTCAAAAATGTTCTTTTGTACTCTAACATGCCCCATCATGCAAATGTCAATAGAACTTAAAGTGTGAACAATGCTCAAACTCATTTCATATCTTATGCTTCAATTATATTAGTATTGAGAATGAGGGCTATTGATATTCAAATTCGCAACCCCTCAATCAACAAACCTCTAATACCATGTCAAGGAACCAACCAGTCCGAGAGCTTAAGCTAGTAGTGAATGGCGAATAATGAATAAGGGTTTTTTATACTCTAACAAAATTCCACCGCACAACAACATTCAACTATATTATTACCCAATAACAAAAGCAAACAAAAAGAACAGAGCACGAGTAATTTACACTATTGGTCACTCATGTTTCTAATTTTGTTCAAATTGGTCCCTCATCTTTGCATCTTTGTTTACATTAGTCTACTGTCTTTTCTTTTGTTCGAAATGGTCCCTAATGTTTTATTTTACAAAAAAAATGGTCCCTTTACCAGAATTAGGTACAAATTAAAAAGACGAGGGACCATTTTGGGGAAAAAAAAAAAAAAAGGATTGACGGACTAATTTAAACAAATTTATAAAGATAAGAGACCAATTTGAACGAACTTAAAAAGATAAGAGATCAATGGTGTACTCAACAGAACACAGAAAGAACCCTAATTCAAACCAAAATCAAATCAAAAAAACCAACCTTGATTAAGTAATTTCTGAGCAGTTTCATTCGGGTCCATGTTACTCTCTCGAAGAGCGTTAAAAATCTCAACGTCAGAGTAATTACCCACAATTTCTTTGATGGATTGGATGGTCTTTCGAGTATTAGCAGAGAAAAATTGGGTCCCAGTTTGCGTCTTCAACACTGTTACCATCTCCGATTAAAGCCAAACCCTAATGGAAAATGCAAAAAAGGGGGGAAATTTAGAGAGAAATGTTGTGGAATTTGAGGGGCTTTTAGGGTAAGAGTGAAATTAGGGTTTGTGTTCGGAGAGAGAGAGAGAGTGGCGGGGAAGGGGGAGAAAGGGAGGGGGAAGTCAAGCAAGGGTTTTGAAAATGTGTTTTTTTTTTTTTTTTTTGTTATACCCCTTTTGTTGAATAATATGAAAACTAGTCTTATTTTATATTTATAAAAGTTTTTTTTTTTTTTACACTAAAAATTACATAAATTACAGGTGTAGTTTTTAAAAAGTATTTAAATTTTTGAATTTTTTAAAGTCATACTTAAACTTTTTAAATTTTTTCAATGTCACACCTTAACATTAACACTATTAACATCCGATCGTTTTTACTGACGTGGCTTTTGAATAAAAAGGAAAATAATTTTAAAAATTGAATATTTGAATATATCCGTTGACGTCAAAGGTCCATGTACTTAGTCCATTATGTCAATTTAGTATATTGTGCTCTAATAAAATAATAAAAACAAGGGGTACATAGCGCATTATGTCAATTTAGTCCTTGTACTTTTGATTGTTTCAATTTACTCCCTCTACTATTTGATTTGTGTCAATTTGGTCCTTATAGCAAAATATATGTTAAGTTGTTCATAAAATTTTTTAATAATTCAACTATGAGTTGAATTAAATTGAGTCAATGAGTGAATTTCTAGTGGATTACTTACATCTATCATGATCGTACTATTAAAAATTGTATCATTAACTTAACTTAAATTTGACAATTGGACTAAATTGACACAATTCAAATAGTATAAGGACTAAACTGATATAATTAAAAGTAAAAAGGAGCATGTTCAGTGCCTCAAGGGCTCCCGCCTAAGCAGGGTCTGGGGGGACGGATGTACGCAGCCTTTCCCCTTCAAGGTGTTAACCTGAAGAGAGGCTATTTCTCAGTTCCCCAACTTGAGGGTGAGGACTTCCCAGAAGGTCACCCATCCCGGTACTACTCTCGCCCAAGCACGCTTAACTTCGGAGTTCTTATGAGATCCCATGACGGCATGTTGGTGCCCTCTTTAGTGAAACTGACATAATTAAGAGTACGGGGACTAAATTGACACAATGAGTAAAATATAAGGACCTTTGCTGCAAATAGCCTTAAAAATAATATTGACTTTATCATAGGTGACTGAAATGATAACGAAACAACACAAAACCTGACATATTATAAATGTTGGGAAAACTTAAAAGATATCAGAATGATGTGGCAACTAATAATAAAGTCGATATTCTTTTTTTTTTTTTTAAGAATATGTTATCTTGTTTTTATTTATTTTTTCAAATATATCCCTTTTAAAATATATATATTTTTTTAAACCAAAATTTAAAATATTTTTGTAGTTGCTTGCTCGTGGGATTAGGTACACTCCAAGTTAAACTAATCAATGTGAACAAAATTGCAATAGGGTCTTATTTAGCGTACAAATTTCAAGTTTGTACTTGAGGTTGAATCTGGAATTGGGTTTACGTGGTAATATTATTTCGTTTATCTGTTAAAATTTTAATTAAATTTTCACTATAAATAGAGTTTTGATTAAAATTATAAATTTAAAATTTTTGAGATTAGGAAAAGAAATTATAGAGGGTTCATTTACCAAGTAATAATGCACTGGATCCTATTATAACTTCAAAGTTAAACGTGCTTGAGCGAGAGTAGTACCAGGATGGGTAACCTCCTGGGAGTCCTCGTATTACCAACCCTTTAAGGTTAGGAGTTATCGAAAACAACCTCTCGGCAGGATTACACCCTGAAAGGGGTAAGGCTGCGTACATTCGCCCCTCAGACCTTGCTTAGGCGGGAGCTCTTGAGGCACTGGGTTTGTTGTTGTTATTGTAGGAAAGAAATTGCAGTTTCATAATATTGAAAAATCTAAAATAAACTCAAAATTGAAGGACATGACAAGTTTGACCTAACTTTGACTCGAAACTCAGTATGATGCAACTTTAAGACTTTAACCTAGAATGTCTGAGTCGATTTAAACATGACCTATAGTATGACTAATCAAAGCCAATTAGGCAAAATTCCGAATGACTCGAACCCAAAAGCGAATCTACCTAATTCAAATATGACTTGAATGTGACCCAACAAAATCTGAAAGGCCCAACCTAACAAACTTAAAACTTAAAATGACTCGAGTCCAAAATGACTCGATCCGACTTACTTTAAACTTATATAATCAAAATGACACAACCCAATAGACTTGAACCCAAATGATTTGAGCCCTAAATGACCTGAACCAACTAAAACCCTACTTATAACTCATGCTAGCCTGAATCCTAAAATAAGCCAACCCGATTAACCAACATCCGAGATGAATCAAACACAAATGTTCCAACTAGATTCAAACCTAATCCAAGTTGACCGAAAAGTCAAGATACCTTAAACTCGAAACGACTCACCCTAATCCTAATTGGAGCACGAGGTATGACTACGAAGTGAACATATACATTATTCCCAATTAAACCCCAATTGGCATTTACACAAGAAAATAATTAGAGTTCACAACCAGTTTTGAACATTCAACTAATAACTTTTGAAATAGTTAGTTCTTGATATGTTATCAAACCCACGTTAAACAAGAGGTTTCGAATTCAAATTCCAACCGCCTCCATGTTCCAAATCTAAGAAATATTTAAATTCGAAGGTATATTAAAGTATAAAATTATCCTGACATATTTACCTAAAAGCTCAAATTTCAGTAGCTTTAACTCCAATATTAATATAATTGGCCCTTTTCTTTCATTCTCCATTGAACTCCAAATTTGTGATGCCTCAATCATATATTACTTGGACAATTGCCTGGTTTATTCTTCCTTGATGTTTATATGTCTATTAGGTTCATTTATCAGGCACTAATACACCCAAATCCCATTAAAACTTTAAAATTAAGCGTACTTGGACGAGAGTAGTACTAGGATAGGTGACCCCCTGAGAAGTCCTCGTGTTACCAACCTTATAAGGTTGGAAGCCCTTAGAAATAGCCTATCGACAGAGTTACACCCTAAAGGAGTAAAACTGCGTACATCCAATCCCCCCCCCCCCCCCCCCCCCCCCCCCGATCCCGCTTGGACGGGAGCCCTTGAGACACTGGATCTTTTGTTATTGATGTTTATATGTATATTCAAATTAGTTCCTCATTTTATTCATTTATTTAAAATAGTCCCTAATATTCATAAATTTAATCAAATTGATCTTTCATATTTTCATTTGTTCAAAATAGCTCCTAAGATTATACTGTACATCCACATTGGTATCATTGAAATTAAATCCAACTTAACAAGATAAATGACTAATTTTATCATAAAACAAAATATCTAAGCTATTTTAAGCCAAAAAAAAGGACAAGAGATCAATTAAACAAATTTATAAATATTAAGGATCATTTTAATTTGAATTAACTTAGAAACATCAAGGATTAATGAAGTAGATATCTCGATTTCTGGGCTAACATGTCCTTTATCTAAGAAACTGAACTCAAATCAAAGCTCATCTATCAAACATACCACTTCTAAACTAAAAACCCCGAGCAAACCATAAAAAAAAACGGTGTTATTGTTAGGGCAAAAAATATTAATTGTCAGAATAATTAATGAGACTTACAGTGAATAATAACCAAAAGTTTTTATAAAACTATTCTGACATTAATATTTTTACCCCGATAATAACATTACCCTAAAAAAAAAAAAAAATATAATCCAAAGAGTTACAAACAAGAGAGGCCAAAAGGGCGGGATCCACTTATAAATATATAAATAAATATATATGCTTGATGTTTCTCTCTACTTGTTCCTTTCCATTTCCCTATAAAATCCTGTTTCTGCTGCTATCCGGGTAACTGCTATCCGATACTTATTTGGTATCATTTTCCATTTTCAGATTCTACTGTTTTAGAAATAAAAAAGTAGATTTGTTTTTGGTATTGTTTTCCATTTGGAGTTTCTGCTTTTTCTTAAACTAAAAACCATATTTTGGACACGACCTATATCAAGAAATGTAGTTCTCAAAGTCAAGACAGAAAACGATACCAAACAGTCATTAGCTTTGTCTTCACTTTTTTGTCAAAAGCAAGGAGAAGTCTTTTTTGAAATTTGTTTTTTTAGCTTCTTGAAAACTAAGAACATAAAATAATACCAAACAAGTCCGAGGAGAACGCCTCGCTATAAACTCGGGGGTTTGGGAATCCATCACAAGTACTGCTCTTGAATCCGGGTTTTGTTCTCTTCCCACCACATCCTTGCTTGCGTTTCTCCGAATCTTTCCCGGCTGCATTTTCCGACAAAAATTTCATAAAATAATCCCAGATACCACAACATAGATTAAGTAATAGCTTGTTGGTATCGTTTCCTACTTGCAGGTTTTGGCTTTTTAGAAACGAAAAACTAGCTTCTGAAAATCACCTTTTCTTGTTTTCATTTTTCACTCAAGACAGGCAAAAACGGAAAATAGAAAGCTAAAAATGTAAAAATATCATCGACGAAGTCGACTTTGGTGTCTTAAAAACCAAAAATTGCAAACAAAAAACGGTTTGAAACTGGCCCCAAATGGTGCGTGATAAGCATGTCATTTTTTTTGAATGGGTGTTTAGTTTAACAAGTGGGTGGGGAGGGGGGGAAGCTAACCTTCCAACAAGTAGTGTGACTGACAGTTATACTAAGAACATGGGAAAATGAAAAAATACGGATACATATTATATAACATGTATTTATACACTAACATAGAAAAACAGGTATTTTACTGTATTATTGACAATTATATGTAAACGCCCTTTTTAAACGCAAAAATTCAGATGCATGTTTAATAGGTTAATTATACGCACTATGTTACTTACAATGCTGGAGATCAACTGGAGCTCGAATACCTAGTTGAGCATCTTACTAAGCCAAGTTATTTGAGATACCAGTGAACCATAATCAATTTATTATCAAGCTAATATCGAGCCAGCAGTGAGTTTTTAGGAACCCATTATCAAACTATTCGAATACATTAACGACTTTAGCACCCTATTTTTGAACTCGGCCTATGAAGCTTATCGAGGTTGCTTAAACCGTGCTCGATAAACTATCGACCCCCCAAAACAAACACGAATGATTCCTAATCAATTTCAAACACGAGTAGTTTATTTTGTCCCTATATACAGAAAGAGGCATGTTCTCTCATAATTTTCTCCAAAGACCGAATAATTTTCTCAAAATGAAAATAGTTATCATTTTTAAATGCACCCCCAAGTTCTTTTAAGGCATGTAAAAGGGATCTATCAGGAATCTGGGGCACAGATTTTGATTTCATTTAGATCAGAGGGTTGACCCCACAAACCTAGGAGGACGACAAAGTCCCACAGCAGTAAATTATTGGTGCTAGAATGTGCCATTGACCCAAAGTGGACGAGAAATGAGATCTAAAAGCATGTGGACGATGCATCTTCAGGCCAAGCAATGGATAGGTCTCCTAATAACACAGTACAAAAGTTATGGCCCTAGGACAAAAGATCATCGTCTATTTGGCCAAACCGTGAAAAAAATAACCTTTTTAGAAGTACTTTTTTAGAATTGCTTTTGTAAAGGTGATTTAAATAGAAGTATTTTTGTTTGAAAAATTTTTAGTTTTTGCTTTTACTTTGGCTTTTAAGAAGTAGCATTATATTCCTATTTGTACTTAGAAGCCAAAAAAAAAAAATAAAAAGAGAGAGAGCTTCTATTTCTACTTAAAGCACTTTTTTTCTAGCTAAACACCCTTACAGTCGGGGGGGGGGGGGGGGAGCACCTTTTTCCAAAAGAAAAGAAGTTTGATCAAACAGGCCTTGATTCTCCTTAACCCCGCTCCTACCAAAAAACAATGCATCTTCGGTGCTCCATACCGACAAATAAGAGAGGTGTTAACACACACCGACATAGAGTTCTTTACTACGTTTGTTTTTTAAAGCTCATTCAAATTAGCCACCCATATTTTTTATTTTTTTTTAAAATAGTCCCTCAACTTTTGCTTGAACCCAGGGTTGATCACAAAACAAAACACGAAGAACTATTTTTTTAAAAAAAATATGGGAAACGAATTTGTTATGAATACCTCGTCAGAGAACAAAAACAAGAATATTCTAAGCAGCCTTAGATCCTAAGTCAATATGTACAGCACTTTGACATGTTACTGCTAAAACGGTACCGTGCTTGTAACTTGTAACTACAATAGGAATTATTATTTTAGTACTCCAATTTGGGCAATTGACACTAATTTTTTGTATACTTGTAACTATATAACATAGTTAAATATATTTTAGTACTCCAGCATAGGTAATTGCCCACTCTCACTTGTATGTGGCTCCACCACTCTATGTTTGGCCAATTGATGAAATATTTGAAGAAAGTGACAACATGAGACAGTGGATCTCCCATAACAAGGTTGTAAGTGAGTTGAGCCAGCTTGCAAGCACTAGTGAGCAATATAAAGCTTGAAAGGGTCAACTTGTTCTCAACTAGAGCTGGGCCACCCTAGCTGGTTTAGTTAAATGAGCCCATGGGCAAGGGGAGGCTTGAGCTTGAAGATTTGTGAGCCTAACAAGCCTAAATGAGCTATTATAAATTACTAGCATAAATGTGTCCAATTGAGCTAGGTTAGAGTCTAAATGAGTCAAGTTCGAGCAAATCGAACTCATATGAGCCTTGGCCGAGCTTAAATGAGCTAGTAGATTAGCTCAGAGGTCGTTGAGCTATCAACCGAGCCAAGCCAAGCCAAGTTTGAATTCAAAGTCTCCAAGCTAGACGAGCTTTGGGCCAAGGAAAATGCATAACACCCTCTGTCCTAAACGAGGCACCGGTATGCAAATTGCCATTTACCAGTATGCAAAGCCAGAAATGCAGCATAAATTGTTAGCCACTATCATTCATTAGAAACTTGCACAAAATTATCAACACTAACCTGAACCGAACGCGTCGAAGCTCCCTAGTTCCATTCGGTAATGCTCTGATGGTAATGTAAACCCCTGGTTCGTCTTGCTCCACCCACTCAGTCTCCATATCACTGGCATTGCTCACCGACAACTCACCCGAGTGATCAACTTCTCTTGACAAGCTACTTCTAGCAGAAGCATCAATGGAAGACGTCTCGGTTTTTGCTGCACTTATGTTAGAGAGTTTAGGAGTCGTAGAAAGTCCATAAGATTCAAAGTGTTGTCGGGCTTGCAATGACTGGTTGTCAACCGACACTGACGATGTATATGCCGTTCCTGTTGGCCGGTGGAAGTTGCATGGCAACCGTTCCTTGCTTAAGGGTGGCGTTGCGGGGCTGCCCTCAACAGAGACTATCTTGGATGTCTAAGAAAATGAAACAAGAACATCAATCCACATATGTTATATCGTAGGTTTTGTTTCGTTTTAGATGCTCAATCTTGTAATAACGTTTCGACCCTGTTTACGGTTTAAAGAAATGGCTTGGTTGGGGAATAGTGTTTAAGGTTTAGGTCCAGTTTACCGTAAACCAGTTAAAATATGATTATACCTGAAACTTCGTGTAATTTCAAGAGCAAATAAGTAAAATTGACAACTTTCTATACAAACCCCCTATTACGGACTTATTGGCTAAATGGCAATTGGCACATAGAATAAGCCCAGTCGCTGCTCATGGATTTTCATAACTGTGCTGTGCGAAAATGGGATATGCATTTGAAATGGATGACCAAGTTAGTATATATATCATGAGCAATATGGAAACGGCTCAAGTAATTTTAACTTTTATCCAAGAAAAGGTCACATATAACAACTCTGTTTCAAAATAACTGAAGTGAAGAGCATATACGATTGAAGTGGCCCCTAATTTTCACTCTCTTCGATCTTCACTGCAAGCTACAGAGTGGCCCTAACGCACAAAACCGAACTGTGTGCAGCCCTAACTATATCAATAGTAAAAATGATGGTCATGCAAGGAGTGTTTAGGTGGAAGTCTCACCTCATCTTCGGACTTCGGTGGGGTAGGAAATGGGACTGATTGTGGGTTGAACTGCTGAACGTTGTATAATTCCATGATCTTGTCATAGTTTTCTGCCCACCACCTTTGAGCCTGCCATTTGTTGAACAGCTCCCGACTGAACACAAAAAACCAAGAAGAAAAGGACATGTTATTACATAAAAGAAGCGAAAAGAAACAAAGTTTTTATTGGTGTATAGAACTGGAGCCTAAAATTGTAGTTGAAACAGGAAAGGGGTTCTAAAATTCCAATTTGATATTTGATTCGCTTGTTGAAGTTGGGAGTTACAGTCTCACTATCTGACTCCATGGTATCAGACTTTAACTAAAAACCATACATTTCAATACCCACTGAACCAAAAGTTGTTCGAAATACAAAATGGTCCAACTTGAATGACTAGAACTTGAAATAACCCAACTCAAATTAAACCCTGTCTAATTTAACCCAAATCCCAAATGACTCGATTGACCCAAAACCTGAGTCGACACAAATCCATAATGATCCTACCCCAATTGGACCTGGCTTGAATGTGACACAATAAATGAGGCAACAAAATGGACACCAAATATTAGATGACTCAAGCCTATAATGACCCAAGCTGACTCTATCCCGACAAATTTGAGTTGACTTGAGGTGAGATGAATTTGGAACAACACAACCCGATTAATCCAAAACCAAGAAATGAACCAAACCAACTGAACCTGACCCGTGCTAACCTAGATCCAAAGGACCCAACCAATTAACCTAAAATTCGAGAAGATTCAAATCGAAATTGGTCTATCCCGATTAAAACTTGACCTAAGTTGATACAAAGATGACTTAAACCCGAAATGATCCAACCCAACTGGAACCCAACTCAAGCTAACCCGAAACCTTCAAATGACCCAACCTAATTGACCTAAAACCCAAGATGACTCGAATCATTATGGAATTATAAATCCAACCTTTGATTTCTTTGATTATTTGAACAATGATATTTCAGTTGCATCCTAATTCCAATTCCATCAGAATTGGGATCGAACTACAATTCCACAATCCAGTTTCAATTCCAAATGTCAAATAAAGTCTAAGATTGATCAATTAGGGAAACCAAACAATCAAGCACACAAAGCTCACATCGCTACCTTTGCTACCTAGATGATTTGGGTAGCAGCTGTTACTGCATTTTTACTTCTGCATCCAAAAGAAAACAGAGATATAATCCATGTGGCCCGAAGAGAACGTAAGGGGGTGGGAAAGGAAGGAAAGAGAATGGTCTCGAAGAAGTTATCCGTTCAACTGGATATCCACAAAGGCAATGAAGACAAATAATAGTCTAAGGACCTGTTTGGTTAGATTGTGAAAAAAATGTTTTTTCATAAATATTTTCTGCAGAAGCATTTTCGTAAAAAGTGTTTTTAATAAGGTTATTTTGGATGAAAAAAAATTTAGTTTTTGCTTCTACTTTTGCTTTAAAAAATAAATACTATTTTTCAGCTTTTGTTTAGTAGCATAAAAACAACTTCTACTTCTATTTAAAAGTACTTCTATTTCCAGGACATACACCCTCAAATCCTTAAAAAAAGTGCTTTTCAGGAAAAGAAAAACCTTTGCCCAAGTATGCCCTAGTCCATGCTTATGTCATTAGCATGACTATAATTTAGCATATATCTTGTCTTTAACTCTTTTTATGTTCTTTTTCTCTTGATATTATCTCTTTTTTTATCAAAAAAGATCTGAGAACCCATCCATCCAGCTAATCCTGGTCCACTGCTCTTCACTCATTGTGACTTTTCTTTCTTTTTGCTTTTTTTGTTTCATTTCCCTGGGTGAGATCCAATGGATCTTTTTTTCTGATAGAAAAGATCCAGTGAATCTTATAATTTATGCATTAGCCTGTTTTATTTTAGACCGAAAATTTGGAAAAGTTTAAGGACTTGTTTGATATCTTTTCTATTTGCAGCTTTCAATTCAGTCTCAGTGCCACAAGAGCTCCCGCATACGCAGGGTCTGAGGTTTTGGAACTAGGAATGCAACTTTCAATTTATAGAAACTAAAAACTGATTTTGGAAAATTGTTTTCCAGTTTTTGGTTTTTTGTTTTAAGATTTTTTTTCTTATTTTGAGTGAGAACTGAATGCAGAAAACCGAAAACAAGAAAAGATTGTTCCTAAACCTAGTCTTTAATTTCTCAAAAACCAAAAACTACAAATAGAAGTCATACAAACATGCCAAAAGGGCCCAAAGGCAAAAAGGACGTCAGTATCTATTTAAGTGCCCACCATTAGATACAATCACCAAGCCAAGTACATCAAGTACCACAACTCATTCTACGATTAAAATGTTGAGAATGCTATGTCTACTCAGAGTGAACATAAAAGTACCAGTGTCACAAAAATTTACCTAGTACACTGGAAAAGGACAAGTGCAGCTAGTGACTTCCGGTGAATAAGAACCTTCTGGTTATGTACAGTGAATGACTTAAAAAGCTCAAGACTTATTTCGTATCGTTTTCAATTCATAGTTTATGGTCTCTTTAGAAACTAAAAACCAATTTTAGAAACGATACTTGCCTACTTTTGTGGTTTTTTTTTTTTTTTTTTTGTTTTCAGTTTCTTCCAAGTTTGAGTAAAAACTGAAAACAAGAAGTGAAAAATGAGAAAAAAAATCATTTCTAAAACCCGGATTTTAGTTTTTAAAAAACTAAAAGCAGAAATACTACCAAATGCTTTTTAGGGGAGTTATTTATACTATTGGCCCTTTATCTTTTTAAGTTAGTTAAAATTAGTCTCTTATCTTTTCTTTTATTCAAATTAGTACATCATCTTTATAACTTTGTTAAAACTGGTCCATCGTCTTTTTCAAATTAGTCCCTAATCTTTTCGTTTATTTAAAAATGATCCCTTATGTTTTATTTTATAACAAAATTAATCCCTTATATGGTGACCACATTAGTCAAAAATTAAAAAAATGAGGGACCAAACTTGTCATAATATAAAATATTAAGGACCATTTTGAACAAAAGAAAAGGTGAGAAACTTAATTTGAACAAACTTAAAAAGATCAAGGACCAATTTGGACAAAATAAAAGATGAGAACAAACATATAAACGTGAGGGATCAATGGTGTGAATGACTCCTTTTTAGGGTTGGGGGACCCTCGGATACAGCCTCCCTGAAGGAGTAAGGCTGCGTACATCCCCCCGACCCTACTCTGGTGGAAGCCCTTGTGGCACTGGATTTGTTGTTGTGGTTGTGGAAATGCTACCAAACAAGCCCTCCTCAATTGAGAGCCAATACTACACCATTTTACAATATAACTGATGCTGATAAAAACCAGGCTCTTGTAAATGTTAAATTGGTCAAACAATTTTACACGAAAGTTAAGGCAGTATGGTTAGAAACAACACATAACAACTAATGCCAAGGCAAAACAGCTTTAGGCCCCAATCATAGATGAATACCACCAACCCAAATGAATTCAGAAAGTTCATTCAGCATAAGCTTAAGAAACAATGTCAAGGAATCAACTATTCCAAAAGCTTATATTAATAGCTAAAGGCCTACGAGTGGTTCTATGCTCTAACATGCTCCCTCGTACCCATTGGGTCTAGAGGCATGGATGTGTTGAAATTATATTAGTATTAAAAGTGGAAGTTGTGGGGATTCAAATATGCGACCTCTCGGTCAACAAGACTCTAATATCATGTCAAAGAATTAACTATCCCAAAACTTAAAGCTGATAAGCGAAGACTCAGAATGGTTTATACTCTAACTTAACAATAACCCAAAAGCAAGCATGGTAGAATCAATCCATACAATGCACGAGAACTATCAACAGCCGATCAAACAATAATCACCAACAAACAAAATCAAATCATCAAATCTCAAATTAGAAAAGAGAAGTAAAGGATTATACCTAAACCGAATTCGCTTGAGATCATTCCCACCTTGGGGCAGAGAAACGAATGTGATGAGCACACCCGGTTCGATCTGAGCAACCCACTCCTTAGGTTCATCCTCCTCCATGAACACAACCGATTCCGACCTCCCACTAACCGACACCGGGGTCCCTTCCCCACTTGATAGCAGCCCCTTCAGCCTTGGTGCCCCCGGCATTTCCTTCCCCCAGATCCTGGGCGTTGAATTGGCACTCCCTGCTCTCTTGTACACGTAGTGGAACCTCCCGGACCCTGACCCAGCATCGGAATCCGCGTAATTCCTGCCCTCATTGCGGCCCGAACAAGGCTTGCAGTTCTTGTAAGCCCCAGAAGCCCTCAATGCCATGTCCTTGATCTGCATAACAAGTGTAATGAACCACCAATTTGTTTATATAAGGTACAACATTGCCCTAAATAGAGCACCAACTGGGTGGTGGGTGAGAAGATGAGCTTTGAACTCAAAGACCTGATGCTTGAAGGATTAGTAGCCTAACCACTACAACAAACTCAAAAACTCTCAACAAACCACCAAAACATTGGAAAAGAAACTCATTCGCAATTAAGGACTCCATATGCGAGCTTAGCGACAAAACCCAACCTAAAGGGCTGCCTAATGCTAATCAATTTTAGGATCAGAAATTCACTTGGGCTTATAAAGAATCTAAATTGACAATTCCATAGGTAAGTTTGGGGCCAATGGAAATGTGCCATACACATCACATACAGAAAAAATAAGCAGAGATAAAGTATTACTAGGGCCGGTCAAGACCTCAAGTATCCAAGCAGTTGCTTGGGGCCCTCAATTAATTAAGAGCCTTCTTAAAATCAACTATATTATGAGTTTACTTCTAATATATATCACCATTCATAATCGGAGAAATAACAACCTTCATATGATACAATATAAATGTTTACGTATCATACGTAATATAAAAGATCAACATATTAGGAGTTATTATAAGATAAGGCGAATTATTCAACGTGTGCATATAATTGATCAGAACACCTACATTAACCAAAAGGAAGTTATTTACACCATTGGTCCCGCATCGTTTTAAATTTCTTCAAATTGGTCCTTCATCTTTATAAATTTGTTCAAATTGACCCCTTATCTTTGTAACTTCGTTCAAATTACCCCCTGTTTGGGAACAGAATAATGGAGGTAAAGAGAGGTAAGGGTAATGGGACCCTTACCCCCCTTTTTGGGATCACCCCCCTTACCCTCCCTCATTTTCTTTAACCCCCAAATTGGGGGTAAAGAGAAGGAGGGTAAGTTTTAAAAAATTTGGACAATTTTGCTATTGTTTTAACTATAATTATTTTTACTATTACTCTTTACTTAATTGTCAAATAAGGATAATTCATATACACATCTGTACCCTTACTCCTCTTTATAGTTCATTTACCAGGCACTAAGGCACTAGATCCCATTAACACTCCGAAGTTAAGCATGCATGGGCGAGAGTAGTAACAGGATGGGTGACCTTCTGGGAAGTCCTTGTGTTGCAAACCCTATAAAGTTGGGGGTCCTCGGAAACAGCCTCTCGGCAGGGTTACGCCCTGAATGGGTAAGGCTGTGTATATCCACCCCCAGACCTCGTTTAGGCGGGAGCTCTTGAGGCACTGGCTCTATTGTTATTGTTGTTGTACCCTTACTCCTCTTTATTAGACATATCCAAATAAGGGTAGGATAATACTTTACCCTTTCTCTCTTTACCCCTTTGCCCAATTATCAAACAAAATAAATTAGATATCATTTTGAATAAAAGAAAAAAAAAATATGTGACTAATTTATACAAAATTATAAAAATTAGGGATCAATTTGAAAAAAAAAGGACTAAAGGAACATACCCAATACCTCAAGGGCTCCCGCCTACGCAGGGTCTAGGGGGCAGATGTACGCGGCCTTCCCCCTTCAAGGTGTTAACCTGAAGAGAGGTTGTTTCCCAGTGCCCCCAACCTGAGGGTTAGGACTTCCCAGGAGGTCACCCATCCTGGTACTACTCTCGCTCAAGCACGCTTAACTTTGGAGTTCTAATGGGATTCGGTGACGGCGTGTTGGTGTCCTCTTTGGTTTGAAAAAAAAGAGGACTAATTTAAATAAATTAAGTAACACTAGGACCAAAGTTGTAAATAACTTAAAAAAAAAAGTCATACTAATCAAACCGTGCTTTTAACTCCTAAATCCCGAAACGGAGCATTAGAAAGGGATAGTATAGTACCTGAGTGGTGAGAGTCTTGATGGCCTGCTTCTTGCTAGGAGTCGCAACGATATCGTCTTCATCCGGTGGTTGCTGCGGCAAAGATCCACCTGCGTTCGATTGCTTCGAACACGCAATACAAGTCAACATCTAGATGAATGTCAACCGATTCTCACTCCAATTCGAAGCTCAAACTCAAAAGTCCTAGGGATAAACACCAGTGCAGCAATTGCAGTACTACAACGACTTTGTAAGGCGAACGAAAAAGCGCTTTAATGACGCCATTAATGAGGTATCAGAGCTTTTTGTAGGTGCAATAGTGAATGATTTTAATGAGAAACTAAAGTGATCCACAAATTTGCAAATACGGAAACGTAGGGTTTTTATTCGATGGAATCGATGTATATGTACTGAATTTTATTTTATTTTTTTAGATAATTATATATGTACTGAATTTGAATCAAAATCGACTGGAAATCACGAAATTGAAGAAAGAGGGGATGAAATGGACGATTCTAGGTTAATAGTGAATGATTTTGACGAGAAACTAGAGCGATTAACAAATTTGCTAATACGAAAACATAATCGAATCCAAAAACACACTGTAATCGAATCAAATATCAGCCGGAAATCACGAAAATTTGAAGAGAGAGAGAGAATGGAATGGAGGATTTCTAGGGCACAGATAACGGCAGTTACAAATCAAGAAAAGAAGAGTGAGCAACACACTCTCTCTCCAACTCGCCACTCTCTCATTCTCTCTCTGCTGTATTTGAACTAAAATCAACTGGAAATCACGAATGTGAAGAAAGAGCTTGAAATGGAGGATTCTAGCTGCAACAGCGAATGATTTCAGAGCGATTAACAAATTTGGAGATGCAGAAACACAATCAAATCCAAAAACACACTGTAAACGAATCAAAAATCAACTGAAAATCACAAAAATTGAAGAGAGAGAGAGAGAGAGAGAGTGAAATGGACGATTCTAGGTAAAACAGTGAATGATTTTGATGAGAAACTAGAGCGATTAACAAATTTGGAGATATAGAAACACAATCGAATCGTAAAACACACTGTAATCGAATCCAAAATCAACTGAAAATCACGAAAATTGAAGAAAGAGAGAGTGAAATGGAGGATTCTACGTGTGAAAAAACAAGAGCGGTTAACAAATTAGCAAATACGGAAACACAATCGAATCGAAAAACACACTGTAATCGAATCAAAAATCAACTGAAAATCACGAAAATTGAAGAGAGAGAGAGAGAAATGGAAGATTTTAGGTGAAATATTGAATGATTTTGACGAGAAACTAGAGCGATGAACAAATTTGGAAGTACAGAAACACAATCGAATCGAAAAACACACTGTAATCGAATCAAAATCAACAGAAAATCACAAAAATTGAGGAACGTGAAATCTAAACGGAGGATTTCTAGTCTTCTAGGGCACAGATAACGGCGGTTACAGATCAAGAAAACAAGAGGGAGAAGCACACACTCTTTCTCTCTCTAGTTTCTCTCTCTCTCGTTGCAGGGTTTACGTCGTTGTTGAGATTTGAGATTCTCTCTCTCTCTCCCCGGGGGTGTCGCAGCGCACGAGGTTGAAGTATTGAGAGTCTCAGAGAGGGTAACGACTAGTGGGGACTCAAGAGGGGTTAATATGCGAGGTGAAACTTTTAATACTAGTTTTATCCCGTATGATGTACGGAGGGTATTTATAATTTGAAAAAAATAAAATATTACGTTCACATGTTTCATTATTTTAAACTTAAATTATCTCTTTTAACTACTAACTTCTTATTGAATTTTCCTTCAATTCTTAAACTATTTTTTAAAAAACGTCTTGCTAAATTAGCCTAAAGTTTGTTGATTCAAAACCTTTTACACAAATGTTTAAAAAAAATGCAAGTCTCCAACTAAAATGAAAGGACGAAATAATTAATGAGGAACTAATGGCCTATAATGCTTGGAATTGGAGTTTGAAGGTTTTTAAGAGAAGTGGGGACTTTACAATAATGTATAAGATAGATACAATATAACATTAATGCAACATACTCAGTGCCTCAAGGGCTCCCACCTATGCAGGGTCTGGGGGGACGGATGTACGCAGCCTTCCCTCTTCAGGGTGTTAACCTGAAGAAAGGTTGTTTTCCAGTGCCCCCAACCTGAGGGTGAGGACTTCCCAGGAGGTCACCTATCCTGGTACTACTCTTGCCCAAGTACGCTCAACTTTGGAGTTCTAATGAGATCCGGTAACGGTGTGTTGGTGCCCTCTTTGGGTTTTTTTTTTTTACATGGTAGTATTTTATAAAGGTAAAGATACTGATACAATTCAAAACATAATAGTTAAGTGAGGGGTATTTAGTGTAAATAAATAGACTAAGTCCTATATTTTAATCATATCCCTCTCCTAACTATATATAAAGGAAATTGAGCTAGAGGAGAGATACAACAACAACAACATAGACCCAGTGCCTCAAGAGCTCCCCCCTAAGCGGGGTCGGGGGTGGATATACGCAGGCTTACCTCTTCAGGATATAACCCTGTCGAGAGACTGTTTTCGAGTACCTCCAACCTTATTGGGTTCGCAACACGAGGACTTCTTAGGAGATCACCCATCTTGGTACTACTCTCGCCCAAGCACGTTTAACTTCATAGTTCTAATGGGATCTGGTGCATTCCTGGTAAATGAACCCTAGTTAGAGGAGAGATAATAAAAATGAAATGTTAGTCCCTCTCCCCCTCTCTCTCTAAGTCTCTCTCCCCTTGGATCTTTAGTCTATCTCTCCCTCTATCTTTTCTTACATTATAGTTTTACTATGTAAATCTTCTTATCCTCTGTTAATACAAGTTATATTCTGCTATTTTGAGTTGCTTGATTGTCTGGATCGATTTTGGATCGTAACAGATACGTATATTTTGTTCTTCGTGGCCCTTGTCTTAGCAAGAGCCTATTTTGAGGCAATCAGGGCTGTGGTTATTGTTGACATTTGTGAAAATAATAAAAAATATTTCTAATAATTTTGATTTTTTTAGTACCTTCGATTTTATATGTATAAATAATTAAGTAAATTCTCTAGTAAAGCTCGATATTAGAAACCTAAAAAACAAAATTATTTATGATAAAAATGATGTCGTATTGAAGTATGATATAGAAATTTGGCATCGTAATTGTTCTTCTGTCCCCGAGGAGAACGAAACGCTCTATTTTAAGGCATCTCCAACAAAATGACAATATTTTTAATTCATTTAAAAAGTACTAATAATATAAATTAAAATCATTAAAAATTGAGCATAAACTACTAGGGCGGCCAAAGCCCACCTAGCCCAAATGGTTGGGTAGGCGTTTGCCACCCACGGGATCCAGTATTCGAGGCCCGGCATCCCCCTTCCCCTGCCTTTAATAAAGGCATTTGTACTGTTCAAAAAAAAAAAAAAAACTACTTGGGCATGTTCGGTGTTTTTGAATTTATGTTGTTGGTTTATGAAAAATAAAAAAATAATGCTTATAATCTTTAAGTTTTAATAAAAAGTTTTTAATTTTTAACAAGCAGTGCTAAGGCAAAAAAAAAAAGAGCGCCGTAAAAAATGTGGACAATGGCAGGCAACGGGCTACTGATGAGGGCAACTGGCAGGCGAAGATGGGTTATGGGTGAGCGTGGAAGGCAGGCTGCGACGGGTTGAGGGCGAGGGTGGCAGGTGGGCCGTGACGTGCTATGGGCATGTCAGGGCCGCGAGCGAAGGCTAGCCACGGGCAAGTGCGGGGAAAGCGGCAACGTGTTGCAGGCAGGGGTGGCAAGCAACGGGTGGCGGGGATGGAAGTGGGTATCAGATGAGGAAGAAGAAGGGATGGAAAGATAAATGCAAAACACGAATCAAAATAGAAAACCTTATTTTATGCAATTCATTAACTTTTGATCGTGTACGTTAAATATTCAAATTCACGGTAACTTTTGTATATTTATAACATTGCTTTTTATTACGTATTCTCCCAAAAGAATTTTAAAAGTTCACCCAAATTCACGGAGTGGCCTATTTGGCCAAACTTTTCTTCTTGAAAAAAATATTAATGATTTGAGGGCGACTAATCTAAAAAGAAAGTGTTGTTATTTTTCGGTTTTTAAGTAGAATTAAAATTATAGTTTTTAACGTTAAAATATACGTAAAACTAAAAAATTTTCAAATAAGAATGCTCTTACTAAATGTATATTTTAGGGTTATTTACACCAATAGTTCATGTATTTTGCCCATTGTATCAATTTGGTCATTTACTTTTTATTATGTCAATGTAGTCCTTAAACCATTCAAAATGTGTCAATTTAGTCATTTCGTCAAATTTAAGTTATGTTAATGACGTAATTTTGAACGGTAAAATTATGTTAGATACAAGTAACTAGGGGTGTATTTGAGCCAAGCCGAACTGGAGCCTGCTAGGCTCGAGGCTCAGGTCGTTAGCTCTAAGCTCGGTTCGGCCTCAGCTTGAAGCTCGCTGAGCTTTGAAAGTTCAGGCTTGAGCTCGGCTCGTCAAAAACTCAGGCTTGGCTCGGTTCGATCTAAGCTTGATGAGCTTCAAATTAGGCTTGCAATATTTCGGCTCATTTAAGCTCAATATAGGGTTTGGGCTCATTTAAACTCGGATCGGCTCATTTAGGCTACAATATAGCTTCATTGGGCAATATTTAAGCAAATATATTATACTAAAAAAAGCTCGTTTAGGTTCTCGAGCCTACGAGCTCGAGCTTCACTAGGCTCAGGCTTGGCTCGAGCTCAAAGTGAGCTGAGTTTTTCGAGCTTTATGATGAGCTGGCTCAGCTCATTTACACCCCCATAAGTAACTTATTATAAATTTATCTATTTACTCAATTTAATCCAATTCGTGGTCAAACCATTAAAAATTTAATTAAAAACTTAACATAAAATTTTCTCTAAGGACCAAATTGACATATTTTGATTTGTAGAAGGACTAAATGACACAATTAAAAGTACAAGAACTAAATTAATATAATGAGTAAAGTACATAGACCTTTGGCATAAATAACCCTATATTTTACGTAAATAATTCTAAAAAATAATTTTTAGCCCACCATAACATAAATGTAAATCCGGCGCAGAATATGCACAAGCATGCATCGAGAAAGGGAAATGAGCACAGCCGCTCTTAAATTAACCCTACACGTGATGCATGACTTCAATTCCCAAGTACTTTTGAGAGGTGCATGGACTAGTTCGTAGAGGTCGCCAACAGGTCGATTCGTGTCAACTCGTAATTTGATATGTGAATAAGAAGTATACAGATGGGTCAATACGGGTTAGACCCATTCGTACAGTAGATCAGGTCGAGTCGGGGTCAGAGCTGAGGCTAGGGGTGAATCTCTTACCTTGTTTGATTTGTGAAATGGGTTTGCCATGGATCAGGTAGGATCGGATCGTGGGTTAGACTCGGGTCTTGTTAAGAGTAAGAGCCCCACATGTGAGTTAATATAAATCACACATAAGAGTCGTAGGAAAGAAGAGACTAGCTTATAAGTCTAGTGGTGGATTACTCCACTTAATGTCAATTGGTTTTGGGATGAAACTATATCGATCTCGTATGTTCGAATTCTCTGGGTCGGGCTTAAAAAGGCATGGTGAAATTTAACAGGTCTGGCGGCTTTTTACCCTATTTTCTTTTTTTTGTCAACAACCTTTTTTATAATTTAACAAATAACAAAGAATGCAAAATAAATGTATAAGTATAAAATATAAGCCAGTAACGGGTTGTTCCGAACCGTGTCAGACATGGGTCAAAGGTCAACTTGTGTGACCCGCACGGGTTGGGTCGGATCCGGGTCTAGCAAAAAAAAATGAGACTCGAGACCCTACCCACTGCAGGGATCAAGTCGACCCTCCGCCTTGGCTGGCGGACTCATATATTTCAACTCCGAGAATCAGGTTAAGATCATTAAAGTTTTCACATATTTTATTATTAAATTATCTAGGTGATAAATTCAAATATATATGTATACATATATATGTCTTGTTTCAGTGGTGAATCCAGAAAAAACATTCCCCGGGGGCACCCATGGTTGGGACCGGCCCTAACATTTGTAGGGCTCTATACGAACTTTTAGAAGGGTCTTTTGTATATAATAAAATTTCTTTTAACAATACAATACTAAGACAATAAATACAGCCCCTAAAATTTGGGGCCTTAAGCAGTTGCTCAAGTTGTGTCCGACTGTGCCTGTAATGGACCATGGACTAGCTATAGTGTAACCAATATGAAACACAATACCACTAAAAATGCTAATATTTATATTAGAACTCAACACCCCCAACCCTAAATGAAATATTCAACAGTAGAGTTCCAGGCTTACACCTACTGCCTACTGGAGTTGGACAAAGATGAGCGTGGCGGACGGGCCGGACAATCACCAGTGGGGCACGACAGTGAGTAGGGCCTCGGGATTGGGGGGTCTCACAAAATTAGAAGGGGACTTGTATAATTTAAGCTTAAGTATTTACCAATATTAGGTATTTAATGCATGAGCAACTAGTGGCCCATGCCCGCGGTCTTGCAATGGTGGATCCACCTCTGCCTCATTTGGTACACAAGGAGTAAACGAGGGAAGTAAAAATTCATAGGAAGTAAATATTTCGGCTTTTTTTTGGTTGGTAGGAAGTTGACGAAATGTTGGGGGGAAGAAAAAACAATTTCTAGTTCTTTCAAAACACGGGAAATAATTTACCTAGCTCCTCTAAGTAAGTTATATTTCATTTGTTTTTAACTAACCTTCCCAAGAAAATTCTATTTCCCATCCCGACAACTAAATACTTTGTATCTACTTTGTTAAATTTCATCGGGCCTTAGGTCCAACCCACTAAGTTGAAACATACAAAACCCATATATAAACCCAAGTATAGTTTCATCCCAAAACCAATTGATGTTAGATGAAGTAACCCACTAACCTTATATATATTAATCTATTTTCTCACACGACTACAATAGGAAGGAAGGAAGGAATATACTCAATGCCTCAAGGGCTCCATCCTGTGCAGGGTCTTGGGGGCGGATGTACGCAGCCTTCCCCCTTCAGGGTGTTACCCTGAAGAGAGACTATTTTCCAGTGCCCCTAACCTGAGGGTGAGAATTTCCCAAGAGGTCACCCATCTTGGTACTACTCTCGTCCAAGAGGTCACACGATGTAGAGTCATTAACATACTTCATGAAAAGTTAACATAAGAATTGATTTTTCGATAAGTAAATTTTTTTTAGGAATTTAATTCATGCGGCAATCAAACGGGTTACAGTAACGCACACACGTGGCTGTCACGTAGCTTTCAATGGTGTCACATGGACGTGGATGTATCCTTAGCACAAGCGGGTCCCACAATACTTAGTTTCCCTGGCCTTTATTTATTTTGCTTCGTGTCCCTTTTTTTTCTTTTTCTTTTTCTTTTTCTTTTTCTTTAACTTTCTATAATCTAAAAATAATTCAATTATATTTTAATATATTAAAAAATACTCTAACTATATCTCCTAATTAAAAAGTTATTAGGGCATGTAAAGACTAAATGACAAAAAATTCAACGAGAAAAATAAATAACAAACATACAGATTTACGTGGTTCGATCAAAATTGCCTACGTCCATGGAGTTGCAGGAAGAATAGGCGCACCATATGAAACCCTAGATATTCAGCTGAACTATACCAATCATGGGCTTAAACCTCGACCTGGGCCCAAGCTGAGGCCCAAAAAATTTTTCCAGAGCTCGATCCTACACTCCATCGGACTTGGCCCCTTACAGTATGAAATTAGGCTCCACACAAAATAACCCAACAAAGAGACACATGGCTCATTTATTGGAGTTGCCTACATTGTATTGCGACTCTGTCACTAATTATCCGAAAAAACCCAACTTTAGCTTTTTTTACCAAAAATAACCAAAGCATCATACCATGCACCACACACAGCCACCAATTCAATATTTTTTAAATCTAATTTTTAGAGTTTGATTATTTTTCTGTAGAAAAGTCAAAGTTATGTTATTTTTTTGTTAGAAAATAGAGTTAGATTTTTTCTAATAAAAAAGTTAGAATTGGGTTATTTTTTGATACATTGAGATATATTTGGCTTATTTTTAGATTAATTGTTGGATCATCAAACTCAAAGTGGCATTCAAATCAATTTGTTGGTGTCGAAAATTCCATGTGTGAGTTAAATATGAATCCCATATAAGAGCTGTAAAAAAGAAGATATCAACAAATAAGTCTAGTAGTTACTCCACCTAACGTCACTTGATTTTATGATAAAGCTCATTTGGGTTTATATATGGATCTCATGTATGCCAAGTCCGTGGGTCGGGCCTAAAAGATCCGGTGAAATTTAACAGGTAGCCTCCTCTTGATACAAAAGTGTATATACACATAAACATGGATGTTTTAAAAGTAAATAATCATTTTTTTAATAGTATTATTCTCTTTAGCAAAACTATGTTTATTTCTCTCAATTGTACAATTCCAAAATAATTCCTATACAGGTGTTTAGTGTTTTTTTTTCCCGAGAATCAGCGACAAAAGCCGCGATTACAAGACATGCAGATTCACCAAAATGAGACTCGAGCCAGCCCCATAAAGGCGCAGCAACAAGAGACATAACAAAACAACATCATACACCGCAACACAGGATTACAAGGAAATTATACGTGATACTAAAAGGCGTTAGATGACTATCCCACCACTAGAAAGGATCATGAATGAACCAAAAACACGAAAAAAATAAACCAATATGCCAAAACTGGAGAGGGAGAGCAGGCAATCCCTAACATGTGCACAGGCCGTCCAGATCCCTATTCCATCACTGCGATCTACTTGACCACAATCGATTCATCACCATCAAATCTCAACCCAAGCTTCCTACCGAACTCGCATACTCACTCCACTGCAAGAAAACTATAAACGTTTTTCTTTTATCATTAAAGAGATATATATATATATATATTTTTTTTTTATTTAATTTTTTTTTTGGCCCTTTACAAAAGGGGGCCTACCAAACTCAGTTGGAAGTAAGTTATTGGGGTCCTTTTGTTATAATGATGAGAGTTGTGTTCCATAAAGCCAGAATTCCTGTAAAATGTAAAGTAAAATATTTAATATATCTGAAAAAGTATAATGTAATTATTTGCCTAATGTAAATGCCACAAGTAATATTAAAATAATTACCTTATAAACTAACAAATTTATTAGTCATATACTTCTGTTTAGGTTTAATTATATATTAGTACCGTAAAGTTTAGTACATTATTCCCTGTTTGACAACAGGGTAAAGAGGAATAAAGGAAGGTAAAGATAAAAGAGGTAATTTTTTTACCCCTGTTTGTCAAATTTATTCGAGGCTTACCCCCATTACCCCTTCTTTGTCCATAATTTCTTTAACCTCTAAATTGGAGAATAAATGGGGTAAGGGGAATTTTTTAAAAATTTTGGACATTTTATTTTTATTTTTAATTATACCTCTCTTTACCCTTACCCCTTTACCCAATTGCCGAACAAGAGTAACTCATTTACTTCTCTGAATTTGACATATTCAAATAAGAATAGGATATTACCTTACTCTCTTCCTCTTTACCCTCCCCTTTTTACCATTCTTGACCCCCTTACCCAATTGTCAAACGGGGGGTTAAAGTTTTAGTCCGCTCAGTTCCGCTTGAATAAGAGGGTGCTTCACTCAGCGCCGCTTGTTTACACCCCTAGTACGTACATGTGCTTTCCACGTGAAAAAGTCTTTAGAAAATGGTCAGTGTCTTTTTTATTATTTTTAAAAATATTATGGTGTTAAAATGTAAATAACCCATAGATTTTATATATAACTAAATTGACATACTTAAGAGTACAATAACTTAACTAACATAATAAAGAAAATATAAAACTAATGATGTAAATAATCTTATTTTTTACGGTTATTTACACCGATAGTCCATTTACTTTGTCCATTATGTCAATTTAGTTCCTCTATGATTAATATTGTGTCAATTTGGTCCCTAAAATAAAAATTTAAGCTAAGTTTTTAATAAAATTTTTAATTCGGCCATGGATTGAGTTAAATTGAGTCAAAGGATAGCTTTTTAGTAAATTACTTACATCTAACATACTTGTGCCACAAAAAAAGGTCAATAACTTAACTTGAATTTGAGTGAAGGACTAAATGGACAAAATTTAAATTGTAGAGAAACTAAATTGACATTGCTCTCCTTTTTTTTTTTTTTTAACACAACAAAGCTTGGAGGGGAGACTACATTACTATCTGATGAGAGTTTACAAGGGAAACATACATGGAGGAAACCCTGTCCCACCAATCATGCGTACATCGACCCGCTAAATGACTAGACATAATAAAATGGGCAGCTCTATTATATGACCTAGGAGCCCAATTAAAATTAAACGCATCAAATAAACTAGATGAGGACATAATAATAATATCTTCTACAACTGCACTATAATCCCATAAAGGGGAAAGGGTCCTAGAAACAAACTGTATTGCTTGCTTACAGTCAGATTCGACAATCAGTTTCCTCCATCTCCTTGATGAGGCCAAGGAACAAGCTGCTTGTATTACCAACATCTCTGCAATGAGAGGGGAGTCCGTTGGGGCTGATCTGCACCATCCTCCCACGATGGTAGTAGAATGAGTACGTGCAACAATGGCTAGAGCTGAAGATGAGTCTTGAATGAATGCCGCATCTGAATTAATCTTGATCCATCCCGGAGGATGGGGAACCTACCTCGAAGTATTGCTGAGGTTTGGTCGAAGTGTGGTGTCGCCCGAAGAAGAAGGGAGGGCCCATCTAAAATCGGCCAAAGCAACGAGAGCACGACGAACCACACTGTCCGGCCTCAATGTGTTGTTTTTATTCCTTCCATCAAATAAATATCTTTAAAAAATAAACATTTTATCAGGATAAATTACATATTATTATCTTGAGGTTTGCTATATTAATTTGTTAGTTTATAAACTTTACAAAACAGTATTTTAGTCCAACTGTTATATGTATATATATATATATTTAATAAAACAGCTTAAATAACAGTGTATAAGGGTGTAAAATAATACTCTCACCGACTTTTTTTCATTAGTAATGTCACAACATTGCCGTATGGGTGTGTTATGAGGGGAATAGCGAGAGGCTGGTGAGTTTACCAGCAAATAATAACTCTTACACCCTTTTAAACTATCATTTGGATAATTTCAGTAGATATATCTAAAGTCTGGACTAAAAAATTATCTTATAAAGTTTAAGGATAAAAAAAATTAATACATTAAGCCTCAAGGTACTAACATCTAATTTGCATATTTTATTACTTAAGTATTATCAAGTTTGGACATTTATTGTTTAATGCTCTAATATTTAATATTAAAATTTAATTATTATTTAAATATTCTAATATTTTAATATATACAATAAGATAATACTGATATTAGAATATTTATTAATTCTAATGTACTAGCCTTTCAAAAAAAATTAGCAATGACTTAAAAAAGAAGCCCAAAGCAGAGCAACCCTGCAACATAGCTTTGTATAATCAACCTTTTTTAACTTCTCACAAACTTATTTTTGTTTACACTAAATTAAAAGGATATAATATTTAAGAAAATGTGTAAAAATGATATAATTTTTATTTTATATATATGGTAATGTTCTTATGAGAGGGTGGGAGCGTGAAAATGGCGAATCCTAGCTCTCCATTGTAATGGACGGCCAAGATTTGTTCGACATTAAAAAATATAATAATTTACGGCCAAGATTTGTTGAGTATTGAAAAAAAAAAAATAATTTTCCTCCCTTGCCCCTTCTTTCTTTCTGTCCCATGAAGGGGTATGGACCGTAATATTATTATTTTTTAATGTTTAACAAATCTTAGCTGTCCATTATAATGGAGGCCTGTGATTCGTCTCTCTCACGCTCTCACCCTCTTATAAGAACGTCACCATATATATATACTGTAGAAAGTTGAGTAAGGACACTGATCTCATTGTCATCTGTTGTGTCATGTTTTCTATTGCCTAGTCATTCAGCACATCATCTCTCGAGTGATTGCACCGTTATTTTAGTCAGTTATGGTGCAGTTGTTGCTTTTCTTAATTTTTCAAACAGATACCTCATTCACTATAAAATTTATAAAATTGTAATTATAATCCCAAATCTTTTCTTGCATCTCTCAACTCAAACGTAGCTTTTGCACAGTAAACCACTAACGATCCTTAATGTAGCTTTGGATCATTCATTTACAAATTCACATGAAGGATTACGTCTTCTAAAGGAACATACTCGGTGCCTCAAGGGCTCCCGTCTACGCAGGGTCTGGGGGGGCGGATGTACGCAGCCTTCCCCCTTCAGGGTGTTAACCTGAAGAGAGGTTGTTTCCCGGTGCCCCCAGCCTAAGGGTGAGGACTTTCCGGGAGATCACCCATCCTGGTACTACTCTCGCCCAAGCACGCTTAACTTCGGAGTTCTAATTCATTAGTTTTAGCACGTAGTTGTTTCAGTTTCCTGCCATTTTGGTTGATCATGTTTTTGATGTTTTGAGTAGTCGTGTTTAAGGCTTGTGTTGTGCATGTTGTTAATTGTCTTCCTGTTTTTTGTTGTCTCTTGTGGCCCTTGTTCTTCTACAGGTGGATTCAGGTCTCGCTTAGTCGAGTGGCCTGTTTTGTACCTCGACCTTGTCGCTAATTATTAAAAAAAAAAATCTAGAAACTATATATTTTCGCTTAATTTGTTTAAAAATATGGTTATTGAAGGATATTTTTGTCATTTTACTATTACATTAATAAAAAACAGTTGTCATGTCAATTCTGTCAATAAAAAATGACATCATCACGTCTGAAAGGAGTCTTTTTATTAATAAGACAAAAATTTATGGGTCTTTTTATTAATACAATAAAAATATAAGGATCTTTTTAACAATTCAAAAATATCAGATTTTTTTATTATTTTTAAAAATAACAGAGTTTTAAAATGTAAATAACCTATGAATTTAACAAAATAAAAATAACCTAATAAAATGTAGCACGCATATATAATATAGAGGGACAACATTATCGTGCCTTTATAGCAACAACAATTAATAATAATAATAATCCAAAAATGTTCCCAAAATGTCTCCTTGAAAGCAAAGTATGGAATTATTACACAACTCAAACTCATGTACTTAGCAGCTTTTGTCTCTCTTTCTTCGCCGCTACTTGTACTCCTTTTGCTTTTTGGTGCAAACGAGCCGAGTCCGGCCGAGCACTCCCTTATCGAGCTCGAGTTTAAGGCGAGCTCTTATCAAGTTTTCGAACTTTTGTTCCTACTCAATTTGATAATATTTTATCATATTCGATACTCGGCTTGGCTTGTTGTCGAGCGGAATCGAGCTCATAACCGAGTCGAGTTTGTTATTGAATCGAGCTCCTTATCAAGCTAAGCTATTTGAGCCACTATCAATCCATTATCAAATTATTTTCGAGTAAATATTAATTGTTAACGAGCTTTTAACGAGTTCTTATGGAGCCCTTATTAAGTTGTTCGTGAAGGTTAATGAGCCGAACACCCTCTTGTTTAAACTCGGATCATTAAGCTAATCGAGCTTGCTCGAGCTCAGCTCAATAGGCTATCGAGCTCTGATAATAAACACAAATGAGTTGTAATCAATTTCAACTACGAGTAGTTTGTCAAACATTCAGTTCATTTAAGCCCCTAGTCGTCATATAAAAACCAAGCACACCTGCGAGAGCGAGACTTGAGTCAACACATATAAAAACACTTAGTGAAAAGAACAATGAAGGGACACACCGCAAACTGTTAGGGTTTTGTTTTAAACAGTTCTTTTATTTTTAAAAAAATAAAAAAATTATGATTTAAAAAAAAATTCACTTTTTTTATTTTTTTTGATTTTATTTTTCACTCAATCTAGAAAAAGTAAAACCATAAAACCAAGTATCGAAAAAAATCAAGTCTAAAATTCAATTTTTATTTTCTCAAAAATAAAAATAGTTCTAAATAGAATATGATACAAAGCACACACTTAGGATTTTTTTAGTATTGTTTGTCTTTTGCAGTTTTTAGTTTTTACAGACAATAAATATTATATTTCGTAAACGATTTTTTGTGGTTCTTGATTTAGTTTTCAATTTTGTCCTAATTTAAGAAAAAAAAATAAAAAATACGAATTTTTTTTAGAACTCAACTTTTAGCTTATTAAAAACAGAGAATTGCAAATAAAAAACGATACCAGACAAATCTTGATCTTTCTACTAGTAAATATGCTTTGCTTGCCTTGATCTCATTATATACATCACAAACAAGTAAAAAGAAAACAAATTAAAAGAATATTTGTACTTATTTCTTGTCCTTAACCACTAAGTTTTTGGTGTTACTTTTTGATAAAACAATCCTGATTATATGGAAAAGTTGGTACCTTTTTTTGCTCTAAATTATGTTGTTTTATCGGACATAGCCTCGTTTAAGGGGTAACATCTTGAAAAGGTAAGACTGTGTACATCCTTCCCCTAGATCTTACATATGCGGGAGTCTTTGAGGCATTGGGTCGGTTGTTGTTGTTGTAAATTATGTTGCTTTAAGTTTTACTATATAGCTGCTAGCTAATTATCATATAGTTTTGTAATGGGTATTTTTGGGATTTTAAAAAATATAATTTTTTATGCTTCTGAATTGTTCTTCAAGTAACAACATGCGCTGTCTACTCGAAAGTTTTCAATGAAAATTTTATGTTAAGTTTTTAATAAAAATTTTAATGGTTCGGTTACAAATTGGGTTAAATTAGGTAAACAGATGAATTTATAATAAGTTGCTTACATCTAACATAATTTTGCAGTTCAAAATTTTTTGATATTAACTTAACTTAAATTTGACCAAATGATTAAATTGACACATTTTAAATTATTTAGAGACTAAATTTACCCAAGTAAAACGACCAAATTGACACAATGGGCAAGGTATAAGGACCTTTAGCGTAAATAATCCTAAATTTTAATATATAGTTGCTAGCTGATTATCATATAGTTTTGTAATGGGTATTTTTGGGATCTTAAAAAATAAAAAATATTTTTTATGCTTCTGAACTGATCTTCAAGTAATTGCATGCATTGTCTACTCGAAAGTTTTCATTTAAAAGGGTAAGTTGAATGGTAATGGGGCTGGTAAACTTTGTTATGTAACTGTAGATATGGGTGCAAGAGAAGTGAGTAGCGGGTACGAGGCGAGTAAGTACATGAGGCATTATGATGCCGTTGAATTAGGAAGGATCCAAACCCTTTGAAATTCAATATAAATCCAATAGAGAGAGATTGAGAGGGAGAGAAAGAATCGAGAAATAAAGAGAGAAAGAGAGATTATACTGTCTATGTTCATCCAGGTCTACAATTAATCTTTAATCCTCTATTTATACAATGCATATTTGTCTAACAACCTTAACAACTCAACCCAACTAACCGACTCTTGTAAAACTAATAGAACTAATAATTATTCCCTTTAAAACTATAACTGCGTCATGCGATAAGCTTACTTCATTCCAAGTCTTCAATTATCCTGTATCACATTATTCATCAGGAGTCGGGGCAGGTACGAGTTTGACTTTTTGTAAACTGTACCGAAATGTGTCGAATACTTAGGTACGCATAGGTAAGGGCGGGTACAAATTTATTGAGTACTCGCATTAAAGTAGGTATAGGGCAGGTAAAATGTGGGTAATAGGGTAGATATTGGTTAGGTACCTATGAGCAATGAAATAGATATGTGTATGGGGATTGTACCCACCGGATCGGATGGGAGTATGTATTTAGTACACGTGAAGCGAGTATAGGGTAGGTTGCGGGTACATATATGGGGTGCATTCCTAAGGATAGGTTAGAATCCACAAACTCGGTAATAATTTTTTCTACACTCATTCACAAAATTCAAATCCCATATCCAAAGTTTCACGAGACACCAAGTCCAGCTGTCTTACCGCTTGAGTCAAATCCCATACGGTTGAAATGTCATTATAAGCAACATTCACAGTGCCTCAAAGGCCTAAGCAGGGTCTAGGGGGAGAGAGTGAATGTATGCAGCCTTCTTCTTTCAGGGTTTATTTCCAAGAACCTTTAACCTGAGAGGTGCAACACGAGGATTTCCCAGGAGGTCGCCCATCGTGGTACTACTCTTGCCCAAGCACGCTTAACTTCTAAGTTCTAATGGGATCCAGTTGTAATGTTATTACCTTATATAATATCGTTGTGGGATCCTCTCATATAACATAAATAGAATAATGTTGACGCCGATTGTAAGAAGAAACGTAAGATATAGGATCTAATAAATTGGAAATATCACACAATTATCTTAACTATTAACCCGTGTAGTAGTCAACAAAGTATATGTTAGAGTAAACCATTCCTTGACCTTCATTAATTGGCTTAACCTTTTGGGAAAGTTGGTTCTTTGACATGGTATTAGAGCCCTGTTGACCAAGAGGTTAAGAGTTTGAGTCCCAACAGTCCCCACTTTCAGTAACTTCAGCACAATGTATAAGGTGAGCATGTGTACAATCCACGCTTCAAGCCCAATAGGCATTTGCTTGAGAAGGTATGTTAGAGTAAACTATTTATGAACCTTCACTCATTAGCTTAAACTTTTGACAAAATTAATTCCTTGATAGTATACATTATTAAAAAAGCGCGCATGAATGTAACTTTAACATCAAAGGAACTTGTTAAGAGAGCAAAAGTACATGTAAATCTAAAGTGCAAAGGAAATTTTTTTTTTTTTTTATCCAAATTTTTTTTTTCCCTCCTTGCTTTTGTTGGTTTGGGCGGGGGATCATTCAAGTGATAACTTTTCGTTAAGGATTTTTCGTAGGCTCTATTTGACATATAAAATTAAAATTGGACTATAAACTTATAATTTTAATTCTAATTTTGATGGAATTAAAATTTTATTATTTAGTTCATCAGAGAAATTAGAGGTCAGAATTATAACTACATAATTATTCGAATCATCAAGGGTTTTTGATCAATTGGGTTGGAGCATTTCGAGCTTTGAATCAACTATGGTTAGATTTTGGTCGGAGTGGTTTATATTGTATTCAAGTTATTATAGTTGGAACGATTCAATTTGAGTTCGAATTATTCGATATTCGAGTCAAATAGAGTCGAGTATTGCGTCAGATCATGTGGTGTTCAAGTTACCTTGGATTTTCGGTTAATTGAGTTAGGTGTTATTGGGATTCAGGCTAGTTATGATTGGATTTGAGTTCTTAGGTCATTTCAAAACTCAAGTCATCATAGCTTTGAGATAAATGAGTTGTATCATTTCAAATTTCGAGTCATCTTAGGCTGAATTTGAGATGGGTGGGGTCATTTTGGGTATGAGTCGTATTAAGTTTTGGGTCAATTTGGTCGGGTCATTTCCATTTCGGCTCACCTTGTTTGCATCACATTCAAGTCGCGTAATTTTATTTTCTAGATTTAAGTTATCTTGAGTTTTGAGTCAGTCGAGTTGGGTCACGTCAGACTTTGAGCTAAGGTGATTTCGATCATTTCAAGTTCAAGTCATTCGTGTTGGATGATTTCGAGGTTTGGGTCAAATATGAGATTATGTTTAAGTCTTTGAATTTTGAGTCATCTTGGATTTGGTTTAATAAAGCTTGATCATTTTGGGTTTTAAATCAATGCAATTAATATGAAATGGTAATTCATTACCCTCATCCTAATAAATTGAAAAATATGATTTTTAGTTAAAATCTAATTTTATGAAATTGGGCAGTGAAATTATAATTCCAATTCCAATAGTTGAACCAAACAATAAAATTGAAATTATGGGCTCAAATTTCAGCCTCAACCCCAATTCCATGCTCCAAATATAGCCATAAGGTTTTCTTTTTTTTTTTTTTTTTTAACTTTTTTGTTAAAAATCACATAAATTTTAGATACGGTTTTAAAAAAATTGCATACATTTCAATGTCACACCTAAGTCAAAACTTTTTCAATGTCATACCTTAATATTAATGCTGTTAACATTCGTCAGTTTTTTCTAACGTGACATTTTAAAATTTATTTTTTTAAATATAAATATTGTTTTCTAAAATATTTTCAAATGCTTTAGACTTGTAAAATATTTTTAAAAAATTTTAAATATAAATTCGAATGTTTAAAAATTATTTTCTTCTTTTTTAAAAAGTCACGTCAGGAAAAATTTGTTAACCGTATTAACATTAAGGTGTGACATTAAAAAATTAAAAAAAATTATGTTATTTTTTGTAATTGCACCTAAAATTTAGATGATTTTTAGTAAAAAATAATATTTATTTTACATGAAACCCCCTATAAATGTTATTAATCTTCGCTTAGCTACTATAATTTTTATTTTGTTTAAGAAAATTACATGTTGTAATATTTTCTTTTTCAAATTAACCACATTTTGTTAACGTCGGTAGCAAGTTGCTGAGTTAGACGAGAAAATACACATAAGCTATTAACAAATAGGATATGTAGATTTGAATCCAGACCGAAGATAAATAATATTGACTTAAACTATTTAGGCAGATATTATTATAAGCCATTATAGCTAAACCGTCATACATTTTCATCGTCGATCAACAACTCAGATGCACGACATGCTATAAGGGTTAAGGACCGAGACACTTATAAGATCAATACATGAAATGTGACGTCAATATAAAAGCATCATAGCCATGCCATAAGGGTATTATCAACGTACGTTCTCTAATTTTAAGTACGATTACAAAAAATTGTATAAATTTTTTAAAAATGTTAAAGTTAAAATTTTTAATGTTATCACCATTAACATCTGAGTTGAGTTGAGTTGAGTTGAGTATCATTAACATCTATTAGTTTTTACTGAAATAACTTTTAAAAAAAGAGAGAAAATAATTTTAAATTTATATTTTAAATAATTTTAAATACTTAAAAAATATTTTAAATATCTAAATAATTTGTAACTATTTAAAAAAAAATATTATTTTAAATGGATGTCAAATGTGTCACAACAAGGTGCTATATTGAAATTTTTTAAAAATTTTAGTTTGATATTGAAAATTAGAAAATAGAGATTTTTTTTTTTTTGAAACTGCACATAAAATTTAGGTAATTTTTAATAAAAACCCTAATAAAAAAAAGTTGTCATATGTTGGGTTGGACAGCATGAGCTGTTGCTGGGCTGGGCCTCAAAAATAGGCCCAAAACAGGTAACCATATAAGGCCCAAAACTGTTTTGAACACAAAAAATAATTTTTATTAACGAACCCTAACACTTTGCAATTGAGCACGCTATATGATGATGTAAAGCAACGTTCCCAGTGTTCCAAGGGCTTCCGCCTAAATAAGGTCGGGGGTGGATGTATGCAGCCTTTCTCTTTCAGGTAAAAGAGGCTGTTTTCGAGAATCCCCAACCTAAGGGGTGTAACACGAGGACTTCCCATGAGGTCACCCATCTTGGTATTACTCTCGCCCGAGTACGCTTAACTTCAGAGTTCTAATGGGATCCGATGCTTGCGTGTTGGTACCCTCTTAGGTATGCTATATGATGATGTGAACAATTGAAAAACAGATAACCCTATTAACAGCTTAAATAAAAAGATTACAAAAATATTTTATTATATTTAACACTATGACCTACTTTTATTTTGTATCACCTGCACCTTCCACCCCGTTCACCTTGTGTGTTATTACATTTATTGTCTTTCACTACCACGAGTGGCCAATGTCCGATATACTTGTTTATGATGAATTTGATTAGTGTGTTTATTCATTATATTCGAATTATATTTGAGGTAGAGTTTGTAAGGATGAGCTGAACTCAAGCTCTAGCTACACGCCCGATTTGATATTTTCTTAAGATGAATAGAAAGCTTAGAGGATTATTGCTCCGAAGAGATGGTTATGGAGTAGATGGGGTGCAAATTTGTTACAGTAATTCCAATCCAATAGTGACAAATTTAAGAGAGAAGAGAAAGGAAATTGAAGGAGAGATAGAGAGAATAGTAAGCGAGAGAGAGAGAATTAATTAACATTTTAATTATAAATTCATTACAACCTAATTGCTTTCTATTCATAGAATAAGGGGAGGGAGAGTAACTAACTGATACTAATACTATCCTAATTGCATAATAAAAGAAAAAAATTATCTATATTATCATTAATATAAGATTATCTACTAAAATACTAGTTAATTACATATCTAATACGTGATTAATTTATTTGTACTGTATTAGAATTTGAGACAGGGTGTCTTGCTCCCCTTTTGTTATCTCTCTGTCCCTTTTGATAGAAGGAAAGGGGAGCAGATGAGTATGACTTGAAGATAAGTATGTTTGACTCTATCATTTAATTCCTAATTGTGTAGTACTGGGCGTTGTGTTGGCGTATTCTTCAGAAGTCGGCGTTTTACGTGATGCTTTATATGGGTGGGTATTTTACGAAAGTAAGTGGTTGTTTTATACGAGTGGGCGAATTGTAAATGGGCGTTTTGTATATTTTGGAGATATAGTTCAAACAATTGTTATATGAATAATTTTTTGTATAACGTACTTGTCTATCTACAGTAGCAAGCTGCCAACTTATAAGTTAATAACAATACTCATGCCTACTATTATCATTTAATTCATATATTGAAATCATATTTTATGAGTATAATAAATAAATTATTTTTTAAATTTATTTTCAAGCACTTTTTTTGGGTAAAAAAAAAAAAAATACAGTGGTCAGAAATAAAAATTTTAAATGAGTCAATCTTATTAAAATAAATAAATTCAAAAAATAAGTTGAAATAAAGTGAATCAAAAGCGGGCTTTTTAGCCTCGTTTGATATACAGGAAGTAGATTTGGAGAGTAGAAATTTATGAAAAGTACGAATTTCGGCTCTTGTTTGATTGACAAGAAGTACGTGGAGGCGGAATACAATAAGTGGAAATTTGCTAAGCAAAGCTAATTCCTTCGAAACATAGATAATAACTTACTTAGTCTCTTGGTAAGTTCTAATTCCTTTTTTTTAACTAGCCTCCCAAAGAAAGTTCTATTTTCCATCATATCAACCAAACATAGGTCTCGTTTGGTTGCCAAGTGAATTGAATTCCTGAGGAAAGTTTTATTTTTCGAGAATTTAATTCTTGCATTAACTTCCCGAAAAGTAGGTAAAACATGCTCGTTTGCAAGGATGAGAAATAAAACTTTCTTTATGAGGTTAGTTAAAAATGAAAGAACTAAAACTTACCCAGAGGACTAGGTAAGTGACTTCCTATGTTTTGAAGAAATTGAAAATTGCTTAGCAATTTTTATTTCCTACATTCTACCTATTTCTTACCAGCTAAACAAGAGTCAATATCTGTACTTCTTATAAATTTATGTTTTTTAACCAAACGAAACTTATTTGACCTACTTTCAAAAAAATTAAAATTTTAAAAAATGAAACTATTTGCAGAAATTTAATTAATGTGACAACAAAACGAGGCCTTACAAAAACGCTTTGGGTTGCTTACACCGATACATAGGACCTCTCAAACACTCTTCAATGGCTTCTATGAACTGAAGAAATCATCTCGTCGCCGATTTGAGGAAATTCTTCAAAAATTTCACGTTTGATTCCTTCTTCCACAATGCCAAGCTTCAAGTTCAATCTCTCTTCTCATCGATTTCTGAGCTTCGAATTCCGATCATTGCCAGAAAAATGCATCAATTTTGAAGAATTGCTTCCATTCAAACAAGGTATGATTTTGTTTTGTTATTAGACCTCATAATTAGGGTTTTCTTTTGGCACATCATCAATTTATGTTACTATTTAGAGTAAATTACATGTTAGTATCATGATATCAAGCGTATTAATTTTTTAGTCTACAAATATTGTGAAATAATTGCATATATTTAGTAAAATAGTCTAAATGACGGTGTGAAAAGATGTAGAACTTCTCGCTATAGGTTGGTAAATCCATAATCTCCGTGTTGTTCTCCTTATCCCACACAGTTCTAATAAAAAAGAGTTGGATTAGAAGGGTACTTTACACTATTACATGGTGTTGTTCAGATTATCTTATAGAATAAGGGAAGGGGGACTAACTAATTAATACTAATATTATCGTAATTACATAGTAAAAGAAAAAAATTATCTATATTATTATTAATATAAGGCTATTGTTACAGTCCAAAAAGTTAAAAGAGGGAATCCCACATCGGTGAGGTGAGCAAGAAAACACCAATTTATATGCTAGAGGGGCTACTCCACCCCCTGCCAATTGGTTTTGGGATGGAACCTCCTTTAGTATGTAACAATGGTATCAGAGCCATCGATCCTCGAATCGATTCCAAGGAGCTTGGGTCTTGTATGGGACAGACCCTGCTCCGGAGTCGTGCTCGGTCCGGTATGGGATGGACTATGTCCGATGGTCGTACTGGACAAACCACTTATAACGGGCCTAAGTTTCAGAAAAGGCTACCCAAGAGAGGGCTACCTAGAGTAGAGTGGAGCCGTCATGAGAAAAGGGCTACCTAACTTAGAGTGAAGCTACTTAGAGTGAAGCCGGTCAAGGGGAAAAGGGCTACCTAGAGTAGAGTGAAGCCATCCAGAGAAAAGGGCTACCTACTCAAAGTGAAGCTACCTAGAGTGACAGTCGTCGAGGACGACGGTTACAGAGCGCGGTGGTTTGTTACAATCTAAAAAGTAAAAAGAGGGAATCCCACATCGGTGGGGTGAGCAAGAAAACACCAATTTATATACTAGAGGGGCTACTCCACCCATTGCTAATTGATTTTGAGATGGAACCTTCTTTAGCATGTAACAGCTATCTACTAAAAAACTAATTAATCATGTATTTAATACGTGATTAATTTATGTGTACTGTATCAGGGTTTGAGACAACGTGTCTTGCTCCCCTCTTATTCTCTCTCTTTTTCCCTTTTTTATAGAAGAAAAGGGGAGTGGATGAGTATGAATTGAAGATAAGTATGTTTGACTCTATCCTTTAATTCTTAATTGTATAGTACTGGGCGTTGTGTTGGCATATTCTTTATAAGTGGACGTTTTATGTGATGATTTATATAGGTAGGTATTTTACGAAAGTAAGTGGTTGTTTTATACAAGTAGGCAAATTGTAAGTGGGCGTTTTGTATATTTTGGAGATATAGTTACAAATAATTATTATCTGAATAAGTTTTTGTATAATCTACTTGTCTATCTATAATAGCAAACTACTCACTTATAAGTTACCAATAATACTTATACCTACTATTATCAATTGATTCATATTTTGAAGTCATCTTTTATGAGTATAATAAATAAATTATTTTATAAATTTATTTTCAAACACTTTTTTTCTAGGTTCCCAAAAAAAAAAATAAAAAAAAAACAGTGGTAAGAAAATAAAGATTTTAAATGAGTAAATCTTATTAAAACAAATAAGCTCAAAAAATAAGCTGAAATAAAGTGAACTAAAAGCGGGCTTTTTAGTCTCGTTTGATGTACAAGAAGTAGATATGGGGAGTAGAATTTTATGAGAAGTCCAAATTTTGGCTCTTGTTTGATTGACAAGAAGTAGGTGTAGGCGGAATCCAATAAGTGGAAATTTGCTAAGCAATGTTCAATTCCTTCAAAACGTATATAGTAACTTATCTAGCCCCTGAGTAAGTTCTAATTTATTTCTTTTTAACTAACCTCTAAAGAAAGTTCTATTTTCCATCATAACAACCGAACATAGGCTTCGTTTGGTTGCCAAGTGAATTGAATTCTTGCGGAAAGTTTTATTTTTCGGACATTTAATTCTTGTGTCAACTTCCCATGAAGTAAGTAAAACATGTTTGGTTGCGAGGATAGGAAATAAAACTTCCTGGGTAAGTGACTTCCTATTTTTTGAATTTTCATTTCCTACATTCTATCTGCTTCCTACCAACTAAGCAAGAGTCAAAATCTGTACTTTTTATAAATTTTTGCTTATTAACTAAATGAGACTTATTTTACCTACTTTCTAAAAAATTGACAAAGAAATTAAATTTTAAAAAAATAAAACTATTGGTAGAAATTCAATTAATATGACAACCAAGTATTTACAGCAACCCTTTGGGTTGCCTACACCGGTACATAGGACCTATCAAACACCCTTCAATGGCCTCTATGAACCTGAAGAAATCATCTCGTAACCGATTTCGGGAAATTCTCAAAACTTTGACGATTAATCCCTTCTTCCACAATGCCAAGCTTCAAGTTCAATCTCTCTTCTCGATTTCTGAGCTTCGAATTCCGATCATTGCCGGAAAAATGCATCAATTTTGAAGAATTGCTTCCATTCAAACAAGGTATGATTTTGTTTTATTGTTAGACCCAATAATTAGGGTTTTATTTCGGCACATCATCAATTTATGTTAGTATTTAGGGTAGATTACATGTTAATACCACGAGGTTTAGCGTATCTTATTTTAGTTCATAAACTTTGTAAAATAATTATATGTATTTAGTAAAATAATTTAAATGATGGTGTGAAACGATGTAGAACTTCTCGTTATTTGTTAGTAAACTCATAATCTCCTTGCTATGCTCCTTATCCCACACAATAACCACAATGTTGGGAAAATACTAACGAAAAAGAGTTGGATTAGGAGCGTACTTTACACTGTTATATGGTGTTGTTTAGATTATCTTATTAAATATATGTAACTAAAATATTATTTTATAAGTTTATGGACTTAAAAAAAAAAAATTTGGTGCACAAAATATCTCGTGATACTAATGTATAATTTATCCTAGTGTTAAATGCTCCGCTTTGGTTCATCAATGTCCACTGATTGCTGAGAAGGATTGAAGACGCTATTTCTTCGAGAGTACTGTTACAGATTCCACATATTAGTCTAGTGAAATTCCACCTAGAAGTTGTGAGAGTGAAATTTTAAAGTATAGTTAGAGTATTAAATCACTGCTGAGTATTCACCCATCAGCCCAAGCTTTTGGGGTAGGTGGTTCCTTGACATGGTTATGAGATCCCTATGACCAAGAGGTCACTAGTTCCAATCCCACTTTCAATATTAACCTAATAAAGCACAAGGTATAAGGTGGGTTGTGCAATATCCACGCTTGAATCCTAATGGACATTCGAGTGAGGAGACATGTTAGAGTATAAAATTATTCTTGGGTCTTCAATCATCAGCTCAAGCTAGCGGGACAGTTGTTTCCTTGACAAGTACACTCCATCCTCAGATGTAATTGTTCCTTTTGAGGTAGTGTTGCAGCTAAACTAGGAAGAGTAGTTAGATTGTCCTTTTTGGAGTTTAGCTAAGGTTTGATAGTAGGAATTGGGGAAGGAAATACGAAATGTAGAGAGAGGAAAAGAGGAGAAAAGAGTTAATTTACACTGTTGGTCCCTAATATTTTTATGTTTGTTCAAATTGATTCCTCATTTTTTCTTTTATTCAAAATGGTCCCTAATGCATTCATATTTGTTCAAATTGGTTCTTCATCCTTTCTTTTGTTCAAAATGGTCCATAATGTTTTATTTTACGACAAAGTTGGTCCCTTATTTTTTTAATTTTTACCCGATATTGATTAACGTTCATCCATGTCCATTACAATTTACATTATACAATAGCTGCTTCAATACTAAAAATGAGGAAAGAGGAGGAACTACTAGGAAACTCTAGTTTCCCATTAACAAAGAAACTCCAGAAATACATAAATTGCTTCTGAAACAAAACTACCTACTAATATACTATTGGGTGACATGACTAATTTATATTTCCTATAGCAGATAGCTGTCTTCCCACTTCTCCAGATTTGTTAAAGAATCTCGTCTCAGATTGCAATCATGCTGTTAGAGTATAAAGTCATTATTGAACCTTGAATGATTCCATCTAATTGCTTAAACTTTTGGAATTATTATCCCTTGACAAATCTCTGACTGAGAGGTCTATAGGTCTACATCAACTCTTAAATCTTTATAGCCATTATTTTTTATGCTGATATACTTTCAACATAGGATATGAGATAGACCTGTAAATTATCCACACTTCAACTTTGAAGCTGACGTTACAAATGAAACTCGCAAAATCAAATGATAGTGCTTAGTTGTTACTAGGCTATTGCAGTTTGTTTGGAAATCCAAATTGTTGCGGAAAAGAAATTGCTGTCTTAGTAATGTTCTCCTGCTTTGATGGAAACAGAACTGACAGATTATTACGGGCTTGTTTGATATCGTTTCTATGTGCAGCTTTTGAAAATGTTTCTTTCTCTTGTTTTTGGTTTTCTTTTTTCAATTTTCACTCAAATTAGGAAATAACTAAAAGCAAAACATAAAACACTAGATAAATCATTTCCAAAATATGATTTTTATTTTCTCAAAAGCCAAAAACAGTGAACAATGACCCCAAAATGCCTTTCACATCAATATGCAAAAGCTTTTTTCCCCCTTTCTTCTGGAATAGTTTGTTTACTGATGCTTATTTAGTAAACTAGTGTAGAAAATCTGTAATTTCTGATGGCGAGCGGTCTGTTGAGTGCATTTTTGAATGAGAGCAGTATGTGCGTATGTAGCGCATCAAGGTCTCTATTTCACGATCTAATTGTTGGAATCATGTTTTATTTTAGCATTTTCCAATAAAAATCTATCAAATTTCGGTAAAAGGGTATCCCGTCATGATAACTAAGTGATAAAATTCTTAAATCTCGTGGTACGCCCTCATATATATTGAAACTTTAGAGTATCTAGGTCATAAATGGTCAAGCCTTAGGGTACCCAAGTGATGATTTTTATAGTATTCTGAATGATGATACGAAGACCAAGAATACTTCTATATGCTTGCGCAAATACAAAAGGGATGCTTCTGCCATGTCACATTCACATTTTTTTGTTTTTCCTCACAAAATTTACACTACTTTGTGTTATACACACAGAAAAATCTTGGTACATATCAACACCCAGTTTTTATTCAGTACATAGTAGAGCATTCGAGTTGAGATGAAGACATCAGCCCTTAAACAGATAGTCTTGCCATCCTAGTTTCTTAACAAGTTTCTATCATTTTCAAGTCGTTTTTCGAAAATATGCTTAAGATAAAAAAATTCTTACTACAGTATTTGAAAAAAAAGTAATTCCTAAAATAGTCCCACGAGGCAAGATCAGTACTGTACATGTGGCAAAATTCGCCTACATGGACACCATATTAGGAAATATTCTTTTTTCAGATACAGTGATGGGAATTTTTTATTTTAAGCATTTTTTTAGAAAAAGGCTTATTTTTCTCTGACTAAGTGAACTGTTCTTCTGAGAGTTAGTATTCAAATTCCGCCCGTCTTATTATATCTCGTGTAGCTTCCATCATCTCTTACCTGAATCTGTGCCGAGTTCTCGTTTCAAAGTATGGGAGTGCCGGGAATAGATTCCTGGTAGCAGAAGCAAAATATGGTAAAGTTATTAAAAGAAGGTGCCAGCTAGCTTAGCTGGTAAAGTTTTTGGGAGGTAGTGCCTGAGACTTGGGATTGAATCCTGCCTTCATCAACTGGGAATGAGGTCTAAGAGAATATGGAGAGGGTTGTCCCCCTTGTGTAACTCATGGATTCCTTTTCGTATGTAAAAAGAAAAAAATAGTAAGATTATTGCAAGTTCCAACCGTATCATAGTAACGTGCACTTAGGGCACGCTTCGTTTTTGGAGTAAAGGGGGTTAATGGGGTTTAATCTCAAAGTTTACCCCTATAAATTTACCCTTATATGAGGTTAAAGCTGCTGGACTACCCTGGATTATTACAAAGACCGTAATTCAAAAGTTCTAAGCAGTTTTTACATATATAAAATCTGAAAGTTCTCGTCGGGGTAAAGGTTACTCCATTATATGTTGCACATGTGCTACTGGCTTTGGTGTAGTAGTTAGGCCACCCATTCCAAGTATGAGGTTTTGGGCTCGAAGCTCATATCTTCCCTCATCCCAATGTTAGTGGCTCTATTTAGGGCAATGTTTGTACTTCATTACCATTGTGAAAAGGAATTATACGTTGCACCATAACAGTTAACTTTTTATAATTTTAGCCCCATACCGAACGTGCCCAGTTGTTTAGTAACTAAGCTGTTTGGTTCAACTGATGAACCGTGGGAGGTTTTAACAGGCTTTTGCAGTTTTCCTCGTTTACTTTCAAATGTTACATAAAAACTGACCTGACTACTGATACTTGGCCTAAAACTTGTGCTTGTGCGAGGTTCAATATCCATAGAAAGATCTCTTAAACGGAGCAGCTCAGGCATCAACTCTGTCGCAAGGTCAGGCCTGTCCCTCTTTCTTAGTTCACAGCATTTCAGAGACATTTGTGCAACCGACAAAGCATCTTCAACTGGCCAATCGTCTATCAATGGATCAAGTACTTCCGCAAACGTTCCTGATTCGATGGCCTATTGATGCAACACATAAGAAGAGATTTTAATAGTCCTAAAAGATTTTATGTTTAAGTTGTATCTTAATAGATTTGATTAGGCAATTCGTTAGAATTAGACTAGGATTTCTCTAATATCTTTATTCTAGTTAATGAGATAATTAATTTATCTTTAGTTTAAGTACGTAGCTTTTAGCGTTATCTTAGGGATTGGGTTTTTGAATATAATTGTAGTGTCGTGATTTATTATCTTTAGTTTCGGAAGAAATATTATTGAGTTTCGTTGTTGGGTAGTAAGTCATGCTACATCACCTGTTCCACATGATGCGCCAAAGCCATTGGAGGTCGGGCTGTAATAATTTGGAGGAACATTACTCCAAGCGAATATATATCAGATTTTGTTCCAAGTAGTCCCGTTTGTTGATACTCTGGGTCAATGTAACAGAACGTTCCAGCTGCTGCCGTCATGTGATATTGAGTAATACTATCTGCGACAGTAGCTGGAACTAGCCGAGCTAAACCCACGTCACCGATCTTGCTCACATAGTTTCCGTCCAAAAGAATGTTGGCGGGTTTGAGGTCACGGTGCACCATAGGCTCGGGCTTGGCTTGGTGAAGGTAAAGAAGCGCGGTGGCTATTTCCCAAGCTATTTTGAAACGGGTCTTCCATGGGATCGGCGGGGTATCATTCTTGCAAAAGAGTCGATCTTCTAAACTTCCGTTTTCCATGTACTCATATATTAGGCAACCGTACTCGGGGCAGGCTCCTAGGAGGAGAACCATGTTGGGATGTCTAATGCGACCCAACACATCAACCTGCAGGAACAGAAGTATAAGGATAGAGATAGTATTAGTCTGTATATGCATCGTGAAGTGATTTTTCTATAGTTATCTGCCTCCTGTTGCGACCCACATCGACTTCTTACCATATGTAAAAATATAATGCTGCATATGGAAGCTGATATTTGGAAACTGCTATTCAAGTTCCCTCTTTTACTTTTTTCATACTCCTCTCAAATCTCAATATGGCTTGCTTTTAGAGATTTGTAGCCTGATGACATGTGACATAGACCGCAGGTACCTTGATGCAGATAACAAGATAAATAAGAAAGGGTCTATTTTGGGCTCTATTGGGCCACACCTCTTTCTGAAAAAGCGACTTTTCCGAAAAGAAAAAACGCATTTCTTTCCTAGATTTTAAGGCTTTAAAATAAAAGTTGACGTGGCAAAACTGTTTTTAAGAAGCCCGAAAATGATGCTTTTCTTTTAAAGTAGAAGTAGAAGCCAAAAAAAAAAAATAATTCAAACAGAAACATTCTTAGTCAATAAGCAGTTTTTTCACTGTTTTGCCAAACAAATAGAATGTGTTTTGTGCGTCTACTTTAGTACCTCTTTTTGGAATTGTTTTAGGCCCTGCGATACGTCCGGTCGCAACACCTTGATTGCAACAGTAGTATGATTGAGTACGGCTCGATAAACAGGTCCATATCCTCCTTCACCAATTTTCAGTGACATCGAGAAGTAATCTGTTGCGACCTCTATCTCTTCGAGGGTGTATTTTCTATACTGTACGCTGTTCTTTGACAACACACCCGCGACTCCCTTCTTTGCGTCGTCTTCTTCCTGCTCCTTTTGCTCTGCAATTTTCTTTTTCTTGACCTCCATTTCTACTATTTGTTGTGACATCTGCTTTTCCAACTCGGCAAGTGTCAATGCAGCTTGCCGAGCTCGAGTAGCATGTTCAAATGTATCTTCTTCCTCTGGCTGCTTCTTCTTTGGATACATTACGTTCTGAAATACATGCAATACTCAAGAAGAGATTTAATGATCGTCTTTGGAAGTTTCCTAGTTTATTTAGTATTTATCCCTTTAGTTATCAAATGGTATCTTAGGAGATTGGTTTTTGCCTATAGATATGGCTTTGTGATTTGTTATTCTTAGTATGAAGTTATATTATTGAGTTTTGCTTTTAATTAGCAAGCAGTGCTATACAAGAATGACTTTCGCCATGCTCCGTGAAGGAGTTAGAAATAAGTTAAGAAGTATTTAATGGCGTCTCTGACGTAATGTAATCCTAACGCGTTGCCTCAAATGGTACGACGAAGATTCTCAGAAGCGGGATTCTATATGGGATCTTTAGAGACTTTAAGAATCAAGGTTGTTGATCGAATCGAGAATTGTAAAATTCTACTAAATACTTAGTATAATTGTTCTTTTTAGGGGTTCCTTTGTAAACAGCCTCCTTACAGGGTGCTGTAAGGCTATATACATCTTACCCTTCCCAGACTCTGCCTTGGCGGGAGCCTCTTTGAGGCACTGGGTTATTGTTTTGTAAGTAGATTGAAAGGCCTTACCTTACAATCGCACATACAAACAAAATTAAATAAAGATAATGGATTACCATGTAACATAGATGTTTCATTCGAGGCTCAAATGGTCGTTATAGCTTTCAACGTGATATACTGCCAATGAAACTTTATATTAGCTAATTTAAGGTTACAACTTAAATTAAGCTTAATTTAAGTTTTGTCAGAGCATATAAACGCTTAATTTAACTTTTTTTTTTAACCTTCACCGAAAGAAGGTAAGTTCATTTACGGTATTTGTTTGAACGGTTTTGCTTATTAATTGTTAAAGAACCGTTTGCCCCAAAAATTTAAGCTGACGAGTCAAGGCTTAAGAATGCTTTTATAATCTAACTTGCCCCCTCACACAAATATCTATTAAGCTTGAAGTGCGATAATGCACTTATCAACTTCATACCTTGTATTTAAATTATATTTATATTAAAAATGGGAGCTATTGAGATTCGAACTTGTGACATTTTGCTCAACAACAACAAGGCTCTAGTACCATGTCAAGGAACGAATTGCTCCAAAAGCTTAAGTTAATGGATGAAGGTTCAAGAATAATTTTGTACTCTAACAGTTACATTGAAGTTTCCTGATCTTACCTTCCGCTTAGCCATGGAAGTTTCATCGCAAATGAATTTGTAACGGTCCATCGTGTGCTGTAGCTCAAGCTTTAATCTCTTCATTTCAGCTTCCAGTTCTTGCTGCAATATTGGTCAAATAAATTTGTGATCTCATATCATTTTAAAACTGTGAGCTTCTATGTTGGTGCTCTGCCTGAGAGTTATTCATTTACGGATTTGTTTGTATCGTTTTCTGCTTGTAATTTTTAGTGTTTTTAGAAACTAGAAACCAGTTCTGAAAGCGACTTTTCCAGTATTTCGGAAGAAATTGAAAACAAAAAACCAAAAACTAGAAAATTCCAAAAGCACGGGGCTTTAGTTTATAGAAAACAAAAATGACAAATAGAAAACAATACCAAATAGGTCCCGAGTAGAGGAAAAGTAGCGCTTGATTATGCTTTGTTACATTTTGTGAACTCAGCATGTAGGGTTTTGCTAATGATAAATATTTGTATGGTAGAAGAGACCATATTTTCATGACATGGAAGTGGAAACAAAGCGGGAACGGGAGAGTGGGAAGTCATAGAAATTTTTAAAGTTGGGAGCATGGAAGGAGCATTTATATTAGTATATATTTGATTTACAAGAAAAAATAATGAAAGGTTATTAATTGAGGCTTTAAAATATAAATATCACAGCAAAGACAATATTAAACAATATCCAAGAAAGTTGAGTGCTCGAATGAATAATATCAAGAAAATTGACTACAACATGTTTGCGAGATTCGATCATTCTTTAAATTGAATGATATAATTAGCCAACAAGTCATCCAATGTGTATCATCTTATCTTAATGATTCCATGATTGTTTGAATCGTGTTTCCCTCGAGTTTGATACGTGTTGGAATTGACGGTAATCTAATTTTGAAATGCTGAATCGCGTTTCTGAGCATAAAACATTAGCATTTTAGGAGTTTTCCGCAACTATAGAAGAGAGTGCTTTACTATCTTCAACAGTCAAAATTAAGGCTTGTTCGCTATCATTTTTGGTTTTTATAAGTTAAAAACCAGGTTTTGAAAATAATTTTTGTTGGTTTTGATTTCCTGTCATATTAGGAACAAACTGAGTCGTTAGACTTACTGCATAAATTGTTGAATTGGAGCCCTGGGAACTTGCCGATACACCGGAATGATGATCCAAGCTTTCCATAGACATTCGAATGGAATGGAAACTGTTGTTAGACGAAGACTCAGAAATTTCCGATGAGGGACTTCCCCAATACGGAATTGCCATCAAGCGTGCGCGTGGATCGACATTTGGCACATACATTGGGGTTGTATCAGTAGACGTTCTCTCGGACCCTTTGCTCGTCCAGCTCTCTCTACTAAGGGTTCTGCATAAACATACGATTCAGGTAATTTTTGTAACTCCGCTTGGGCTCTGTTTGGCTTCATCGTAAAATTTTTCTTCATCAAATATATTCGGTTGAAAACATTTTGTTGTGTTGTGTCTCAAATTTTTAGTCCAGAGCGGAGGTTTATGGTGGTATGGGCCTTTTATTTCGGGTCGGTTTGTTATACCCATTTGCTTTTTTCAAGGTTTCTCTTGTTTATGTGGTGCTGTACATTCACCTTTTGTTTTTGGGTTTCTGCTGTTTTTTTTACAGAGAGAGAAACAGAGAGAGAGAAGAGGTTTTCTTGTAGTACTCCAATTTCAATCTAGTGAAGTTTTCTATCTCCACCCATGGCTTTTCCTTCTCTTTGAGGGTTTTCCATGTAAATACTTGTATCTTCATTTATCTTTCTCTCTTACCTTCTTATTTGCTTTTCAGATTTTGTTTGTTATCTAAATCGTACTCAAATCTTGGGTTTTATCGTGTTAAAACATTTTTTCTTGAAAACTTATGTCTTTCTAGTTAAAGAAAATGGTTTTATTATGTAATTTGTATGACGCTTTGACTTAGCTCGTGTTAAACTCTATAATGAGCTAGCTTACGAGGCTTCTTGACCCGGTTTGGCTCGTTCGAAAAGACTGATTGAGCTTACATTGATGTGGCATCAAACTCTCTGCTGTTGCTAGAAGGAAGAGCTGGAGGCTGGCCATGTAAGGACTGCAACCATGGGGCCGAGTTTGTGAGCCGCGGTGTTGTTGCAGTGGGGCTGCTGGTACTCGACCGCGAACTGCCAGTCCAGGACCGTGACGTGGTGGTCGACATGGCGGTTGGCAGTGCACTGCGATTTGCGGGTCGGTGAAACTGAAGCTTTCCTTTGGATATGACATACACTTTGCAAAAGTCTGGTACATATTTTCCCAAGCTTGTTGGCACATCTGCCTGTTTGAATCTCCTGCGGGTAATAGCCAAAAAAAAAAAAAAAATAGGATCATATCTTATGTGCAAGATTCTTCAGCTCGGTCTGGTATTATTTTCTATTTGTAATTTTTCGATTTTTAGAAATTAGAAACTGTATTTTAGGAATTATTTGTTTTGGCCTTTGGTTTCTTATTTTCAGCTTTTTCCTAGGTTACATGTATTGAAAACAGAAAATCAAAAATCAAAAAACCAAAAGAAACTGTTTTCAAGGCCTGGTTTTTAGAAAAAGAGTGCAAATAGAAAGTGATGCTAAATAGGCCCTTTTAACTTTAATGGGACTTGATTTGTGTCCACATTATTTTGACTAGACATGCCCAAACCGTAACTTGCCAAAAGTTAATTAATGTCCAACATCTTGAACCAAGGACCTGACTGAATAAAAATCGGTTCGATTGGTGCTAGATTCTATAGCCATACCTGTTTGAGTTTTCAGTTTGGATCGGTTTTTAACGCTTAAAAAGACACCATTTTCAATCCAGACAAGACTGAAATTTTAGGATTGGACCAAATAACAACTAGTCTGGTCCTAGGTCATATTAATTGTATCTAGTTTGAGTTTTTGGTCCGAACCAGTTTTGAAAACCCTAGTTCCGTCTGCTCAAGAAATAGTAAATAGTGGCTGTAACTGAGTCGAATCACTCGCGGGCCCCTGCTAAACTGGCTTGTCATAAAGCCCAAAAAGCTCCGCTCGTTTAGCTTACTGAGCCTAGTTTGAACCTAATGGAGTTTGAGCTCATAAGCTCACTAACCCAAATAAGCCCAAATATATTAGCTTAAATATGCTACTTTGAGCCTAAATGAGCTGAGCTCGAGGCTAAATGTGCTCAAACAAGCTTAGATCGAGTTTAAATGAGCCTAAATAGGAAAGCTTGATTCAACATTGGCTAAACTGGGTTCGAGCTTAACCGAGCTAAGAAAAACCTGAGCCTATGACGAGCCAAACTCGAGTGTGAGGATTCCAGGCTCAGTGAACTTTCAGCCTTGAGGCTCGAGGCTTAGCTTGGGTTATATACAGGGCTTGAGTCAAAACCGAGTCATGTTATTTTGTTGGGTTCTTTTAGTAACTTCATGTTGTGTTAGGACCTAGTGAGAGCATTGCGAGTAGAAGAGCCGACGACGATGGTGCCGATGGAGTGGGTTTTGATGAAGTTAACCAGTGCACTGCCAACATCTGGATCATGTAAGATCACCTCTTGAGCACTCACCTGTTAGTTTCGTAAATTCATTATTTTTCATAATATATGTACGAAACCGCAACTTGGAAATATTATTGCCCGTAAACTTTTATGATTATAGTTGTAAATGGGTTGAGTTGAGTCTAGATTTTCTAGGCTCCGAACTCAACTTTGTGGTCATTTTACTCAAATCAGACGCATATGGAACTCTTAGTTTAAGGCTTTGATTGGTTCAACTTAAAATATGTTGTCTTTTCAACTGAAGAAAATGATTTTATTTTGTAGATTTGCATGGAGTTCTCGTTCAAGCAAGTTAAGGTTGAAATGAAATGTATGACATGAAATTATGACGGAAAATATAACTTTGGTTGAGAGGAAGTCGATTTCCTCTCAATGGAGAAAAACATTTTCCATATTGGAAACAAGTTGATCCGACCTAAATTCAAATTCAACCTCATTATTTGAACGAGTCAAATGCATCAATTTGAGTTCTATCCTCCAAAAATCTTGATTAAACTTGCTATCTTGTTACTATATTTATATTGTATTGTAATGTCTTGTCAGATTTTGCCAGCTCCACCGGAAGTAAAAAAGAGGTCGAGGAAAGAGTGGGAAAAAGAATGGTTAAGAGGTAAAAATTCCACATGTAAGTCAAATATGAATCCCATATAAAAGTTTTAGGAAAGAAGAGACCAGCATATAAGCCTAGTGAGTTATTCTATCTAATGTCAATTGATTTTATAATGAAACCCCGCTTGGTCTTATATATGGATCTCATGTGTGCCAACTTTGTGAATTTGGGGTTAAAGGGTCGAGGAAATTTAACAAGAACGAACCCCTTTACGAGCACAGAAGCCACGGTAGGGAAGAAACAATTGCTCCAGCTCTGCTTCCGTTTTTGGTTGGCCAGCTTCTGCATCTGAAAATAAAAAATAACAGAAAAAGAATTTTTTTCTCGATAGTTAGTGATAAAAGTCGCGATACAAAACAGATACCGTCATAAAGTTAGATCTGTGCCATCCCACATAAAAGCGCATAGCAGAATAAGAAAAATTATTATCTAGTTAATTTAGCCCCGGAAAATAAAAAGTAAATTCTAGTTATGCCTTTTAAGGTTGGGGTCCCGTTGGAAACTTCCTTTCTTCGAGGTAACACTCCAAAAGTGTAAGGCTGCGTACATCTCACCCTCAAACCCTGCCTTGGCGGGAGCCTTTTGAGGTACTGGGTTTGTTGTTGGTGTAGGCTATATAGTATTTATATTGTGCCAATCTAGTCGCAGAGTAAAATTAACAATAAATTCCGCAACGGAATTTTTAACGGTTGAATCACGGGTAGGTTTGAATTGGGTCAATGGATCGGTTTTTGTTGGGTCACTTTGTCTCTAACATGACGAAGCTGTTAAGATTGCATCATCGGTTTCACCATAGGACTAAATAGACACAATTTAATTTATATAGAGACTAAATTGATACAATTAAAAATTAAAAAAAAATTAATCGACATAATTGAGATCTCGGCAAAAATTAACCTAGTAGAGAATTTATCATTTGGTTTTGATATGTTTGGTCTTTTATCACCTAAATGTCCCGATGTTTGGACATATAGAATGGGGTGTGAGTTTTGAAAGTTTATTCTTAATGTATTCACGGTTAGAATTTCGTGAATTTTTGTCAAAAAAATTATGATAATATATGCATGTCTTCTGCCAGAGCCTTGTACTATTTTTGCTAGAAAATGTTGACATGACATCCAGTTTTTGCAATATATAGGTACGTTTAGCTAGAATTTGGTTATATTGAAACGTTACGATACTTAAATAAAGAACATTTAAATCTCCTGTGTGATAAGTTCATGTAAATTACCGTCTCTATTTCAAAATAAACATTATTTTATTTTTAAAGGGAACGAAAGTAACCTTAGATTTAAATAAATTTATAAAAATTAAATTTGTAGAATCAAATTGAAGATGATATTTTCTACATTGATAATAAATTTCAATAGTTGTTATTGGTAAAACAGGGTTCATCTACCAGGCACTAATACAACCGGATCCCATTAGAACTTTGAAGTTAAGCGTGCTTGGGCGAGAGTAGTATCAGGATGGGTGACCTTCTGGGAAGTCCTTGTATTGCTAATTCTATAAGGTTGGGAGTCCTCGGAAATAGCCTCTAGGCAGGGTTGCATCCAAAAGAGGTAAGGCTGCGTACATCCACCATTCTCAGACCCCGCTTATGCGGAAACCCTTGAGGCACCGGGTCTATTGTTGTTGTTATTGGTAGAACAATAAGTGTTGTCAGGATAATGATGTGACTTGTAATGAATAAATTATAGCCATAGGATTCCACTAAGTTGCTCTGACAATAATAATTACTTTTTGTTAGCAAAGGAAGAAAAACATACGAGTTTGAGAAGTCCGAACGTGGATGATGACGACGGGAGGCTTGCCTTTACCAAGATGATCGACGGCCCATTTAACAGCTGCTTGGCTATTCTTGTCTTTGTCTATTCCAATCGCAATAGCATTGAACCCTTCAGATGACACTGGTGATGATACTGAACCCATACAGGGTATTTACAATGCTAACACCACGACGGTCGTGACACCTCCGAGGGCTCGGGAATGGGTTTTCGAGGGCCGCCGGGGGTGCAAAGGAATATGGGAAGAAAAACCCTTTACAATGTAAGAAATTGTGAAAGGGAAAAATTAACGTTAGGGATGAATTCTCTCTCAACCTTAAATTTGCTAACTCTAAATTTGGTTAATTTTTCATAACTTTTATTTTGGTTTCCGAAATGTATGGAGTTCTTTTGTTTTTAATTATTTTATTTCTTACCAATTTATTTATTTGTGTTTTTATTAGGGAATTTATTCATTTAAATAATATAAAATTTTGAGAATTTATTACGTAGATATTTTGATATTTTAATATAGTAAGGTATTTTAAGGTTAATGTATGATCTTTTTACTGTAAATCTCTTAAATTTTAGCTGCGGTTTTAAGAAATTTCCTAAATATTTTTAATTATTCAATATTACACCTAAATTTATCAAAGTTTTTCATTGTCATACTTTAATGTTAATGCCATTAATATTCATCAATTTTTACTGATGTGACTTTTTTTAAAAAAAAGAAAATAATTTAAAATTTTGAATTTACATTTAAAATATTTTAAATATCTAAAAAATTTATAAATATTTTTAAAAATTATTTTTGTAATGCCATGGTAGAAAAAACTAACGGATATTAACGGTGTCATATTAACATATGGCTTTTGAAAAACTGGAAAATTTGGGTAGTTTTTTGAAACTGCAATTAGAATTTAACTGGTTTTTAGTTATAAAATTGAAAAAAGTTTAATCAAGAACGTTAGAGTTTTGAGATTTTATTAATCAAGTACTTCAGTGGATTTTTAATGGAAAATGTTGAGGTGGAATATGAATTCAACAATATATAAGTATCTTACAATAGATTCTAATGTTTATATTGTCAAAAATGCTAAGATGATAAGCGATTACAACAGCATATAGATATCTTCTAATCAAAAGTGTTTTTATCGTAATCCAACACGGGTTGTATCCTAAAATTAATTGACATTAGGTGGAATAAACTAAACTAAAAATGAACTAATAGTCTGACTAGACTCAATACTGACAAGAATTTGATGCGACCTTAGAACATCCCAAATTCGAAAGGACACATCCCAAATGACATGAAACCAAGACGAATCAAGCCGGCTCAAACCTAGCTAGTGCTAACCCGAATCCCATAATGAATGAACCGACTAACCCAAGGTATAGAACTAGAACTCCACCCGAGTTGACCTAGAACTTGATAGTACTAGAGCCGAAAGTGATTTGAACTGACAGAAACCAGACCTTGGCTGACCCATAATGTGGAAAGATCCAACCTGATTGACCCAAAGCTGGATAACTCGAACTATTATAAATTAACAGTAATTTCAACTTTTAACTCCTTTAATTATATAAACAATACATATAAATAAAAATTATAATTTCTTCAATTTAATTATGGATTGAATTAACAGCGTGAATAAATTTAAAGGAGGGGGATCATACTATTACAAGGTCGTTGAGCTTTGAGACTTCAAGATCGATCTCGGGTTAGCGCGAACCCGACTCGGTAAGCATCGAGCTAAGTTTGCAATTTTCAGACATTTTTAAGCTCAATTTAGGCTTGTTTAAGCTCGGACTTAGCTGAGTTGGACATATTTAAGCTAATAAATTATATTAAAATAAGTTTGATTAGGTTTTGCGAGCCCACTAGCTCGAGATTCATTAGGCTCGGGCTCTGCTCGAGCTTAAAACTAGTCGGGAGTTTCGAGCTTTATGACGAGTTGGCACATGAGGGATCTCCAATTGGCTCGGATCATTAACACCTGTAGACTAAAGCCTTGTTTTTGGCTGCCACATGAATTAAATTCCTACTTGAAGCTGTATTTTTCGGGAATTCAATTCTTGTGTTAAATTCTCAGAGAGTCAGTAAAACATGTTTGCTTGCTAGGATGGGAAATACAGCTTCTTTTAGGAGGCTAATTAAAAACAAACTAAGGAATTAGAACTTACTTATGGAGGCAAGGTAAGTTATACTTTCTGTGTTTTAAAGGAAGCGAAAATTGCTGACCTACTTCCTTCCGACAAAACAGGAGCCAAAATCTGTATTTCTCTGAATTTCCAGCATCTAATTACTACATACCAAACGAGGCCTAGAGTTTCAAGCTAGGTAGTAGCTAAGTTAGTAGTAACCAAACGGATAGAATTAAAATGCCTCGTTTTGTTGCCACATGAATTGAATTCCTGCGGGAAGTTACATTTTCTAAGAGTTTAATTCCTGTGTTGACTTCCTAAGAAATAGGTAAAAAATGTTTGGTTGTTAGGATGAGAAATAGAACTTCCTTGGGGATTAAAAACGAAGGAATTAGAACTTACCTATGTCAGTTTAGGTCAGTTACTTCATGCATTTTGTATGAACTGAAAATTGCTAAGTAATTTTTACTTCCCGTATTCTTCCAACTTTCTATCATGCAAACATGACCCAAATTCTTATTTCCCATGAATATTAACTTCCCGTGTTTTTTTCTACTTCCCATGAATTTCAAGTATTTATTTCTACTTTTCATGAATTTCTACTGCCAGTATTTATTTTGGAAAACACTAAGCAGGTATTAAACTATACCCCAAGGATTTTTTTGGTATTTAACTCTTCAATGGTAAAAGAAAAGCTTTGAACACTCATACTGAAATTATTTTGGAATTGAACAACCACATAGGAATTAATTTGAAATTGTACAATTGAAAGGAATAAATTTAGCATTCTAGGTATACATTTATTAAATTTAGTCTTTTCTAAAGATTAAGTATGTTTAATAATATATATTGTATATTTAAATTAGGATTTTTAGATAAAATATTCTTGTACTTCGCGCATTGTGTCAATTAAATCTTTTTCCTTTTAATTGTATCAATTTAATCCTCGTGCAAGTTAATAATATATTTTTTAATCATTTAATCATATTAGATGCACTGACGCAACTCAATGCAAATCCACCCTTTAACCTAATTAAACTCACTGGTGACCCGACTATTAACAGATTTTTTTACCGCATTGACGTTCATTTTACAAAAGGACTAAAGTAATTAGGCTAAATTAATTTTTAACTAGCCTAATTTTTCTCGTAGTCCTCGGATAAAATTAATGTCAATACGGTAAAAAAGCTTTTAAAGATTGGGTCACGGGTGAGTTAAATTAGGCTAAAATAATTTTAATTAGCCTAATTTTACTCGTATTCTAGAAAATTAAACGAATGTAGTGAAATTTTTTTTAAAGGTCAAATCACAAGTGACTTTAAATAGACTAAATTAATTTTTAATTAGCTTAATTTTACTCGTAATTCTACTGTAAAATGAATATCAATACAGTAAAAAAATTTTAAACGGTCGAGTTACAAGTGAGTTTAATCGGGCTGCTTGCAGTAAGTCGTGCATCTAATATAATCAAATGATTAAAAAAAATATTTTATTAACTTATACAAGAACTAAGCTGATACGATTAAAAACAAAAATACTAAATGGACATATTGGACAAGTACAACAACATTTTATGTAAATAACTCCAACTTAATAATATATCACTAAATAGACTTAATTATTAAAAAATTAGATTATATTTTAAAGCAATATACCCAGTGCTCTAGGGGCTCCCGCATAAGCGGGGTTTTGGGGGGGCAGATGTATCCCGCCTTCCCCCCTTTAGTGTATTACCCCTGAAGAGAGGCTGTTTCTATGTACCCCCCAATATGAGGGTGAGGACTTTTCAGAAGATCACCCATCCTAGTACTGCCCTCGCCTAAGCACGCTTAACTTCGAAGTTCTAATAGATTATATTTATTAAACATATCTAGAATGTTAAATTTTTTTTCCATCCATTTTATAATTTCAAATTAATTCATATATAGTTGTTTAATTTTAAATTAATTTCAACATTAATATTTAATATTTTTTTTCACTATTAAAAAATTAAATATCAAAAATATTTTTTAAAATATATTTCAATATCTTTTTAATATTTAATCATATTTATTTCACTGAGTGGATTAAAGGTACGCGTGCGTCTGAATTTAAACAGTTAAAATTATGTGAGTTGCGTGGGCTACCTCTATACCTATGCGTGTTAAATAGCCTTACTATTCACATTTTAATGTTGTTCTCGTAGCACTCTGTAAGGGTAAGATTACGTATATTTTATTTTTTTAGACTCTATCTTGACCGGAGTCTTTTTAAGGTACTGGGTAGGAATGGTAATTAGACCTGAACCCGTTGAATATTTATCTAACCCGATCTATTTATGATAGATTTGAATATAAGAAATATGTTTTAAATGGATTTGGATTTGGACGTTGGTAAATGGGTTTTGGGTTGGGTTGGGCCGGATTTGGATGACAACAAATCTAACCCAAACTCAACCCAAATCCAATCCAAAACTATGTTTAGTGTTGTATAAATTTTTAAAGTTATTAAATTTTGAGTATTTAATATGTCAAATTAGATTCCAATTGTTTTTTTTTAGTGTGTCAAAATTTGGAGCTTGTTTTGATATAATAATATTTTTCATGAAAATCACGATGTGATAAATTCACTTTGTTAAAGAGGTTCTTGAATGATTGTCTAATATTACATCATTATTATTAGTACTAATATTACGATACATACTAAGTAAAAAGGAAAAATATGTAACAATTTGTCCAAATATTGACTTTTTTGGTACTTTTATTGTATTATTATAGTTGTAGATATTAATGTTATAATGTAATATCATAATCTTTGTAAGATTTAAATAGGTTATGGATTTGGGTCGGATACCAAAGAGGGCACCAACACGCCGTCATCGGATCCCATTAGAACTCCGAAGTTAAGCGTGCTTGGGCGAGAGTAGGGTGACCTCCTGGGAGGTCCTCACCTGATACGCATATTACTACTTCGTAGAGCATTTTAATGCATTGTTAGTTTGGATTCAATAAGTAGGAAAGGAATGGAGATTCAAATGTATAAATACTCTATCTCATTCATTTGATGAAATATAATTGAAAAATATCCTTCTCATCTTCTTCTAATTTCTTATCCCCTTCTTCTAATTCTTTCTCTCATCTAACTCTCTTTCTCAATCTATCCTAAACCTAACCCTAAATCTTGGATACAATCTAATTGATTGTATCAATTGGTATCAGATTCAGGCAACGTGCTGCGTTGGTGATCAATGGCTGACGGAACGCGCAGTGTTTCCGATCTCCGGCGACTGGAATCGAGGCTGGAGGACTCCGAGAGTCGCACGGACGAACGATTTCTGGTGGTGCACTCAGAGCTGGCTTCGATTAAGTAGGAACAGGGGAAATTGATGCGCGAACAGAGCAAGATGATGGATATCTTGCGTGACATACAACAACATTGACGCCAAGGCAACGGCCTCTTCCCCAAACCGTCCGATCCTCCATCGAATCCGGTAACCGCCTCCGGGCTGGGCTCTGGTATTGAATCGTTTGCCTCCAATCACCCTCAGGTTGGGGGCACTGGGAAACAGCCTCTCTTCAGGTTGACAACCTGAAGGGGGAAGGCTGCGTACATCCGCCCCCCCCAGACCCTGCGTAGGCAGGAGCCTTTGAGGCACCGGGTATGTTCCTTATGGATTTGGGTCGGATATCCGTTCCACCCGATGGATTTGGATATGGATTGAAATCTAATGGACTAAATGCGTCTTTTTTGCATTTGGGTTGGGTCAGGTTTTTTTCTGGGTTGGATCTCGATGAAGGCAAACCCAACCCGAACCCGTCCCATTGCCATCCCTAGTACTAGGTTTGTTGTTATAGCTATCTAAGAATGTAACGTACTGGTTGAGAACTGCACGGGCCAGAGGCATCACGTGGGTTCAATCCTCACTACAGGCATTTCTGGCCTCCCCACATTACTAACGTAAATCTATTGGGTGAAATAGATATTCGACTCGAATTTATGACTCATTTAAATCTCAAAATAATTTGTAAATTATAATATTATACGCTAACATTAAATGCACTAAAAGTCAACACTTAAATCCAAGTGTATTTCAAACCCACTTTTTATATCCAAATCAGGGTACGTTTGGTTTATCTTATTTCTGTTTATATTTTTTTCATCTTATTTGTTTTAATAAACTCAATTTATTTAAGATTTATATTTTTTTACAGTAAAATATTTGGTTGTATAGTGCAGAAGAATTTTTTTTTATATGATTAAAAATATTTGATAGCAAGTTAAAAAAAAAAAAAAAAACTTATCTATTATAATCATAAGAAATGACTTAACAATATAAATCAACTACTAATAGTAGATAAGCAAGAATCAAAATAATGACCGGTCATGGTAATGGAGAGTGGTGTGTGTAGCGACCAATAAGGGTAAAAGAAATGGTCGTAAATACAAGTAATGATAAAAATTAAAAGTAGGTTATGCTGATGAAGATTTAACGTTAATATAATTTTTTTTGAAATATTTTTTAAAATAAGTTGTGAAAAGATCTTATTTTTTATCTTTTTCTGCTTAGTATTTTCTAATAATGAACATCGTTTTTATCTTTCTATTTAAACTGAGAATGAAATGCAAGAAGATCTTTTTTATCAACCGAACGTAAGCTGTTAAAAAACTAAACCAAACACAACCTTAGTTACAAATAAAACGAATGCATATCAAACGGATTCGGGTCTAATTAATTATATGCGTACTTAAAAAGATATAAATGTTTTTTATGGGATATGGTTGGCTCATATTTTCGTACTATATATTAAAATTGCCATAATTGAGACAAGCAAATAGGTGTGCCGTCACAATGTAATGCTATGCAAAAGTATATAAATATAAATATAAATATAAATATTAAATATTAAATAATAAATATTAAATATAAATATGTAAGTAATTTAAGTGACAATTATTACGAAGGAATTTTTTTTATTTTGTATGCTTTTCAGGCGACCACTCGTACATTATTATTAGCCTATCATTAATTCTGGCTTATTTGATTTAAAAAAAAAAATAATAATAAATTCTGGCTTCATCTAGATTCAAAAAAAATTATGTTTTGTTGTTTTTATTTTTCTATTTTGTTGTTTGGCTTGTATTATGAAGCGGAAAATGTCGTCTGTTTGGTCAAATTACGAAAAATTGTTTCATTTTCTTTTTCAAAAGTGTTGTTTATCGAAGTGTGAGATGCTTTCGGTAACAGTATTTTTGTATGCAAGAAGTTCTAATTTTTGCGTCTACTTCTATTTTAAAAAAGAAATAATATCTTTCTACTTCTATTCAAAAGCGGATTTTTCACAGACAAACGCTCTTATTTCTTGGATAAAGTGTTTATTTTTATTTTTGCTGAAAGTTTTGGGGTGTTTATTTGTTTGACTTTGAACTGGATGAAAAATAGACGAGACTAAAAACTATTAAGGTCATAATGTTAATAGAGAAGTAGACTGAGAATTGACCGATCGGATCCGATCTTAGATTGAATTATCCTATCTTCGATTCGATTTTTTATTATAATCAATATTTAACAAATCAATCACAGAAACATTATTCTTATATTACGTTTTTCACTTGTAAACCAATAATTGTTTTAGAAAATAACTTTCAAGAAAAATATTTTTTTTTGGAAACAAACTTTATGATAACTATGTTTGAGTATTTATATTAAAATAATTATAATATATGTTGTAACATAATCATGTGTATTATTTAAAGTTCGAAATCCAATAAGCTTTTGCTGAATAATATGTTAGAATATAAAATTAAATTTTCTATTACTTTGTTTGATTTTGCTTGTGTTCAGATACTTTTTATAAGTGTACATATCTGCTATGCAAAGTAAAATCAACCTTTCATTAAAACGAAATCTGATCATCAGTTAAAAGGAAATAACAGAGAGGCCCAAACCCGAGCCAAAAAAGAAAGGCCGGTTTTTGTATTGTGATTTTTCGCTTTCTATCAAAAAAAAAAAAAAAAAAAAACCAGAGAGGCCCAACAAAATATAACATTCATTTCACGTACATATAACAATATTTGGCTACATCAAACGAGACAACGTAAAACACAGTTATTGTTATAACGTTCTAGAATGAGGGATTCTAGGTTTGTATTTCAATCTTCGAGTACCAAAAAAAATACATATTTTGCTATCTAGAAATACTAAGTTATGTTAGCAAATACATTAATCTCAACTAAAATTATTTTGCAACAACAAAATGAACTCAAATTTTACAAACACTAAACATATACAAACAAATTTGATTTTTGGTGCATGATTTATTAATTTTTGTTAAATACTGAATAATAATTTAGAAAATTTATCACAAAAGTATTTTAGGGTTTGGTTATTAATTATCTAAATATCATAATATTTTAATATATATAATAAAGTACCCTGAATTTAAAAACTTTAATATGTATATACTTTTCATTGGAATGAAGTAACATGATTCTGAAAGTATATATGTACGCCTGCAACATTTCCGACAAAAATTTGTTTACACAAAGTTCATCAGATTCTACTGCAAAGTACCAATATATTGTCAGTATTACGTGTTACATTAGTATTTTCTAGGAAAAAATCACTGAATTTTGATCCAAGATGCTTATATATATATTATAAAATTATTTTTTCCATTAATATTTTTTATTAATAGATTCCTATTTAAATAGCAAAAAAAATTTTAAATTTTCAGGGTACGACATTATATGTATTAAAATACATAAATAAAAAAAGTCAAACCTTAAAATACTTAAGTGATAAATTTTCAGTAATCTATTAATGGGTGAGCGATGAGAGGGAGAGAGTCGTGCTCGGATCGTCTTTATATTTCAATCGTTTCGCGTCTGCTGAGCTGGCAAGGGAGGGCTTGCCAACGTGGCAGGAGGATGCTGACGTGGAGGGTAAGAGATCCAGGCAGGTGGAGGGCCCAGAGTCAAGGGCGGGATCCACGTCATCTGATACGGTCACCCAGGTGTCATCTTCGTAGGTGACAGCGTCGTCTTTTTGGTCAACGACTTTGTTGAGGAAGTCAACGGTTTGTAATGGGGGGAGTCTGTGATATCCTCCTCGTGCATGTTCCTGCATGCGTTTCTTTTTACGTCAAGAAATTTATATGTGAGTTTAATAAGAATCTTATAATATATTTATAAGAAAAATTAAATTATCGTATAATAAGCTTAATGATTTATTTTATTTAAAGTCAATTGATTTCAAAAAGAAAGCACACTTGATCTTATATATATTCCGAGCTTTGCTCCCAAATTATCAAAAAAAACAAAATGTATACACAGACCTATGTGTTAACTCCATGGGTCAAACCCGAGGTCCAATGATAATTTACATTTAGCTTATTGGGTAAAAGTTTAGCTGTAATTTTATACTCAAACATATTTCTTATGCAAATGCTCATCGCGCTTCAAGTATCGTAGGAATTTTAAGATTGTAGTTTTAGATTGTTATGGGAATGCCCAATAGGATAATAAGCCTCGATATATATAGAGATTACAAAATCAGTAAATATGAATGATATAAACTTATACAATAACTTTTATAAAAAGTACTGTGAATAGGTGTATTTTTGCTTAAAAACTTTTAATTTTGCTTTTATTTCGGTTTAGAGAAGATGGACTATTTCTTACTTCTGTTTAAAAATATAAAAATAACTTCACTTTTATTTTAAAAAAATTCTCTTCTTTCTTGAGCAAACACTTTCGAATCTTCGGAAAAACAAGGCTCCAAAAAACAAGCCTTAAGTCTTATTTTATTGTTTACAGTACGGTTTATGTGATGAATAAATTAGTTTAATTTACTCATTTTTTTTCCAAGAAGGTCAGGTCGGATACTTAACACACTCCCCTCACGCACAACATGAACGATACGATTCGAAACCAAAACAAAGGCATATGATTATAATTTGACCTGAGTTAGGAAGCATGAAGAATGCTGAATATGGCGAGTCGGTCCATACTGAAGGTTGAGGAAATGACAATGGTTATAACTCGAGTGGGAATGAATGTGTTTGGCAAAGTGAAGTCGCTTTTTCAGCTTCAGCTTGTACCGTGCCTTATGGTTCTGGAACCAGTAGAATACATTCTTGTACTCTATTTTACCAAATTGGGACAAATAAGAGGTGATCCTCTCGATCTGGGTCGAGTTGGGGGATTTGAGCCCAGCTCCGTTCATGAACAACTCTTCAAGTATCATTAGTTGCTTTGGTGTCGGCCTCCATCTCTTCGAACTAGTCGCCACCATTTCGGTTTTTTTTTTCTCGTTTTCCGTTGTTTGTTGGTATGGAGTCTATGGAGTTGAAATGTGAAGTTTATGTGTATATATATAGAGGGATGATAGGGCATTATATAAATGATGTTTTTTTTTCTTTTTTTTTTAATTTTATTGGGTGAGTGACGTAGAATAAAGCTAGGGTTTCTATACTTATTTTGTCCTATTTTTAATAAGTAAAAAGATGCTTTTATCTGTAACTGTCCTACAACCGGGGTTTTTTGGTAACGTTTGGTATCGTCAAGTAGTCGTCGTGTTAGTTTTTGTCTGTGATTAGTTTTTTTTATTTGTTATATTGTTTTTGTCTCTGTTTGGATCCTCACTTAGATGCAGGCTAACTCAAGTCTTGTTTGTACGAGTTGCATTTTTATATTACGACTTTGTTGCTAATTATCGGAAAAAAGCACCATGTTTGAAAAACATCTTTTTTCATGTTTTTGGTATTTTTTTTAGTTTTTACTCTTACTAGAAATTAAAAAAATAAAAAAATTTTCCAAAATTAAGTTTGAGTTTCTCAAAAATTAAAAAATTAAAGCAAAAATCGATCCCAAATAAGTTTTTAAAAGCATAACAGAATAATTTTTAAATAACGATTAACGCTCCACGACAAAACCAAACGGACTAACAAGTCAAACACTAATACTATAAATATCAAAAAGGTAATTATATGACTATATAATTAAATAATACATACATGATAAAAATATTAAATTATAGAAAAATCAATTAATTAAATTTTTTTTGTCACATATGACATACTAAAACATAATATAATTGAATATATAATGAATTATTGCCCTAATTGAATGAATTGTTAATCTTATAATAATTATGATTTCAATTAGTGCTTTTTAGAATAGTTTATATTAGATAAATGAAATTCATAATAGAGTAGCCCCATGCATTTTTGAGCTCTAATTAATCAAGTCACATAATTGCATTTATGCAAAATAAATGGAGTTACTTTCGGTACAGATTTATGTACTTTATTTGCTGTGTTCATTAATCCTTTTTTTTTTTTTTTGTATAGTTAAGAGTAACATCGTAGAGAGAGTCTCTACTTATAAACGAAGCAAATAAAGAAATAAAATAATATCTCATAAAGAAAAAGCCATAATTTGGAAGCGCAACATGGCAAAGCAAAGCATTGTGCCCGGCTTTTTTGCCATGGTCCGTGACATGGATCACTGCTAAAAAAGAGTTTGAGAAGTATTCGAAAGTGTTCATTAATCCTTATATCTTTAAATATGTTAATTTATAGTCTACGAGTAATTTACATTGTATAACTTAATCGTACAGTAAAATTAACGTTAAGTTAATGATAAAAATTTTTTATAGTCATGTCACAGGTTGGGGTGTAAACAAGCCGAGCCGAGCCGAGCATTCCCTTGTTCAAACTCGGTTCGTTAATATTTATCGAGCTTTCCAACCCCTTGTTCGAGCTAGATTCATTAAGATTTTGCTGTGCTCGAAGCTCGGCTCGGCTCGGCTCGGCTCGGCTCGACTCATTAAGCTAATCAAACTAATTCGAGCTCCTTATCAAGCCGAGCCAAGTTCATTATCGAATGGAATCGAGCTCATAACAAACACGAGCTTATTTTCGAGTTGATCACCCTATCGAGCCCAGTTATTCGAGTTACTATCGAGCCATTCTCGAACTTGTTTGGACTTAATATTAACTACTGACGAGCCTTTAACGAGTTCTTAACGAGTTCTTAACGAGTTTTTTAACGAGCTTTTAACAAGTTCTTAAGAACATTAACGAGCCGAGCACCCCCTTGTTCGAATTCAGCTCGTTAAGCTTATCGAGCCTGCTTGAACTCGGCTCGATAAGTTATCGAGTCCTAATTATGAACACGAACGAGCCATAATAGATTTCAAACACGAGTGGTTCGTTGAACGTTCGATTCGTTTACACCCCTAGTCATGGGGTTGGTTTAACTTCCTATTTTGAAAATTTGAAAATAATTATGGAAAAAATGATTACTAAAACTAATATTTATTTGGGTTGTTCACGCTAAAGGTCCCTATATTTTGTCAATTATATCAATTTAGTCCCTATACAATTCAAAATGTGTTAACTTGCTCATTTGAGAAAATTTAATGTTAAGTTTTTAATAAAATTTTTAATAGTTCGGTCACAAATTGGGTTAAAATTAGTAAACTGATGAGTTTATAATAAGTTGCTTGCGTCTAATATAATTTTAATATTCAAAATTACGACATTATCTTAACTTAAATTTGACCAAATTGACATAATTAAAAATATAAGGACCAAACTGATACAATATAAAAGTATAGAAATCTTTGACGTAAATAATCCTATTTATTTTTATTGCATAATAGACAAATATTTAAATGGATCAACATGCTGGTTGGTATTGACTTACATTTCTTTTTTTGGTCAACTTATTGGCTTGCTATCTAACATATGACAAGGCCGATAAAAATTATGTCATTAATTTACAGATAAAGTATATTTTAGTATCTTGAGTCTTTGATGTATTAATTTTTTTTTAATCCACAAATTTTTTAAAATAATCTTTTAGTCAAATAAATTACATATATTTAATAAAATAATCTAAATAACAATTAGTAAGAGAGCAAAATGGGCCCTTCTTCATTCTTTCACACTATTATTTTGACTACTTTATCATATATATATATATATAAGTTTTTGGATTAAAAATTATTTTACAGAGCTTATCAACTAAAAAATTAATACAGTTAAGCTCAAAGTACTGATATGTAACTTACTTAATTTAACTTCAATTGTACAATATTATTAAATTCATATAGTAGATAAAAATAAAATGATGCGTGAATAAATAAGCAAAAAAAAAAAAAAAAAAAAAAAAAAAAAATAAAGCGGACATACAGTTGGTAACATTTAATTTACGAGAAGATATATTGTATCTTTATTGGTAAAATTCATTATGTCATATATCTTCTTGGTATATTACTATTAAAAAAAAAAAAGAATTTTCCGACAGATAGCGGTTAAAAATACGTGTGATTGACACAGCGGTTCTGAGTTAAGAGTGCATTGATGTTAGTCTACAGTACCACTAGGCCTGCATGTCTGTTATTATTGTTTTATTGTTGTTTTGCCTATTTTGTTTTTGTTCGATAATTAGCAAAAAGATCGCAACACAAAAGGCGGCACCCACCAAAGTGTGAAGAACGATCAAGATATTAAGACAAAAGGATACACCGCAAATGCAAAACAAAACCCAAACTTGAAAAGTCGAACAATGATCGAGGTAGCAAAAACACCTGCAAGGAAAGACCAACACCACCTAAAATAGCACACGCTAAAAGCAACATCACCTATACAGATCCTGGACCTCCACCATTTGCATATCTGATATTGCGTTATTTGACTCTTTTCTATATTATTCCCTATTATTAGAGTATAAAATCAATCTTAGGTCTTCACCCATAAGTTTAAGCTTTTGGGATAGATAGTTCTTTAACATGGTATCAGTACGTGTTCGAATCTCAATAACCTCCACTTTCAATATTAAAAGCAATTTAAGCACAAGGTATCAGGTGAACTTGTGTACTGTCCACGCTTTAAGCCCAATTGACATGTGCATGAGGTGATATGTTAAAGTATAAAGCTATTCTTGGTCTTCATCTGTCAACTTAAGCTCTTGGAAGAGTTGATTCCTTGACACCTATTTTCGTTTTCTTTTTAAGGTAACGGGCCCTTAAGAAACATGTCTCTTAATCCTGTTGTAACGGGAGCCTCTATGAGGCATTGAGTTGTTATTGTTCGTTGTTTTTTTGCTAACGGGTGCCCGAAGCCATATGATAAGACATAATAAATATATATATTAGTCTATTTTTGTGGTAATAACAAATGTTATTATTGCACTTTTGTAAAATGTATGCAATATTCTCCAATTAAAACGCATCACATTAATTGTGAGGCATAATACCAAAAATTAACGAGTTTTTTCGATTAATTAAGGAGATAACTCACGGTCCAAAAACCGACGTTCCTATAGGACACTCAGAGAAAGACACACAGTGCGGAAAGGGAAAATAACAAAAGCCACCAAGTACAGACCCGAACGTACCCTTGTTACAAAATGGAAGCAAACACCGACGAGTAGATTTGTGACACCCAAAAACGATGAATATATCTATTAAAAAGCAAATAATTAATTTATGTTTATTATGTCTTATCATGTGTCCTTTCTACACTGATTACAAAAATCGTTAAAAAACGGTCTTTTTGAGAAATTACTTTTTACTGCTTTTAAAAATAACTTTTACTGGATTTTAAGATTCTAGAAGTTTAAAGTAAGTTTGGTTTATGTGTTTTTCGATAACTAAGATGATAAGACCAGCTCATATTTCGAATAATTTACTTTATAATTATGATTATAACATTAAATAAAATGTGGTTTCCTCATATTATATGTATAAACACAATTATAATGTATCAGAGTCTTATTATTTGGAAGGTCGCTAGTTCAAATATCAATAACTTTCACTATCGATCTTAATACAATTTTGCCACAACAGATGACGTATGGCTATCTGTATCTATGGGCAAACCTAATGACAAAGGGAACTCGAATGAGCAAACATGTTAAAGTGAAATTTAATTTTTGAATTGTCGTCTGATTCATTAAACTTTTGAAACAATTAGTTTTTTAACAGATTTAGTATCACGTAACTTGGTGTACGTAAACATAGGATTTCGTTATTGTATATATATATCATTATGCATGAAAGAGGTATATTATATTGTGAAATACATTTTGTCTGATTTCTATTTTCAGTTTTTACTTTTTAATTAAATTAGAAACAAATAAAAAGTAAAAAAATTAAAAATTAGAAAAAATTTTTGTTGAAATTTTCATTAATTTTTGGATAATAAATAATTACAAAGGCAAAGATGGTATTGCTATTATCGGGGTAAAAATTACTACTGTCAGTGTAATAATACGACTTGTCACAAATAATAGTAAAAAAATTTCACAAATTTACTCTGATATTAACATTTTTGCTTTGTAATAACATCATCCGTAAAGACACCATAAATATATCGATTTCTGTTTGTAATGATAAAAAAAAAAGATGGTAATTAATATTATTATTATTATTGTCAGAGTAAAAGTTACTACTGAGAAAACAACGATTGCAGTGAATTATTAAATAAAAGGAAATTATCACTTCGAAAGTTTGATTTTTGGCCATTAATCTAGATACCCCATGTTTCAAAATATACAATTGAGTATTTTAAGGTTTAGAAATTTTATTAATAAGGTATCATTTTTTCCAAACGTAGACATATTTTCGTATATAAAGTGAAACATAATCCTAACAATATATAAGTATAACAATTAGAATTTAATAAATTTTTACCAAAAAATACTGACATAATACTCGATTTCTATAATATATAGGTAGTTTATATCCAAATTTAGTTACCTTTTTATCATAATTTATTGAATTTCTATTTAAAATATTAATATAACTTATATATATTATTATAATTATGTATAATATTTTTATATTTTGTATATAATTAGTTTAATTTTCAGAAAACTTATCAAATTTTAACATAAAATATCTAAATAATAAAATATTTAAATGTTATGATATATTATTATATCCATAAAAATAATTAAAATAATTTGATAATAAATAATTTTTAAAAACAAATGTAAGTGTGAAAATAATAAAGAGGAAGTGAATAATGTTGGCAGCTGTGTAGGCGCCATATAAAGGCACCGCGTGTACAGGTGGGGGCCCACAACCTGCAAGTGGTAATTAATTTAAAAGGACAAGCTGGATGATGACGTCAGATGACGTATTCCCCCTGGAATCTTGGCCCTCTTGGATCCTCTTCCTATCACTCCCTCTTACCTCCATTTTCATTCGTCCAAATTATTCATTTCTTTTAACGAGAAATCCGTTTATTCGGTAAATTTTGGCTCATACGGTGACCCATATACTACAGAAGCTAGTTAAGTCAAGAATTTCTTAGGGAGAGGTTTAAAGGGGAACTAAACTCCAAACTTTTTGGTCTAAAGTAATACTTTATCCTCCTACTTGTCTTTTACTATTGAGGTAAGGTCTTGGTGGGTTCATTCGTTCAAATTATGTAACGGTTATTTTGTTGTCAGAATAAAATTATTATTTTTATAACAAGATTGTAACTTTTGAGGCAAGTAAGGGGATATAGTATTGCTTTAGGTCAAAAGATCTGATAGTTCAATTCTCTTTTTGAACTTTTTCTTGAGGAATCCTTGACTTAACTAGCTTCTGCGGTTTGTGGGTCACCGCATGGACCGGGTTCCGCGTCAGTTAAAAAAAAAAAAAAAGATCGTAACTTTTAAGGTAATTTTATGGCTCTTATGATTTTTAAGTCACGACATTGATATGATAATAATAATTTTTGTTATGCCAATAACAATAACTGATAGGTTGTACACAACAACAACAACAAACCCAGTGCCTGCAAGGGCTCCCGCAAAAGCAATTTCTAGGGGTAGATGTATGCAGCCTTCCCCCTTTAGGGGGCTACCCTGAAGAGAGGCTGTTTCCGAGGACTCTCAACCTAAGAGAATGGTCCGCCGCAGAGATCAAGAGACCTGACAATAGGATAACAACAAAGCGATCAAGACAACAGACACAGAGCACACAAGACACAAGACATAAAGCAAGCCACAATAATAATTTTTGTCATGCCAATAACAATAACTGATAGGGCATGAAATGTATTAAAATTTGCCGTTATTTGTTGGTAAATTCACCATCATCTCACTACTCGGTTCGTCCCACATACGAACTGCAATGTCCTAATATTGCAAATAAATAAGAGTTGAATTACAGACCTATTCTACCCTTTTACATACCATTATTTATATTACTTTATTAAATACATATAACTTTTACACTAAAACTTCCTCCGTCTCCATGCCTATCCGAGTCATCTCCCTAAACGGTGTCCCTAGATGCGGACCATAGGCAAACCGGGTGATTTTTATCCCTACTTTAACCATGTTACATTAAAAAATATCATATTTATTAAAAACGTTTTAGAGTAAAAAATTATCACACTAAACTTTAAGATATTAATTTATAATTTATAATAGATTAAGTTAATATAATACAATAACAACAACAACAGACTCAGTGTCTCAAAGGCCCCCGCATAAGCAGGGTCTGGGAGGGATGGATGTACGCAGCCGTACCCTTTCACGGTGTAACCTTGCCGAGAGCCTGTTTCCGAGAATCCTAATCTTATAGTGTTGGCAATACAAGGACTTCCCAGGAGGTTACCCATCCTAATACTACTCTCACTAAGCACGCTTAATTTTAAAATTTTAATGAGATTCGATACCTTAGTGCCTGATAAATAAATCCTATTAAATTAATATAATATACGAAATAAAAGGAAGGTATATATGACGTGAAAATGGGGAAGGGCTGTAAATAATATGTCGGAGAAAATAAATAATGATATAAATTACGACCTATGTATATATATTATAATTACTATAAATGCATTGCATGCTTGCTTTTAACTTGGCAGCCTAACTAATGCATTCATTATTATTACTATTATTATTTAAACCATATATTATAATTATTTATACACGGTTTTATTACTTTTATTTATTATATGTGGGAGTTGCCCTTTATCATTCGTACAAAATTTATTAACCCTTTGGTGTGAATCTGAGTTCGAATTTGAATCGAGCTCTAAAGCAGTGACTTAAAAAACGGTATTTTATAACGAGATTTAAAAAGCGTATGTATAATACGGAAAAAGAAAATAGCAAGAAATATCTGTAAAAGTCGTATCTAATGATCCAATACACCCGAAAAAATGCATTAAAAGCAACAACAAAACTAAGGCTACACCAGAAGTAGATAAACAAACAAAAGGGGACATCGAAACAACACATACCGAAACGAAAGAAGCAGAAAAAGAACTGGACCGTAGTTTTTTGCTTTCTTGAGCACTTTGTTCTTTTTCGAGGTTTTCCCACCCTCTTAGCTATCCAAAAAAAAAAAAAAAAAAACAGTGAACCAAACCGTAGATGGTGCTTATGAGTTTTGTAGTGCTTGCCTCGTTTAAAAAATTACCCATCGCTTTGATAAGATACTGATATATTTTGATACTTGGCTTGGGACAAGTCAAGCTAGCTATCAAGTGGTGTTTGTTACGAAGACGAGTTATTTGAGCTACTGAAGGATTGATATTCTATCTATTAAGCTAACGGTACCGGGAGATTTATAAATAAATAATAAAAAAAATTCGTCCCATTATAATAAAATTCGAACGAGCTTGATGGCGGAGTTAGTGGAGTAAAGGATATTAATTTGCTTTTTGCAGAATCATTTTTTTAATATATAATAAATTTTAGCTATCTATTATAATAAAGGATCATAATTCATCTCATTTACGTTCTTATAAGAACATTATCCTATATAAAATAAATATAATTTATGAAAATAGTAAATTGGTCTACTATAAGCAGTCTGGCAACATATAATAAATGAAGGATTTGATATTTGTGGGGTTGCTTGCGTCATCTATCAGAAGGCAACGACAAATTATGCCAAAAAATATTTTATAAAAATGGTAATTTTAATATTAACCTTTCTATTTTTAACTTTTTACCATTTTAATATTAGCTTTTCTATTTTTAACTTTTTACCATTTTAATATTAGCTTTTCAATCATTTGTTTTGAACTTTTATTTGATGTTTTTGTGTTGATTTGATTGATAATATATTCTAAAATTAGACTATAGATTGTTAGCAGATTGTCTAAGATGCATAAAAATACTTTTTTTCTGCACCTATAGAATTTTGGTGATATTGAGTACAGAAATGGTGATATTGAGTACATGATTGGGGATTTTGAGTACATGTGTGTGTCAATACACTATATTGAGTGTCGACACACATGTTGGTGATTTTGAGTACATAATCGGTGATATTGTGTACGCGGGTGGTGATCCTGAGTACATATTTATGTGTCGACACACAAAATATGTGTGTGTAGCGGATTATATAAGGTGCAGAAAAGTACCTTTTATTTTTACACCTACAGAATTTTGGTGATATTGAGTACATGATTGGTGGTTTTGAGTATATGTGTGTGTCCATACATGACATTTGTATGTCGACACACATGTTGGTGATTTTGAGTACATAATTGGTGATATTGTGTACGCGGGTGGTGATCCTGAGTACATATTTATGTGTCGGCACACAAAATATGTGTGTCGACACATAAATGTGTACTCTGCACCATAGAAATGCCTCACTATTAGAGGCATTGGGGACAGCTTATATTTTACTAACTATTTAGCAAACTGTACTGTTATAAGGATGGCAACGGAACGGATAAACCTCGCTACTTGTAGGTACTCGTCCCGTTTGAGACGGGTACGGTCATAAGTGGGTGGGCAGTGGGTACGGGTTAGGTGTACCCGCTCCGTATCCCGTCACGGGTATGGGGCGAGTACGGATATAGTTTTGTACCCGACCCGCCCGCCTTATACCCACCACATTCGCTTTATTTTGTACATAGTAATCCTTCAAATTAAAAAATATGTATTTAAATTGAATAACTCAAATTATTTATTAGTGTTATCAAAAAAAATATAATTGGTTTTAAAAATAATATTAAATAACTAACATAAGCGGATATAGGTAATCGTTTTCTACACACATTAGGGAGGATACGGAGTGGGTAATAGATGCCCATGGGTAGAGGTGGCCGCCCGGCCCGCACTGTAGCTGACACGGGCTGGGTCCGGCCCTGGAGCCCTCTAGGCCCGGCCCGACTTGGCCCATGGCCACCTCTACCCGTGGGTAATGGGGCGGGTATGGGAATAGGTTTGTACCCACCGGGACGGGTTCGAGTATCCACTTCATACCCATGACAGGTAATGGGGCGGGTACGGGTATAGGATTTGAGTTGCGGGTATGGTATGGAGGAGGCATCCCCCGTACCTACACCGACCCATTACTATCCCTATGCAATAGTTTGAAAAAAAATTTAGCAAAATAACCCACTTTTAAAAATATTTAGCAAAATGACTTAGTGGGGTAGTAAAAAGTGAGATAGACAGTGCCTCCCACAAATTTCGCTAGCAGGCGCTGTTTGAGACGGCGCCTCCCACAATTTTACCACCACGCGCCATTTCAAACGGGGCATACTTCTCTAACATATTCGAAGCACCGTGACTTCTCCCATCCCAAGTAATATTTTATAATAAAAATAAAAAATGTAAAGAGTGATGCTAAGTGTCACGAGCTGTCACCCCACGAATTCACACGAAACGAAAAAAAAAAAAGTAGAAAAAATAGGAAAAGCTGAAGGATTTTCTCTCCCCTGCAACTTTTTCCTTTTTTTTTTTTTTTTTTTTTTTTTTTTGCTTTCGTCATCATTCGTGGGGTCACAGCTCGTGATCCCCAGATTTTTCCAAATATAAAAATACTTAAGATAAATAAATAATATAAATTATGTACAAATTATGATGTGGATCTATGACTAGGTTCACTATCATCTTCGGATGAGACTGTGAGCTCCCAATTAACAGAAAAATTGTGTCGTAGAGGACGTTCACGTCGACTTCCACGTCTACATCCTTCCGCACGTTTAAATAAATAGTAGTCAACACCTTCTTGTTGTAGGATGCGACAAAATTGGTGTTTCTCATCGGCAGCATCTAGTATGCTATTACAACTTGTAAGCTAATCAGTGGAGACCGACTGTACAATGTGACTAACACTGTTACGTAGCGCATTGGCTGTTCTTTGAGTTTGATTGATAACAAGATTGACCCAGCACATATTACTTATAAATGTCAATAAAACATAGTGTTGAATAAGTAAGAAAACAAATATTTTCAAAATACATACTACTCGTTGAAGTCGGTTACCACTTGGGTCAAAACCAAGCCGAGAGCGGCACAGAACTCGCACCTCACGCCGTGTGATGGTATTCCTAGTGATAGATAGATACCATTCTATGTTAGGGAAGTAGGCTCTATTTGAAACGGCACGTGGTGGTAAATTTGAGGGAGCCCCCTTTTGAAACGGCGCCTCCCTTAATTTCCTTAGAAGAATGACGCCTCCCTTAATTTCTTCAGGAGAACAGCGCCTCCCACTTTTTACTGCCCCACTAGGTCATGTTGGTAAATATTTTTAAAAGTGGGAAAAGTTGCAAAAATTTTTGCGAAACTAGTGTACTTTTCTAAATTTTTTGCGATACAAATGCTGGTATCTCTCTAGGAAAATTCGAAAGACAAACAAAGTGTGAGAAAGTTAAAATAACAAAAATACCCGTAGGAACCAGACTGAGTATACATCCCTCCGGTTAAAACAAATGCAACACAAAACTGGGACTAAACATTTCGCAAAATAGAGCTGAACCTCACAATTGCCAAAAGTAGCCAAAAAAGCATACCTGATATGCCTCGTGAATCAAAGATCAGACCAAGGGACAGAGAAGATATAAGAGAGAATACAATACCATTGAACAGAAGCCAATATCGAAGGAAATTATGAATAGCCCAGCACTTGATCCAATAAGAAACCAATGCAAACCACCACTAATGATGATAGAGAGCCTGCACTTTTCACCTCCAAGAACACGACCAGCTTTTTATGCAAATGACGATCCTAGCGACCACGATTCACAACCTGGAAGCCCAATCCAAAGGAATCACAGCTTCCACCAAGAACCGAAGCAAGCAACAACAGTGTGAGACAAAACTACCAAGCTCCCTCATTTATGAACCAAGAATTTTGACAATTTTTGAAGCGTCGAATATCCTAACAACCTTCAATGACTGCCAGAAAAACATGACCTTACATTTGGAACTATCATGACATGCGGACTTTGTTCTTCTTCTTCTTGCTGCTTTGTCTTTAATCAAGAAAAAAGTCTTGATAATATCTTCTTCAAGGCCATCATACGAGGGGCCAAACCTTTTACTAGTTTCCCATGTTTGTTTTGTGCGAAGAGCCACTTCAGGCAAGTGAATCGAGGATGCCGGGCATAAAGGGGCAGGACTAGGGGCCGACGAGGGCAGAGGGGACTAGGGGCCGGGATGGAGAAGGATTATCACTTCCCCTTTCATGGCTCCCAATTATGAATAGTTTCAACATTCAACTCCACGAAGTTTTCAACATGGGCAAGCATGTCTTCATTCATTCCGTTTTCATTTTCTACCGAGGTGCAAGTACCAGTATCAGTGCTAACCTCGTTATCGATCCTCAAAGCACACTCGGGATCCACCTCAACATTCCATGAAGCACAAGGTAAAGGCTACTCAACAATATTACCAAGAGTCCACCTGAACAATCACTTCAAAAACCTATCTCGTGGGTTCCAGAGGACCAACTTAGGGTTCAAGAGGCAGGGACAAATCAAGTCCACCACTAGGCGACTCCGAGCATCAACCGCAACAAACCCACCCAAAACCTATCTCGTGGCACTTTGATCACAGATTCCTTAGCACTTCATTCTGGGCATCTAACTTATTGTTATAGATTTTTACAGAATTGCGCGAGAAAGATGATCTCTGTTGATCCATATGTTGGACACCCATGTCTGCGTCCTCTTCACAACCTCCAATAGAGCAGTCAGTGCAGGAGGATTGAAGATTACCCACATCAACTGGACACCTATGCCCTACCGAGAGGTGGACGATAAAACCAAGTCCACCAACCTGAAAATAGATGTCCTCCACAATAGTATATATCTGAGTCATATCTATTCGTATATCGTGGAGTGCTTTAAGAGTTGGTCGCTAGCAGCAGGTCCGTGCTTTTGGGTGGGAGTTTGTTTCGTTCGGTTTTGATTGCTCTAGTCCATGGACAAATGGGTTTTTGGTTAGTTAAGTATGGGTATCTGTATCTATAGGGTCTGTTGCGAGTTGCGAGTGATTTCAATTGATCTTTTGTTTTTTTCCCTGTTGTATTTTGATCCTTGCTTTTGTTGTTCTCAGCCCCCCCGGTTGTTGGGATGCCGCTCTTGTATTGAGCTCTGCTTTTTATTTATCGAATAAAAAATATAAAAGACAAATATATTAAAAGCTCGATCAAATACTTACGATGTGTTTGTTTCAGCTTATTTCAACTTATCTATTTCAATGAAATATATCCACTTAAGATCCGTATCTTTTTACATTGAAATGTTTCATTGTGCAGTACATAAAAGTCTTTGGTACATAATAAAGTATTTGGATACAAGTTTAAAAGGAAAACTTATTTATTATAATCACAAAATAACTTAATAATATAAATTAAATTAATAAGAGTAGGCACAAGAGAATTATGATAATAGTTGGTCATGAAAATGGAGAGTGGTGAGTGTAGCGATTCATGGGCACAAAAGGGGTGGTGGTTATAAGTAAAAGTAGGTCATAATAAAGAAAATTGTCTGAGGAGTCATTGTTTGTGGCTTTGTGGTGTCTGTTTTTGCAAGTTGTTCTGTTTGTATTTTTCTTTCTCTATTTTGCTTTTATCTCCACATTTCCAGTGAGGTTTCGCATGCGCGAAATGCCGGATTTCGTATTGCAATTTCTTCGCTATCTATCCAAAAAAATTAATGTTAACATGTTATTTTTTAATGCATTTTTATGTAACAAGATGTGACAAAAGATCCAATTTTGCATCTTTTTCTGCTAAGTTATAAAACAACTTTTTAATCTTTTTATTTAATATGTAAAAAGGATGTAAAAAAACAATCTTTTATGTCAACCAAACGTAAGCCTTGTAGTCAACTAAAACTTTTTTCATAACTTTAATCTATTGAAAAGTTAAACCAAACACAACTTTAATAAAACCATAATTACTGAACAATACTCGATGAAAATCAATCTTTAATGTAAATGTTAGAGTATAAAACTATTCCTGGGCCTTCATAGCTTAAGCTTTTGGGACTGTTCCTTGACATGATATCAGAGCAAGGTAGACCAAGAGGTCACGAGTTCGAATCTCAACAATCCCCACTGTCAACATTAAAACAATTTAAGCACAAAGTATGAGGTGGGCCTGTGCATTATTGTTGCAGCTGAAATATTCTCAATGATCCAAATCACAAGAAAATCATCAGTAAGAGTAATGCAAGATCAGAATTCAGAAAAAAGAAGAAAAGAAGCAGAAAGTAAGAAGGAGATTAGGGATATTTTGTATTGATGATTCTCTCTCATTACAATTACTTCCTTTTTATAAGAGGTTATGGACACATCAGCCATTCATAACTAACCTAACACCTCATCTATACACCTCATTTGCTAAATAAAATAAAGGGAAATGAAATTGCATAACTAAATTAACGAACATTCTTATATGTTTACTTAATTGGGCCAAAAACGAGTATATCCTACATCAATCCTTCCCCCTTGAAACACCCTTGTCCTCAAGGGTTAAAATCTAGATATTTGCGTTGTAAGTCATATAAGAATTCCCAAGTAGCCTCTTCAATAGGTAATCCTTGCCATTTGATGAGGACCTTTGTAGCAACTTTGTGTCCCCTCTTCACTAGTCTCCTCTCTAAGATAGTTTCAGGCAGCTTCCTTGGAGAGTCTTCCCAGTCATCTGGTATGGCAGTGGAATGAAGTGGTAGAGGGCCATGATGCAACTTCAATTGTGAGACATGAAACACATCACGAATCTTGGCTGATGGGGGTAAAAATAGCTTGTATGCTGCCTTCCCTACTCTGCTCCAGACTTCGGTGATAACTTGAAGTTGCCCCTATGAGCCATTGTCACTTGTCTATAAGGCATGAGTTTCAAGTACACCCAATTCCCAACGTCAAACTCCCTATCTATCCTCCTCTTGTTTGCCATTTGAGACATTCTGTTCTGAGCTCTTGAAAGGTGAAATCTGATCAGCTTGATCATTTCCTTTCGATGCAACAAACTTCTATCCGCAGCCTCCACTGAACTCTCACCAGGCAGATATGGAAGATGTATTGGAGGAGATTGGTTGTAGACTACCTCGTACGGGGTCTTTGGAATAGAGGAATGCCAGGTGGTGTTGTGCCACCACTCAGCTAGGGGAAGCCATTTAGCCCATGGTGAAGGGTGAGAGTTACACATGCATCTCAGATAAGTCTCTAGCCCTCGATTGACCACCTCAGTTAGCCCATCTGTCTGGGGGTGGTAAGCTGAGAATAGGTGTAGATCAACCCCGTGAATGGTGAAGAGAGACTGCCAAAAATCACTAAGGAACACTGTGTCTCGATCACTCACAATGGTATTTCGCATACCATGGAGTTTATACACATTATCTAGGTACACCTGAGCCACTGACAATGCTGTGAAAGGATGTGTGAATGCCACGAAATGTGCTGCCTTGCTAAGTCTATCATCCACCACCAATATCACATCTTTTCTAAAGGATCGAGGGAGACCTTCTATGAAGTCCATGGAAATATCAGTCCACACAGTTTCTGGTATTGGTAGAGGTTGAAGCAATCCAGGATACGCCGTAGCATCATACTTGCAGGTTTGACAAATAGCACACTGTTTGATGTAGTCCCCTACTGCCTTGTTCCAGTAGAAGATAGACTTAACTCTTTGTAGAGTTGCAGCTCTACCAGAATGTCCTTCACTTGGGGATTCATGTAGCCACTGCAGAATTTTGTTCCTGAGCTCAAGATCTTGCCCAACCACCAGCTTCCCCTTTCTTTTCAGCTGCTCTTGATGCCAAGTATACTTAGGTTTGCTTCTAGGATCCTGTTGAATTAATTTCTGCAACCGTGAGTCTGTTTGCCAAGAGAGCTGCAGCATTTGATACAAATTGCTATCCACAGCAGTAAGCATCATGCACACTATTTTCTGGCTTGGAATTCTTGACAATGCATCAACAGCAACATTCTGTTTGCCTCGCTTGTAGTCAATAACATAACTGAAGCCTAGAAGCTTGGAAAGCCAGACTTGCTGAAAATGGGTGTTGATCTTCTGCTCCAACAGGTACTTTAAACTCCTTTGATTAGTTCTGATTATGAAAGTGCTGTAGAGAAGATACTGATGCCACTTCTGAACTGCATATACCACAGATAACAACTCTTTTTCATAAGCTGAAAGCAGTTGCTGTTTGGTATTGAGTGGCTTACTGATATAGGCCAGTGGGTGTTGTTCTTGTAGCAGAATAGCTCCAATTCCCACATTACAAGCGTCAGTTTCTACTACAAACTACTTTGAGAAATTGGGTAAGGCTAAAACAGGGGCTGTGCAGAGGCTTTTTTAAGTGTCTCGAAAGCATTCTGAGCATCTTCATTCCATCCCCACTGGTCCTTCTTCAAAGGTTAGTTAAGGGCTTTGCTAATTGCCCATATCCTCTAATGAATCTCCTATAGTACCCAGTTAAGCCTAAAAATCCTCTTAGCTGTTTAATATTGTTGGGCACTGGCCAATAAGAGACAGCAGCCACCTTCTTAGGATCTGTAGTAACCCCTTTACTTGAGATTAAGAGTCCTAAATATTCAATTTGGGCAGCTGCAAAAGCACATTTGCTCATCTTGGCAAAAAGCTGATGGTGTTGGAGGAGATCAAAGACCAATCTGAGATGCTCTACATGCTTCACCACTAAAGGACTATAAACCAATATGTCATCAAAGACCACCAATACAAACTTCCTCAAGTAGGGTGCAAATATGGAGTTCATTAGGGATTGAAAGGTTGATGGAGCATTAGTGGGCCCAAAAGGCATCACTCTAAACTCATAATGCCCCACATGAGTTCTAAAGGCTGTCTTTGGGATGTCATCAGCACACATTCTTATTTGATAATATCCTGATCTAAGATCCACCTTGGAAAATATTACTGAGCCTCCTAATTCATCTAGCAACTCCTCTACTAAAGGTATTGGAAACTTATCCTTGATGGTTGCTTGATTAAGCTCTCTGTAATCCACACACATCCTCCAACCTCCATCTTTTTTCTTCACTAAAACCACTGTTGAAGCATAGGGACTAACACTGTGCTGTATGTATCCCTTGGACAGCAACTCTTCAGTCATTTCCTCAATAACGCCTTTCTGTAGTGCAGGGTATCTGTAAGGCCTTTGATTGATAGCCTGTGATCCCTCTTTAAGATGGATCCTGTGATCAAACTCTGGTCTATGTGGAGGCAATTGTTGGGGTTCTTTAAACAAGCCACCGTACTGATGTATAAGCTGCTGAATTTCATTAGGAATCAAGGCCTGTTGCTGATCCTTCTGAACATCTTCTATATGATTTGCAGAAACATTGTGTTGGACATGAGCCTTGGGATCAAACTGTAACATGGCTATGAATGGTGCCTCAATAAGTGCCTTAGTCATAGCTTTGAGTCCAACCACCCTGCAATTCTTTGTTCTGTTGCCCTGCAGTAACCCCTTTTCACCCTCAACATAAAACTCCATATTAAGCTCTCTAAAGTTGCACTTTATGTTGCCTAGAGTAGATAGCCATTCTACCCCTAGGACCATATCACACCCTCCTAAAGGAATCAACATGAAGTCAGCCACATAGAAATGCCCTTACATCCTCCAAGTAAAGGCTTTATACTTGGAGTTGCACACCAGAGTACTGCCATCTGCTACTGTTATAGGCTGAACCTCTATGGTTTCAGGTACTCCTCCCAATCTGGCCGCTACTGAAGTGTCAACAAAATTGTGGGTTGAACCTGAGTCAATTAGTATATGTAGGGCTCTCTTTCCACACAATCCAGTTACCCTTAAGGTTTGGAAGTGAGACTCTCCCGACAAGGCATGAAGTGAAATTTGAGCAGCCATCTCTTCTTCTACCTCAGCTGCTTCAGACTCACGTGATTGCTCTACAGGTTCTGATTCTTCCTCTTCATCAGCATTGATGACAAACAGTTGAGGCATTTTAGCTTTACATTTGTGGCCTGGTTCAAAATTTTCATCACAAAAATAACATAACCCCTTAGCTCTCCTCTCTTGAAGGTCTATTCTGTTCATGGTACGAGGTACCCTATCAGCTTGAGATGGTCCCTGTTGGTTCCTAGAAGGGTTGTTTCTCCCAAATCCACCCCCATTATTGCTCATTGAGGGTCTCACATGGGTTGGAGTTGGAAGAAGACCACTCCTAGTCTGCCTGAATTGCTTTGTCATGGCCTCTATCTTTGCTTCAGCTAATTTAGCTAAGCGTACTGCCTGTTGTAAGTTATGGGGATTACTAGCCCTCGCATCTAATTCCAAGTCATCCCTTAGACCTGTCAACAAGCAACTCACCAGCTGATTTTCAGTTAAATCCACTCTTACAGCTATTGTATCAAAACGAGCAAGATATTCAGCCACAGATCCTTCTTGTCTAAGGTTCATCAATTCAGATATAGTGTCTTCATATGGGTTTCCAAATCTACTTTATAAGGCCCTCACATACTCTTCCCAAGTAGGCAAAAACTCTGTGAATCTATTTCGCATTAGTCTCTGATGCCATTGCAATGCTAAACCTCTAAGATGTACATAAGCTAGCCTTAATTTCTCATGAGTTTGAGTGTTATCAATAGCAAAGAATTGCTCACAAAAATACAGCCAGTCATTCAAGTTCTCCCCATAGAACAAAGGGAATTCTACCTTAGTTAGGCGTGAAGAATAAGCCTGATTACCTACCAGAGCAGCTATTGGAGGAGGATCAGTGGCCACACCATTCTGTATAATCTGAGCTGGGTTTCCCACTACAGCTGAACCCCTGTCCACAGCTCTCCCCTGCTAGGTTGAATTTACAGCTACCATATCCCTTACTTGCATAATAGCAGCGTGTAATTCAGCTGAAACTCGATCTTGTTTCTCATTGATTGAGGTCTCCAGAGCAATAGTTCTTTCATTTGTAGCTTGCATCTGTGCTGTGAAAGTCTCTTCAACCCTTCGAACTTCAGACAAGGACCTGGTATTATCCGCCATTGTTAACAACCGATCACACTCCACAGGTCAGAGGTCGATCAGCTCTGATACCAATGTTGCAGCTCAAATATTCTCAATGATCCAAATCACAAGAAAATCATCAGTAAGAGTAATGTAAGATCAGAATTCAGAAAAAAGAAGAAGAGAAGCAGAAAGTAAGAAGGAGATTAGAGATATTTTGTATTAATGATTCTCTCTCATTACAATTACTTCCTTTTTATAAGAGGTTATGGACACATCATCCATTCATAACTAACCTAACACCTCATCTATACACCTCATTTGCTAAATAAAATAAAGGGAAATGAAATTGCATAACTAAATTAACTAACATTCTTATATGTTTACTTAATTGGACCAAAAACGAGTATATCCTACATCAATTATCCACACTTCAAGCCCAAACGAGCATCTGTGTTGAAGGGGCATGTTAGATTATAAAATCAATCTTGAGTCTTTACCATCAGTTTAAATTTTTAGAAAAGTTAATTCCTTGACAGTAAATTAACCGTAATAAAAATTATTAGATTTTTTTAGAATTTTTTGTGAATATTATATACCTATGTTTCGCTGGGGGAAAAGCCTTAGATTTGAAAGTGATAGCTAATTATTACATCTATCATTTTCCTGCCTTAATTTTTCTTGTTTTTTTTTCATTAATTTCAATGCATGAGAAATCTTTAATGTCAAATATAAATCAATTATTGATTTAATTTCCTCCACTACAATTAGCTTTTTTTTTTTTTTTTTATATCGAATGTACCATTTGGCACATTAATAATAAAAATCGATCAAATTTATACAGATTACATATATATATATATATATATATATATATATATATATATTGTGAGAATATGAGAAAATTAAATTTACACTGTTAGATCTTAAGTAAGATCGATCAATGGCTTTAAGAAGCTCGTCGTATCCAGAGCCCTACCACCGCCTTCGCCCACCACCACCGCTGCCACTCCTCTCTGCCACTCCTGTCACCGCCACCCATCTCAGATCCCTGCGCTCATCACCACCTCCACCACCACCACCACTGCCACGGCTGCCCATCTCTCTCTCTCTCTCTATCCCATCTCAAATCCCTACGGTTATTACCACCACCACCACCACCCACCACTACCGCAGCTGCCGCTGCTCCTCTCTGCCACCCCGCCACTTCCACCGCCACCTATCTCTCTCTCTCTCCATCCCATCTAAAATCCCAACAGTTACCGGTACCGCCACCTGCCACCGCCACGGTGCTGGTGGCTGGTGGCGGTGGCAGTAGTGGTGGGAGGCGGCGACGGGGTGGCGGAAAGGAGTAGCGACAGCGGCGGTGATCGCTGGGTGGTGGTAGGGCTTCGAACGCGATAAGTCTTTTAGAACCATTAATCAATTCTATTTAAGATCCAACGGTGTAAATTAAATTTTCTCACATTCTCACAAAACTTCCATTCTCATTCCAACCGCTCCTTATATATATACAATAACAATATTCTCAGTGTCTGAAGGATTCCCGCTTAAGCAGGTTTTGGAAGGGTGGATGTACGCAGCTGTCCCCTTTCAGGGGGCTATTTCCGAAAACCCCCAACTTGAGGGGTGCAATACGAGGACTTCCCAGGAGGTCACCCATCTTGGCACTACTCTCGCCTAAGTACGATTAACTTCGGAGTTCTAATGGGATTTGGTGCTTGCATGTTGGAAACCTCTTAGCTTCATAGATTATATATATACACTAAATAAATTATTTAATTACGGGTTATTTCCCCTAAAGGTCATTGTATTTTATTCATTGTATCAATTTAGTCCTTGTACTTTTAATTATATTAATTTAATCCATGTACAATTCACAATGTGTCAATTTGGTCCTTCGAGAAAATTTTATGTTAAATTTTTAATAGTTCGGCCACGAATTGGGTTAAATTGAGTAAACGTATGAATTTATAATAAGTTGGTTGTGTCTAACATAATTTCGCCTTTCAAACTTACGACATTAACTGAACTTAATTTTGACCAAAGGATTAAATTGACACAATTAAAAGTACAAGGACCAAATTGATACAATAGGCAAAGTACAGAGACCTTTGGCGTAATGCCAATTGATTTCAGGGTGTAACCTCACTCGGGGGTCTTATATATGGATATCACGTGTACCAACTCCAAAATAAAATTTAAGTAATAATATTTTTTTGCTCTGACAGTAACAAATACCAATATAATTATAAGAAGAGAAGGGTACAACAATAACAACAGCAACAAACCCAGTGTCTGCAAGGGCTCCCGCAAAAGTGGGGTTTGGGGGGTAGATATACGTAGCCTTCCCCCTTCAGGGGACTATCATGAAGAGAGGCTATTTTCGAGGACCCCCAACCTGAGAGGCTGGTCCGCAGCATAGAGCATGTGACCAGTGAAGAACCGGGGTGACGAAAGCAAAAGGTGACGAAAGCAAATGGTGGGGGAGGAATGTCATTAAAAGAGGGGGACTAGGTGCATGCATGCTCTTCCCCCCGACATTTCTTTTATTTTTCCCCCACTTACCTACTACTCTCCCCCTTAATAACTTACCTATCTTTATTATACTAGTTTTTTTTTTTGTGTGCGATGCACGGGTAGTATGTGTAGTATATATTTTTTATTTAGTTGTGAAAATGTGTATTAACTAAAATAAATGCTATGTAAGCTGTACAAAATTTACACTGTAGTAAGTATACATCTTCTTTTACAAAAGATAGGAAACATGAAGCCAAATTAGCTTATTGTCATGTTTGTCTTCAGTGCTACGTCCCTTCAATTTTCTTTGGTCTCCTATATTGAAATTATGATGTTATTAAATCGCAGCATTTCCCTTTAAATTAGTAAAGCATGATTTGTCACTTACCTCGATATTTAGTGCGTCTGTGTTATTTATGCTGTTATTTGTTAAGTATTTTGGCTATCTGCGGAATATTATCATTTTCATTTCAGTTCTCTGTCAATCCCAAACAACAACCTTGATACGTAACCTGTTGTGCAAAATACAAATTTAATATACTGATGAGAAGGCTTGTTTTGGGCCCAAATTGGAGAACAGGGCATCTCAAATTGGGATAATTATACCTTGAGGCAAATGCCATTAACAATTAGTTTAAAAATATTATATTCTCAAATTCTAAGTGCTGATTTTAGTTAATATTAGATTTCTTAGAAATCAACAACTAAATATTATTAACAATTTGTTTGAAAAGATTATATTCTTAAACTCTAATTCTTAAAAAAGCATTTGGACCCAAATTGGAGAACAACGCATCTCAAATTAGTAAAAATCTTACCGTGAGAAAAATGTCATTAATAGTTAGTTTGAAAATATTATGTTCTCAAATTCTAATTGCTGATTTTTAATTAATATTAGATTTCTTAGAGATCAACAACTAAATGTCATTATTAGTTATTTTAAAAAGATCATGTTCTCAAATTCTAATTCATGAGAAGGTTTATTTTGGCTTTTAGTGGGTTGTGGGGTTAGAATTCATGAGAAGCCTTGTTTTGAAATTTGGTGGGTTGTGGGGATGGGAAACTTTATTATAATATAAGTAAGATGTATTTATACTTTATAATACTTACATTTCTAATACCATATTATAAAGGGTTATTTACGTTAATTGTTTCTGTATTTTGTCAGGATTCATTTACTAGGTACTAATGTAACTGGATTCTATTAGAACTGCGAAGTTAAGTGTACTTGGACGAGAGTAGTATCAGGATGGGTGACTTTCTGGGAAGTCCTTGTATTGCCAACCCCATAAGGTTGGAGGTACTTGGAAATAACCTCTTGGTAGTGTTACATCCTGAAGAGGTAAGGCTGCGTACGTCCACCTCTCCCAGACCCCCCTTATGTGGGAGCCCTTAAGGCACTAGGTCTGTTGTTGTTGTTGTTGTTGTCCCTATACTTTGTCCATTGTGTCAGTTTGACCCTTGTACTTTTAATTGTGTCAATTTAGTCCCTAAACAATTCAAAATTTGTCCATTTAGTCATTTGATCAAATTTAAGTTAAGTTAATGTCGTAATTTTGAACAGCAAAATTATGTTAGATGCAAAAAATTTCATATAATTCAAAATTTTATTAAAAACTTAACATAAAATTTTCTATGATGACCAAATTGACATATTTTGAATTGTACTGGGACTAAATTAATATAATTAAAAGTACAAGGACTAAATTGACACAATACACAAAGTACAGAGACCTTTAGCTTAAATAACCTTATTATAAATTATCATACAAATAAATATAGTTATACTGACAATAATAATAATAATAATATTAACGATAATAATAATGAGGTTTCGCTCGAATAGTTAAAATACTATCAAGATTGAGGCATTTTCAAAGGATCGGAGCAGATTGTCACATGCTTAGCTCCTCTGGTTCTTTTCAGCCCTCGGGGGGATATAGCTCAGTTGGTAGAGCTCCTTTCTTGCAATTGGGTTGTTACGATTACGGGTTGGATGTTTAATTGTCCAGACGGTAATGATAGTATCTTGTACCCGAACTGGTGACTCACTTTTTCTAAGTAATGGAAAAAAGGACCGAAACATGCCACTGAAAAGACTGCTACTTTTGTTTTGTATGGGTGTGATATGCTTCCGTTGCTGGTGTTATTTGTTTGCACTAGGAGACTTTTGAGAGGGTAGTCTATTATAGTGTTTGATTATGTGACTTGTTCTTGTTGCTGGATCCATAAATAGGTTTTTTTATTTGGGGTTTTACCTGTTTTCTTTTTGGATATGTTTATATGTTATTTTTTCTTTTTCACACTCTGTGTGTGTCTCTCGGATCTCTTTTTATGAGATGCCGATTTTTGTTTCGCGAGTTCTCTAACTAGTTGTCATATGGTGCGGAGTGCTGGCAAATGAAATAGCACCATACTCAGAACATGAAAGCGGCGGAGATGATGATGCTGCGGTGGATGTACAGACACACAAAGAAAGATAAGATCAGAAATGACGTCATAAGAAGCAAATTGGTGTAGCACCAATCGAGAAAAAATTGAGGGAGCAATGTTTGCGGTGGTTTGGACATGTTAGGAGGAGACCGACCATTGCCACCGTCAGAAGATGTGAACAATTTTATACTACTATAGGGAAGAGAGGAGAGGAAGACCAAAAAAGAGATGGATTGAGACGATCCGAAACGACCTCACCCACTTAAACCTACATGAGGAGATGGCCTTAGATAGAGCTCAGTGGAGTGCTAACACAGGGGTAGTGGAGGTTGCGATTTAGAACAGAGAAATAGATCTTAGCTTGCATTAGTGCCTCTGGGCTTATATAACTGACTGCGTGATTCACTTGATATGGTTGGGAGTGTTTTATGACCTATTACTGCTCCATGCTCCTTGCTTCTTGCTTCTTGCTTCTTGCTCCAAGCTCTTTATATGGCATATTGGTGCTTCTTACTCTTGCTCTTACACCATTCTAAATGTTGTATGCTCCATGATTCTTGCTTTATGCTTTATGCTATATGTTACATGCTTGTTTGATTATATGCTTCTCGGGTTGGGGGTCCTCGGACACTTTCTTCCTTTAAGGGTAGCATCTTGAAGGGGTAAGGCTGCCTACATCCTTCCCCCTCCCCCAGACCCTACTTATGCGGGAGTCCTTGAAGCACTGGATCTGTTGTTGTTGTTGTTGTTGAGTTCTCTCGCTAGTTATCGAAAAAAATACTATCCAAATTAAGTACTAAAATCTAAATTTCGTTAGTATTAACTCATGTTGTTGATGCTTACAGGTTCCTACTCATGCTGTGATGCTCTCCTGCTGCCAGGTCACATGCCATTTGCTGCGAACCAGCTTCTCAGGTTGGGGATCCTGGGAAACAGCCTCTCTTCGGGGCAGCCCCCTGAAGGGAGAAGGCTGCGTACATCTACCTCTCACACCCTGCTTAGGCGGGAGCCCTTGGAGGTACTGGGTTTGTTATTGTTGTTGTTGTTGATGCTTACAGGTTACTGAGATTAGCTTCGAGTATGAGAGGCAGTTGTGGTTCTTTTGGAGTGGACTTTTGGAGTGTGAAGTTGCGTTTCTTCTCTATAGTGTGTTTTTTCTTTTGTTTTATATTGTAATTGTATTGATTGGAGGGGGTGAGGTATTGCGTGCCGGCTATTGCTATTTTGATGGTATACTTGGTCTTATTCTTGCGGGTATACATGTTCTTTTCCCTTTATGTGTGTGGCTTTTGAATTTCCCTTGTGAGATATCAGTTTTTGTATTACAAGCTTTTCCTTGCTAATTCCCCGGAAAGAAAAGACCTAGGTTTGAATTTCTTATCTTTACTCGAACTTCCTGATGGGTATATTGATAACTGTGCATTTTGAAATTTAATAATTTATCACCCCGATATCATAAAAGTAGTCGAATTTTTATTAGAATCCCATAAAATTTTGTCGAAACACAGTGGTGCGGCTTGTGACTTCAAAAATGAATATATAAGACAAATTAACATTTTCTTGAAAACAATTTCCGTATTTTTGTAAAAATATAACAAATTCAAGCAAATTGCACATATATTGTCTTAATCATGTGCCGAATAAGCATTTTCTAGTAAATCCAACTATATTCTGCTTGAAGAAATCGAGATGGCAAAATGTTTAATGTTAAATACGTTCATAAATAGTGAGATCAAATCTGAGCCGCACTACAAGTGTGTTTAATATTGCTTTCTTTTTCACCATTTTCAGTGTTAGAAACTAAAACTTTATTTTGAAAACGATTTTTCTAATTTTTAATTTTCTACATTTAATTTTTTCAAATTTTCATAAAAGAGTTAAAATATAAAATTGAAAAAAATAATTTTCAAAATCTAATTTTTATTTTTCTAATAAATAATAAATTTATTGTCTCTACAACAACAACAGTCCCAGTGCCACAAGAGCTTCCGCATGAAGTAGGGTCTAGGGGGATGTACGCAGCCTTCCCTCTTCCAGGTGGAAGAGATGCTGTTTCCGAGGACTCCCATCCTGAAGATCGAGTAGCCATAAGAACATTGTAACCTGGAGACCAAGGAAGCCACAAAGCATCAACTTAGGACACAGCGTTAAACTAGCAATATACAATATACCCCACAGAAAGCAACTACAAGACATATAGTAAAGTAAATAGTACATGGTCATTAATTGACAAATAAATCGGGAAGCAACTAAACAACAGATAAGTGCATCACCTAAAATTATGACTACCTAAAAATCTTAAATTTATTGTCTCTAATTATTTAAATATTCATTGTCCTTCTCTGAGACACACACACACACACACACACATATATATATATAGTTATATAATTAAATAATGTTTGAAAATTATTGTAGATTTATAAAGATTAATTTACCAAAATGGCACACTTTACTGTAGCTTCAATAGAAAACGCCGTACGAAATGGCGTTTGGTGAGCAAGGAGATTCGTCCCTTTCGGACGCCGTTACAGACGGGGTCCGAAAGGCAACTCTTTATAGGCAACCCGAAATGAGTTTCAATTGGTCTGTCCCTCTCACCATGGAATGGATCCATGTTGTAATGTTGCAAGTCCCCTCCGGTTATCTCGTTCCCTGTTCTATTTACAGGCGCTAGATGAACCCCAGCATCCTCTGAACCAATCCGAGGTCCATTCATGGTGATATGGGGTTGGTGTTCGGCCTGACGGGACCCACCATCAACATGTGGATTGTAGTAGTTATTAGTCCCACCGTGCTGTAATGTTGCGTCTTGTAAACCCGGATAGAGCAACTGTTGACCACCCACAGGCATGTTCTGTGAAGACATCATATTGGCAGAAGGAACCAGCGAGAAATGGCTAAGATGGTTAAAGTTCGTCACTGGCAGATGAAACTGGCCCTCGAAAGGGACGAAACTAAACCAAAAAAGTTGCCTTTCGGACGCCGTCTATAACGGCTTCCAAAAGGGACGAATCTCCCTGCTTAACAAACGCCGTTTCATATGGCGTTTCCTATTGAAGCTACAGTAAAGTATGCCATTTTGGTAAATATTTTTTCAACTATGCTATTTTGGTAAATATTTTTTCAACTATGCCATTTTGATAATTTTTTTTTTCAAAATGTGCCATTTTGGTAAATTAATCATTTATAAATGGAATGTCAGCATTATCCTTTTTATAATTAGACACCCAAAGTCAATTATTCCTTCTCTGACACGTGTTGTAAGGGAATCCACACAATGCGCTTTTCAATTTTTATTTGGTTTTTTTTTTTTAACTAAAAATTATGTAAATTTTAAGTGCAGTATTGAAATATTATTATATTTTTTAATTTTTTAAAGTCACACCTAAATTTATAAATTTTTCAATGTTACGCCCTATTGTTAACGCCATTAACTTTCTTTAGTTTTTGCTTATGTGACTTTTGAGGAAAAAAAAGAGAAAATAATTTCTAAAATTTGAATTTACTTTTAAAATAATTTTAAAATATTATAAATAATTAAAGAAAATTTTTAAATATCTAGAAATATTTTTATAATCTTTAAAATTTACTTTTTAAAATGTTAACCACATCACATCCATTGAAAAATTAGAAAATTTAGGTAAATTTTTAAATTACACCTAAATTTTAGATAATTTTCAGTAAAAAAAATACCCTTTTTATTTTTATCATTGGTATGAAGTTGACTACGAAAAACACCTAGCTTAAAGATTTAAATTTTTGCGTTTTCTCTCCTGTAATTTTATTTTTTTCTATTTTATTCTTATTTATTTAGAGGATCAACTTAGATTTTTTATTTTAAAAATATTCTCTTTATAATTATCGAAATAATCACTGGTTTGGATGACCGATTAGATATTGTCATCGTTAGGATAAAGGTATTATCGTAAAATTAATGATGTGGTTTATAATTAATAATTTTTATAAAGTCGTTTTGCATTAACACTTTTGCTTTGTCAATAACATTATCTTTGTTATATTATTATAAAATTTACTTATCCACATTTTTTTACGATAAATATTATAGGTCACAATATTTTATCTACTATTTCAATTTGGCTTTTGAGTAATTTATATAGTGTTAATTTTAGTTTTGTAGTACATTAAAGTTAAGTTAATAACGTGATTTTTATTATTCAATCATGTCAGATATAAGTGATTTGATACACACTTAACGTCGATTTTATTGTAATACTAAATTAATATACTGTAATTTTTAAATGAACGAAGTTAATACAATTAAAATTGTAATGACTTAATGTACAGTGTTTATGCGTGTGTCGGTACGTGTGTGTCCAAAAGCCACAACTATTACCTAATTTGGTAGTCAAAACAATACATGTTTCCAGGTCTTAACCAAATAAGCCAGAATATCAAGGCTCTAATACTATGTCAAGAAATTAACTGTATTGAAAGTTTAAGTTGAAGGGTAAAGGCCAAGATCGATTTTATACTTTAACAATAAAAAATTCCTTAAATAAAACTTGTAACTTTTCGAAATTCAAAAATTATAAAAGGATATCATGCAATCAGGTATCCAAAAGTTTTAAATTCAACAGATTTTCTTTAAAAGTGCTAAATTGAACATGATTTCGAAAATATATACCTAACTTCATTGGAATTTAATGATCTTTTACCGAAGATGCTGATATAACAAATGATTTTTGCAATATGGAGGTAATTTAAACCAAAGTACAGTGAATTTTTTTTATCGTAATTAATTGAATTTTCACCGAACGTATTGACATGACTTATGACTTATATGTATACTATCGTAATCACGCACTACATTATCATTTTTTTTTCATAAAATTTGTCTAATTCTTGAGAAAACTCATAAAATTCCAATGTAAGATACCTAAGTGCAGAAAAATATTCAAACCTTATGATATCTCATTATATATATTAAAATATTAGTATACCTAGGTAATAAATGATCGAATTTGAAGAAACCTGATGCAGGCAAATCTAATCCCGTATTGGTGGGTTAGTGAACAAAATGTCAATTTATGTACCAAAGAAGTTACTCTACCCATTATCAATTGATTTTAGGATAACACCTCATTCAGTATGGATCGCTACCGAAGTGGTAAAAATAATAAGATGCAATAAATTGGGGATGTAGAAATCAGAAAAATGGCATCAATTTATGATTTTATCGTACTATTGTGATGTAAATACGTGGTTGCTGCGTTACCCCCATCGCAAATATTTGGTATTCTTATGCTTCCTGATTTTTCTTTTTTTCGATAATTAACGAGCCAAGCTCGATTACAAAAAGCAGCGCCCAAAATAGAAAGGGCCCGAATGGATACAAGGAGAATCGACTTAAATCGAAAAAATAAAAACAAGCCCAAAAACAACAAACAACAACAATAACAAACCTAGTGCCTGAAAGGCTCCCGCTCGCGTAGGGTCTGGGAGGGGAAGGGTGTATGCAATCTTACCCCATCAGGATGAGACCCTGACGAGAGATTATTTCCGAGGTCCCCCAACCTTTTATTTGATCCAATTAAGGATGGGTGCAAGAAGTCCCATAACAGGAGTACCATCTACACGCGCTTCCTGATTTATTATCGAATTTAATATTTTTGATATTTAATATACATATATATATGTATATGTGTGTGTGTGCAGAAAAAACTATAATCCTGGTATAAAATCTAAATTAAACACCACGACAATACGGGAAGTAATGGACTAAAAGAGAAAAGAAACAAACGACACAAGGATTTATGTGGAAACCCCTTTACAATCGAAAGGGAAGAAAACCACGGGCGAAGATTGGAGCTTTTATTATTGAATCGAAAAGAAGAATTACAATCACTCTTTTTCTCTCTCTCTCTCTCTCTCTCTCTTTGGCGGCACCGCTGGGAAAATACCTCACAAGAATATTGGATACGAAGTGACGAACCCTACGTCACTATTTATACACACGTGGAAAACGCGGTTCCCGATTGATCGGGGGGTCCCGATCGATCACTAAGCTCACGGTAGGCTACCTTGACTTACGTAACATTTCCGATCGATCGAGCTTCACCCGATCGATCGGCCCCCTCACGGTATCCCTACTTAAAGTTCCAAGGAATTTTAAGACATTTTTCTAACAATATATATATATATATATATAATATTTTTTTTTAGGTTGTTTATGTCAAAGGTCTTTGTACTTTGTGCATTGTGTCAATTTGGTCCCTGTACAATTCAAAATGTGTCAATTTAGTCCTTAGAGAAAATTTATGTTAAGTTTTTAATTGTTCGGCCACTAGTGGGTTAAATTGAGTAAATGACATAATTTTGCGGTTCAAAATTACGTCATTAACTTAATTTAAATTTGACCAAAGAACTAAATTGACACATTTTTAATTGTTTAGGTACTAAATTGATACAATTAAAAGTATAAGGACTAAAGTGACACAATAAGGAAAGTATAAGGACCATTGGCTTAAATAATCTATTTTTTTTAATATATAACACAAAATGTATTTGAAAATCTTGAAGTAAAATGTTAAATATCACCGGGCCTTTTTTAAGCCTAACCCACAGAGTTGGAACATACGAGATTTACATTTAAGTCCAAGTAGAGTTCCATCTTCAAACCAATTGACATTAGGTGGAGTAACCCACTAGACTTATATGTTGGTCCTTTCTTCTTGTAACTCTTATGTGGAATTCAAATTCGACTTAAAACATGATTTCGCCAATACTTAAGAACCCATTGTCAGAATCTAGTGAATTATTATGAATAGGGCAGCAAATGAACTGAGTTGCCTTGTGAGCCGGTTCGCCTCGCCTTTTTGAGAGCTCGACTTTGGTTCATCTACGCTAGCTCGACTTATTTAAAGGCGACTCAATTATATAGAAAAGGTAAATCGAACCAAGGCTGATTTGGTTTGAAAGGCTCACAAGATGACTCAGTGATTGGCTTGTGAGCCCAATCACATGTCAAGATTATGCCACAAGGCCGTTCTTCCATTGTTCGATGCGTGTTGCTATTTAGGTATTTAAATATCCCTTAGGGTTTAGGGATTATTGTAAATGCGCCAACAAGTCAACATGTAAATTAGTGCAAAGTTTGACAAGTCAGCTCGCCAAATAATCGAGCCTAAATGATACCGATATCAAGCCGACTATACTTGTTTGTCAAGCCAAGCCAGTTGTGATTCAGCTCAGATCGACTTATTTGCAGCCCTATTTATGAAAAATGCCAATGACACATAATTCCAAGATGATATATGTATACCATCGGGCTAATTGATGTTCCATTGACGGGTCGAAATATTAAAATGCGCAAGAAGACAACCCATGAGATTCTATGGGAAACATGGTACACAAGGAACAAGATAGTCTTCTAGAATGTGCAATGGGACGTAAAGGATGTTATCTGGTCAAGCAGACATAGAGCCGGGTTTTGGGTGAAAGCTTGGTGTCCCTCCTTCCCATACTCTCCACCCGACATTGCTTGTAATGTGGAATATTTAAAGAGCTGGACACCATCTTTGTAGTTCTCTGCTGGTGCGAGGAGGTGCTCTCTTCGATTTGCTTTCAATGCTGCTAGGTTGAGCCTGTCTTCGGTTTTATCTGGATGATGCAGGAGCTGTGTATCAAGCCTCTGATTGTTGTGATCCTCTCTGCTACTGTGTTGCTGCTACATACTACTGGCGTGAGGAGCCGTTGTTATTGAAATCCCAGGACGATGCAGTATCGGGAGGGTCTTTGAGTTGGTTAGGCACTGGTGTAATGGCACGTAGGTAGGGGAGTTTGCTTTTGTATATCGGTGTTCTGGTACTGCATTAGTAGATGCAGGTGGTTTTTTTTTTGTTTTAACCCGTTTTGTTCTGTTTTTACTCTTGATGCTCTCGGGTCTCCGATTGTTGGGATGCCGCTTTTGTATTGAACTCTGCTCTTTATTTATCAGAAAAAAAAAAATCTTAGGTTGGAATTTGCGAATTTTGTTGGAATCCTACAAAATTTTGTTAGCAGCTAATATATTTTTTTAAAGCCGTGTCGCATGAGGATTTCCTAATAGGTCACCAATTTTTGTACTACTCTTGCCCAAATACATTTTATTTCAAAGTTCTAATGAGATCCAGTGCATTAGTGCAGGTATGATCACATCTTTTTAGCAATTAATATGTCCTATATGTTTTAATTTATTGCTAGAATCATAACAACTTTTTAAACAAAAAATCATTGGATTCAGCAAACTTTATGGAGGGCATTTCGATAAAATATTAAAAGTTTCAAATGTCTCATTTTATATCAATATCTGTGTGTTAAATTCTTAAAACTTTACGTATCTACTCAATAATTTTTTTAATACCATAACTATTACTTATTTGACAAATGAAATAAGTTTCAAAAACTTGTTGCAACTAATGTTTTAACATTTCAATAAAACAATTACTTTAAAAATTAATATTTTAATAGTTTTTTTCAAAATTTGAGTTTGTTTGGCCTACAAAGGTAAATAGAAGCTAAAGTTTTTTCTTTGATTTTTAAATTGAAATACAAAAATAATGTTTCTCCAGGAACAAGTAAAACTAAAAATTTTTCAGAAAAAACTATTCCCGATTGATGTAATAGGCTCTAACCTAGATTGACTTGGTTTGACCTATATTTCAGCTAGATTTGAACTGGGATCAGCTTTGGAATGACGCATGAGCTATATCCTAAACATCATTTTATTTACGACATTCCTTCTATCCATCACTGTTTGGAGAAACCCTTCAGGTTGACGGTAAGGTGAACAATTAATCATAAGATCATTACTATAGGAAATTGCTGTATCCTACCTCAATACACCTTCAAACGGAATATTGACAGCTCCTCTTTTGGAAAACTGGGTCTCGCAGCAATTGAAAGGGTGCTTGGAAACTCATATGGGAACTTGCTAGTTTGTTTGTCAAGCCCCTAAACGGTTCGCAAGACTCAAATTGCACCGAGATTTTTGCAATTTGGTTAGCCCTTGACTTATCTAGCTTGAAAGACTAGCTGACCCAACAAAATTTGATCATTGAATAGGACTTGGCATCAACAATATCGCAGATGTCACATCCTTTTTCAAGCTCATGGAAGTGGAACTTCATGATCATCAAAATTGAACATTACTTAACAGTTTTAGACATGTCCAATTTGTTCGTTCTCAAAGAGAAATGAACTTTCCAGCAGACCAACTTTGTAAAGCAGGGTATTTCAAAATCTGATCCTCTTATTGCTGGGCTTTGATTTTGGGGCGCCATCGTTTCTCTTCTTTTCATTTGTATTTTGTCTCCTTTTTTTCATGTGTTTGTACTCTACGTGGTGAAACATATTTGGATCACCATTTTCAAAATATCAAAAAAAAAAAAGTTTATATATGACATATCTTTACGTGAAATACAACGCGATTGGTTTTTCTTTCTCACATTCCTCTTTATATTATCTGATCAGTGACTATAAATAGAGTTTTTGAAAAAGAATAATGTTATATATTCGAAAAAATGTATCTAATTATATATATATATATATATGATGAATGTAATCGAATGTTATCAAATCAATTCATTAAAAAATAACTAATAAAGTATTCGTTTTTCCAATTTTTTTTTTCTTATTTTTTGGTATGTAATCTCCAACACACCCTTAGTGACAAATGAGATATCGATATCCTTGATATGACGTGAAAAAAAAAAGTACCCACGTCCATATGATATGGTTAAATGAAAAGATTTAAAAAGTTTGTAAAACTCGTCTAAAGTATTAAGCTACAAATTATGGTATTTGGGCCAAGTCCGGGGGAGAAATGGGGTAGGTATTTTGGTGGATAGCACTCTTAGGGACGAAGTAGTAGGGGTCACAAGGACTAGGACTAGCGATATGATTATTAGCATCAAGTTAGTTTTAGGCGGGGAGATGTTAAACATCATAAGCGCATACGCCCCATAGATAGGACATACACAACAAAAGAAGGCCAGTTTCTGGGAGAACTTAGACCTAACAATGCAGGGGTTACCCCAAAGCGAACAAGTTGTGATTGGAGGGGACTTTAATGGGCACGTGGGGGCGAACACAGAAGGTTATGCATCCCACCACGGAGGATTTGGTTATGGAAGGAGAAATGATGAAGGCAAGGCTCTGTTGGACTTTGCCGTCACCTATAAGTTAACAGTGGCCAACACCTTCTTCAAAAAGCGTGATGACCACATCATCACCTAACAGAGTGGTGGAGCAAAGACCCAGATTGACTATGTATTACTAAGAATGAGGACTCAAAAAGATTGCAAGGTCATCCCTGGAGAGGTACTCTCAACACAACACAGAGTAGTGTGTGCTGAGATTAGGATCAATAGAAAGAACAAGAAAGTCATCAAACCATCACAGCCACACACACAATGGAGGGAGCTGTAGGGGGAAAACTCTCAAGTCTTTAAGGAAAAAGTTGAGGTTGTGCTTGGAGAGAAGTGTGAGGGTGATTTAAACCACCTGTGGAACCGAGTAGCCCAAAAGTTCAGAGATGTGGCACGAGAAGTGCTAGGCGTATCTAAAGGTAGGACACCAAACAACAGAGAGACCTGATGGTGGTGCAAGGAGGTCCAAGAGAGGATTAAGGCAAAACGAGACTACTTCAAGGAATGGGATCGTACTGAAGATGAAGACAAGAGGCAATAATATAAACAAGCTAAGAAGGACGCTAGGATAGCAGTTAAAGATGCACAATGCAAAGCCTTTGAGGAGTTCTATAAAAGACTGGATACAGATGAGGGGGCTAGAGACCTATATAGAATTGCAAAGGCAAGGGAAAGGAGGACTAGAGACCTAGACCAAGTAAAGTGCATAAAGGGAACAGCAGGACAAGTGCTCGTGGACAAGCAACAAATCAAAGATAGTGGAAGTCCTACTTCCACGATCTGTTCAATGAGAAGGGAATTACAGTTATTCTCCCAGATGCTCCACGAATAACAGCAGTGTAAGAGTCCCACGACCATTACACCAGATGGGCAGGGGTAAGGCAACTGGGCCTGATGATATACCCATTGAGGCATGGAAATGTACTGGAGAAACGGGTATAAGATGGTTGACTGAATTATTCAACCAAATTCTCAAGGACAAAAAGATGCCCGATGATTGGCGGAAGAGCATACTAGTCCCCGTCTATAAGAACAAAGGCGACATTCAACGTTGTGCCAACTACAGAGGAATCAAACTAATGAGCCACACCCTGAAACTATGGGAGCGGGTCATAGAAGGAAGGCTTCGCCACCTAGCAGGAGTCTCAAAGAACCAATTGAGATTATGCCAAGTAGATGAACAACAGAAGCCATCCATCTCCTAAGGAGGTCCATAGAGTACTACAGAGCTAGACAGAAGGACCTTCATATGGTTCTCATTGATTTGGAAAAGGCATATGATAGAGTGCCGAGAGAAGTCCTATGGTGGGTCCTGGAGAGGAAAGGCATCCACGAGTCCTACATACGAGGCATCAAGGACATGTACGAAGATGCTTGAACTAGTGTGCTCACTACGGAAGGGGAGACAGACGCTTTTCCCATTACTGTAGGAGTACACCAAGGATCAGCATTGAGTCCGTTTCTGTTCATTTGGTGATGGACGAGCTCACTAGGCACGTCCAAGGGGATATACCTTGGTGCATGCTTTTCGCGGATGACATAGTCCTAGTGGGTGAATCTAGAGTGGGGGTGAATGAAAAACTAGAACTTTGGAGATCGGCCCTAGAATCGAAAGATCTAAGGCTCAGTAGATCTAAGACATAATATATGGAACTTAAGTTCAGCACCTCTACCATGCCAAGCGTAGAAGTTGTACGGATTGGAACGGAGCACATACCTCATAAAGCATGCTTTAAATACCTGGGTTCCACGGTGCAGAATGATAGCGAAGTGGACGCAGATGTCAACAACAGGATTAAAGTGGGTTGGCACAAATGGAGAAAGACAGCGGCGATACTATGTGATAGGAAATTCCTGCTAAAACTTAAGGGTAAATACTATAAGACGGTAGTGAGGCCAGCTATGTCCTACGGGGCAGAGTGCCGGCCTGTAAAGTGTCACCAAACTCAAAAGATGAGGGTGGCGGAGATGAGAATGCTAAGGTGGATGTGCGGACATACAAGGAGGGACAGGATACGAAATGAGGTCATTAGAAGTAAATGGGGTGGCGCCCCAATAGAAGATAAGTTGAGAGAACAACGTTTGCGGTGGTTAGTGCGTGTTAGAAGGAGACCCATCACTGCAACTGTCAGGAGATGCGAGCAACTCCACATAGCAGACGGGAAGAGAGGGACAGGACAGCCAAAGAAGAGCTGGATGGAGACAATACGACGGGATCTTACCTATCTCAACCTAAATGATGAGATGGCTCTAGACAGAGCTGTATGGAGGACTAGGATAGGCGCACCCGATGTAGCCGGGTAGGAGCATCTGTCCACTTGTAAGCTCGATCTAGTGCCACGACTCTACGGTATGCCTATTCCACAGCTTAGACATATGGACTTGCGGTCCCAGGGGAGGCAATCAGGAATGTGGTATGTGGCATAGTGGGGCCTGGCCTAGATAGAAGAAAGAATATAAAATGAAGAAGCTGTGTTTGAAGTGGTCCAGGCACGCCAGGAGGAGACCATCCACTGCTTCAGTCAGGGATTCCGATCAGCTTCGTACCACGCTAGGAAGAAGAGGATGAAACAGGCCAAAGGAGGATCGACTGCAGTCGTATGGCAGGACCTCACCCACCTAAACCCACGGAAGGAGATGGCTTTAGATAGAGCTAGAGCTCGAGGGAGGACTAGCATAGGAGTAGCAGAGGTAGCGGCCTCGCACTGCTGCTTATCCTACTATTTATGTGTTCATAGGCGTATAGGCTTATTAGGCTGTACCTATCTACTTATACGCCTATTTGTCTAATACCAGCCTATTTGCTTATTTGTTTATTTGTTTACTTGGCATATTTGCGTATACTAGCTGCCTTGCAGGAAGGTTGTGCCTCGTAGTCTCCTCTAGGGCACTTTTATGCTATGGCTTACTCTTTTGCTTTCAGGACCTATTGCTCACAGCTCATTGCTCACAGGTTCCCATGAGGCGATGAAGACTTACCTCTTAGGTTGGGGGTCCTCGGAAACAGCCTCTCTTCAGGTTGACACCCTGAAGGGGGAAGGCTGCATACATCTACCCCCCCCCCCCCCCCCCCCCCCCCCCCCCCCCCCGGACCCTGCTTTTGCGGGAGCCCTTGAGGCACTGGGATTGTTGTCGTCGTCTAAGATAACTAAAAAACACAGAAAAAACATCAAATATAAGACAGGTGCCCGCATCATCGTAATTATATTACTTGATACACGTCATAGATTTCCTATCGAGCACCTTGTATTATATTACTTGGTACACAAATTTAATATCTAAATTAGTTACGGTTAATATTCTCTGTGGATCACCGTTACTCTATATGTATTTAATTTTCTAAAGCATCATCGCCCTTTTAATATTGGTTGCGTACGCACTTTAAACAGACCATAGATATAATTAGCAACTGTTGAAACCAATGTCGCAACAGTTGGAACAGTCAAATGAGATCGATCAAGTCGTCACTGTGATTCTTGTTGTTAATACAATAAACTAAATTGAAGATTCTTGCTCGGATTATATCGGTGCGAGAAAATGGGTCACCATAATGTTATGCTAGTATATGTGAATCAGATAAAGGCTTGGATTTGAATAGGTTATACAGATGGATCTAATCTTACAATCAACACCGATCTTTTACGAACTAGTGTTGTTTTTGTCAACTGTGTTGTATGAGTGCACCGATCTTTTTTTTTTTTTCTTTTGATTAAATAGACTAGAGTAATTTATTAAAGAAAATGCTTTGATGTAATAAGGAAATTCTTAGTATGTAAGACTAAAAGTCAATTTGACATCATTTTTTATTTGTAACTTTTCTATATTTGTGAAATTAAAATTTGGATTCTGAAATATTTTTTTGTTTTAATATTTTTGGGTTTTTTTTTTATTTTATCTAGAAAAGATAGGTAAAAAAAAAAAAAAATCAAAAACCATGGTTTTTTGCTCTCAATTTTTATATTTCCAAGGAGCTAAAAATTATATTTGGAAATAATTTTTTTATTCACTTTTTTATTGTGATTTTCACTCAAACTATAAAAGGATTTTGAATAATCAAATATACAAAAATAGTTTCCATCATATCGTCTTTAATTTCTAAAGTAAATAATATAAAGACAAAAAAATAATGCCAAATCGACTTTAACAAACAAAAAATTATTATATCATAAATGTAATATATAGTTTCTCATTAACAAATGAAAACAATATCAAATTGACCTTTAATTCAAGTAATATTTTTTTGATAACAGTTAAAAGGGTGATGTTATTTGCCATGACAAATTTATTGTAAAAGCAATATTATAGTTTTTAAGATAATTTATAGCCCTTATTATTTGTAAATCATATCATTGCTTTACAATAATAATTTTTTCTGACAATAACAACTCCTTAGTTAAATCTAGTGCCACATAATTAGTATTAAAAGTTAAAAAGTCGGGTTATTTTTATTTTAGTACCCCTATATTTTTGAAAATAATAAAAAAGACTCTGATTTTTTTGAATTAATAAAAATGCCCCTGAGGTTTTACCATGTTAATAAAAAGGTCCTCTTTAGCTTAATAACGTCATTTTTTATTGACAGAGCTGAAGTGATAACTTTTTTTTTATTTAAACTATAGTTAAATGAAAAAAGTTCATTCAATACTCATATTCTTATATTGTTAGCATAAAATTCGAGATATTATAATGTATAAAAACTAGCTATTTTTACTTAATTTATTTAAAAATATAGTTATTGAATGATATTTTTGTCATTTTAATATAGCATTAACAAAAAGCAGTATCCTGAATTACGTTGACAGAAAATGATGTTATCATGCCGGAGAGTTGACCTTTCATTAATATGACAAAAATCTTAAGGGAATTTTGATTATCTTTTATTATTTACAAAAATATCGAATACTAAAATATAAATAACCCTAAATAATTCTCTAAGTTTTTATTATTGGCTACGGAGGAGAGAGGGAGAGGGCCGTGGAACAAGAGGTGGGGCCCAGCTTACTCCCTAGACTGCCACGTGGCGAGATCTCATTGAGGGAAGGCGATGATGACGTGGTAGGAAAGAGATCCAGGGTGGCAGAGTGGGGCCCACAGTCACGGGCGGGACCCACAGGACTTGATATCGTCACCCAGCTGTCACCGTCGTACGGGACGGTGACTTTGTTTAGGTAGTCAACGGTGGGAATGTGACGTCCACCTCGTTCATTTTCCTGCACGTGAAAAATAATTATTTTATTATAAATATGACGTCCACAAATATTAATATTACTTGTAACTATATAATATAAATTAAATGAACTAATTATATTTATATGTGTGACTTATAAATTGTATTATTAATATAAATAAGAAACAAAATTACTTATATTATGACTTTTATGCATTTAAATTTGAGAAAAGAGAATTAGTTTTTATCATAAATTAAAGGGGTGAACTGATAGCAGAAAAATTCAAAAATGGAAGAGCAGAGACTTTTGGAACGAGAAACTTCTAATTAATATATAGTATATTGATGTATGGTATATTACGAACAAATATACACATGTTACATGTTATTATAAAATGAAGAAAATTATTTGAGGAGTTTTTGCAAAAAAAGAAAAAAAGACGGACCCTAAAATCTCTAGATTGGTCCTGAATGATGAAAGATTTTTCAATTAAAAATATTTTTAGAAATAAAATCAAACATTTAATTCATAAGATTTTTCATTTTGCATTTATTTTTAACTTTTATGAAAATAAAATCCTGGTTATAGAAATATTTTTTTACTCGTAATTTTTGGTTTTAGTTTTCACTTTGTACTCAAATTGAAAAAATTAAAAAACAACAAATTAAAAACTTAAAAAATGGTTTTCAAAATACGGTTTTTACTTTTAAAAAACCAAAAACTATAAGTATAAATTTTTATTTATTAATTTCTCTGATTTTTGCTCTCTTGTTTTCAAGATTTTTTCTTGTTCGAGTAAAAGTTGAAAAAAAATAACAAAAGGAAAACAAAGTTATTTTCAAACATACTTTATGATTTTTTTGTTTTAAGATTGTACAATATGTCAAGAATTTATTGATGAATTTTATTCACTTATTTTAAAAAAAAAAGTGTACATAAAATTGTTTTAGACTATAAATAGTAATGCAAAAGATAATACAAATACATGTTCATTATTAAATATAAAGCTAAATGAAGGAATATATATGTTAACTAAAAATTATAAATTAGTCATTTTATCTTCATTCCGATTAAACAGGTGAAATAGTTGTAAAAATAAAAATAGGAGTATAAACATATTTTTGTGTCGTGTGAATTAAAGAATTCTTGGAAACTGACCGGGCAAAGTGTTTGATTATTCTTATATAATAAGCTTTTTTATATTTTAGTCATAATTCGAAGTGTATAAAAAAAATAATTAAACAACTAAGTATATTTTCGAGGTATTTGTAAGTATTTTTTTTTTTTTTTTGAACCCTTTATTCACTTCATTGTTATTGCTCGCTTAACTGAAGTACTCGCACGAAGAGAAAATATTTGTAAGAGAAAATTCATTAGTTCTACGGGAGAAAAAGACTTCCTCTCGTGAAGGAAAGAAACCATTTTCGTTTGCACCACTCTTTCCGGCCTATACAAAACCTTATATTCTTGTCATTCGAGCCTAATATCATGTTCTAAATTTTATGATTGGAAAATATTGCAACAACAACAATAATAAACCCAATGTCTCAAAGACTCCCGCATAAGTAGGGTTGGAGAGGAGTAGGATATATGCAACCTTACCCCTTCAAAGTGCTACCCTAAAGAGAGACTGTGTCAGAGGACCCCTAACTTGAGAAGCATAAAAAATGATTCGAAAATATTGCATGAACTAAATTAATGTATCAAATTTATTTATTAAATGATGTGACAAAATAATCATATGATTATATTTTTACCTGAGCCAGGAAGCATGGAGGATGTTGAATATGGCGAGTCGGTCCATATGGAAAGTTGAGGAAATGGCAATGGTTATAATTCGAGTGAGAATGAAGGTGTTTGGCAAAGTGAAGCCGCTTTTTCAGCTTGAGCTTGTACCGTGCCTTGTGGTTCTGGAACCAGTAGAACACATTCTTATACTCTACTTTACCGAACTGCGACAGATAAGAGGTGATCCTCTCGATCTGGGTCGAGCTTGGGGTTTTGAGCCCGGCACCATTCATGAACAAGTCTTCAAGTATCATTAGTTGCTTTGGTGTTGGCCTCCATCTCTTTGAAGTGCTTGTTGGTGTCATTATTTTCTTCTATTTTTGTGCTTTGAGCTTTAGGGTTTTGGATGTGAGTTGCATATAAATATATAGGGGGTGCCAAAAGTTTACTGTCATGTCGTGTTTGTGTACGTGTTATCTGAAACTTTTTCTGCCTTTTCATCAACTTCTGGGTTATTTACGTTAAAGTTCTTATAATTTATTTAATGTTTCAATTTAATCTTTTTTACTTTTAATTATGTCAGTCCAGTATCTAGTACAATTTATTTTGTATCAGTTCAGTCTAACAGTGAAACTAAAGTCAATTAAAGCCACTGACATAACATTTTTAACGGTTCAAATATGTCATGAAATGACCTAATACACAATGGTTTTGATAATGGTGCGCATTTTGCTCCTATCTCCATAATTTTGTTTTGCTTAGTTACTTATCGTATTTTCGTTAACATTTTTGTTTACATTTTAATATGACAAAAGTTCCGGCCAATGGGTGAAAGCCAAATATTGGTTTTATACTCTACCCTGTCTGATCATGCAAATACCAATTAGACCTAAAGCGTGGATATTACACAAGCCACCTTGTACCTTGTACTCAAATTACATTAATATTGAAAGTAGGAGCTGTTCGAGTTCAAACTAGTAATCTCTCGGTTAACAAAGCTCTGATACCATGTCAAAAAATCAACTACTTCAAAAGTTTAAATTGATATATACACTAACATATAGGACTGTCAAGGAACAAAGTATCCCAAAAGCTTAAACTGTTTGGGCTTGAAGCGAAGATATTACGCAGGCCCACCTCATACCTTGTGCTTAAATTATTTTAATATTAAAAGTGGGGGTTGTAAGAATTTGTACTCGTGACCTCTTGGTCAACAAGGCTCTGACACCACGTCAAGAAACCAACTACCCCAAAAGCTTAAGCTAATAAGTGAAGACTTATGATTGATTTTATACTCTAACAAGGACTAATAACATAATTAAATAACCATTTTGCAAAAAAATCAATAAAAACAATTTTTGTAATAAAAAAACTATATTTTAATAATTAAATAAGCCCGGCTGAAAATGCAAAAAAAAAAAAAAAAAGAGCAGTAAAGTTTAAATGTGTCTGATAGCAGGAGAAGAGCAGTACATTATGATTTAATGATATTTTATGTACGTTTGTAGTAATTTCTATGTATTTTTATTTCATTTTTTTTTTTTTCTTATTGTAAATATTTTTTACCACTTTATTTTAGCTACGGACTTGACATCTCTTTGTAAGAGCATTTACCACTTTGTATGTACTGCATATTGCAGGTAATATTACATTATATTATAAATGTTAAATATAAAGTTTATCTATATGTTGATTTCACCAAAAAGGACACCAACACGCCGTTACCGGATCCCATTAGAACTCCGAAATTAAGCATGCTTGGGCGAGAGTAGTACTAGGATAGGTGACCCCCTGGGAAGTCCTCACCCTCAGGTTGTGGGCACTGAAAAACAGCCTCTCTTCAGGTTAACACCCTAAAGGGGGAAGGCCGCGTACATTCGCCCCCCGACCCTGGGTAGGCAGGAGCCCTTGAGACACTGGATATGTTCCTGTATTCCTATATGTTGATTTCACTTATAATTCTCACATATCTGATACACGTTGTAGTATCATATACTGCATCAAAATTTTCTGACGAAAAAATTAGCAGTGTTCTAAAGAACAATTCACCGATATCTAAATGACAATTTTTTTTAAAATCTCAAGGTGACTGATTATATTTATTAAAATGCAAGAATATATCATATTATATATTAAAAATAAAAAATGCCATGTATTTATTTAGAATATTACAATAAAAAAGATAAAGGATTATTTAAATCAAATGTCCATGTACTTTGTCCATTGTGTCAATGTAGTCTCTAAACAATTTAAAATATGTCAATTTAGTCCTTTGGTCAAATTTGAGGTAAGTTAATAACGTAATTTTGAACGACAAAAATATATTAGACGCAAATAACTTATTATAAATTCATCTAGTTACTTAATTTAACCTAATTCACGGTTGAACTATTAAAATTTTCATTAAAAACTTAACATAAATTTTTTCCTCTAAGAACCAACATTTTGAATTATACAACAACAACAACAATAGTCCCAATGCCACAGGAGCTTTAGCACGAAGTAGGGTCTGGAGGGTGGATGTACGCAGCCTTCCTCCTTCTGGGTGGAAGAGAGGCTGCTTCCGAGGACCCCACATCCTGAAGATTGAGTCGCATATTTTGAATTATACAGAGGCTAGATTAACATAATTAAAAATATAATGACTAAATTAATATAATAAATAAAGTATATGGACTTTGACATAAAAGATAAATATAAAAGATAACAATGAGAGGAAATTTTGTAATCATAATGTCAGAGGCACAGCGACAGTGTTGGGCCAGAGCCCAGATTTGGGGGGCCCGTGCCCTGCACGTGGTCTTAAATCACACTCAACAATATCACGGAATTATGACGTCATGTGACCTCAAACTGCCTCGTGAGTTCAACATCGTTGGTTGGTTGGTCTGTGTAGTAATTTATTTATTTTTAAAAATATTTAATTTTATTTTTTTTGTAAATTTATATTATATATACTAAATAAATAAATCGTGGGCTCGTCTTACCCTTAACTTAGACTCAATTGTGCTTTTTTACCATGAAGCTTGGCTCTATTCGGTTTAAACTTGTTTCGATTTGGCATATTTAAGCTGATAAATTGATTTAAACAGACTTGATTTGCCAAGTAAGCCTATGTGCTTAGGCTTGAGTTGGTAAGCTTTACGAGCTCACACAAGCTTGGAAAAGTTGAGCCTGTCAAGCTTTGGCACTTTTGCTGCGGGGGTGAATTTTTTCCGATATTGGATAGGCATTGTTATTTTTCCTTGCTTTCAGGTGAGTACCATAAAGGGACGTTATAGTATAGAAAGGGAATGTCGGTCTATCTCTTCAACATTTTGCAAATTTTGTTGTATTTTGGCCGTCATTTAGTTCTTGGATGTTTCTGCTTTCATCCTTGAGGTACCCTCATTTTTTTCGTTTTCTTTCGGGTTTCTTTTCCCGCTTTGTGGGCTTCTTCAAGTTTCTTTTCCCGTCTTTGTGGGCTTCTTTCAGCTATTTATCAAAAAATATTAGAGAAAACGGAGCAAAACGTAAACGTTCATTATGTACACAATAAGTGTAATACGTCATGAAAGAATGTTTTAGCCTGGCCTTTTCTCCAGCTGCAGACTATGGATAAAGCTGTTCTCTTTTACTTCTTGTATCTTTTGGAAGAATTATGTATATTCATTGAAGAATTTTTCCTGTTAATTATAAAAAAAATGTGTAATTCGTCATTTATAAAGTCATATATTTTCTTATTCTTTTTCAGAAACATGTTGCTATTCTATCATTTTTTATATAATAAACATATTATTTCTTTTGATATATATATATATACATGGTGGCGTTCTTATGAGAATGTGAGAGTGTTTAAGGAGCAAATTTTGGCCCTTCATTATAATGGACGGCCAAGATTTGTTGAATATTAAAAAAATAACAATTTACTGCCTATACCCCTCTCACGCTCTCACCCTCTCATAAGAACGCCACCTTTTATATATATATATATATTTCATTTTTCCACTTATATCAATGTTTGATGAAAAATGTTTATTGTTGGATTTGAAATCTTATCAAAAGAGGACACTGGAGGGAATCTAAGTAAATGAGATGAGAGAGAATCATGAATTTTTTGTCGGATTCAATAAGTATCTTTTACTAGTTATATTTAAAATAAATTAATAATACACATAATAAAAGATTATTAATTTATAAAGTTTAATTAATTAATATTTTTTATTATAATACAAGCTTTGGGAATTACCCTCTTTATTCTGTCCAACAATATCTGGAGAACCCTTTTTCTTTTGTCAGGAAGGCCAAATTCGATTGTCAAATTTGCATCTGCCTCGGTTGCCTCATTCCAGTATTATTTTTAAATGGAACGTTGATATTGGCTCCTCACTTGGTAAGCTTGGTCAGTTAGAAACTGGCTGTGTGCTTAGAATCTCGGATTGAGACTTCTTAGTTGTTTATTTTTTAATAATTATGAGCAAATGTTCTTCAGAAGAAATAGAAGTGTTTTTCAGTACAAAAGAGAGACAAACTGCTAAATAGGAGAGAAAAAAAATTAGGATAGGGAGGTGGGGACGATATGGAAAAGGCCCCGATCTAGAAGCGCAGCATGATCAAAGTTGGGAAAAAGATCCCCCGCTTTGCCTATGGTCCGCAAATGGGTACACAGTCTCGGGAGATGGCTACAATAAGCGTGGAGGCGGCTTCTTAGTTTTTTTTTTCTCAAGTTCAATTGGCATTCATGACTCAAACTACACAAAACTTGTCTCAATGCGGTTCGCCCTCGACACTTCCTTCTCAAAAGATTAGCTGATTGAAAGCAACTTGGCCATTTGAATCTGACTCTTCCGCCGTAATTTCATGGATGTTAAAGCCCAGTTCAAGCCTGTGGAAGTGAAGCTTTTTGATTAACAAAATCTTGTCCTTTGTTGTTTCAGCAATATTCTTCTTTATATACAGTATTTTTCCAGATAAACCAATTACATTGTAAACTATATTGCAAAGCGACGAGTTTCAAGCTCCTTAAATTATCAAAAACATAACATTATATTTCCGAATCTAATATTTACATGGGGCAAAAAGAAAGAAGGGTAAGGGAGGAGAAATATTTTTTAATACTCAACAAATCTTAACCGTAAATTATTTTTTTAATGTCTAACAAATCTTGGCCGTCCATTACAATAGAGGGCCAGGATTCGCCCCTCTCACGTCTTACCCTATCATAAAAATGCCGCTATATATACATATATTAAGTACTTAAATTGTATCCATTCAACAATTCCATACTTAGGGCCTGCTCAATAAAAATCCAAAAATAGTATTTTTTAAGAAAGTACATATCGTAGAAGTAGTTTTTGTCCGAAAATTTTTTAGTTTTAACTTATACGTTTTTTAAAAAATAGAAGCACTATTTTCTAATTTGATTAAAAATAAATGTAAAAACAACTTCTACTTTTATTTAAAATTATTTTTATTTTCAGGTAAAAATACAGTCTTTCAGAAGAAAAGGATAAATTGCATACCCTCCTGATCATCGCTGTTAAAGTATGAAACTATTCATGCATCTTTACTCATTAGTTTAAACTTTTGGGAGAGTTAGTTTCTTAACATGATATCAGAGCTTTATTGATAATCAAAAGATCACGAGTTTAAATCTTAATAATTTTTACTTTTATTATTAAAAAATTTAAGCATAAAAAATAAGATAGGCCTATGCACCGTAAATAATTTACAATACACATGCTTGTTGTTCCCTGAACAGCTTGCATATCAGTAAATAATTTAGTAAATGTAGTCGTACAAAATATGCTAATATTCATTTTAAAAATATATTTATTCACATTTCTGATACATAATATAATATTATGAGTCTAAAATCAATTAACATAACGGGTGTTGATACTTTTAAAAATAGTTATTTTTCAACCGGGTTGATGATGTCGTTATTAACTGGCCTATTTAAGGAAGTTCTATTTTCTATCTGAGTAACTACACATATTTTACCTACTTTCTAAAAAACTAATATAGAAATTAAATTCATAAAAAATGCAACTTCTTGTAGGAATTTAATTCATAAAACAGCCAAGTGAGGCCTTAATATATACGTCCCGTTTGGTATGCAAGAAGTAAACGCAAAAAGTAAAAAATTATGGGAAGTATAGATTCTGACTCTTATATAATTGACACGAAGCAGCCAGAATGTATGTATTCAGAGCGTAGAAAATAACTTATTTAGCAACCTTATATAAATATAAGTTTTAATTTTTTCATTTTTAACTATTCTTTTCAAAAAATTTGTATTTTCTACACAAAAATTAAATTTTTATAAAATATTATTTTTTTATATAAAATTTAATTTATGTAGCAACTAAATGAATAAATAGTACATCATTATAATCAGCTTTTATAAATGTTAGTGGTGCACACGTCATAAATATAGGAAGAGGGGCTGACGCTGAATTGAAATTACCCAAGGGCAGATGTACAGTGACGTCACTCTGTACCCCCCGTGCAAAACACCCCCACTTTTTATTACTCACGTGACCCACCTACTCAATATTATATATTTCTTTTCTTTTAACAACACTGTTTAAAAGGGTTATTTAAATCAAAGGTTCCCATACTTTGTGTATTATGTTAATTTAATTCTTATACTTTTAATTATATTAATTTAGTTTCTATATGATTTAAAATGTATCAATTGGATCTTTAGAGCAAATTTATGTTAAGTTTTTAACGAAATTTTTAATAGGTCGGCTATAAATTGGGTTAAATTGAGTAATAGATGAATTTATAATAAGTTACTTACATCTAACATAATTTTATTTGTTAAAAATTACGTCATTAACTTAACTTAAATTTGACCAATGGACTACATTAACACATTTTGAATTATTCAGGGATTAAATCAACACAATTAAAAGTACAAGGACTAAATTGACATAAATAACCCTTTATTTTATCTTATATCATATATCACTTAAGTAATTTAAAATTTGAATATTCATTATTTAAGTATTTTAGTGTTTTAATATATATAAAGGCATCCTGTAGCTTCAACAAATTTTAGTCCCTTGGTCAAATTTTAGTTGCATTATTTACACAATTTTTAACGACATAATCGTATTAGATGTAAGTAACCCACTACAAATCTATCTATTGACTCAATTTAACCGAATCCATTGCCAAAATATTAAAAACTTCACTGAAAATTTGACATAAATTTTAAAAGGATCAAATTGACCCAATATGAATAGTACGGGGACTAAATTGATATATATAAAAATATAGAGACTAAATTGATATAATAGACAAAATACTAGGACCTTTGGCTTAAAAAACCCTTTTTTTTTAATTAGTTTGAAAGTAAAATTAACGTTAAATTAGGCAACGAACTTTTCATTGCTGAGGAAGAAGTGGGTTTAAATTAGAACAACACAAGGTGGGTTCGTGTTGGGTCATCTTCATATGAAACGATTGGCTTGGCATTGAAAATTAACTTAACTTTAATTTTATCATATGTTTAAATTGAACTAATATAAAGTGTATATAAACTAAATTGATATAATTAAAAGTAATAGTATCAGACATACTCGAGTGCACAATGCATATAAACCTTTGAAATAAATAAAATTAAAAATAATAATAGAATGATGAATAAAGCCGTAGGTATAAAAACAAAGCTCGCAATATCGATTTGATCTGATTATACACAGTCAATTGGCACTGTGTCATGTTTGGGAGTTTTGATGAAAATGGTCGGGTGCTCGAAGCAGATTCCCACATGCTTAATGCCTCTACATCGTTTCTACCGCTACTTTTGTTTTGCTTGGGCGTGATATGCTTCTATTGTTGGTGTAACTTGCCTGCATAAGGAGTTTTTCGAAATGATGTCTAACTATGTTACTTGTGTTAGGTTTTTTTTCAATAGTTAGTGAGAAAGTTCTCAGTACAAGCCAACATATCCACCGCAGCGGAGGCCGAGAAAGCCCGCACGAGCGGGACATACTTGTTTTTGGTATTGGATGCATAAGTTGGTTTCTTTATTTGCCGTTTTTAGTTGTTTGTTTCTTAGATAGCTTCTACTGGCGCTTTAATGTTATTTTTCCCTTTTCTACACTATATGTGCCTCTTAGGTCTCCTGTTATGAGATGCCGATTTTTGTATCTCAAATTCTCTTGCTACTTATTGAAAAAAAAAAAAATACACAATCAAAGGTTATTAGCTAATAGATAATTAATCTTATACTAACTTTTAGAACAATTTTCTAATTATATGAATTGATATAAATATATGCATAAATTCAATATGTTTAGTATTTTATATATATACCGCAGGTAATTAAAGCGAAAATGTTGAGCATACTTTTGAAATATGTCTTTTGGGGATCATTTTGACGTAATAATTGTATATATGACATGTCTTTATCTTAATATTTATTTTTCTGAAAATGACTTTTCATTAATCTATAAAGTATATATCTCCAACAACGACAAATCCAGTGCCTGGAGGGCTCCTGCACTTCCGCTCGCACGGGATCTGGATAAAGTATATATCTCCAAAAATTACAAATATAGATCATCCGGTACAAATAGAAGCCGAATACTTATATCCGCGCAAATGGGTATGGTTAACTAGGTAGATCGCCAAAAAAGCTAGTTCAGATAACATAAGCCCTAAGGGTTGGTCATCGAGGTTTCAGTTCGATAAAGGAGGTCCAATTTCAAGTGTGGTTTCCCTTCCTTGGTTCCAGAAATTCATCATAATTGTGTTGCGGTTTGTCCCCTCAATGGATTCAGTCAAAACCCAAAACAGCCCTTTTATAATCACAGGGTCGGACATAACCCCGAGCACCCGCTTAGAGCTCCCGAATTAAGGGCCCCAAATTTTTGAAGCTGTGATTTTAAAATATCAATTCTTAGTATTAGTAAATTTTACAGTCGAAATTATTATACTTTATTGCATATGAAGGGGCCCTTTGAGAATTTCATTTGAAGCTCTGAAAATGTCAGGACTGGCCCTGTATAATCATATTATAAGATTATTTTTGTTAGATTGTATCTCAAATTCCTTGGATTTATGGAGTATAGCAGGAAGCGCACCGATACGCAGAAGCACAGCGAGTCTAGAGGGTTCACCAATCGATTGGGAGTCCAAATTCCATGCGGGTATAAATACAATGCTAGGGTTACGTATTTCCGTATCCAAAAAAAAGAGAGCTGCATGTACGTGAGAGAAGAGAGAGAGGGGAAGTGAATTATAATTCTTCTATTGTTTCTCGTTCAATAAAAGTTCTCCATCTCTGCCCGTAGTTTTTCTCCCTCTCGGTTGTAGAGGAGTTTCCACGTAAATCATTGTATTCTTCTGTTTGTTCTCTTTTATCCTGGTTTTACTTCTCGTATTTGTTATAATATTTAAATCGAATCCAATTCTCGGGTTATTTATTCCGCACAATTTTGACAATAACGTTTGCATGTCCACTTTGAAAGAGAAATGTAGTGAAGAAGATGAGATGAGTCACTTTCCAGGGGTTATGTTTTAGCATTAATTTTAAATGCCAAAAAGAAGCTTTAGTAAAAAATACTACTGTAAAAAAATAATAACAATGTTATATAGCCACGTGAAAATATATTAAATATATTGCATTTAATTATCATATTACTGTACTCATTAATTTTTTATTTTTTATTTTTAATAAATAAAGAGTGGAAGCTCAATATACAAAAGCGGTGTCCCAACAATCGGGGACCCGAGAGTCAACAACAACAACAATAATCCTAGTGCCTCAAAAGGCTCCCACATAAACGAGGTCTTGAGGGGTATATGTACGCAGCCTTCCCCCTTCCGGGAGCTACTCGGAAGGGAGGCTGTTTCCGAGGATTCCCAACTTGAGACGCTTGTCAGCAACATAAGCATGGTTGCCTGTTAGAAGGAAAGCAACAAAGCATGAGCAGTATGAAACAGAGGGTGAGCAAAACAGACTAACTCAAAGCAAGTCAAACGCTAGACAACTAGGCAAATAATAGGCAGGTAGAATACCGATTTTCTATAAATAGATAAACATATATCAAATAGTAAGTAGGTAAGTAGTGAATCAAGGGAGCCAGCATGCACATAAGTGTGCTAAAGAGGAAGCCAAAGGCCTAGCACTAAAAAGCTAGATTACCCGACTCCAACTACTGCATCTGCTACTCCTATGCTAGCCCTCCATTAGGCTCTATTTAAGGTCATCTCCTCCCGAAGGTTTAGGTGGGTGAGGTTTTGGTGGATCGTCTCTAGCCATTTCTTCTTTGGCCTGCTTCTTCATCTCCTGCCTAGCATAGTATGAGGCTGTTCGCATCTGCGGACTGGAGCGTTGATGGGTCTCCTCCTAACATATCCGAAGCACTTCAAACGTTACTCACTCAATTCTGGGACCAGAGAGTAACAAGAACAAAAACAAAACAGAACAATGTATAACAAAAAACACACCCACACCCACATTGCAGCTCCAGATCGCCGACACACAAAAATATACGGAAATTCTTACTTTGTTACCCTGAGATTTGATCATCTATAATTTAGGTGCTTTGATGCTTTAATATATATAATGAGATACCCTGAGATTTGAATGTTTTATCATTTAGATATTCTAAGTTGGAATTTGATGAATTTTATGAGAATTAGACTAATTTTATATAAAAATGCTAACTACAAGAATATATATAAGTCATATCAATTTCTTAACAAAAATTCAATGATTTACAACAATATGTTCGCTGAATTTTTATATAAACTAGTTATATATTACTAAAATTACATGTCATGGTAGTATTTTTGGTAAAAAATCACCAGATTCTGATGAATATAGTTATATATTGTCGGAATGAAGTTTTACTTTAACTTTTTTCAATGAAAATCTATCAAACTTTGAAAGAAGCGTACCTGACTAATAAAATTTTAGAATTTTAGGGTACCTAAGTGATAAAATTTCTAAACCTCAAGTTACCTCATTATAATTTTTTCAATAAATAAAGAACGGAATCTCAATATAGAAGCGGCAACCTAACAATCGGGGGCCCAAGAACAACAATACAAGATAAATAACTAGTTAAACCTCAGGTACCTAAGTGATAATTTTCCAAAAAGTATCATATATCTGTATACTATATGTATAGCTTCAGGCCTCATTTTTTCGAGTTTGCCTGTCTTGTATCGGCACTCCGGTGTCACTTATCGAAAAAAAAAAATGTATAGGTACATGTGATAATATTTGTGGTACCCAATTTTGTAAACAAAATGAGCAAATCATCCCAACTGTAGGCTTTTCTGGTGGCCATAAATAAGCTTTTTTTTTTTTTTTAAAATAATTATAGAGCAAAGCTCAATACCAAAAGCGGCTGCCCCTAATCGGGGCCCCCAAATAAGTTCATTGTTACTGCCGTATTTGTATTGTTATTTTTATTTTTTTTTGACTTTGGTGTAAAATTGCAGTAATGCATAAATTCTCATAAATTTTAAAACTATTGTAAAATTTAGGACATATTTGATTATACTGTACAATTATTATTTTATTGTATGGGGTAAACCCTCGTATATAATAGAAAAAGCTCTTTTGATTAATTTGAGACGGTTTAAAAAAAATAAGGATGTTAGGTTGTTATCTACTTCAGATCAAAAAAATTGTTATTTATTGCAACTACGCTAACTATTCTTTGGCATATTTGGTTGGAAAAAACAGCAGAATATTCACGGACAAATGCAATCCAAAGAATTTCTTATAAAGAACATGGTTTTTAAGGTTGAGTAATGCTACACGATACGAGAAGAAGGTGCACGAAAATGCCACAAAACTAGTTCACGACAAACTAGATCCTCAGCACCTGTTTCTCATGACATTTTCATGGCTTTTTTTCTCGCGACATACAGTATTTTCGTTTAAGGTTTACTTTGGACTAAAAATTTTGCAGGCTTTTCAGACAAACCGAGGAGAGACTAAAGTGCTTTGCTGAAGTAGATTTCTATTTTTCTATTTCTTTTCTTCATTAGGACAATGCTCTGATCCTTAATGTTTTGTATATCTTTTTTTTTCTTAATTTTACTTCTTTTGTTATAAGAAATTATGATTGAATGTACTTTTTATTCTTCTGTTTCTAATTCGACTTTAAAAGATAAACATTATTTTTTTATTTCTTTTACTAAAATAAAAAAGTTAGTTTGCCTTACCTTTTTTATAATTAGTAGGGAGAAGAGAAACCTTCAAACGGTGCAAAAGTCCATATAATGAACGAAGAGCAAACAAATAACAAAAAGTACAAAGAAACATAAAGTGATCATCTTAAACAAAAGTTGGCACTATGATCAAACCTCCGAACATGCACTTAATGATGCAAATGAGGACGAAAATGATCCAATCGGGACCAGAAAAGAAGGAAAGTAGGCTCGATATTGGTTGGAATCGCATTAGTGCTGGGAGAAAGGAGATTTGGATCATCTTAAGCACACAACCAGTGGCTGAATTAATTAGGATTTTTGCTTTATTTTGTAGTCAAGTATTAAATTTTGTAGCGTGCCAGAGATGAGGGTGCTACGGTGGATGTGTTGATATACAGGAAGAATAGGATTAGAAATGATGTCATAAGAAGAAAATTGGGTGTGGCCTCGATCGAGGATAAATTGAGGGAGCAGCGTTTACGGTAGTTTGGGCATGTTAGGAGGAAATTGACCACTACCCCTATTTCTATACTACAATAGGAAGGAGAAGGAGAAGGAGAGGTCTGCCAAAAAAGAGATGGATAGAAATAATCTAAAACGGCCTCATCCACCTATACCTACACGAGGAGATGACCCTAGATAAAGCTCAATAAAGGGTTAGCATAGGAATAGCTGATGTGGCGATTTAGAATTAAGGAGCATATTTTTAGCTAGTACTAGTGCACCTAGGCTTATATGTTTGCCTGTGTGATTTACTTAATATGTCTAGGAGTTGTTTATGGCCTAAATCTACTTCATGCTTCATGCTTTATATTTTATGCTTCATGCTTGTATACTTGTATGCTTCTCAGATTGGGGGTCCTTGGACACTACCTCCGTTTAAGGGTAGCACCTTAAAGGGGTAAGATTGCGTACATCCCTCTCCCTCCAAACCCTGCATGCGCGGAAGCCTTTGAGACATTGGGCCGGTTGTTGTTGTTGTTGTTGTTGTAGTGTTTATAGCCATCCTTATTTTTCATTTATTTTATTATTATTTTTAAGGTTTTTTTGAGTTGTATTATAATTAGGTTAGGTTTTTGAGTTATACTAAGTTTAGTTTAGATTTATGAATCATATTAGACTTAATCTTTTGTTTAGTTGCCTATAAATAGGCATTATGCCATATTTGTTAGAAAATTTTTATTATTTGATAAATTTGATGAGTTGTTTTGTCTTAAGTTGATCTTTAAAGTTTTTATTTTAAAAAAAAATTATTAAAACTTCATAACTCCTGTCCTTAACCTAAGAGGGTACCAACACACAAGTATCAAATCCTATTATAACTCCGAAATTAAGCGTGCTTGGGCGAGAGTAGTATCAAGGTGGGTGACCTCCTGAGAAGTCCTTGTGTTGCACCCCTCAGGTTGGAAATTCTCGAAAATATACCCTGAAAGGGAGAAGGCTACCTACATCTAATCCTCAGACCATGCTTAGGCGGGAGTCATTGGGTGGAGCACCGAGAATGTTGCTTTTTATAGCTTCTGTCTTTAAATTATTACTTAGATATTCGTAAAATCAACGAGTTTTAGCCGAATTGCATCATTTAATATAATATGCGATAAATGGGGTGAAGTCAGAAATCAGAGAAAATAGGAAAAATTTTCTGATAAATGTAAATGCGAAATAAATACGTGGTTCCTACATATTGTACCCTCTCTCAAATAGTTTGTCGTCAGTGAGATGACCTCGGCATCTCCAAAAAAAAAAAAAAAAAAAAAAAAATTTTTTAAGTGATAAGGTGGTACTAAATAATATCTTAGCGAAATTACTACTTAGGTATCTTTAAATTTGAGCATTTATTATTTAGGTATTCTTGTGCTTGGGCGAGAGCAGTATCAAGATAGACGACATCCTGGAAAGTCCTCACCCTTAGGTTAGGGGCACTGGGAAACGGCCTCTTTTCAGGTTAACACCCTGAAGGGAGAAGGTTGTGTACATCCGCTCCCCAGACCCTACGTAGGCGGGAGCCCTTAGGGCACTGAGTATGTTCCTTTTTTTTGATATTTTAATATATATATATATATAATAGGGTACCCTGAAATTTAGACATTTTATTACTTAGGTACCTGAAGTTTTAAATTTTTAGCAATGAGGTACTTTTAGTTAAACATTCGTTGACGTTTGTCAGAAAATGTTAAAATTGAACTTGACTTCAACAATATATAAGTATTTTTATTAGAATTTGATAATTTTTTTACCAAAAAACGAAAATGACACATAATTGTGGTAATTTTTAGGTGGTCTATATTAACATTCGGTAAATATTTTATCACAATTTGCTGACTTTTTAGTTAAAAATTCGTTGACTTTTGTCAGAAAATGTTAAAATTGAACTTAATTTCAATAATATATAAGTACTTTTATTAGAATTTGATAGCTTTTTTACCAAAAAACGAAAATGACACACGATTGTGGTAAATTTTAGGTGGTCTATATTAACATTCGGTGAATATTTTATCACGATTTGCTAACTTTTTAGTTAAAAATTCGTTGACTTTTGTCAGAAAATGTTAAAATTGAACTTAATTTCAATAATATATAAGTATTTTTATTAAAATTTGATAGTTTTTTACCAAAAAATAAAAATGACACATGATTGTGGTAATTTTTAGGTGGTCTATATTAACATTCGGTGAATATATTTTATCACAATTTGCTGAATTTTTTATGAAAACATTGGCACTAGTTTATATATTATCATATTTATATATTATATTAATATTTTTGTATCAACTTGATTAGTTTCTTACAAAAATTCATCAAATTCCGTCATAAGATACGTAAATAATAAAATATTCAAACCTCAGGGTACCCTATTATATATATTGAAACATTAAGATACTTAAGTGATAAATGCTCAAACATCATAATAGTCCCAATGTCTTATAAGTGTCACTATTCTGATCAAAAGAAAAAATTAAAAATAAGTGTCACTAACATACAGGAAGAGGAGAGAATCTAAGATTCATACTCTGGAAGTGAGTAGTTTAACCACTATACTGAATCCAACAGCTCGTGTCAAAATTAAGGGTTTAATGTAAATTTTATTTAACTGATTTTTTAGTAGATTTTTAGCCTACAGAGTTTACATATATGGTTCCACGTATAATATCGTGCAAGGTTTTATCTTAAAACTAATTGATCTTTTGCAACCGGAATTGCTACACTAGAGTTATTTGTTGATCTTTTATCTCGTACAACTACAACTAGAAATTGTCTTATTAGATTTACACGTGGACTCCCTAAGATTTAGTCGTAAGGATGTCAAAAAGTCAGCTTAATCGTATCTTGTATAACCCTTTTTATATTATAATAATACCAAATACTATATAAAAGAATATAGACATTTTAGTATTCTGATATTTTTGAAAATAATAAAAAGGACCCTAGGTTTTTGTTGTATTAATAAAATGGACCATATTCGTCGTGATAGCGTCATTTTCTATCAACAGAGTGGATATTGTAACTGCATTTTATTATTACTACAATCAAATGGCAAAAGTACCCTCCAATATCTATATTCTTACTTCATAAGTATAAAATTCGATATATAATATTGTGTATAAACTATCTACTTTGCTTAATTTGTTTAAAAATATTGTTATCGAAGGGTAATTATTGTCATTTTACTGTAGTATCAATAAAAGAGCAGTTCCCAGGTCAGCTCAGTCGATGAAAAATGACATAATCACGTCAAAGATTGGCCTTTTTATTAATACGATAAAAACTTTAGTGACCCTTTTATTAATTCAAAGAGATAAGGTCCTTTTTATTATTTTTAAAAATACCGGGATACGAAAATATAAATGATCCATATATATACATGTAACTTTATGATGTATCATACGATGTTGTATTTTCAATCATAGATGATAATATGCCGTAAAAGGAAACTCATAATATAATTATTTTTGTAAAAATCATAACAAATTAGGGATCTCATTATGAATCCAATAATTACATATTTGTTTGCATATTCATAAACTGGTTATGGATCCCAACATCACGATAAATTGTAGGATAAATTACATATCTGTACCCTGAGATTAAATATATTAATATTTTTGTACACAAACTTTATGAAATAATTTGTTACTACAGTGACATATATTTAATAAAAAGTATTGTGAAACATGAATGGGAGATCTATTTTGCACCCTTATACACTGTTTTTTGGATAATTTTATTACATATATGTAACTTTTGGATTAAAAATTATTTCATAAAGTATGTGGATTAAAAAAATTAATACACCAAATCATGAGGTACACATATTAGTAGTATATTATGACATTACAGTTTATTTTAGGAGTTATTTAAGATGCATTTTGGCCCAGATATCTATTTTTCTGAATACGTTAAACAATTTAAATCTTAGGATATATCATTATATATATTAAAATGTTACAGTAAATTTTCTTTTAATTAATAGCCCAATTTGGGCAAAATTTTTTCTTTTTGGGCCCAAACTGGGCTGACTACAGGCCCAAAAAGGTTTAGGTCAAGATTCTTTTTCCTTCAATCTAAATGGGCTAGTCCTTCTCTTTACTTGGGCCCAAATAGCTTTATCTTTATTAATTATGGTTATGGCTTTTACCCAATTATCAAACAAGGATAACTTATTTACCGATTTTTATCTTTATCTCTCTTAATTTAAGACAACTAGATAAGGGTAGAATATTACCATATTCTTCCCGTCTTTACCGACCCGACCTTGACCTGAAAATTTTAAAATTTATTGTCACCCGAACCCGAAAATAAACCGACCTGAATTTGACCCGATTCTAAGTTGACCCAACCCGAGCTGACCCAAAACCCGAATAGCCGGACCCGTAATGACCTGAAACCCGAACTAGACCCGTCCTATATCGTGAAAGACCCAAACAGAAATTCAGTTTATCATATAATCTAAATAAATGCTAATTATAGTCATTATGTTTTGTAGTTTTAATTGCAAATTTTAAAATCGAATAAATATAGTGCCAAAATAACTTGATTGATCAACTTGAAATCCGACATGAACTAATGATACTCAACCCGATACGAGGTTAACCCGACCTAATGTAGACTCAACCCGAATTTAACTCGATCCAAGATAAACCCGATCCAAACTAACCCGATTGCCGAATATAAATATTATCTTACCTTTTATTTCTTCACCGAGTTGTCAAATAAGACATTAAGTTCCTTCTTTTAACACAATCAACAAAACCCTAGGGAGCCTCTCTCTCAAAAATCTCGCTCTCTCTCCTCCTTTCTCTCTCTTTCTCTCTGTGGATAATTCGAAGATGGAGAAAGAAGAAACAAAAAGGAACAAGAAGAAGAGGAGAACGAAACTAAACGTCACCGTTGAGACCATTAACGAGAACCCTAACAAGTTAGCCCCTTTTGTGGGTTACTTCCCCTCCGGGTTCGACCCGACCCGCCAACCCAACCCACCAGAAGTTCAAGTCTGCAGGCACAGGTCCAGACCCAAGAGGGTCCAGCTCGTCGTCAAACCAAATGGGTCGGGCGTTGATTTCGTCGGAACTAACTTTTCCGGCGAGGCCACTGCCGGAAAGATGTGTACGTATGCACTTGGGTTGCTTGATAAGGAAACCCAGAAACTTAGGGTTGTTCCTATTGCTTCTAATAGGGTAATTTCTCTCTCTCTCTGCTGAGATTTTTGTTTTCGGGATGTGTTTAAGTTTGTTCAAATTGGTGTCTTGTTGGTTTTTGGTTGAAAATGATGTTTGTTGTTCATAACTTTGTTCGAATTAGTCTCTTAATGTGTACGTGCGCTCTCGGGATTCTTGATAAGGATGCCTGGAAACTTAGGGTTATTCCTGTTGCTTCTAATAGGGTAATTTCTCTCTCTGCTGAAACTTTATTGTTTTCAGGAGCTTATCACTTACGTATCCTGAGGCTTTGAAGATTTATAATTTGAGTACCATCATACTTCACGAATACAATGAGGTATCCAAGTTTAAAAAATTTTCCCCTTGGGAACCATAAAATGTAAAAATTTTATCAATTAAGTATCATTTGCCAAAAATTGATAGCTAGGTGTCCTCTATCATAATATTATGTTTTTTTGTCGTAAAATGCTATGCTACTATGACACTTTATTTTGTTGATATATTATCTTGGGTCATAATTCAATGAGTTTGGCAAGAAGGTATGGGAAGAGATATGTTGTTGGAGTAGGATTAGCTTCTCAACGAGCCTTAAGCAATCTTTTGACTGGTTTGGCAAGAAGGTTCGAAGTCGTCTTCCGGAGTCGCTTACAAAACGAGCATGCCTAGCAGCTACGGTCTATACAATTTGGGATACGAGGAATGCGGCAATTTTTAAAGATCAAATTAGGGACCCGAGTTGGGGGATTCGAGAAATTCAGAAGTTAGTTTGGTATCGTCTTAATTTTGTGAGCTAATTTTATGTTTGAGCATTGAGTGTGTTAGTAGGAGTGTCTAGAGGCTTTGGGCCTATATACTTTTGATACAGATTGTATAAATTTTTGATATATGAAGAATAGAGCGCTTGCCTTTTTGGCAAAAAATAATTCAATGAGGTTTTTTTTTTTTTTTTTTTTTTACAATATCAATATAATTCATATGTATTGTTGTAATCATGTATGAAGACAATATTTTATGGTGAAAATTTATTGGATTTTGACAAAAATTCATCATGTTCTGACATTGGATTCTTAAATGATAAAATTTTGCGACATTAGGGTATTTTATTGTATATATTGAAATATCAGTGTATTTAGGTAATAAATGTCCAAACCTCAGGATACATAAGTGATAAATTCCCTATTTTTGAGATGGCTTGAGAGAGAGAGAGAGAGAGAGAGAGAGAGAGAGAGAGAGAGAGAGGGGGGGGGGGGGGCGCTCGGAAACAGCATCTTTTCCACTTGGAAGGGGGAAAGCTGTGTACATCTACCCCCGCAGACCCTGCTTATTGCAGGAGCCTGTGAAGCACTGGGACTGTTGTTGTTGTTGTTGTTTAGGAGGGGGGGCATGTTTCGTATTATTTTTGTCATTTAAAATTGACATTATATTTTGGATACGGTTTTTATTTTTGGGTTTTGGTTTTTCTTAGTTTTTTCCTAGTTTGGGTGAAAATGAAAACTGAAATCAAAACAAAAAAAATCTGTTTTTAAAAACCAAACACTACGAAGAAAAAATAATATCAATAGGCGATTGAGAATTGGCTTATATTTTAACATGTCTTTTCACATGAATGCTATTGGGCTTGACATTTGATAATCGAGAAGCCCACCTTATGTTATATTGAAATTATCTTAATATTAAGAGCATGGATTATTGAGATTTGAATCCGAGACATCTTAGTTAAAGATGCTTTGATACTGTTTTTAACGAATTAATTATCTCAAAAGTTTAAGTTGTTATGAACGCTCAAGAAAAGTCTATAGTCTAATGAGAGGGAGAGAGTCTATAGTCTAATGAGGACTCAAAAGTTTTAGTTGTGGCTTTGAATGGATGATTGTTTGTTACGGATCATAGTTACAGGAAACTCACAAAATGCTAATGTTTCATGCTCATAGATGTAATTATGTGTTTCAAAGTGAGGTTCACGTTTTAAATGTAGATCAAACTTAATGAAAACACGATTCAAACAATTGTTGAATCATTTTGATAAGAAGATACATCTTAGATGAATGGTTGGCTAACTATATCACTTGATTCAAAGAATGATTAAATTGTATGGATATGTAGGAGTCAGTTTTTTGTTGTCAACCTGATAACCTTCCTGTGACTTTCCGCTCCCTTGTACCCGCTTCTGTTCCTTCTCCCACTCCATTCGCTTCCACTTTTCTTCCATTTCTCCCTTGTTATTGTTTGCTTATATGAATGAATAGCAAGAACAATCTTATAGTAGAAATTGTCTTCCTCTCAAGGACAAAAGAAATCGTTTTTTCTCAGCACCACTCGTTCCGTGCCATCCCAAGTCTCATACTCTTCTAATCCGAGTTTAATGTCAAATGTGCTAAATCCGAACCTTATGCTCAGTTATGCTATGAAATTGATCTCTGAATCTAGACCAATATCAATTTTGAAGGAAAGAAATTATATTTGGTTAAAAGTATTTTGAATAGTAATATTTCTAGAAGGAAACCAGATTTTTAAGTAAATGGAACCTTCATTACAGTGGGTCTCTTCTGCTAGGTGCCTGATAAAGGAAGCAAAAGGTTATGTCCCTTCTTCTGCTGGTTTATTATATCATATGTTTAAGTAAAGTTAACTTTGGGCGTGTTTGGTGTGTTTTCTGTTTGGGTCTTTTTGGTTTTTTAGAAATGAAAAACCATATTTTCGAAAAGGATTTTTCTTGTTTTCTGTTTTTAGTTTTTCCGAGTTTGAGTTGATGCTTAAAACAGGTAACCAAAAACAAGAATAAATAGCTTTCAAAACCCTATTTTTAGTTTCTAAAAAGCCAAAAAATTGCAGATAGACACAATACCAAATATTCGCTTGAAATAATACGAGTTTTGTTGTCTCTGTTGCTTAACAAAAGGATTGAAGGAAAATTAAGTCAAATGTTTGGTTGCTTTCAGTAAGAGGTTTCTTCTCAAAATTGACTGGTTCTTAGGTCATTGTTGAGTATGAAATTCCATTTGTTTGGCAAATATCTTGCTTTTAACATCATAAAAAATTTCGACGTTGTGTTTTCTGTTATTGAGGCCAATTTCCCACGTCTTTCTGCGTTTGCTGGCAGCACGGTTAAACAGATTGCTAACAATAGGGTCAGTTGGGTGAGATATATGTTCCGAAATTTTTGTGAATGAAGATCACAAATCAGTTCAGAACATTGAAATAACTTTCTACTGATTTGTTTCGAATGATTTAACATTTCATGTATTCAGTTGGCAAATCAGTTTCAGTAAGGTAAATAATTGCAATTGGTAGAGAGATATAGCGATGCAGCACAAGAGAAGAGCTTTAATCATGGGAGACATTGTATATTAGATTTTGTTAGACTATTTGTTAGACGTTTTACATGAGGAGAAATTAGAACTTGGTTGCCTTTATGGATATAATGAGCTTAGATGACCCTTTTCTGTTCCTTTTTGGTGCTTTTATGTTAGTAAATTGGAGGATAAAAATAGGGTTATGTATGAGACGTGCTGACCCGAAGCTCATTAGGCTTGATGCTTGGCTCTGCTTGATCCCAACTTGGTGAGCTTTGAGCTAAGCTCACCTTTATTTAGACTCATTTAAGCTCTATCTAGGCTCATTTGGGCTTAAATTGCATATTTTATCCCTAAAAGCATCTACACCGGTGTTTGATGCGATGGAAGAAGTTTCGATTTTTTTCTTTTTTTATCAATTTTGGCCCAGTCGAGTTTGAAGGGATACTTTCTAGAAGGAAAATGTTGTACTTTGAACTTTAGTTTCTCAAAAAACCAAAAGCTGCCAATAGAGAACGACACCAAAGAGGCCTAGCTTTGTTGTCTGTTGCTTGTGATGTAACAATAGGAATTGGTGAAAAATTAAGGCAAATGTTTACTTGCTTTCAGTAAGAGGTTTGGCTCAAAGTTGACTGGTTCTTAGGTCATACTTTAAGAAACTTCATATGTTTTTTTTTTTTTTTTTTTTTTGGGGGGGGGGGAGCCTTTTGTCACACCAAAAAGGCAAAAAAAAATTTCAACGTCATGCTTCCTATTATTAGGAAAATTATCGTATGGCCTCTTTTGGTTGCCATATGAATTGAATTCCTACGAGAAGTTGTATTTCCTAGGAATTCAATTCCCGTATCAACTTCCCAGGAAGTACATACAAAGTGTTTGGTTGCTGAGATGGGAAATAGAACTTCCTTGGGTAGGTTAGTTAAAAATAAAGGAATTATAATTTACCTAGGGCGCTTGGTAAGTTACTTGTTGCATTTTAAAAGAATTAGGAATTGCTAAGTAATTTCTACTTCCTGCCAACCAAACAAGAGTCAAAAGTTTGTATTTTTCGTGAATTTATACTTCCAATGTTTACTTCCTGCATACCAAGCGAGGTCTATGTCTTTCTACTTATGCTGGCACTGTGTTCAGTGAGATGTGTGCTCTGATATTTTTGTAACAAAAATTGCAAACCAGTTTAAAATATGAAAACCACTTTGCTAGTTTGTTTCGAATAATCACAATCGCCTGCGATCTTGTTGGTTTTTTCGGAAGGGACCATGAGTTACTTTGAAGCCTCATATCTTTGGAATTTCAAACGAATAACCATACCATTATTCCTTACACCTCTTTGCAAAAACATTTGTAAATATACGTTAAATAAATAAAATAAAAACATAAATGAGTTGTGGAGGCTGTTATAGAAGTCCTGTTACACAACAATCATTCTTGTAACAGTTTCTTAAAAATCTGTTACGTAATAGCATTTAAGTTACATAGCAGTCTTTGTTCGAATCCATGACTGTGACCCATGTTTATGGATGTACATTGAGGAACAGACGTCTCGATTCTTTGCTATTGCTCAGCGTGTTGCACATGGGACTTATTCATTTTCATTACGAGCTTGCAAAAATGTACTTCTATGTCTTCATCTTTTGAAGTATACTATGTAAAGTTGTGATATCCACTTTGCGCAGATATTTAGATTGGATCCGAAAGTCAGAGGGAAAAGCATAGAGAAGGAACCATCAACTCCAGCTGCGGGAGAACTTAGTGGAAAGAAAAGATTAGAAAAAATCCGAGATCTTACTAATGCTTATGGTACTAAAAAAGCCATTAAGATGGTATGAACGCTCTACTCTTCATCATCGTGCTTTCATTTACATCTTTCAAGCTTTTTTCTGCATAAAAAATAACAACTTTCTGGATTTGATTTTTCAAACTGAGTAGTTGGATTCTCTTTCTTTGAAGTTTTGCGTCTCTGTATTTGAAACTTTAGAGAACGAGTAGAAGTTCTCGTTTCCCGATAGCATTTCAACATAAGAAGTGGCTGAAGTTTTTCCCTTTCTATCCGTATAAAAAATGGGAAAGAGACTTCGAACTCTGATTGGTTGGATGGAGAACAATTTCCTTCCTGAAGATATTTCTTCTCCTTTTAGATAGCCTGTTCTTCGAAATTTTTTTTCAGTATTTCGGGAAATAGATTTCGTGCATTTGAGGTTGGACTCGGATGAGAAGCGTTTGAGGCTTAGTGTGGGTTCAGCATAGTAATGCGAAGGAAAACGACTTATTTACTCTTGAAAAGAAGTTATTTTTCCCCAAAGATATGTTGCCTTGAAAGTCATTTTTCTCTATCCATTCCGAAGTTGCAGGAAATGTTAAGGTTTTATGCTCAGAAATGCGATTCGTCATTTCAAAGTCATATTTGCATTTCAAATGCGTATCAAATTGACAAAAACACCATTCAAGTAATCATTGAATTTGATAAGAAGATACTTAGTAGATGATTCATTGGCCAATTATCACTCAGTTTGAAGAACAAATGAACCGTGCTGACATATTATAGTCAATTTTCTCGATCTTATTCATTGGAATACTTAATTTCTCAGTTATTGCTTTGTACTAACTTTGTTTTAATATGTTATAGTTTAACGGTACAATTAATGACATTTCATCAAATTCTCATATGTATCTAATCTCTAGTAATATAAATGTTCTCTTCACTCTTCTAACCTTAGATACTTTTGTAACTGCCCTTGTGTTGCAGGCGAAGAAAATGTCACAGCTGAGGCAAAGCGATGGCGCAAGTTTGGTACCCGAATTCGATCAGATGCTAGAAGAAGGATCTGCTATAGATAAGGAGGCGTTGGCGAGCACTAGTGCTGACGCTTCTCGGAATGTTCCTCCCTATGATCTTTCAGCTACTACACCCGAGGTGGCTTATCCACTTGAAAAGATTATTCTTAAAGGGGAGTGGGATTACCTTCTTGACATCCTCGAGCTTTTGAAATCTGGGAAGGAGCTTATGCCCGAGGTTTACCCGACTTTCGTTTGCAATCGGGTTTACAAACTGGACTTGATTCAGGTGAGCATCTCTGTGTGTCGTATCTATCAAGCATTTTTCACACTTTGAAATCGGTATAGGGCCTGTTTAGTTAAGATGTGGAAAAACTATTCTTCTTGAAATACTTATTGTGGAAGTACTTTTGTAAAAGATGGTGTCAGTAGAGGTTTTTCGGGAAAAGTTTTTAGTTTTTGTTTGTATTTCTACTTTAAAGGAGAAACACTATTTTCATACTTTTGTTTAAACGTGGAAAAGTAGCTCCTATTTTTGTTTAAAATGTGTTTTTCTTTTCAAATCGAACACTAAAAACTGGAAGTGATCTTTTCCCAAAATAAACAAACACGTGTTTTATAGAAAAGAAGCTCGGCCAAACAGGCATTCAGAGACTTTCTAAAAGGTCACCCGTCTCATGGTTTCAAATCATGGTTCACGTTCGTGTAATCGGGCACAGACGGGATGTGGAAATCGGGTTTCGTAATCTGACATAAGTTGCTTTTGAACATTATTTTTCGCTACATTATGACGGTATAGCAATATGCGATTCTTAACTTTTGTACCTCTTGTTTTTTTTGATAGGTTTTAACATATAAATATACTTATAATATATTTTTTGCCAAAGCACTATTTAGCATCGAAGTTGCAATGTTTATAAATTTGTCCAAGTTAGTCCTTCATATTTTCTTTTTTTAAAAATAGTCTCTCATTTTTATTTCACGACAAAATTAGTCCGAATATCTAGTGACTAACATTAAGTAAAAATTAAAATATACAGGATGAATCGATGAAGAAGAGGCTAGCATCCATCCTCTCATACATAACCCACCTCATAAAATTCAAAGACCGACATTCGCTCAACGGTTTCACCTCATCGAAACACCACAAGCTTCCGAGCATCCTCTTCCAGAAGTTCTTGAAAATGTTTGTTGATGAAGACAAGAAGAGGCTTGCGGACGAGAAGATAGCGCTTCTTATAAGCTACGTCCTCGTCCTCACCTTAATCTTCGACGAGTTCAATTCTGATTTCAAGGACATTGCCGCTGACCTCAAGATGACCCCCGGGAGCCTGAGACCGCATTTCGAGAATCTCGGGTGCAAGTTTATGAGGAAGAATAATACGTCGTTCGCCACCCTCCCTGTTCCTCTTCAGTTCCCTGTTCAGCGTAAGAGGCTACGAAGAAGGTAGAGAGAGAGGTATAGTTTTTACTTCTGCTTATGCTTTTGGTTACTCTAGAAAATGTTGTCGTCTTATATGGGATTTTTGTCTATTTAAGTACACTATAATTTTGTTCGAGCTTCTTGTGGAGGAACGAAATTTTTGATGAACTACTCGTGTTTGAATTAATTCTGGCTTGTTTGTGTTCTTTTACGGGGATTTGATGGCTTGAACATGCAGTGCTTGACTCGTTTGAAGAGGTTGATGGAGGTTTGTTAAGAATTTGCCAGGCTTGATATTAGCTTCATAATGGATTGAGGATGGCTCAATGGTTGCTCAAATAGCGAGCTTGATTGGATAACGAGCTTAGCTTGATGACGAGCTTGGCTTAGCTCGATTAGTCTAATGAGCTAAGTTGAGCAGAGTATCGGGCATGTACAAGTAACTTATGGAATTGAGTTTGAGCTCAAGGTCGAAGGCTCAATGAAGGTGTAGCTTGAACTCAAAACTCCAGTTTGTACAAGTGGATGCTTGGCTTGTTATTAGTTTTTAGCTTTTGATAAACTATTAAATCAGGTTTCGGAAACGAGTTTTTCTTTGTTTTTCCTTTCTGTTTTTAGATTTCATTTAGTTAGCATAAAAGTATTTGGCTCTCGACTCTTAGGTTGATTTAAATTGGATCGATGAATGGTTTGGTTAAGTCACTTGTATTTGAGATGGGTAGGGTGTAGACAACTATGTTATTAACTTCAATTTCAGTATAGGGCTAAATTGATATAGTGTAAATTTTATATAGACTAAATTAATATAATAAAATGTAAATTATTTTGGATTGATATAAATTAAAAATAGGACGAAAATTGATACACAATAATTTTTTATAATTAAAATAATACTCTACTTCATTATAAAATAAGAAAAATGATAAGACAGACGAAGTCTAAGAAACTCTACATCTAATCTCTGAATCACCAAAGCTTTGGGACAAACGAATTAGGGGATTTATCACCTAAATAACTTAAGATATAAGCACTAATTACTTATGTATTCCGATATTTGGATATATATATATATATATATATATATATATATATATATATATATATATATATATATATATATATATATATATATCTTAAAGTTTAAAATGTTTATCACATGAACGGAATCAAGTGAAATTTGTTAAAATTTAATTGGAAAATGATGTGTTAAATGATAATATGAGTCATGTCAGTGTTTTAGGAAAGATTTAGCAAATCACAATAAACACTCATTGAATTCTGATGGAAATTATCTTTATATTGCCAAAAATATTTACTGTATCTGCATTTTTCAGCAAAAAAAAATTAGATTCTAATCAAAGATACCTATGTACTATCAAAATCTTGTTTCACTCCGCCATTTTCAAATAAAAAATTTTAAATCTCAAAATACCTCATTATATATAAAAAAACATCAAAGTACCTATATAATAAATAGTCAAACCTTAGATGTCTACAACAACAACAGTCCCAGTGCCACAGGGGCTCCCGCTTGCGCAGGGTCGGGGGGGCGGTAGGATGTACGCAGCCTTACCCCGTCAAAGTGAGACCCTGACGAGAGACTGTTTCCGAAAACCCCCAACCTTACCCCTGCCAAACCTTAGATGTCTGACAGGGTAAATTCTAGCAGAATATTCGGAAAAAAAAAAAATGGAAATACGGCGTATAATTGGGGAGATAACCCAATGCTTAGATCAAAAGCGAAACAATGATGTTTGTCTTGTGTTAAAACCTTGCTTCCAATACACCATTGACAAAAATATCCTACAATTTATTGTCCCTTTTTTCAATAGATGTTGTCAAAATCTATATAAAAGATCGAGACAAATAGTCATAAATTCTCAATAAAGGAAAGCAAGCTCAAAGAAAACGAAAATAAAACCCAAAACAGTACGAAATACAAAACAAAAATTACACAAATTGAACACCCTCCAAAAGACGGACACCCAAAGGAGGACAACTAACTCCCAAAGCACTGAGCTCGGACAAAACCATAAAGACAACTCCCGAGAATCTAGACAGCAGAAAATTACGCAAGCACAAATCAATTTCTTGTCTTTTTTTTTTTTCCTTATAATTTAAGATTTATCCCTGAATAAGATCATTATGGATTCGTATTCTTCATATGCAATTTCTTGGGTAATAACGCTGCAATCTTCTCCATAGATATATAATTTTCTCATCAACAAAAATCAAATCTTTAGTCTTACGGAGCAAGCTTTGTAACAAATCATTTAGCAAAGAAAGTATTTCGAGAGATATCCATTCGCTATTTATTTTTTTTCTTTCTTTTTTTTTTTTTTTTCCTGAAACTCAACTATTTCCAAGTGAGATACCTAAAAACGTGAACTAGCCTTAGCTCTAACGGACAAATTTGACATGTAATCTGCAAAATAACCAAATGGAGTCGAATGGATATGTACGAACTCGAATCTCATTGTTAGATGTACTTGGATGTATTTAAGTTAGAAGTTAGAGGTACAAAATTTCCAAAATATGATAGGATAATTTATAGCTCAAATGGTACGTTTACTTTATCTTACAATATCTCTCCAAGGGTGTAAATGAGCAAGCCGACTCATTGTAAAACTCCAATAGCTCTGCTCGTTTCAAGCTCAAGCCAAGCTAAGCGGGCTCGTTGAGCTTATTGAGCCGAGCCTGACCCTAGTACAATTCAAGCTCACAGGCTAGTGAGACTTGATAAACCTATTTTAATATAATTTATTGGCCTAAACAAGCCCATTCGAGCCAACTTTGAGCCTAAATGATTCAACTCAAGCCTAACTCGAACTAAAATGAGCATAGATAAGGCAAAACAAGTGTGGATCTCTCCAAGTTTAGGCTCAACCAAGCTATGACACCCAAGCTTGAGCTTAAGGTTTCCAAACTCGACAAGTTTCAAGATGAACCTGAGCCTAACGAACTCGACGGTTGGCTCAACTCGACACGGCACATATGCACCCGTAAAGCTCACACTGCATCTATGGACACTCTTTTACTATTTCACAGAAGAAGATATAAAAGTTTTCTGTAATTTAATTATTATTATTTTTTTTTTTAATAAATTATGGGGCATGTTGTTTTCATTGGGACTACAAGTTAACAACAAAACCGCCACAATACAAGGAGGGTGTCAAATGTAACCGTGTAAGCATACACATCTTTGAAATCAAACATGTTACATCATCCATCACACAACTATACCACCTAAGCACTGCACATGGGTTTAGCTTTTCAAGTTTGAAATTTTGGAAACCTCTCACCCCCAATTATTTCCAAAAAAAAAATAAAAAAAAGTCGGGTTTTGATGGGGTCAGTTCAAGTGGTAAGTATTTTAGAGCTGTTGTCTGAAGAAGTGTCAGGTTTCGGGTTCAAATTTTGTAACCGGGTGTAAACAATTTATAGGGTATGGGCGCCGAATTACCTATTTTTATTTCAAATAATAAAAGCAGGTTTTAGTGGGGTCGGTCAAGTAGTAAGTATTTTGACTTGTAGTCTCATGAAGTGGCAGGTTTCAGTTCAAATTCCGTTATTAGGTGTAAAGAGCTTTTGAGAAATGGGTGACAAAATACCCGATTACTTCAAAAAGTAAAAAGTGGGTTTTGATTGGGTCAGTCCAAATGGCAAGCATGTAGACTTGTAGTCTCAAGAACTAGCGGGTTTCGAGTTTAAATTCTGCTATCGGGTGTAAATAGTTTCTGAGGTACAAGTGCCAAATACCCAAATTATTTTAAACAATAATAAGTGAAGTTTGATGGGGACCGTCCAATTGGTAAATATTCAAACTTATAATCTCGTGAAGTGGCAAGTTTTGAGTTCAAATTCTGCTATTGGGTATAACTATATGAGCACCAAATCATCCAATTGTTTCAAGTATAAAAAGCAAATTTTCATAGGGTTGGTTAAGTGACAAGTATTTAGACTTATTGTCTCAAGAAGTGGCGGGTTTTGGGTTCAAACTATTAGGTGTAAACAATTTCTGGGGTATGGGCACCAAATATTCCCAATTATTTCAAATTAAAAAGTGGGTTCTAATGGTTCGGTTCAAGTAGTAAGTATTTAAATTTCTCTTCTCATGAAATGGCAAGTTTCGGGTTTAAATTCTGCTATTGGGTGTAAACAATTTCTGGAATATAGGCGCCAAATTAGAGAAACTTTTGAGTGAATTTGCATGTAACCTAGAGATTTATCAAAGTGCATGCAAGCCATTCCAAATACCTGATTACAAAAAATAAGCAAAATATAAAAAGTTGTTTAGACGGGTCAGTCCAAATGGTAAGTATTTAGACTTGTAGTCTCACGAAGTAGCCAGTTTCAAGTTTAAATTCTACTATCGCATATAGGAGTGCCAAAATACCCTACTCCATGTGAAGAAACTTTCAAGTGAATGTACATGTAACATGAGGATTCATCAAAGTATATATAACCTGTCACGGACAACCAATTATGGAAAATGGGGAGAAAGGTAAAAAGAGTGTTGGTCTGTTTCCTGGGATTTAAGCGTGGGTAGATCTTGCTTTTTTTGGTTTTTGTTATTTTTTGCCTTGATCTCTACCCACTCAGGTGTGGTTTCAGGTCCCGCCTTCGTAGAACGTCGGTTTCTGTATTGTAATTATTTCGTCAATTATCGGAAAAAGATAAAAGAGTGCTGGGAAAATGAGGAAATCCTAACCGTAGCCACATGAAAATGTCATCAAATTTGCACAAAAATGCACTGCATATGCTATGCATAAAAGGATCAAGTTTGGAGAAAGGGGGAGAGTGGGGGTGGGGGGGGGGGGGGGGGGGGGGGGAGAGGAATATAGGGGAAAAAAAAAAGTTATTTACCCTTAATATTTCTATATTTTATCCAATGTGTTAATTTAGTCCTTTTACTTTTAATTTTGTTAATTCAATTCATGTACAATTTTATAGTGTTTGTTTAGTCCTGAAGGTGAAATTGAAAACGTCAAATACAATTGATCTAATATAAACCCACCTATTACTTGACTATTAAAAATCACGTTGGCAACTTAACATAGCTGCACTCTATGACTAAATTATAACAACGTGAATTATACATGGACAAGATGGACACAGTTAAGAGTGAAAGGACTACATTAACACGGTATAGGATGGAGTAAATGAACCGAACATTTGATGAAATACTTGTATTCGAGATCGAATATGGCTCATTCATGTTCATTATGAGGGATCGATAACTTATCGAGCCAAGTTCAAGCGAGCTTGATAAGCTTAACGTGCGAGTTCGAACAAAGTGGTACTTGGTTCGTTAATGTTCCCCAATAGCTAAAGGCTCGATAAAAGCTCATTAAAGGTTTGTAAAGATCTCGTTACCAATCGCTATTAGCTTAAAGATAATTTTATAATGGTTCGATAGTGACTCGACCACCTCAAATCGATGAATGAGCTCCACTCAATAACAAGATTGACTCGATCATAAGCTCAATTCGGCTCGACTCAATAATGAGCTCAAATCAGATCGATTAGGCAAACAATTGGAGCTAGCCAAATATGAAACATACTAAAATCTATTCTAACAGAGCTCAAACAGAGGTTCGAAAGCTCAGTAAGAGCTCAGCTCAAACTCAAGCTCGATAAGCCTTATTGAACTCGAGCTAGAATAAAGTGGTGCTCAGTTCAACTCGACTCGTTTACGCCCTTAACGATGAACAAAATACAGAGACCTTAACAATCCTAAAGAAAAATAAGGCATCGTTGGTATGAAGGAAGGAAAAATTCATGGAAAGTACGGGTTCCAGCTCTTATTTGGTTGACAGAAAATTGACGGAATGCAGGAAATAGAAATTACTCAGCAATTTTTAATTCCTTCAAAACACAGAAGTAACTTACCTAGCCCCCCTCCCCCCTCCCCAGGTAAGTTCTTATTTCTTCGTTTTTAACTAGCTTTTCCAAGAAAGTTCGATTTCCCATCCCGGCAACCAAACATCTTTTATCCACTTCCTGGGAAGTTGACACGGGAATTGAATTCTGGAGAAATACAACTTCATATAAGAATTCAATTCCTGTGTCAACCGAATAAGTCCTAAGTTTAATATTAGAGCTTCTTTGATTCCTCCAATTCAAAGCTACCCAGAATAGAAAGCATTTGTTTAAAGAAAGAGAAGGATTGCAAATTGATGTATTATTATTTCAAGTATATTAGCAGGTTCAATGTTGATGGGTAGTCCAAATCTTTGTGCAAAAACATACAATAAAGTAACCTAAACGAACACAGTGAATGACAGCCCAAAAAAAAAAAAAGTAAGTACTAAGTTAGCTGGAAAATAATAAATAATAATAATATCTAACCGCGTTTTCTTCTGTTTGTGGTCTTTGATTCCACTCCTCTCTCATGTATCATGCCCCTGCACCAAAAATACAATTTATACACACAAGGAAATTTTTAATATATATATTGTACAGGAAAAATTAAAATACATACTATTTATACATGCTTGCATGAGTATTTGCTTATATGCTTATATGACTAATTGTCTGTAACCACACATGCCACACATGACATCTAGACCCTACATGCTGCTTTGCTTTTTGCTTGCTCCTTTTATGCTTCCCTCATGCTCCATACTCCCCCATTTTCATGCTCTTTATACAGGTCCTATACAACCTCTTATCTATCTATCAGGCTGGGAGTCCTTGGAAACAGTCACTCGTCAGAGTCTCACTCTGATGGGATAAGGCTGCGTACATCCTACCCCCTTAGACCCCGCGCAAACAGGAGCCCTTGTGGCACGGGGCATGTTGTTGTTGTTGTTGGTGTTGGTGAATGTTAATGTAGTTGACTTTCAACAACAACAATAAATACAATGCCATAAGGGTTCCCACCTAAGCAGGATTTGGGAGAGGTGAGATGTACACAATCTTACCCCATCGAGGTGCTACTCTAATGGAAGGCTGTGTCCGCAACTCCCAAGAGCAACAATAATGTAACAAAGCAACAAACAGAAAAAAACCAGCAACAATAACACATGCAAGCGAGCAAGTGACAAGCAACATTACAAATCAATAATATTAAGCATATAAACCTAGAGGGACTACGGACTAGTTTCGTTCTTCTCCTCTATCGAGCAAACAATATAGTTTCCTCTCATTAACAAACAATTGTCATATTAGATCTACGATTTTTCAAATGTAAAATTACTTGGGTTTTCTTATTTGTCATTATATTTAAATATTAAAATTGCTAATTTTATATTTTGTCTCCTTAATAAATGCTACATAATTTAGTGTCATTCGCAGAAAAAAAAAAATCATATCAATCATCTGAGGTCCACGGCATTGACTTTCAAATACAACAGCAAGTTGAAGGGATTCAATACTAAAGGCGCCCGTAACTGAAGGACTGAATGTACAACTCTAGCCGCTTCACCGCTAACCTCACCTATTTTTTCTAATTCAACTTTTAAATATAACTTTAATCCACTTTTATGTTTTCCAAAAAGTTTAGTGAAAACTTCGTAACTTCATATTTTAGGACATTTTCGTAATTTTACATTTCAAGGTTTCATGTTTACCTATGAATACTCGTTATAGTTGTATATGGCTAACTTTCAATTTATGAATACAAATCCTAGTTATTTTCTCTCTTTCAGTGGATTCCGAGCTTATTCTTTGAATTTAACGTACTCGATTCAAACTTCACGGTTCCGTTCCACATCGACTTGCTTACCTACAAAAAAAAGTCAAACCCATATGTTAAAGTTATTTTTAAATCTTATGGTCAAAAAGATTTAAATAATATACATATAAGTATTGATTTTTATATTACTTTATTCTTTTAAACATGCATTCCTATGCCTGGACCCTCGGTCAAAAAATTCGTCATCAACTCGTTCTACATCATAAGCAGACGGTGAAGTGTGCGGCTAAAATATAAAATAAGCAAGCGCAAAATTAAAAACTCCTAAAATAAAAATATTTTTACTCATAATTAACCAAGCATAACTTGATCTAGCGATAATTGTTGAGAACTCCATATGTGAGTTAATGTAGTAAAATTTTAAATTAGAATTGTGAGAGTGAAGAGATCAATTTATAAATCTAGTAGATTACTCTACCTAATGCCAATTGATTTTAGGATGGAATCCTACTTGCGCTTATATATAGATCTCATGTGTGCCAACTCTTTGGGTCAGGCTTAGAGGCCTGGTGAAATTTAACATGATATTAGAGCCGGTAGATGATCCCGGACTCTTGTTTGTCAGCACCATATCCTCAAAAAGAGGGGTGCATTCGTGTTTGGTGCTCCAAGGGTATCTCCAATCTGTCAGAACTTGTTGGCTCGGAGAAAGCGAGGGGTACGTTTGAAATAGACTTACACGGGGGTTGAAAACTCCACATGTGAGTTTATGCAGTAGTATCCCGCATTGGAGTTGTGAGAGTGAAAAAATTAATTTATAAACCTAGTGGGTTACTCCACCTATTGTCAATTAGTTTTAGGATGGAACCCTACTTGGACTTATATGTGCCAACTCTGTGAACCGGGCTTAAAAGTCCAGTGAAATTTAACAGTAATAGTCACTGAAGGCCAAAGATTATCAAGAATTGAATCAAACTCGTCGCAAGATACTCCATCCTTAGCTTGCAAACCTAAAATATAAAAAGAGAATTTCTTGCTCATAATTTAAAAGATGGGTATTTTGCACATTATTGCCTAGGTTCTAGAGGTCTTAGCATTTAACCATCACTTTTTTTTTCAATTTAGGCTTTTAACCACCTTAATTTTTATAGATTTTGCAATCTCGCACCTTTAGAGTACTCATCAGTTAAAAAAGTATATTACATCCAAGATTCTCCTCATATGCATGTCATGTGACATTTTAAGTCATCCTGCTCCCTGTTTTATTCCTCACTTCTTTAATCCCATTCCCTCTCTATCACGTGAGCCATTACCAATCTTTTTATCCAATTTCCCAACATTTCCCACCTTTTTTCTTCAAAATTCCATCTTCTCTCCCTCCTCCATCGCGATTCTTCCTTTTTTTTTTTCCAAAATCTCCTCCATCACGATAGAAACACACACACTCTTACCTCTACACTATTCTCTCCTCTTTGTAGAGAAGTGGTGAAAAAAATTGAAAATTGGATGACTTAAAATATTACATGCTATGTACATGAGAAGAATCTTGGATGGAATTACTTTTTCTAGGAATGCTGTAAAGGTGTAAGATTGTAAAATCTGTAAAAATTAAAGTAGTTAAATGCCCAAATTAAAAAAAGTAATAATTAAATGCTAAAATTTCTAGAACCTAGCTAGTTATAAAAAATCCCTTAAAAGAATAATAATTTTCATAATCAAACAGATATTTACTCATAATATGGTAATTTCTAAGAATATGCTTAATGATATCTTTTATATAAGACTTCACGGGAACCCCACATATAATTAAATTAACGTCCCCATCATACTTTATAATAAAGTACAGCAACCATACTATATATATATATATAAACAAGGCCTATACATATATCCCACCAAACCTCACCAAAAGCACAAACCAAAGGCAAAAAAAAACACCAACAAAAAAACCAAGTTAAAGCAAGTACCTTTACTAGCCATGGAAGATGACCCACCACCATTCTGGGTCCAAAACACCACCACCCTCCGCCACCGCCGACGCCGCCACCGGCCGCCCATCTTCTTCAACACGGGCGGTCTAATTATACTCTTACTGGTTACTGCCGTTGCTTTTCTGTTTGTTTTTATCCCTTTTGTGATGTCGTTAGCTCGCCAAATCTTCAATCCCGGCCTTGTAAAACGAAGCTGGGATTCGCTTAATGTTGTGCTTATTGTTTTCGCGATCGTTTGCGGGTTTTTGAGTCGAAAAGATGAGGATGAAAATGCAAGATTGAGTGAAGATCAGAGCTCGGAAAGTAACATCCAGTCGAGTTCAATAACGACTCCTCGCCAATGGTATGGCGAGTCTGATCAAATGGGGAATGTAAGTAGGCTTAGGAGGAGCTTCGGTTCATACCCGGATCTTGGGAGAGAGTCATTTTGGGTTACAAATCAGGTAAAATGGCAATCTTATGATGATAGTTATCAGATTATGAGACCAGAGATTTACTCGAATAGAAGATTTAAGAGCGATTTCAATGATGGTCATGATTCTAATGCTAAAAATATTGAGGTGGATGTGTTTACGAGTCGTCTGCAAAGAAGTCAACTAGTAGATCTGCCATCGACTCAACCATCGCCGCCACCTGCACTGCCATTAGGTGAAGGAATGGTTGGCGATGGATTTGGTGAAGAGGTTGTTGATGAAGATGAATCTGACACGAGAAACATTGAGATGGATACGAATAATTCATCGAATGTTTCATCTATGTCTCAACCACTCATGGAGAATCCACCGCCACCGCCGCCGCTGCCGCCACCATTTATAGTGGTGAGGGAGAAACCTATGAGAACATATGAAACAATTGGGCGTAAAGCGAAAAAGGTTCAATCACCACCTCCACAACCACCACCCTGGACAGTGTTGGCTCCACCATCACCGCCACCATTAACCGCGGATCGATATGTGGACAAAAGCAACAAGAAGAGAGATAAAAGAAGAGGTGGTGTTACTAAAGAATTTCTCACATCACTTTACCATCAAAAGAAAAGAAAACAGAAGCAAAAACAAAGAAGTTATGAAAACTTAGATGAATTTGCTCATTCATCGAAGGCTTCAATTCACCGTTCTAAGTCCACCCCAGAATTCTCACCACCGTCTCCACCGCCGCCGCCGCCGCCGCCGCCTCCACCCCCAACCCCACCTCCACATTCGGTATTCCGAACCCTTTTTTCATCCAAAAAAGGCAAAACGAAGAAACCCCACTTGATTTCAAAACCAAATCCACCACCACCATGGCCCATCACCACCAGCTCATCGCATTTTGCGGCAAAATCGGCCAGTTACAGCAGCATAGATGAAAATGTTGCAAGTGGGTCCGAGTCACTGGTGACCCGGATACCACCACCATCACCACCACCGCCACCTCCACCGCCACCACCGCCATTTAGGACGGCCCCATGGAAGTACATAGTGCAAGGCGACTACGTAAGATTAGAGAGCAACAATAACAGCCCAAGAAGTGGATATTCGGCTTCAGACGAGGACGAAGCGTCGCCAAGCAAGGAGATGGCAAGTCGAATGAACTCGAGCCCACCATTGTTTTGCCCAAGCCCGGATGTGAATACTAAAGCTGACGACTTTATTAACAGATTCAGAGCTAAATTGCAGCTTGAGAAGTTGAATTCAATTAAGCAAAAGGAAGGGAAGGGACCATCACCATTGGGCCTTGAATCAAACCTAGTCTGAAATTGCGAAAAAACTGCCTATTTTGAAGGATTTTTGTGAAAAGTGTTGTTAATACGGGTAAGCATTATCTCCTACTTCATTTTCGAAGGCAAAATTACATCTCGTTTCTGTTTAGAAACACTTTTCTTTTCACCCTTATACTCGGGGGAAAAAAATGCATTTTCCAAAAAAGAAGTTTGGCTGAACCAGAAAGACGTGTTTTCATTGGTCATCGAAGCGTCCAGGTCAGCATATGCACACACAAAAGATATACTTCATGAATTCTTTAAAGGTTGTGCAGATAGATGTTTGTGCTCGTCATACAGTACTGCAGATAAATTTACATAGCAAACTCTGATGAATTTTTGTGAGTCTTAACATTCAACGGGTATTTTTGTTTTTGGCTTTCTGTAAACTTGTTTGATATTGCTTTCTGTTTATAATTTTTTGTTTTGAGAAATTAAAAGCTAAATTTTGAAAACAATTTCTCTTGAATTGGTTTTTATTTTCAGTTTTCTCTTAAAACTGAAAACAAAAAATCAAAAAACGAGAAGAAATCAGTTTTAAAATATGGTTTTTTTAATTTCTAAAAAATTAAAAATTACAAATAGAAAACATTATCAAAAGGGTCTAGTCTTTTTTATATTTAGTGATGTAAAGTTGTGTTGGAGTTTTCTGTAAGAGTATGTACATAAGCACAGATGAATGCTATGATTTGTACACAGTTTTTACAGACTTCCGAAAAAACAAAAAAGTTGGTAACTTATAACATGTAGACGTTTTCTGTGTGTATCATTCAAAGATAACAAAAATGCAGTGCATATATGTATCTATAATGTATTATATATAGGTTATTATTTTTTCAATTACAAACAGTACGATGTATCAAAGAACTAATTTTTTTCTAAAAGTTTAAGCTAAAAGGTAAAGACTAAGTAACGGTTTTAAACTCTAACATTATCCCCTCACTCAAATACTAATTGGGGTTGAAGAATGAAAGATGCACAGGCTAACCTTATACTTTATATTGAAATTATGTTAATATTGAGAGCAAGGCTCTTGGAATATAAACCGTGACCCCTTGGTCAATAGGCTCCAATTCTATATCAAAGAACTAACTTCTTCCAAAAGTTTAAACTGATAAGTAAAGGCTCATGAATGGTTTAATACTCTAGCATGGCTCCTCATGAAATATAAATAATACATAGACCCATCTTATACTTTGTACTAAACTTATGTTAATATTAAGTGTGGAAAATGTTGGGATTCGAACCCGTAACCTCTTGATCAACAAGGTTTTGATTCCATTATAAAATAACTAACTTTTGGCAAAAATTTAAGCTAATAAGTGAATGCTTGTAAACAGTTTTATGCTCTAATAATATGTAGCAAAGCAAACTATTAATATACTAATTTGACTCGTGTTGATGGGACCTGGCGATATCTCTGTAAATTGTGACCCCCACCAGATACTTTACAGCAACCTTACCAACTAATAAGACATGTTTTTTTTTCCCTAAAAAAAAAAAAAAAAAAATTCCTGAGGGAAAAATAATAATGTCCACAAATTCCGCTGATAATTAGGTTGGCTTTAATATATTATTATTATTATTATTATTATTATTATTATTATTGTTACTCCATAAAGTAATAACAGTTGGCCATCACAATATGCCTTACCCGTTTACAGGTCACTCAAAATAATATAATCCCAGGCATTGAATGCAATAACGCCATTTTGTAGCATATTTAATAACATCTAATACCTTTCAAATTAAGGGTTATTTATGTCAAAGGTCCTTGTACTTTGTTTATTACGTTAATTTGGTTCTTATACTTTTAATTGTGTCAATTTAGTCCTTAAACAATTCAGAATGTTTCAATATAATCCTTTTGTCAAATTTAAGTTACGTTAATGACATAATTTTGAACAGTAAAATTATGTTAGATGCAAGTAACTTATTATAAATTAATTTGGTTACTTAATTTAACTTAATTCGTGGCCGAACCACTAAAATTTTCATTAAAAACTAAACATAAGTTTTTCTCTAAGGACCAAATTGACACATTTTGAATTGTACAGGGTCTAAATTGACACAATTAAAAATATAAGGACTAACTTGACACAATGGACAAAGTATAGGGACTTTTGGCATAACAACAACAACAACAATCCCAGTGCCATAGGGGCTCCCGCACGAAGCAGGGTCTGGGGGGGTGGATGTACGCAGCCTTCCCCCCTCCGGGTGGAAGAGAGGCTGTTTCCAAGGACCCCCATCCTGAAGATCGAGTCGTCATGAGAACATTGTAACCTGGAGACCAAGGAAGCCACAAAGCATCAGCTTAGGACACCGCGTTAAACTAGCAGTATACATTATACCCCACAGAAGGCAACTACAAGGCACATAGTAAAGCAAATAATACATGGCCAATGATAGGCAAATAAATCGGGAAGCAACTAAACAACAGATAAGTGCACTACCTGGGGTTATGACTGCCTAGAAATCTTAAACTATCAGTCACTCGCCCCACTACTCTACGCTACTACATCTGCTACCCCTATGCTAGCCCTCCATCGCGCTCTATCTAAGGCCATCTCCTCCCTTAGGTTTAGGTGGGTTAGGTCGTGTCGGATCGTCTCCAGCCAACTCCTCTTTGGCCTGCCCCTCCCTCTTCTGCCTAGCGTAGTATGTAACTGTTCACACCTCCTGATTGGAGCTGTGGTCGGTCTCCTGCTAATATGTCCAAACCATCTCAAGCGGTGCTCTCTCAATTTATCATCGATCGAGGCTACACCTAATTTATCTCTGATTACATCGTTCATAATCCTATCCTTCCTTGTGTGGCCACACATCCAGTGCAGCATCCTCATCTCTGCCACCTTCATCCGCTGTGTTTGATGTAGTTTCATTGGCAACACTCTGCCCCATACAACATAGCAAGTCTCACTACCGTCCTGTAGTATTTTCTCTTTAGCTTTAGCGAAAATTTTCTATCACAAAGCACCCCGGAGGCCAACCTCCACTTCTAGCCAGCCTACGTTAATCCTGTTGTTGACATCCTCATCAACCTCCCCGTTTTGCTGTATCATGGAGCCCAAGTATTTGAAACTCTCCTTACTCGGTACGGTCTCCGATTCTATCTTGACATCCTCTGTACCAGTCGCGGTGGAATGGCCGAATTTGAATTCGAAGTACTCGGTCTTAGATCTGCTAATCCGTAATCCCTTCGATTCCAAAGCGCTTATCCACAATTCCAACTTCTCATTTATGTCAGCTCTGGAGTCCCCCACTAAAACTATGTCATCTGCAAAAAGCATACACCAAGGCACCTCTCCTTGGATGTGTCTAGTGAGCTCATCCATGACTAGAACGAACAGAAAGGGACTCAAGGCAGAACCTTGGTGTACCCCAACTTTAATAGAAAAAGTGTCCGTCTCCCCTTCCCCTGTGTGCACATTAGTATGTGCCTCCTCATACATATCTTGAATGGCCCGGATATATGGCATGAGGATGCCTCTCCTGCCCAAAACCCTCCATAATACCTCTCTTGGCACTCTATCATATGCCTTCTCCAAATCAATGAAAACCATGTGGAGATCTTTTTGTCTCTCCCTATACTGCTCCATCGTCCGCCTTAAAAGGTGGATGGCTTCTATTGTTGATCTCCCAGGTATAAACTCGAACTGGTTCTCAGTCACCTCCGTCTGTTGTCGCAGCCTCCTTTCTATGACTCGCTCCCACAGCTTGAGAGTGTGGCACATTAGTTTGATCCCTCGATAGTTGGCGCAACGTTAGATGTCACTTTTGGCATAAATAACCCTAAAATCTATATCTTTTTATGCTATGATATTGGTTATATAATGCAAACGAACTAATTTATAAAATAAAGTATTTGGATATATATATTTAAATATAAAATGCGCTTAATATATATATTACCCCAATAGTGGTAAGTGGTAGTAGCGGTACGCCATTGTGGTGGAGTGCTCATGGTGGCAGCGACCAACAATGATAGATGATAGCAAGTATTAGTAGTGGGCAGTAGTTCTAGTAAAACTATGGTGAAAAGATTTTTTTATGTCAATCAAACACAAGTATTATAGTTCATTAGATTCTTCTTACGTCTTTAAACTGTTAAATAGTTGAAACAAACTCGTAGGTTCACAATCCTAAATGAGTGTATCTTAATTCATTTTATTAGTCCAATATGCCACCCTAAATGAGTTGAGCTCGAACCTAAACGACCCTAGATTGAGCTAAAATAAGCCTATATAAGGCAAGCTTTGCTCAAAACCTGCCAAGCTGGGTTCAAACTCAACAGAGTTGAGACAAGCACGAGTCTGTAGTTTCCAAGCTTGGCAAGCTTCGAACCAAACTAAATGTTGATGAGCCAAGTCTCAAGCCTGACAAACTTGAGTATCTTATCATCACTTGCTCAGGTATCTCAGATATCAAGTCATTCCTAAGTGAACATTAACCTAACAGCTTAAGTAGTCGGGATAGTTGGTCTCGGGATATGATATCAACTTATTAAGTGAGCAAAGCCCAAATCGAAAACTCAGACCACTCAAATAAACAACCAAAGCCCAAAGTCCACTCAAATAGTATGGTACCCGGACCTAACCTCAACACGTTTCAATTCTATCATTGAGTGTAAATAATTTCTTAGAGCTACCCAGGTTAGAATATTGTTGCTTCAAAATTAGACATTATAATGAACAAAAACGGGGGAAAAATAAATTCTTAATTGAGATATATTTGGTCATAATATAATTTGTTTTGATGTGGGTGAGTTACCTAATCATATTGGGATTTGATTTGCATTAGGATTAGGTAACTCAGCTATAAAATGAGGCTTATAGTGATGGTCACGGAGCACCACCATAGAGGAAAGATGCGAGGGATTAAAGTGAAATTCTATGCCCCGAGGGTGAGGGTACCTAAGGTATTGGGAGAATGAAGAAGATTGATTGCGAATGTTTTCTTTAACAGTTTGTATCTAAGGGCATGAAGAGAGTCATGCTCTAGTCGTTTTGATTTAAGCTTTGCAACTTTGTCATCCAACAAATGCATTGGGGAGGATTTTTAACTTTTTCCTACATTGGGTTGAGTGATAGTGAGAATGGGTATTTTTGGGGTTACTATTCGAGATTTCATTCCAAAAATTCAACAGTGGGTAAGATATCCGTTTAGATCTCATGATTCTTCCCTATAGTGCCGAGAAGTTTTCCATATAAATATTGTGTTGATTGATTCGATGATTTTAGGCTACAGTTCAATGTCGTGTGATTTTTTTCCAACAACGCATTGGATCTATGGACTGCAACTTACCCTATCCATTAAGGAAAACTTCTTAGTAAGGTGCATGCAACCCAGAAATGTGTCGAAGTGCTCGTAAGCTAGTCTTATACACGATTAGCAAGAGGGAAAAAAATCATTTGTAATATCGTAAGCTAAACAATCAGTCCAGACAACTAATGGGCTCCATACATGGGTCAAGATCTGGCCATCTTTATAATTTGGGCCAACTTTGCCCAATACTAGGCCCATTACATAATTTGATATGTTGTAGTTTTTGGTTTCTTGTATTTAGTCTTTCTAATTTTACGAAGAACAGAAAACAGATAACCAAAAACAAAAAGAGTATTTCAAAATTGGTTTTCAATTTCTCAAAAATCAAAATATGCAAACCGAAAACAATACCAATCAAACTCTAATCGAATCAATAGTAGCTTGATTGAATGCATTTGTTCAATCATATCATATGATTCGATTGTGCCCTCAATTTTGCATCAAATTTGACACATCTCTAAAAACACAATTAAGGATCAAGTACACAGCCTAAAATAGAATACAAAGAAAATGCAGCATTTAGAATTACATGGAAAACACTTCATTGTAAAGGAAAAAAACCGCAAGCAATGAAGGAAAATGTTCTTCAACAACAGAGATTACAGTATGTCTCTCACTCTCTCTAACCCCTCATACCCATGGTCTAGTTACCACTAATGCTCTTAGTGATAAAAAAAATAACTTATGATACAGTTCCAAAAGGAAAGTGCCACGTCCAACAACAACAAACCCACTGCCTCAAGGGCTCCCGCACATGCAGGGTCGGGGGGCGGGGGATGTACGCAGCCTTCTTGAAGAGGGATAGACATCTATGTATCGACGACAATGCTTTATTGAGGACTTTTTTCAACCACCTGTGGACAACTGGGTGAAAGAGGGTATCCTTTTATTGAAGTTCTATGCCTTTAAGAAGAGGAAAGATTTGTTAGTGTCATTCTCCACGGCTAAGATACCGGTTCTCTAGTGTTTTTGGCTCGAAAGGAGAGATAGGATTTCTAAAGACCAGTATACGCTAGTTCATTTCCTATAAAAGAAGGTGGTATTCTTAGGAGCTCTTAGGATAGAGTTTGGTAGCTTCACCAACATAGTTTTATCTGATTTACAACGGGTTGTATTTTTTAGGACACCTTCTTATTAATTGTCTGCACATTCTTTCTCTCTTAATATTATATCTTTTTTCAATCGAAAAACTTGGTGAAATTTCACGGAACCTTAAGCCTGACCTATGGAGTTGGCATGTATCAAGTCCACCTATAAGCCCGAATAAGGTTTCATCCCAAAACTATGCAGCTCACTAGACTTGTATGTTGATTTTTACTAGACCGGCATCTAGAGTACTCATCAAAATCACAAACACGATTCATCCAATCAACCCACTTATAACCGGTGGTGTAAACAGGCCGACCTATTCGGGTTACAATCGAGCCATTATCGAACCGTCTTCGAGCTAATATTAACCGTTAACAAGCCTTGCTCTATCAAGCCCCTATCAAAGGGTCCTATTCGAACTTAGCGCAAACTTGGCTCAATAAGCTATCAGTCCTCCATAACACACGAATGAACCATAATCCAAGACAAACATCAATAATCCAATAAGCTATCAAGCCCCATAATGAACGCGAATGAACCATAATCCATTTCAAACCGCCCTGTTTAAACTTGACTTCTTAAGCTTATCGACCCTACTCAAACTCGGCTTCATAAACTATCGAGCCCCGTAACGAACACAAACCAACCGTAATCAATTTCAAACGCCAGCAATTCATTGAATGTCCAGTTGTTTTACACACATAGTTATAATCACTCGTAAAATCACTAATAAATCAAAGCAAAATCGCAATGCTAAAACGAATCGCGAAGCAAATGATAATCGACGCACACCCCTAACAAGCTCTAAACATTCAAAACAAGTATCGGAACAATCTCAAATACATATTATACATACATAAACAACATTTAACATATTTACGCATTATTCAACACACATTTTCAAAATACATCAACAATCTCAAACCTTGTGTAATGGTATGTTCAAGATGAACATTGATAATAAAACTAATAGTTCTGTTTATATGCTAATTCGTCGTTTTTATGGCATCAAAGGTTAGGTCATGTGAATTTTCGTAGATTGCATGAAATGGCTAATTCTTCATTCATTCTTCACATAGATAAAATTTATGATAAATGCAAAACATGCATGTTAACTAAGATAACGAAATTATAGGAAGTGTGTGTCGACACACAGATCTACAAATTGTTGATGTATTTTCAAAATGTGTGTTGAATAATACGTAAATATGTTAAATATTGTTTATGTATGTATAAGATGTATTTGATATTGTTCCAATACTTGGTTTGAAAGTTTAGAGCTTGTTAGGGGTGTGTGTCACACCCATAGGCCATGTGTGTTGACACACAATCCAACAGAACGACAGGGAAACAGCTGTGTGTCGACACACAGCCCTTTACAGAAGGGCACGGAGGAACTTTGTGTGTCGACACACAGATCTACAGTAAGTCTGTGTGTCGATTTGTGTGTCAACACACGGCTTCATCACACAGGTCTGCTTTGACGGTTTGTTTGCACGGTTTTTCCTGGTTCGTTGTGTCTCTTTTGGCTCTTCTTTTTGGGACGTCTCTTTCCATGAATACATATATATACTCCACACTTTTATGTACAAGAAGGATGAATGAATTTGGATGAAAAACACAAGACAAAAGAAAGATTAAAAGGATCTTTGTATCAAAGTGTTCTTGGGTGTTCTTGTGTTGTGTTCTTGAGTTACAAACATCAATCTCTTCACGTCTCGATCAATCTCTCCCTTTACACATCCTCACTTCATTTTTTGGTTGTTATTGTATCTCCAAGGATATTTCGTATACCGAAATAAACCTTAAGGAAAGTGATTACGTAGCCTCAACACCTAAGATCTCGTGGTTACCCGGTTGCAAGTATTTTGTAAGTATTTCGCAAATTTGTTCTAACAGCCCCCTATCAAAGGGTCCTATTAGAACTTAGCGTGTTAAGCGTATAGATCCTACTCAAACTTTGTTCAATAAGCTATCAGTCCCCATAACAAACACGAATGAACCATAATCCAAGACAAACATCAGTAATCCAATAAGCTGTCAAGCCTCATAACGAACATGAATGAACCGTAATCAATTTCAAACTGTCCCGTTTAAACTCGACCTCTTAAGTTTATCAACCCTACTCAAACTTGGCTTCATAAGCTATCGAGCCCCGTAACAAACACAAACCAACCGTAATCAATTTCAAACGCAAGCAATTCATCAAATGTTCAGTTGTTTTACACTCATAGTTATAATCACTAATAAATCAAAGCAAAAGTACAGATGAAGCAAAATTGCAAAGCTAAAACGAATCGCGAAGCAAATGATAATCGATTCTATTGAATAAATTACCTTGTAGTTGAAGCAGGTGAACACAAACTTCATTAATTGCGGAAGTTTCCAAGAAATTTTCATTTGTAACGAGGATTGAATGAGATTGTAAAATCTTCGGCGCTTCATATTTGGCGCCCTTGCCGCTGCCATTTTTGAAATTTTAGGGCTAAATTTAAGTTTGACTGCTCTTGTTTTTTGTTTAATACAAAATGTATCAGTTACCCCGTATTTCGCAACAGAATAATGGCGGTAAAGGAGGAAAAGAGTAACAAGAGATAAACTCTTATTTTTGTTTGACAAAATGTTAAGTGGGGTAAACAGGTAACAAAGATAAAAGCTTACTCTCGTTTACCCCTATTTACTTTAACCTCTAAATTTGGGGGTAAAGACGGTAACGTAAATTTTTAAAAAAATTTAAATAATTTTAGCAATATTTTAATTATAATTTTCTTTACCCTTACTCATTTATCTAATCGTTAATGTTCAAAAAAATTTATCTAATTGTTAAAAAGGGCAACTCATTTACCCACTTTTACCCTTAATCCTCTTAATTTAACATATCCAAATAAAAGTAAGATATTACCTTATCTTTCCCCTCTTTACCCCTCTCTACCCCCCTTTATCGAGTTACCAAACAAGGTTTTCTATTTCATCACTTAGGTACATGTACCCAAAACTTTGAGGATTTTTCCAAAATCCGATCAATTTTCAACATAAAATGTTGATTTGGTATATTATCACAACAATATATATGAGTTATATCTAAGTTGGCAATGGAACGAATAACACTCATTAGCCGAGAGTACCGGCCCCATTGGAAGCGGGTATGGGTGCAAATAAGGCAAGTAGCATGTACGAGTCGAGTGCAATTGGCCATACCAGCCATGGGTATGGGGCTGATATGATACAGGCCATAAAATAGGATAAAAATGGAATCCAACTGTCATGGTCATGACACTATCAGTTTTCCTTTACTTTGTCTAGATACTAGCAGGTGTCCGTGGTCCGTGCTGGTCGCTGCCCAAGTCGCTGTCCAATTTGCTGCCAGTCTTGTCAAGGTGCCATGCCAGTCGCTTCCCAAGTTCACGCCCAGGCCTTGTCATGGCTTTGTCCAGTTCGCGCCCAGGCATTGTCAAGCCCGTGTCCGGGTCGCCCCCCAGTCTATGTCTGTGCCGCGTCCCCAGCTGTCCTTCCCAGTGCCGTGCCGCACCTGAGCCCGTGCCAAGGACGCTCCTCATGACCGTTAGTGCCAGCCTGTCCTAGCCGTTGTGGCCCGCTCCTAAACTAGCCGTTAGGGAATATTCTTCAAGATATTATCTAGATTTAATTGATGTATTTTATATTTTTGATATTATTTTTAATAATTCTTGTATTTTTATAAATAGGTATTTTGTATTCATTTGTATTAATCAATTGACAATTAATGAAATGTCTCTTTCATTTCTCACCTAATTCTCTCAATTCTCATCTTACTCTACTTCTCTCTCAACTTACTCTAATTCTTTCTCTCATCTAAACTCTATTTATCTTTCTTTTCTCACATAACCTCTCTTTCATTCGAGCCCAAGTCTTGAACTATGGCCATCACATCCGCAAGGTTGTGACAAATTGGTATCAGAGCACGTTGCGATCTCAAAACTAGCGATTACAAGAAACAATCGAGCTTCCAACAATATGTCTTCATCTGAGGAGATTTTCGGTTCACAAGAGAAAATTATGGCTATTGAAAGAAGATTGGATAGGCTTGACACGTTGGTCCGAGACCAAAACGTGGTGAGCGACGGTTTGAAGGCATCAGTGGACAACTTGGCCACTGAGGTCACGGGCATTGGACACAGCCAACGTGGGTTCAAAGCTTCAATGGCATCTTTGGCTGAGACTATGAACCGAATATTGATGAACCAAGAGAAACGACCCGAAAGCGTTCCTGTGGCCGCACCGGATGTTGCAACGCATGGTGAGCAAGTTGGATCGGGTAACTATATGCACGTGGGTGGTTCGAGAATTTTACCCCCACCACCTCATCCTGTCTGTGTGCCTGAGCCAAGAGAAATAAGGCACCAACCGAGATCCAAAGATAGTGATCATAGCTGCAATGAATTTAGTACACGATCATGGTCCTCCCATCACAACTTAAAGATTGATCTTCCAACCTTCGATGGTAAGAATCCTAGAGTTTGGATACGTAAATGTTTAAAATACTTTCGTTGGTACCAAACTCCAATTGATGAATGGGTCAACATTGCCTCGTCACACTTACATGAGTATGGGGACATTTGGTTCCATGCTCTAGAACTAAGCAACCCAGTAATGACTTGGCAATTTTTTATAGACGAATTATGTAAAAGGTTTGGGGATAAGTTTTTACAAGATGTGGTTGAACAATTTAATAAAACTGCCCAAACCGGTACCGTGGAGGAGTATGAGGTCCGTTTTGAGGAATTACGAAGTTAGATGATGATTTATCATCACAACTTAAGTGAATCCTATTATGTCTCGAGTTTTATTGGGGGTTTAAAGCCCGCAATTCGGGCTGCTGTTAAAGCCAACCGTCCATCTGATATGAATTCCGCCATTGAGCAAGCAAAACTCCAAGAAATCACTATATCGAAGATTAGGGGTGCCACTGTTACCAGACCCACATACAAACAGCAACCGTATGGGACCAGATCTGGGTCCTCGTTCCAGTCATGCCCAGCAGGCCCCCTCCAGTCCAGTGCCCAGGCCCCTGCTAGCGCATCCCAGGCCGTGCCTCCGAGACCAGCACCTAACGTGCCTAGGCGAGACCCGGGACAATACTATCGTTGTCATGAACGATATTTTCCGGGCCATATATGCAAAAACAAGCTCCAAAGTATGGAAGGCCAAGAGGAAGTGGATGATGAACTCAAAGATATAGAGGAAGAACTTCCTCCCGAAGAAGAGGGCGACGGTGTCATGGAGATCTCTTTGAATGCCTTGTCCGGACGCATCACCCATAACACATTACGGTTGAAGGGCTCAATCAAGAAGAGGCCTATCACGATCCTAGTAGATAGCGGGAGCACTAACAGTTTCTTAGACACAAGCGTTGTCCAAGAGCTCAAGCTTGACACGGTGCCTACCGTGGTGATTACAGTGACGATTGCCAATGGAGAGAGTTTGGTAAGCTACCAAAAATGTCCAACCTTGAAGTGGAAAGTGCAAGTTAACATCTTTTCCGATGACTTACGAGTACTTGATTTACGAGGTAGTGACATGGTCTTAGGTGTGGATTGGCTACAAAGATATGGACCGGTTACTTTTGATTTTACTAACCTTAAATTTTCATGTTTTAAGGATGGACAACCTATTCACTTACAAGGCACATCTGATAATGCGACTTTACATGCTATGTCCGAAAAAGGACTAACACGGTTTATTAAAAAGAAAGTTCATAGTTTAGTAGGTCACTTATTTTTAGCCATTGGTAGTGAAGAAAAAGCTACTTATGCCCATCCGGACCTTGAACCTATACTTAACAAATATGACGATGTATTTGATATTCCTAGGACTATACCACCTAACCGAGCCCGTGATCATGCTATTCCCACCCAACCCGATGCTAAAACCATATCTATAAGACCCTATCGCTACCCTCATAGTCAAAAGAATGAAATTGAAAAACAAGTTAAGGAAATGCTTTCCTCTTCTATAATTCAACCAAGCCATAGCCCATTTGCTTCACCCGTTTTGCTAGTACGTAAGAAGGATGGTACTTATTGTTTTTGTGTTGATTATAGACAACTTAACCACATAACAATTAAAGATAAATTCCCCATCCCCGTTATTAATGATTTACTTGATGAGTTGTATGGAGCACGTGTATTTTCTAAGATAGACTTAAGAGCCGGTTACCATCAAATTTGTGTCCGAGATGAGGATCGCCACAAAACGGCTTTTCGCACGCATCAAGGTCATTACGAGTTCAAGGTGACGCCTTTCGGTCTCACCAATGCACCGGCCACTTTTCAAGCTTTAATGAACGAGGTCTTCCCTTCTTTCCTTCGTAAATTTGTTTTAGTCTTTTTTGATGATATCTTGGTATATAGTCCTAGCATGACAACTCACATTAGACATTTAGGTGAAGTCCTTGAAACATTAAGAACTAATCAATTGTATGCTAAAAGAAGTAAGTGTGCGTTCGGTATTGACCATGTTGAGTACCTAGGACATATCATTAGCCCACACGGTGTAGCTACGGACCCTAGTAAAATTGAAGCTATGGTAGCTTGGCCTCAACCGAAGAGTCTTAAAAGTCTTAGGGGTTTCTTAGGTCTAACCGGTTACTACCGAAAATTTATTAAGGGATATGGATCAATTAGTAAACCACTAAATTGCCTTCTTTCCAAAGGTGAATTTCAATGGAATGAGAGTGCCCAACTTGCGTTTGACACCCTCAAGCATGCTATGGTGTCGGCGTCGGTTCTAGCTCTCCCCGATTTTACTAAACCTTTTACACTTGAAATGGATGCTTGTGGCGTAGGCCTTGGTGCGATTTTAGGTCAAGAAGGTAGACCTATAGCTTATCTTAGTAAGGCCTTAGGTCCTCGTCACTTAGGGTTATCGGTTTATGAAAAAGAACCCATGGCAATCCTAATGGCAATCGAAAAATGGCGACATTACTTACTTAACAACCATTTCATTATCAAAACCGATCACGCTAGCTTACGATTCTTGTTAGACCAACGTGTGACAACCCAATTGCAGCAAATGGGTATGTCAAAGCTCATGGACCTTAGTTACTCTATAGTGTACCGTAAGGGAGTGGAAAATAGAGCCGCAGATGCACTATCTAGACGTGATGAGGAATGTGAGTTAGGGTCTTGTTCGGTCCTCACTAGCGTGGTACCTCAATGGGTACCTGAACGAGGCAAGTTATGACAACGACAAGCGCGCCCTAGATCTCATTTCCTACGCCACCCTTGAACCTCCGGTTCAAGGCCCCTTCACTCTTCATGGCGGTATTTTAAGATATAAAGGATGTATTTACAGAGGTGAAAACATGGACTTGCGAATTAAAATTATGCACACCTTACATGATTCACCTATTGGAGGGCACTCCGGTGTCCAAGGATCCTTAATAAGAGCAAAACATTTATTCTATTGGCCTAATATGAAAAAGAGCTTTAGTGATTGGATTTCTAAGTGTGATACATGTCAACGCACCAAAAACGAGCATGTTGTCCATCCCGGTTTGCTTCAACCGTTACCCATTCCAAGCCAAGCTTGGGAAAGTGTTAGTCTTGACTTTGTTGAGGGCTTGCCTAACTCCATGGGTAAGGATACAATATTGGTAGTGGTTGATCGCTTTACTAAGTATGCTCATTTTATATCGTTAACTCATCCTTTCACGGCCACTAAGATAGCACAACTTTTTCTTGATAATATATATTGTTTGCATGGGCTACCCAAAAACATAATTTCGGATCGGGATGGCACCTTCCAAAGCATCTTTTGGAAGGAATTATTTAGGCTGGCGGGTGTAGGACTCAACATGAGTATCTCCTACCATCCCCAATCGGATGGCCAAACCGAACGTGTGAATCAATGTTTAGAGAACTATTTATGAGCCATGGCCTTAAACAAACCGAAGGCATGGGCTCAATGGTTAGAACTTGCGGAATTTTGGTATAACACTGACTACCATTCATCTATTAAAGCTACTCCATTTTTAGCTCTTTATGGGTATGAACCTAGGATTTTAGCTATTGATTACCCATGTGTATCTTCTTCCCCCGGAGTAGAAGACTTGCTTAATGAGAGGCAAAATTTGGTTAACCTCCTAAGAGAAAACCTAGTTGAGCACAACACCGTTATAAGCAACAAGCCGACCTACATAGAACCGAATGAGAATTTGACGTAGGAGACTTAGTATACTTAAAGTTACAACCTTATCGCCAAACCTCGGTCGCCATGAGGCGTAACCTCAAATTAGCCGCTAGGTATTACGGGCCATTTAAGATAATTGCAAGGGTAGGAAAGGTTGCCTATAAATTGGAACTACTGCAAGAATCTAAAATACACCCCATTTTTCATGTTTCATGCCTTAAAAAGAAAATTGGAGATAATATTGTGCCTAGTGTCTCTTTGCCTAGTTGTCACCAGGATGGCCACCCCGAAGTTCAATCCAAGAAGGTCCTCAAACGATGCACCCTAACGCGCAAAGGCAAGAAGATAACTCAAGTTCTTATGCAATGGGAAAACATGCAAATTGAGGCCGCAACTTGGGAGGATTGGGCCTTCGTCCAAGGCCAATTTCCTCATTTCAATCCTTGAGGACAAGGATTGGCTTGAGGAGGGGGTATTGTCATGGTCATGACACTATCGGTTTTCCTTTACTTTGTCTAGATACTAGCAGGTGTCCGTGGTCCTTGCTGGTCGCTGCCCAAGTCGCTGTCCAGTTTGCTGCCGGTCTTGTCAAGGTGCCGTGCCAGTCGCTTTCCAAGTTCGCTCCCAGGCCTTGCCATGGCCTTGTCCAGTTCGCGCCCAGGCATTGTCAAGCCCGTATCCGGGTCGCGCCCCAGTCTATGTCTGTGCCGCGTCCCCAGCTGTCCTTCCCAGTGCCATGCCGCACCTGAGCCCGTGCCAAGGACGCTCCTCATGACCGTTAGTGCCAGCCTGTCCTAGCCGTTGTGACCCGCTCCTAAACTAGCCGTTAGGGAATATTCTTCAAGATATTATCTAGATTTAATTGATGTATTTTATATTTTTGATATTATTTTTAATAATTCTTGTATTTCTATAAATAGGTATTTTGTATTTATTTGTATTAATCAATTGACAATTAATGAAATATCTCTTTCATTTCTCACCTAATTCTCTCAATTCTCATCTTACTCTACTTCTCTCTCAACTTACTCTAATTCTTTCTCTCATCTAAACTCTATTTCTCTTTCTTTTCTTACCTGACCTCTCTTTCATTCAGGCCCAAGTCTTGAACTTTAGCCGTCACATCCGCAAGGCCGTGACACCAACATTGGTGGAATAGAAGAGGAAATACCACTTTATATACCATAGAAGTTACTCCACCCGTTGCCATTTGGTTTTAGGGTAGAACCTCATTTGGTATGTATCAATGGTATCAAGGCCATCAATCCTCAAATTGATTCGAAGGAGCTCGGTTTGGTATAGGATAGACTCTGCTCCGAAGTCGTGCTCGGTCTGGTATGGGACGGACCATGCTCGATGGCCGTGCTCGACAAGTCACACATAACGGGCCCAAGTTTCGGAAATGGCTACTTAAGAAAGGGCTATCTATAGTAGAATGAAGTCGTCTACGAGAGAAAAAAGGCCATCTACTCAAAATAAAGCTACCTAGAGTGAAGCCGTCGAGGTCGGTTGCGGAGCATTGTGGTTTGATACAAGTCAAAAAATAGGATAAAAATGGAATCCCACATTCGTAGGTTAGAAGAGTAAATACCACTTCATATACCATAGAAGCTACTTCACCCATTACTAATTAGTTTTTGGATAGAACCTCCTTTGGTATTTAATAAGGTATAAATATAATGTTGTACCGGCCCCTCCCGACCTCACACCCGCCATACTCCATACTCCGCCTTATACCCGCTCTAATTTGTATCTAATTAACTTTCGAATTAAAAAATATATTCTTAAATTCAATTAACTAAATAATTTATCAATGTTATAGCAAAATATAATTTACTTCTAAAAAATAGTATTAAATAATTAATATAGGTGAATAGGAATATATTGTTTGGTATCCATATTAGAGCAGGTACGGGGTGGGTCATAAATACCCCTTGGATACCATGAGTAGTGAGGCAGATATAGGTATAGTTACCCACAGCGGGTGATGAGGCGAGTATGGGTATGAATTTAGGTGTTAGGTACAGCTTTGAAAGTGGCACCCCCAGTCCGTGCCCTGCTCCATGGTCATCACTAATTATATCAATATTTTAAACAAAAATCTAGCAGATGCCTATGAAAAATCAATGTATTATGCCAAAAAATATATACTTTAGAGAAATAATATATAATGTTAGAATTTTATGGCAAAAAATTATAAAATTATGATAAATGACGCCTATATATTGCAATAATTATGTTTATGGTTAGCAATTTCCATAAAAAATCTAAAAATTTTTGATAAAGGGTACCTAGGTAATAAAAATTTCAAACTACAAGGTATTTAAATGATAAAATTTTTAGGTTTCGTGATACCTTATTGTATATATTAAAATGCCAAGATACTTAGTTGATAAATTTTCAAATCTCATAATACCCGAGTGATAAATTCTTTTTATTTTTTTAAATGATAGGAGTGTCCAAATTAGCTCAATCGCCCCTTTAGTGATGTCTCTATATTATAAAATACTTTTTAGTGTATCTCTAACGGCCTGTTTGACTAATCTAGGATTTAAAATTGTTTGATATGATAAGAAAAATAATTTTAAATAAAAGTATAAACTATTTTTCTATTTTTGATCAAACGCAAAGCAAAAATTAAAAAAATTTCAAATAAAAATACTCCTATTAAAATATTTTTTACAAAGGTTTTTTGACATATGATTTTCACAGCTCGATAAAACAAATCTTACAGCACTATACTTTTGCTCATGGTCGTATTCTCTCAAAAGAAAATACTAACTTGGATGTGGGAACTTCCTGAGATCATTATTATTGGGTTACTTATACTAAAGGTTCCTAAACTTTGTCCATTATATCAATTTAGTCCTTATACTTTTAAATATGCCAATTTAGTCCCCTATTATTTTGTATTGTATCAATGTGGTCCCTTTTTTGAACAAATCAATGTGGTCCTTTCAGTATAATTTATGTTAATTTGATGATGAAATTTTTAGTGATTCAATCATTGGAGTTAAATTAAGTCGATTGATGGATTTGTAATGGATTATTTGTATCAATAAAAATTACATCAATAAATTAACTTCAATTTGATCATAGGACCAAATTGACAAAATTAAATAGTAGATGAACTAAATTGACAGAACTAAAAATATAAGAATTAAGTTGATACAATAAGCAAAGTACAAGATTTATATTAATGTATGAAGTGTTTGTTAACATGTTTGCATCTGTTAATCGACTTATAAAAGCAATATTAATTATAAATCTTTTAGTTTCCAACAATTTTTTTTTCCTCGCTGTTAAGGAATCCGTTACCCGGTAAATTCGGCCCTTGGGGCGACCCACATATTACAGGAGCCAGTTCAGTCAATGATTCCTCCAGTAGAGGTTCAAGGCGGGAATCGAATTGCAAACCTTTTGGCCTAAAGCAGCACTCTATCCTCTCACTTGCCTCCTGTCATTAAGGCAAGATTTCCAACAATATTATTGTCGGAATAAATTTTATGACTATTATTCTTTATAAATGACGTTATTTCTCAATTAATAATAATTATCACACTTAGGGGACTTGTTAGAAAGGGGGGTCGTACAACTGTCACAACCGGCTGTCAACGCTAGGGTGACCCATCGTGGAGACACCACTGCCTCCCTCCGCAGTAACCAGGTTCGCCACCACCTAGCCGCCACCGTGCCCCGAGCACCTAATACACTCCCACCATTCCATAGCCACCACGGACCTCCACCAACACCTCCCACCTCCAGAATCTACCATCCAACACCTAAACCCGCCATCCATCAACGGTTTCACCAGGCCCCATTTTCATCACCACACACCGCCACCACCAGACCAGGCCCCCATTTACATCTTCAATCACCACCACCACCACCATCTCCAACACCAAAAAATCCACCACCGTCTCCACCAGATTTCAACAACATACCTCTACCATTCTCCACCTTTCACCGGCGCGTGTAGGCGCGTGGCCGACTGCTCGGGGTCCTACCCAGCTTCCTATATAATTTGTCCCCACCATATCCCAACCCATTCTTGAAATGCCAATAGTTGATGAGGGGGTGTCCATCTTTGTTGATGGTCTACCAGAACGAATGACAACTTCATGGCTTAGAGGTGTTTTTCGTGATTTTAAGTCAATCTACAACACTTTTGTCCCTGTAAAGAGAAGGTTGAGGTCAAGATGGTCTTATGACTTTGTTCGGTTTCATGACTCGAACAAAGCTACAAGGGAGGTCACATGCATGGAGGGAAGATGGGTTGTGGGTATTAAGCTTAGAGTCCAATGGGCCAACCTAAATAGAAGAATAATACATCCATTTACACGAAGCCGACCGCAGCAAAGGGAGGGCCAGCAGCATAGAAGCATTAGTGGTAATCATGATCAGGGGAATGCACCACCTAATCGGGGTGGAAAAGGTGAGAATACAGATATTCCAAGGATTGTTCTGTCGAGTACTAATAAAGGTGTGGAAGCATGGCTCAAGCGGGCAATCATCGCGCACTCGTATAATGAAGCCAACCTTGATGACATCCTTATCTTTATCACAGAAAACGACCTCTATGGGTTAACCCCTAGAGGGCTAAGCAACACAAAATTAATCCTGGTATGTGACTCTGTTGACACCATGGAATCTTATCTTGGCCCACGAAAGGAGACTCTATTACGGATATTCAACGATGTTTACAAGTATTCTAGTGAGACCCTTAGATCCCTTAATAGAAGAGTGTGGCTTGAGGTCCATGGTCTTCCTGTCCAGTGCTGGTCCGATGACTGTTTTGCTGACATCGCCAGAGTATGGGGGAAGTTCGTAAGGGTGGATTAAAGAGCGTCTGGTATGACGTGTGCTGATGTTTCCAGGATCCTAATTGAGACTTGCCACACAACATGCATCCATCAGATGGCTCAAATTCAGCATAACAGGGGTTCCTGTTTGGTTCTCATTAAAGAAGGTAGTTCTGTGACGATCCTTGACTATTCTCCCAGAGTTGTTGCTCTAGCGGCCTCAGCTAGATTGGAGAGGGAAGAGTCATCTTTTTCGATGTAGTCCTATCACACCATAGCAGCTTGGCAAACGGCACGGGTTCTACCTTCTTTGGAGCGGATAACAAATGTTCTGACTATTGGTGAGGAGCCGAGAACTCCGGTTATGAGGGCAATGAATGTAGGGTTGGATGCGGAATGGCAGACGTTAGGATAGGTTTCTTTCCATTTCAATGGCAGGATACTTGGGAGGTGGACCAAGGGATGCTTCTACCCCCATGCCACGTTGACCCATTACGATCCACAGCCTATGACCCAACTTCCAGTTCAAGACGTACGAGAAAATCAACATCGACCTCTTATGCTACCATGGGTCAAGAATGATAAAGCGGTATCAGCACAGTCTAATACCCAGATAACACATCAAGATAATGTAGATCCTGAAAACACTGGTGATAATGAATCCGCTGCCTCTGGCCCAAAATTCCCTCCAGGCTTTGAGCCTCATGTATTGATCAAACACTTGCATACAAAAGATAGTTTGCTCGAGATTCATAATGAGACGGCACCAGCTATGGAAGAGCCTAGCACAGCTCGGTGGAGGAAGGAAAAAACTAATAACATCAAGGAGGGGCAAGAGAGCTCTAAAGCGCAAGATGAAGGAAAAATAGAAGTGGGAGCTTCAGGAATTCCTGAAGGACATGTCACCAAGGAGTAATGCCGAAAAATCGACAAAGACACCCCGGAAAAAGAAAAAATGGAAAATGGGGAATCGGAATAGTAACGCTAATTATGATGAGAAGATCATGGAAGCAGAGTATGATGAGAAAATTATGGAAGCGGAGCGAGTAATAGAGATAAAAAAAAGGGTGGGCTTCAATTTTGATGGTTTTGACCCTCCTGTGGTGGCAGACATACTTGCTAAATGATGTGGAGGGGTTGTTTTGTCGAGGCAATTGGGCAGCTTCAGTCTTGCTTCCGGTTCTTGTGCTGATCTTCTAGTTCATCTCCAGCTAAGGTCCCTGTCTGAGTTGTTCTTGCTCGCTGTTTTGTCCCGTCTCCCTGTGTCTGATCTGGCCTTGTTCTCCGTGTCTGCTGTGTCGTGTTTGGGGCGTCCGTCTTTTCCTAGTACTCTGTCCTTTTGTTTTTTGTTGTTCTTTCTGGTCCCCGTTTTGTCACGGTTGGACTCAAGTCTCACCTAACGAGTGGTCTATTTGTATAGCGACTTTGTCGCAATTTATCAAAAAAACATTAGGAGCTATATTCATTGGGAAAATTTGTTTTACTGGATAAGCATTTGTTTGAACAAGAGATTCGTTGGAACATGAGTAATGGGAAATAAATATAACATCTTATATACCTTAGGAGCTATTCCATCCATTGCCAATTAGTTTTGTAATGGAACCTCATTTGCTATGTAAAAATGGTATCAAAGCCGTTGATCCTTGGATCGATTCCAAGGAGCTTGGTTTGGTATGGGATGGACCTTGCTCTGGAGCCGTGCTTAATTTGGTATGGAACGGGCCCTGCTCGATGGTCGTGCTTGATAAGTCACACGTACCGGGCCCAAGTTTCGGAAAGGGTTACCTAGAGTAAAGTGGAGCCATCTCTAGGAGAAAAGGACTACCTACTCAGAGTGAAGTTATCCAAAGGGAAGCCGTTGAGGACAATGGCTGCGGAGCGTGGTGATTTGATACAAGTCAAAATATTGAGCTAAAAAAAGAAGTGAATCAAGCCATATGTTACGGGCCCAAGTTTCAAAAAGGGCTGCCTAGAGTAGAGTAAAGCCGTCTATGAGAGAAAAGAGATACCTACTCAGATTGAAGCTACCTAGAGTGAAGCCGTCAAGGACGATGGTTGCAAAGCGAGGTGAATTGATACAATCCCACATAGGTGGGTGAAAAAGAAATATATCATCTTATATACCATAGGAGCTATTCTACCTATTGCCAATTAGTTTTGGGATGTAACGTCCTTTGGTATGTAATACTACTCTTCTCTGTTTCATGATCTCATCATCAAGGCCTGATTCATGCTCCATGGTTAGGATTAAATTTCACCTGGCCTTCGGCCCAACTCACAGAGTTGGAATATATGAGATCCACATATAAATTCAAGTGGGATTCCATCAAAAAACATTTGACATTAGGCAGAGTAACCCGTTAAACTTATATATTAATTTCATTTATCTCTCAATTCTTATGTAAGATTCTAATTATTAAATTCATATACAAGATAAAATTTGGGGTGCGCCTACACATAGGGGTGCGCAAAAAAAAGTTTAAACAGTAATCCAAACTGGACCAAATCGTAATTTACTGTTTGGTTTTATTTATAGTTTGAAAAATTATGGTTTCGTGTATAAAATTTTGGTTAATAGGATTTATGGTTTAGGTTTGGTTTAAAACAAAACCCAAACCGTAAACAATATAAACCTAAATAAGGAAGGTTCGATCATTATTTATACAATCCGAATCACAACAAATCATGTTAGTAGCAATGTTTTACTTGATAATCTAATAAAAAAGTTACGGTTATTTATATTAAAGGTCTTTGTACTTTTTTTAATGCGTCAATTTAGTCCTTGTATTTTTACTTGTATCAATTTAGTCATTCTACAATTTATATTGCGTCAATTAAGCCATTTGATCAAATTTAAGATATGTTGGTGTTCGAAAAAAAAAATTAAGACAAGTTAATGATTTAGTTCTTAACGACACAATTATGTTAGATGCAAGTAACCTACTGCAAATCATCCGTTGATTTCAATTAACACAATCTCTAACCAAACCCTAAAAATTTCATTAACAACTTAATATAAATTTTACTTTAAGGACTAAATTGATACAATACACTTGTACAGAAACTAAATTGATATAATAAAAAGTTTAAAAACCAATTTAATACAAAAGGCAAAGTGAAGGGATCTTTAGAGTAAATAACCCAAAAAATTATTATTATTGAACTTTTGTAACATTAATGTTTGTACATAAATAATTAAGGTAGAAAATTATAGATATAATATCACCTAATTGAATATAACAAAACCGTTTATATGTATCGATAATTAATTTATATTTATTGATAAAATATTTAATCTTCTTAATATTATGGTTTAACCATAACCAAACCAAACCATATTTTGCTGTTTGGTTTAGTTCGGTTTAAAATCTGAAATGGTTTAATTTGGTTTAAAACAAGTTTCAAACCTTATTATAATAGTTTGGTCCAATTTTAATGAGTTTTTTAGCTAATTAACACTTTTTAAAAAAAATTTAGAAATTTGGCATAATTTTAAAAATATTTAGCGAATTGGCACATTTCATTGTAGCAAAGTGGGTGCACGACATACGGAACATCGTGCAGCAGTGCCCAAATTTTTTTTTTATTTTTAGTTTTACCTCTTTAAAATTTAAAAAAATTAATAAAATTTCTTTTTAATTAAAATTATTTTAATTTTTAATTTTATAATTTGAATCACTAAATACGTATACATTTTAAATTAAAAGGTATATGCATATTATTATTTGAACAATTAATAAGGAAGACATAAATGAGGGACATATTTAAATAAGAAGATGGTGATATGTATATTATTATTTAAATTATCTCATACAAAAACTATGGTATTATAATACTATTAATAAGGAGGATATAAATGAGGAACATATTTAAATGAAGAGATGTTAATATTTTCAACCAAAAATCACGAGTTTACGTATTTGTACATTATTATTTGAACTATTTTATTAGATACATGTAACTCAAAAGCTAAAAAAATCATTTCATATAGTTTATAATATATTTTAAAAATTCATATACATTAATTTTTGAGTTATATGTATCTAATAAAATAGTTCAAATAATAATATACAAATACATAAACTTATAATTTTTTGTTAAAAATATCAACATCTCTTCATTTAAATGTGTCCCTCATTTATATTCTCCTTATTAATAGTATTATAATACTATAGTTCCTGTATAAGATAATTTAAATAATAATATATATATCATCATTTTTTTATTTAAATGTGCCCGTCATTTATATCTTCCTTATTAATAGTTCAAATAATAATATATATATACCTTTTAATTTAAAATATATACATATTTAGTGATTCAAATTATAAAATTAAAAATTAAAAAAATTTAAATTAAAAAAAATTATTAATTTTTTTTAAATTTTAAAGAGGTAAAACCTAAAAAAAGGGGCACTGTTGCACACCGTACGGAACTATTTTTAAAATTCATATACATTAGTGTTCCGTACGTCATGCACCCACTTTGCTATAGTGAAACGTGTCAATTTGTTAAATATTTTTAAAATTATGCCATATTTCTAAATCTTTTTAAAAAAAGTGCTAATTAGCCAAAAAAATTAATTTTAATATAATTTTTATTAAAATTGGACCGTACACACCCCTGCCTATGCCGTATCTTCCGGAGGACGCACCCACAATGAATTCCCCACAAGCAGCCATGGATAAGGCTGAAGAGGAAGCCCATCCCACGTGTCTAGCTCGTGCTCGGACAACCCTAACTTCCCAGTAAACCCTAATACCAACCGACACGTGTCAGTCCCACCCCCATTCGTCCTTCCCCTAAACCCTCGTTCACTCTCTTCCCCCCTCTCCTTCCCTTTCTCCATTTTTCCCCTGAAATTTTCCTATAAATCTCTCTGTCTTTCTCTCTCCACCCTTTCTCTCTTTCGATTTTGTTCTTGATGTTGATTTTGTTCAAACTTGGTAGGAAAAATCTAATCCTTCTCCCGCTAATTCCCCACAAACTAATCAAGATAGTAAATACTTAAAGACTCTTTGTACATAATCTTCTTGCTGTTAAAGACCCTCTGTTCTTTGATTCTTTCTTTTCATTTTCTGGTGATTTTTTTTTCCTGGGTCTGTATATATAGGATAGATATAATCTGGGTTTTGATTGGAATTAGAGAAGAGGAGTTCTGGGTTTGGTTATTGAGTGAGTTTTGGTAACTGGGTTGGATTTGAGTGTTTCTGGACGATTCAAGATTTCAAGTTTGCGGGTTTGACTTTTGATTGTAATTGGGAAAAGGAGTTCTGGGTTGGATTGTGAGTGAGTTACGGTAACTGGGTTGGATTTGAATCTTTCGGGGGTTTGAAACTGGTTTGGATTTGAATCTCTCGGGGTTTGAAATTTGAGCGAGTTTTGGTAACTGGGTTGGATTTGCATTTTTCGGAGTTTGAATATTGGGCGAGTTTCAGTAACTAGGTTGGATTTGAATAGTTCTGGGTTCGAATTTTGAGTGAGTTTCGGTAACTGGGTTGAATTTGAATCTTTTTGAGTGATCGAGGATTTCAAATTTGTGGGGATTTGAATCCCACTGCGGCAATGACGGAGGAGAAGGCGGCCGAGGCGGTGGCGGAAGCCGAGGTGAGGACGAGGGAGATTCAAATTCCGGCAGAGATTGATTGGGACATGTTGGATAAGTCCAAGTTCTTCTTCCTCGGCGCCGCCCTCTTCTCCGCGGTCTCGGCCGGGCTCTACCCGATCATCGTCTTAAAGACCCGCCAGCAAATCTTAATCTCCTCTGACCACCACCACCGACACCGCCACCTCTCGAGCCTCCGAACTGCGATGCACATTATCCGAACCGAGGGGGTCCGAGCCTTTTACCGTGGGTTCGGCACTTCTCTGCTTGGCACCGTCCCTGCTCGTGCCCTCTACATGGCCGCCTTGGAGATCACCAAGACCCACGTGGCTGCTGCAGCCGCCACGTTTGGGGTGCCAACGCCTACAGCAGCCGCATTTGCTAGCGCGGCTGCTGGGGTCACGTCTGCCTTCGCCGCTCAGCTTGTCTGGACCCCGGTTGATGTCATCAGCCAGCGCCTCATGGTGCAGGGCACCAATAATCCATCTAAGAAGGATAATATAGGTAAATCATAAACACAAAGTTGTACCTCGATTACGGAACTAAATCTAAACTTATGTTATATTGTCACCTCGAGAACCGTGTAGAGTTACTAGGTGGGTTACTGTATTATGATTAACTCAACTTCTTTATTTAGATTACATTCTAATCACATTAGCTCAATAGATAAGTGGCTGACTCGTTTCTTCTTCTTCTTCTTCATCAGCGAACTGTAAATACACCAATGGAATCGATGCGTGTCGGAAAATAATCAAATCTGACGGGATTAAAGGATTGTACAGAGGGTTTGGGATCTCAATTTTGACATATGGCCCTTCAAATGCGGTTTGGTGGGCATCCTACAATGTGGCGCAAAGGATAATCTGGGGTAGAGTTGATGTCTATCTAAACAACAATAATGGCGCCCGAGCCGCAGCGCCAGTGGTATACACGCCCGATTCGAAGGCGGTGATGGCGGTGCAGGGGCTAAGCGCGGCGATGGCAGGCGGGGTATCGGCCCTGATCACAATGCCACTAGATACGATCAAAACTAGGATGCAGGTACTGGACGGGGAGGAAAATGGTGGCGCTGGTGGTGCAAGAAGGGCACCGACGATTGGGCAGACGGTGAGGGCGTTGGTGAAGGAAGGAGGGTGGGGGGCGTGTTATAGAGGGTTGGGACCGCGGTGGGCGTCCATGTCCATGTCCGCGACCACGATGATCACCACTTACGAGTTTCTCAAAAGGGTTTCTACAAAGAACAAAGAGGGTGTTAGTTGAGGACATAGCCCAGTGGTTGCAAACTTTGGGAACCAAAGTTGTCACTCAGGTTCGGTCAATCCCTTCCACCTGTGAATTTCTCAAAGGGTTTCGACCAAGAACAAAGAGGGTGTCCGCTGAGGATATAGCCCAATCGTTGGGAACTTCAGGACTAGAGGTGCCATCCGAATCGGATTCCACTTCACTGGAGGCTTTTCTCCCTTCCCCACCTTACGAATTGTAAAAAAAGAAAAGGGAGGGTGTTTGTTGATGATGAAATTTGAGAAAATTAGGGTTCGATTTCGAGGCTAATCTTGTGTTTAGGATTAGGAATTTAGGGTTTAGATGATATCTTGATGGGTTTATTTTTGGTTTTGATCTTTGATGTTCATGTTTGTTAGATGATCAATGTAACTCAATGGGAAGTGAAAAGTGCTGCTCTTCTTCTTCATCTCAATTTCTTTTTCTTTTTTTTTATTTGTTTGATTATTAATTCATGAATTGTATTGATTCATGGTATATAAATTAGTTTTTGTAAAACAAATGTATAATATACTCCTAAATAATATCAATAATATTTACAGTAAATTACATATTAGTACTTAAGATTTGGTGTATTAATTTTTTAGTGCATAAATTTTGTGAAATAAGTATTTAGTCCAAAAGTTATATATATTTAATAAAATAATCTAAGGAGATTTATAAGGATATAAAATAGGATCTGATTTTATTTTTTCTTATCTTTATTTAAATTATTTTATTAAATATATTTTATTTTTTAAATGAAAAAAATATTTTATAAAATTTATAGATTAAAAAATTAATATATTAAACTTTATTTTTGACAACGGGTCATTTTACTTTGATGACATTAAACCCACTAACTATTGTCAACATATGGATAATGTTTTAATCATTTCGTTTCTAATATCTGTTTGGCATCTTTTTTAAGTTTCAATTTTCGAAAAACTAAAATCCAAAATTTAAAAGTAATTTTCTCTTGTTTTTAGTGTTTTTTGTTTATGACTTTAAGACAGATTTTAAAATTATACTTTTTAATTTCTTAAAAATTAAAAGTTATAAAAAGAAGATATCAAATAGGCGTAAAAAGTAACAGCATCTAAGTACTCATTTCGCATGACAGGTATGACAATGTAAAGATACTCATATATTAAGGCAAATTTTGATGGCTCGAAGCGTGGTGACGTTGCGACTCCAAGGTTCATTATCCGGGATCATTAAGGGAAAATGATTATTGCCGGGTCGAGAGCGTTACGAAATGCGCCTATCTTGGTAGCTGAAGCAGTGGCAGCTAAGGATGCCCATGTAATCGGTCTTGGTCGGTCCTCACAAGATCATTCTAGTGGGAGATAATAAAGTGGTGATCAAGTCTCTTAATGGTGATCAATGTTGACAGGTCTCTTTCAATCCTTGTTTTTGGGAAGCAAATCAGGTAGCTGATTGGTTAGTGAATTTAGGCTCTAAGGGCTATGGCCGTTCGGTGTGGGAGCACCCTCCAAACAGAGCTCTCTTTACTATCATTAATTCTAATGTTTTAAGATTCCCCGTCTGTCGTGGACGCTCCTAAAGCTAGTCTTCTTCACCTTTGTAAAAAAAAGAAAATATTAAGTCTAAGCTATTTTCGGGTTAAGGTAAGTTTTAATGAGTTAAGTTGTGGTATTAGATTGTTGAAGTTTCAGACGACCAGGTAATGCGACTATTGTGATTGTTGAGGCAATAACAATCAAAGACGATATTCAGAGAGCAACCAATTTGATCTCTAAAAGTATCTGAGTAGAAGACGACAACAAGATTGTGATCAAATGTTCCAAATGGGTGGTTTGGAGCTCCGTGTCATTTGCTATAGTATAAAAATTGTTGGGTTATATATAGAGCTTAGTTGTATTGGGTCTTGTTATGAAGTATAGGATTGTACCAATCCTATTGAGGTCTATGACACGCTAAGGCTTTCAGTGTGGTGGCTCTATATATACATAGGGGTTATGTATTTTACCATTAGGGTTGAGAAGGGTTTGAGAGGATTGAGAGTAGAGACGTACCATGTAAACTTTAATTGATATAATACAATTATTGTGCTCCCTTCCGTGGATGCAAATTTCGACTGAACCACGTAAATTCTAGTGTTCTCCCCAATCCCCTTTAGTTTATGATTGTTACTTCGATTTAAGGTTTGTTTATCCTGTTGGTGATTTTAATAGGTGGTATTAGGGCCCCTAAAATAATTCCTAGAATAAAAAAAAAAATTGAGACTATAAAAAAGACATATGTTCGATTTTCCCTTTTGGTTATCAAAAAATGAGTATAGTACATTTTCTTAGGAGAAGTTGTATTTTTCAAGAATTCAAATTGTATACCAACTTTATAAGAAATAGGTACAAGGTGTTCAGCTATTAATAAGGGAAGTAAAACTTACTTGGAGGCTAGTTAAAAACAAAGGAATTAGAACTTTTCTAAAGGATGTTAGATAAGTTATTTCCTACATTTGAAAAGAACTCGAATTGCTAAGCAATTTTCACTTTCCGTATTCTGTTAACTTCCTAACAACCGAACAAGTGGTGAAATCTCTACTTTCCATAAATTCGTATTTCTTGTGCCCAATTCCTAAAAATCAAACAAGCCTTAAATTAAAAGTGACTCAGACTCTGATCTCATTTGATTTAAAATTTTGGCTTATTTACGTAAATGGTTCTTGTACTTTGTTCATTATGTCAATCAATACCTCATATTTTCTAATTCTATCAATTTTGTCTCTAATACGACATTACTTTGTTGCAATTTAGACCTATGTCAAAAAATTAAAGTTAAAGTAATAACATAATTTTAACCACATGATCAAGAAAGATGCGAGTAAAACAATACAAACGCACCCATCCACCTAATTTAGAAGAACAAAATTAACATAATAGACAAAGTATATACTGATCAGTGATGCATATTGTTTATAATACTAACCCGATATTTTATGTTTGTAATGCCAGTATGATATTTCCAGACCCTGCTTATGCTAGAGCCCTTTGAGGCACCGGGATTGTTGTTTTTTGTTGAATGCTAGTCTGGTATTTACTCACCCAGATAACCGCGAACCCGCAAACTACCTTGGGCGCCCTCCTCGAGCCAATTCCATATGGGGGGACCCCTCATACCACACACGCTCTCTCTCCGGGGCAAGACTTTCTCTCTCTCTTCCAAAGGCAAGCCTCGTCCAGGGTAGACCATCCCACGTATCATCTTTCCATCGTCCTTCACGGTCACCTCTTTGGAGCAGTAACCGCTCAAACCTCCCACTCCTATAAGGCTAAGTCCTTTGTATCTATTATGTATATTTATTACCTGCTTTAATTACTATTTCACAAGATAAATACTGATTTGAGCGTCGGAGAGGTCCCCCGTGGGTTACCCCGTGGACCCCTTTAACCGTTTGTTTGAATCTTGCAGGAAATACCAAGTTCGGCGTGCAGTTAGAGCTTGAGTTCAACTCGTTCTTACGAACCCCATCTCATACCGAACTCCAATATGATGAATAAGCACACTGACGAAATTCATCGTAAACACATATAACCCAAAAACTTTCAGTTTTATAAGATCTCGAAGTTCATTAAGCATGTGGGAGACAAAGATAATTAAAAAAAAAAAAAAGCAAGAATATTATGACAATGATTCCAAACTTGGATCATCTAGTTTAGTATACGTATCCACAGAGTCAAGATCATGAATTTTTTATAAGATTCTTTGATTTATCCCTAAGTTTCATTAAAATAAAATGATTAAATTAACACAATAAACAATACAGGAATGTTACAGGTTTTAATCCCAGTGCGTCACACCCTTAAGACCCTCTAAACATCGATAACATATAAGATCGTTTGGTCTGGTTGGCTATGATTTTCTTCCCGTTCATTTTTTTTTTGGTAACGATAAGGAGGTGCAATATTATTCTAAATAAAGTGAGAGGGAGTTTTTTTTCGATAATTAGCGGTATAGTCGCTATACATTACAAGAAACTCATACAAAACGAGACTTAGGTCAGCTCGTATAAAAACAGGGGTCAAAATAAGGCAAAAGTACAACATCTCAATTCAAGAAAATGGAATTACAGAAGAATTACAAACAGAGCCAACGTGCAGTAGAAGACTATACTACCACTGGAGATAAACACAGGAAATGCTAAGATCAAAAGGGGAAAGCGAGACCAGTACATCAGAGTTGGGAATGTAGATGGCAAGAAATCGGGTCAATCACAACCCTAATCCATCATTGTAATTTGCTCGATCATAATAGATTTATCACTGTCAAATCACAAGCCAAGCTTCTTCTCAAGCCCTCACGTACACTCCCTAACAAGAAGTTTATTCGCATCTATAACCTTTTTACTTGTGCGTGAGGAAAACTCAATTGCTTAGCTCAAGTAATTGGTATAGGCCTTTTTATTTAGGGCATGTTTAGTGTCATTTTCTGTTTGTAAGTTTTTATTTTTAGAAACAAAAATCTAAATTTTGAAAACTATTTTTATTCGCTTTATTTTATTTTCTTTCAATTTCTTCCTAATTTAATGAACACTAAAAATAAAAAAAAAATTATTTCTAAAATGCTAAAAATTACAAATAAAATACGGGACTAAAAATACCATTTGTCATCATTATAATGAAATTATAATTTTGATTCAAATTTTATAAAAGAAAAATCATCCTAAACTACAAACAACACTAAATACAATAAGAACCCAATATTTATTTAGTTATACCATAAATATTGTGTAATACTGTCACTACAAAACTTATCATCAGAGTAAGAACGTATTTTTTAAGATAATTTTATAGCTCTTATTATTTGTAAGTAACATTATTACTCTGACAATAATAATTTTTTTCTCGACCATAACAACTCTCTAAATATATACTTTATTGGATTCAAAAATTTATCTAGAAGTTTCCATCATAATTAAAAAGAAATTATTTGGTTTCAACTTTTTTTTTTTTTTTCCCTAGAATTAAAATATTAACAAGTTGGCAGACACAAGAAAGCTCAAGTGAGACAGAATACCTATATTTTATTAAAAAGAAAATAATAAAATTTTCTTATTGTGTATTACGAAAAATACTTTTTTTTTTTAATAAAAAAAAAGTGGTTCCGAGGGATGATGCCTTCCTTAAGAAATTGGTTTAAGGACGGTAGAAAGGGGTAAGAGTGCTCATAATCAGTTCATGAGATTTATAGCACCGGCCTATTGTCATGGCCGGTCTTGACATTTTTTGGGTTTCAAGGAAAAATTTTAAAATGAGGCCCCCATATACAGTAGATTATAAAAATTCTAATTGCAGAACTTATTGATATTAACGACTAATATTTTAGTACCCATAATCCCAAAAATTTCGAGGCCCCTGGAATTTGGGGGCTCTAAACGGTTGTTTGGGTCGCTTGGGATTATGTTCGATCCTGCCTGTTATATATGACTATAGCGGTTAGCAAATATATTTATTATAGTTGGCCAGAGATGGTATTCTGAGAGTTGTCAACTTGAGTTTCAAAAGCATTCAGGTAGAAGGCGATAAAAAGATTGTGATCAATGTTCTTAACAGGACTTTCAAATCTCTGTGACAGATTCAGAAAATTGCTCAGGATATCATATTGATGAAAGCAACATAAAGAAATATCGGTATCAATTACTGCTTTAGAGAATATGACCGTTGTTTGTGCGGTGAAGTTTAATCATTTATCCCCTCCTCAATGATCCAGTGGTCCTCGATGCCTCGCTAAGATCTACGCCCCATCGTGTGTGCAAATGCATTACTTAAAGTAGCTATCACAATAAGTTATAGGCTTTCCTCTTTGCTGTTATAAAGAAAAATATATTTCAGTATTAGTATTCTTTTCATAAGATTTGTTTGCGAGAAAACTAAAGCGTATCACGACTAAAGTTATATAAAAAGAAGTGCAAGAAACAATTATTCTCTCACTCTCACTCTCTTATAGGAGTCATGTATATAACACACGCATACAAAGACGTATATTTTAATTTAGTTACACTGTACGAATTTAGCCCGATAAGTAAAAATTAGCGATGGGTTTTTTGTAGCTTGGTCAGTAGTTGGTTTGAATTGGGCACAAAATGTAAGTGAGTATTAAGTTACTTGCAGCTGACATGACTGTGTCAAAAATTATATAAGTAACTTAACTTTAATTTAACCATAAGAATAAATTAACATAATAAATACATCAACTTTTAATGTAAAAAGCCCTATATTTAATTTGTTTATACCATTTCTTATTTTAATAATAAAAGCAAAACCTATATTATTATTGCCGAGTTTCTTTCTCTCTCAAATGCCATCCTATCCCTAATCCTGAAATTCTAAAAAATATTGTAAGAAACACATCTAAATAATAACAACTAAATTATGAAAACGACTATTAAGAGTAATTTTTTTTTTGGTAAATAACTATTAAGAGTAAATTGTAAAAACTAATGTACGCACATAAGAAACGGTTAAAAAATGCAAGTAATTGAAAGAAAAATAATACTTTTAATCTTTTTACGTGTTTTAAAATGTAAGCAAAGCCCGCATATCGCACGGAAAAAGACTTGTGATTATTTGTGCTATACAATCATGGGTACCTATAAAATGATGGTCAGTAGGTGAAAAAATTATTAATAGTTGGTTCACAGGTGCATTTAAATTAAATCAATGAGAAATCGTTTATTAGATCACATGTATTCGATAATTTAAAAGTTACATGATTAACTTATCGTTATTCATTATACAACTAAATTAATATAATAAATAAAGTATAAAAATCATTAGTATAAATTGCCCATAGAAAAGAGATAGTATTGTTTAACTAACCAGTTGGAGAGCTGCCTAACTAGCAATTTATTTGAATTTGGTAGCAAACATATATATATATCGCGTCATATTCGAGTCATTGTAGGGGTACAAACCAATAATTCCTTATAAGTAGGTGATGCACTTGATTTTTACATATTTTACTTTCCATTTCTGCCATATATTCGGCCTCTATATGTGTATTTTTCTTGTAATCTAGGTACATTTTGACTTAGAGTGCAACGGAGCAAACAAAGGCTGAAAAGTGGAAGATTCAAGCGTAATCGAGACATAATTAAAGGCTACTTTGAAAAACCTGACCACGTGTGCAAAATAAGTACCCATCCGGTCAATATTCAGTCAAAAAGAGTCTTTCTTTGGGCGCGTGGATCGATTGACCATGCATTTTGGCAATCGGTCAAGCTTAAAACAAGTAAAAGGCTAAAAGAAAGGTATTTATGACCCAATATTTTGATAATCTACTTATGAAACCACTTGAGTCACGTAGATCTCTTCGAGAGCTTCGATTTGGTATATAATTTGGCCCATAACTCATTACGGATCAAAAGTTGCGCTCCTTTTAAGTTAACTGCGCAAGCTGCTAAGGGGGCGCCGATCGATCGGTTTGACCACCGATCAATCGGAGATGGCGCGGGACCAACCCTAAAGCACGCCCCATGTATAAATATGGAGGGGGAAACCTAATTTCACGCTTTTTTCTCGCCGCACGTCCTCCCCTTCTCTCAAACCCGAAGCCACTACAAGATCTACAGGTTCTCAAAAGCTGAAGCGCAAGTGGTTGGAATACTGGAAGAATTCAGGCTTGGATTAACATCGACACGAAGATTGAGGGAGTTTATTCTTTTATTTATTTTACGCACAATATTTTCTTTTCTTTAAATTTAAGGATGTGTAAAACTTCCATGGAGGAGTAAATTTTCTCAGTTTAGGGATGTAGGGCGGGTAGCCGCCCGTATCCCAGATTTATATTATACTTTTGACGATTGATTTAGTTATATTATATTCGCACCCTTGTGGGGAGGTTTTCATGATTGTTGGATATTTTTGTATGTGTGCTTGTAGCCATGACTATGTCTCCAACTTTGCAACGATTAGTCTTGTACTTGTAGCCTAGACCATAACATAATAGAAATTCACGCGTGATCAGGGTTGAAGTTGTACCCAATCTTGAACCCAATCTTTTATATAAGTTACTATTAAATTAGGAGTAACAAAGGAATTAAATAGTGCTAATAAGATAATCTATGCTACATCTAGGATGTTAAGATAGATTCTGCCTTTAGACTAGTTCATTATCCTAAGCCCTAATTTATATTAACTCAAGCTTAGAGCTTGTAGCCTAAGTCCTTTAAATCATCGTCCTAAGTAGAATATAATGACGGGATACGTGTTAAACTACCCTAAATTCACTCCCTAAACTAACCTCAATTGAATTGTCGCATTCACTTTATATTCAATTTCAGTAATTTAACTAACAACTTATTCAACAACAAAAAAAAAAAAACCCAAAAATTCAAACCGCTCGTTAATCAGTAAATCTAACTTAACACGATTCCCCGTGGATACGACCCGTATACCCAACAAAGCTACGACGATCTCGTACACTTGCGAGTACACGGCTTTAAAACACACTTTAAAATCACATCAGTAGGGATGACAATTTGACATGAATTCACTAAATTCCGATCCAATCTGGCCCATTCATTACAAGTTTAGATGTAAAAAGCGAGTTCCAAACGAATTTGGATTCGAACGTTCATAAATGGATAGATTTCGATGGCAAGCATATAAACTTATTCGCCACTAAGTGAGATCAGCTACACAAATATAGTCGAATATCACGACTTATATTTTGTTAAGGTCCACTAAAACAAGATCTTTTTCTCCAACCAGACAAATCTTGTTTCAGCGATGACAATCCAAAACTTTTCACCACAGGGTAGAATCAGTTATATAGATCGAAGTGCACCACTACAATCTAACATTACGGCTTACATCTTTGTTACGCTCCAATGAAACAAGATCTATTTTTTCCCCCAATAAGACTGATCTCGTTTCAATAATAAGAATCTGAACTCCTTTGCCCGCTAAGTGGGATCAACTATACAGATCAGAGTCCACCACTGCAATCTGTGAGAAAAATACCCATAAACTGTGACAAATAAAACTTCACCGGTACAATCTAATATCATGATTTATATTTCCGTTTTCTCCACTACAACAGATCCCGTTTCAATAACAACAATCTAAACTTCTCCGCCCTTAGATGGGATCGACTACATGGATCAAAGTACATCACTGCAATCTATTATGCAAATTCCCAAAAACCGATTCAATTTAGACGCGAACAAACAAATTTGAAAAGAATTGAGAAAAAAGCAATAAACACTGTAACCACAAATATAGGAGAAAACAACCCACTAACAACCTCAAGGAAATGATACAACTAACTGCTACACAAAACAACTCCGCTACCGCCACAAAGCTCCGTTTTTACATCAAGTCATAAATTCCGGACATAGCACAACACGATCACATTCTGCGAATCATATCTCCGTTAAGCTCCAAAGAAAAGAGTCCTTTTTTTCTTCTATTTCCAATAGAACACAGATATAGCATTGCACAAGACCTACAATTCAAGTACTTTTCAAGTTCAATTACCAGAGAGATCCTACAACCTACAAGACCAACGCAGATGACAAAACATGCACAAATTTTGAACTAAAAATTAGGGGCATTTTAATCAGAGGGAAAACAGCATACCACAAAGAGGTCAGGGCCTAGCCCTTTTGTTGCTGCAAGAAGGGCACTTGTACTGCTTGATGTGCTCGGCTCGAGCCGGTGTGATCTTTACGCACTTGCCGTGGAACCACGTCTCGCATATGTCACAGCATATCCAGAACTCGTCTGATGCGTAGCTCTCCCCACATGCCCCACATAACGTCTCCCCCGCTTCCTCTTCTTCTTGCTCTTCTACGCTCTCCTCGTCTTCTTTTTGATGCATGGATTTTGGGTGTTTCGCTTGGGACTCGGATCGCTGGATGTGTTATCACAAGAGAGAGAAAGATGAAGTATATAATATTGGTAAGGTGGAGAAGGGTCATGGAACAAAGGCGTGTTTGTCCATACTGTAAAAAAAAAAAAAAAAAACAATAGAACTCTTTGGAAGTACTTCTGTAATGTGTCGTAAAAGGGATATTTTTGTTTGAAAAATTTTTATTTTTATTGTCTTGTCCTATTTAGAAGCCCTTTCATTTCCACATCAAGGAGAACCCATATCAAATCATTCTAAAGTGCATAAAACATAACGTAAACCATTGAATCAAATCAAGGTTCATATATGTGTATATATGTATCTACATACATACATATGTATGTATATACGTATATGTGTGCGTATATATATGCGCTATACTCAAGCCCAGGACATGGAGATACATTACAAAGGACATTACAGAAACACCGCCACGCAATAGGCAATAGCGTAATAACTACCTTAGAATCTGCCAATTTACCTAACGAACTCTATTTGTAACTATGTAGCGAACATACAAGAACATGAAATCAATATTGCAAATGGGTCATAACTTTCATTCAATGCTCGTTTGGTAAAGTTTTCTATTTTCAATTTTCAGTCATTTAAAAATTAATAATCATATTTTAGAAATGATTACTTCTGATTCCTGGCTTCTTGATTTTAGTTTACTCCTATTTTGAGTGAAACTGAAAATAGAAAACCAAAAAAAACTATTTTCAAGACTTGGTTTTCAGTTTCTCAAGAACCAAAAACTTAAAATAGAAAACGATGCCAACGAGTCCTTAACTAACTAGAATTTTGTAATCATCATACCCAAAAACGCGGTCTAGCAAGGTAGAATGTACATAATCTATTACAACAATTACCTTTCATGGTTCTAAATAAATTTCATATGAATTTATTATCATACATTTTCTAGGCACAATGTTAGAACTTACATGTACGCAAGATGGATCGATAACCACAAGCAACATAATTAGTTGTTTCAAGCCCTAATTTGTTAAGGCCCCTTCTAAGAATTAATTATATTATCATTTTAGTTTTAGCGCATATCACAAATCAAAATTACACGAATAACGATATAGGCATCACAAACAATAAAATGATAAGTACATATAATACAAATGCACCAGTATGGGAGGAAGAAATTGAAGATTTGAGACTCTTTACCCCTTTCGAATTTGATTTTTTGTTACTGCTGTGATTTGAGACTGAAGATTTCTCCTTTACCGGTTTCTTCACAGTACCAGTCACAATCTCAAATATAGTGGGAAGGTCATTTATCATGTTGAACAGACGCCTCCTGAATCGAAAAAGAGTAGAGAGAAAATTAGGTGCTATAAATTCCGTTTTGCAACAAGCCCACGATAGGTTGTGCACCAGTCTTACATCTTACTACTCACATTTCCACTCAAAAGGCATGTTTCGTATCGTTTCCTGATTGCAGTTTTCGGGTTTTGAAGATGTTGCTTGTTTTTCATTTTCTGCTTTTAGTTTGCACTCAAACCAGGGAGGAGAAAAAAAAATAAAATAAAATACAAAACGCAAGAAAAACGGTTTCTAAAACATGGTTTTTATTTTCTAAAACCAGAAACTTCAAATTGAAAACTATACCAAACACGCCATGCAGAACATTTTAGAAACCCCGACCGAAGAGCTCAAAATATTAGTTCGTTTTTCATTAACTTGCAACAATAATTAGTAACCCCTCAACCCACACAAAATTTACTTGCAATTTTCTAAACCCTGACTAGGGGACAGTCACACTGAAAAACGGTTCATACATAAACAGCATAATAGAAACAAGAGCCTCATGCGTGAAAATTAGTCACAAAGTTACTGAGCAATGGCATAGGAAAATCACTGCATTTTTCTTGTATAATCTCCATGAATATAAAAGAACGTAAAGGATAAACGAAACTATAAACAACGAAACAATGAAACAACAAAAAATACTGGGCACATACAAACATATAGCAAGATTTAGAACACACAAAACAAGAGCACTCTCAGTAGCAAGAATAGAACACATTGAATGTGAAAAAACTCCGAATTTAAGCGTGCTTGGGCCAGAGTAGTATCAGGATGAGTGACCTCCTGGGAAGTCCTTGTGTTGCCAACCCTATAAGGCTGCGGGTCCTCGGAAACAGCCTCTCGACAGGGTTACACCCTCAAGGGGTAAGGCTGCATACATCCACCCCTCCCAGACCCTGCTTATGCAAGAGTCCTTAAGGCACTGGGTCTGTTGTTGTTGTATTGAATGTGAAAAACTGGTTTTTCAAAAGCATTTTTCAAAAAAATTATGTCAAATAAGGGCATTTTTATGTGAAAATATTTAGTTTTTGCTTTTGCTTCTACTTTAATAGAAAAGCACTAATTTTCCGTTTCTGCTTAAAGGCGGAAAAATAGCTTCTACTGTTATTTAAGGTACTTTTTCTTTTTAAGCCAAACACCTATAAATTCAAAAAAAAAAAAAAAAGAGCTTTTTTAAGGGAAAAAACATTTATTTTCAGAAAAAAAAAAAGCTTGGCGAAACAAGCTTAGAAAATGGACATCTAGAACAAATATTCACAGCTTAAATACAACACACTCATTGATTGATTCTTCTTTTCTTTGTGAATAGTAAAGAAAACACTAGCCGCACGTGCACCGTCTATACATAACCCATACTAGCGTATCAGCGTACACGATCACACTTCGTGGCAGTCTTGCCCGCCCTTCTATGCTCCCTTGTCTTTGACTCATTGATTGATCCTTATTGCCGCATGAGACACATAGCATTTATAAGTTTTGATGATAAAAGATATAGCAAAGGATGGAAAACCGTACGAATATGCTGTTATTTATAACAAAATCTTTAGTCATCCACCCACAGGTACTTGCATCCACATTTACATCCCACAGCCCACCAATAACAATGTACCGCAACATTGCACACAGACAATAAACAACCCTGACCATAATTATAAATCAAATATGCCATTGAACTAAGAACAAAATCATAAGAAACTCATACTAAAGACGAATAGAAATCCTAATAGAATTTCGAAATTTTACTCTCACATAAACATAAATACTTGGATGGATCCTACCCCTTTTTCTCCTTCCCCTTTTCCAATCTCCATTAAAGACATGTTACGAAATAAGATTGTCAAGTTCCATTGCCATACCTGTCAGCTTTATCAAACCCGAATCTAGCACCAAAGTAGAATGCCACAGAAAGTAACCACGCGTCGCTATGGACAGCAACTAGAGCTAGCCAATCTTTTTCCTGCATTCCATCTCTAGCAAAGTTAATGCCCAGGGCAGGCTCTGGGATCTCTGGAGGAACTTCTTCGGCTGGTAAATTGACCTCCCATTGCTCACTCGGGAACCCATATAAGCACAAGTTGTCTTTCTCTGTCATACATAAAACAATCTCATGGGTCACAAGATTGTACATTAACAAAAAGCGGAAAACTTAGACAAATGAGTAACGACGACAATGATGAATGTGTGATATTGGCAGCAGTAGTAGCAGTAGCAGCAATAGTAGTGGTAGTAATAGCACTTACATCAATGGATGCTTAAAATCATTTGCTTTTTTGTGCACCCGCATGTATTACAACTTAAGAGGGAATGAGAGAACTAATCAACAAAGAGGATTTATTCATTAAACACACCTAAAAAAACAAGCCATGAACAAATAGCCATCCTAACTTTTTTTTTTAACATGTGTGCAGAAGTCCTCATGGGGTTGTACAAGGCGACAACCCTCCCAAAACCCCATAAATCCCCAAACCCAGATGAAGGCGGGATTCGATCCCAAGTCTTAGGTACCACCCTCCAGAGATTTTACTAACTGAGTTAGCTGACACCTTCTCATAACTGATATATGATGGCATGAGAAGGTATTTAGATCATCGCATTTTTTTAAGTACTCAACAAGTGACATTGAAGCTATGACGTTAAATCTTAATGGAGTAAAACAATTTCGGCTCTATGCCCTTCCTACAAGATATCAACATCAAATATTAAAGAAGCATCTCGCCTACAAGTGTAGATGGAAGACTTTTTCAACAAAAATAAAAAAGTAAAATATGACCAATCCTTAATCATAGAAAGGGTAAAATGTCCTGCAAGAAGCAAAAAATTAACCCAGGACACAACATCAAAACTTATAGTCAACAACAATAACAATAAACCCAGTGCTTCAAGGACTCCAGCCAAGGCAGGGTCTGGGGAGGGTGAGATGTATGCAACCCGTTAAAAAAGCAAATAAGCAAATAGCAAAAGCAAATGGTAAATAAGTAACACAATATTTACAAGTCCAGTCCAAGTCAAATAAAGTAGTACCAAGCATGCAAGCAACAATACAGCAACAACAATAGCAGGCATGTAGGTCTATAGCAAGCAAACTCTTATTGGAAACAATCTATAACAAGCGAAAAATGTAAAATCGAAGAGAGAGAGAGAAATTTTGAGACAAAACGAAGATTACCATGCATCAACAGAACAGCTAGGAAAAGAGTTCATAATAATGAACTTACCACACCCATAAAAGAAGTAGTTCTTCATTTACTCGTGCACGTACGATACAAGAAAGATACAGAGTACCGAACAAAGATATTATCCATAAGAGATCACTCAAAAATGGACCCATGGGAAACCGTCTGAGTTATATTAGCATACAAATTCAAAAAACAAACCAATATACCACAGAGGAGTTCGTAATAAAACAATAGCAGATTTACATTTAACAATTTTAACTCGGCATATCCAGTAAAAATGAACTTTATATTCTTAGCGATCCAAAAAATGAATGACCAGAACGACGAATGACAAATGCAACAAATATATGAACCTGACTAAAAATTTAACGAACAAGGGAAACATTTTGCAGTTCCACCAATGTTTTTAATGCCTTGTAGCATCCTGAAATCCACAGATATGGTACAATAACAACCACACCAGTGCCACAGAGAGGCTCCCGCCAAGCGAGGGTTGGAGCGGAGGGGGGTAAGATGTACGCAGCCTTACTCTACAAGATGCTACTGTAAAGGTATACTATTTCCGCAAATCAAAAGAAGCAAAAATCCACATCTATGGTAGCAAAGGGATTTGCTGCCACTAAAATTTAAGTTCGTGACATAATTTTTAACGTCGTGATCATGTCAGATAGAAGTAACTCAGTACAAATCTACTCGTTGACCCAACTTAAACTAACCTATGTCTAAACCACTAAAAATTTCATCATCAACTTAACATAAATTTTGCTTCAAGGGCTAAATTGACACAATATAACTAGTATGGGGACTAAATCCACACAATTAAAAGCACAAAAACTAAATTAACATGATGAGAAATATACAAGGACCTTTTGCGTATATAACTATCTAATTTTTGTACAAGGTACAAGGTGGACGTGTGCACTATCCATGCTTCAAACCCAATGGGCATTTGTGTGGGGATATGTAAAGGTATAGAATCATCCATTCACCCATCAGAGTAAGCGTTTGGAGTAGTTGGTTCCTTGACATACTCGACTCGTTTTGGTTCAAGGACAAGAGAAGTTCACAACCACAACCAAACAAACACATAAAAGTCCACCGAGAGAATCAGAGAGAGAGAGAGAGAGAGAAACCCTAACCAGGATCACACTGCTGATAGAAGTTCTCAACCTCTGCAAAAAAAAAAAAAAAAAAAAAAACCCAAAAAAAAAATCAAACAATTAGCAAATTCTCCAACCATTTTCAAGCTCAAATTCGCCCAATTCTCCTATCTTCAACAAAGACCAAGTAATTTTACCCAACAGTAGACTCATAAATGATAAGAAAACAAAAATCAAAAGAAACAAATCCCCCCCCCCCCCCCCCCCCCCCCCAAAAAAAAAATTTCAAACAATTAGCAAATTCCCAAGTGGGTTGTTATTGTCACGATAAATAAATTTTGTTATTGCCATATCGGACTTACAAAGAATGATAGCCACAAGATTGTGATGGAACACAATGTTGCTCTGGCTGTTTGAGTACAAAAGAGGTTATGAGTTCAAATCCCAATAACCCACACGTTCAACATTAACATAATTTAAGCACAAAGTATTAGATGGGTCTATACAATATCCACGCTTGAAGCTCGATCAGCGTTTGTGTGAGGAGACGTGTTAGAATATAAAATCATTACTAGACTTTATCTATCGATTTAAACTTTTGAAAAAGTTAGTTCTTTAACACTAACAATAACAATTTTACCCCAATAATAACATTTTCATTTTCCAACCAGTTCATCTTCAACAAAGACCCACTAACTTTATCGAACAATAAGACCCATAAATCAAACCCAACACAGAAATCAAAACAAACCACCCCCCCGCCAAAAAATAATAATAATTGAACCGTCGGAAGAAAAATTATTATTGCTAGATGTGACTTACAAAAAATAATAGTCACAAAATTGGCTAATGTTGCTCTAATAATATTAATTTTATCCCAGTAACATTTTCCATTTTCCAACCATTTTCAAACTCAAATTCACTCAATTCTCCCATCTTCATCAACAAAAACCCACTAATTTACCCAACAACACAAAAATCAAAAGAAACAAACCCAAAAAGAAATCAAACAATTAGCAAATTCACCGGGGATGTTATCATCGGAACAAAAATTGTTATTGTCATATGTGACTTACAAAAATGTTAGCCACAAAATTATCTAAAAATAACAATGTTGCACTCGTTGTTAGAGTATAAAACCATCCTGAGCCTTTATCCATCCGCTTAAGCTTTTATTCTTTGATATAGTATCAAAGCCTTGTGACCAATCGGTCATGAGTTCGAATTCCAGTAGCCCACCCTTTCAATATTAACATAATTTAAGCACAGAACATGAGATAAGTCTATGCAACATCCACGCTTTAAACCCAATAGACCTCCGCATGAAAAGACATGTTAGAGGACAAAACGATTATTTAACCTTTTCGAAAAGTTAGCTGTTTAACACGAGAAATAACAATTTTATCCCGACAATAACAATAACATTTTCATTTTCCAACTAGTTTCAAAATCAAATTCACCCAATTCTCCCATCTCCAACAAAGACCCACCAATTTTACCCAACAGTACACCCAGTAATCTCACCCAACACATGAATCAAAAGAAAAAAAGAGAAAATTAAAAGCAAAAATGAACAATTAAAGAGCAAAAAAGACCTTTAGTAAGAGCTTTAAGCAAGGCAGCACGACGACCCTTGAAATCCCTAAACACTTCTTCTACAGTTCTCGGATTGTACTGACCTCCCTCCTCCATTAACGATGCTACTGCAAGAGAGAGAGAGAGAGAGAGAGAGAGAAAGAGAACGGGATTTGAATAGTGGGGGGTTTAGAGAGAGAGAGAGAGAGAGACAAGGGGTTGACGTGTGGGTGTTCCTTTGCCCCTTTCTTGTTATTGAATTTTCATTGACCTCCCCTTGATTCTTTATATCTTTAACGATAAATTATAGAAAATTTTTTACTAAAATAATACTATTTTAAAAAAAATTTATTAAAATAGCATATTTTTAAAAATATTTGTCAAAATAGCATTATTTACTGTAGTATGTTCAACAGGACGTTCGCCTATGAGTCATTTTTTTTTATATTTAGTAGGGGACGGCGACACACAGCCAGATAAAAATATATATAATTTTGACGAGTTAATTATAGAAAAGGGATGCTAACTCAGATGATGTGAGTTTAAATAACATGCACGTTAGGTCCCGTGTTTGAATCCTACTAACGCTTTTTTTTGGCCCTTTTTTGCATTCTAATTTAATTAGATATTTTTTGAACATGCTAATTTAATTAGATAAATATAATACTAACGCAATAGTTGTATAAAGTGGTTGTGTGCTTTGTTGGTGGAAGCTTGAGTAATATGCTTGAAGTCTAAGGTTCAATTCCCCACCCTGCTGAATTTTTTGCCCTTTTTTTAAGTATTTAATATATTTTTTAAATGACATTGGGACTGTTGTTGTTGTCAATATATATTTTTTTAATATATAAACTATTTAAAAAATATTTTAAATATTTGAAAAATAAAATATTGAGAAAATATTTTATAAATATTAAAAATATTTCAAATATTTAAGAAACAACAGCAACATTCCCAATGTTTCAAAGGTTCCCACTTGTGCAAGGTCTGGGAGGGGCAAATATTTAAGAAATGTTTATATATTTTAGAAAATACTTTAAATATTTGAAATATTTTTAATATTTATAAAATATTTTCTCAATATTTTATTTTTTAAGAAAATTAAAATATTTTAAAAATTTTTTCACATATTTAAAATATTTTCTAAATAGTTTATATATATATATAATATATTAAATACTTAAAAAAATGGGCAAAAAATTTAATAAGGTCGGGAATTGAACCTTGGACCTCAAGCATATTACTCAAACTTCTACCATCTGAGCTAACATCCCCTTTTATAATTAATTCATCAAAATTATATATATTTTTCATCTGGCTGTGTATTACTCATAGGTGAACTCCGTTACAAACGGTGTCCACCCACTAAATATATAAAAAAAAAATGACTCATGAGCGAACATAGTTTCAAATGGCGTCTGTTGAACGTGCTACAGTAAATAGTATCATTTTGATAAATATTTTTTTGAGGTATGCCATTTTGTAATTTTTTTTAAAATAGTGCCATTTTGGTAAAAAATTCTAAATTATAGAAAATTTTTTATTTTTTTTCAAAAATAAAAAATTATTCTCATAAATAAAATTAGCCATAAAATCTTTTTATTTTTAAAAATTTATTACTTAATCCCTATACAATTTATTTTTGACCATTTAATCTATAATGTTTAATTTTGTTATTAAAAGGGAGTTTTATATGATTAGACAAAAATTAAAAATTTTATGTTTTTAGCAAAAAATTAAAAAAAATTATATTTATAAAAATACATTTATTTTAATTAATTACAGTAATATTATTGTAAATTTAGAAGATAAAGAATATTTCTAAAATTTTTATAAAGAATAGTATAAGATAAAATATAATATTTTTTATTGATATTATAATGTGACTTCTATAATTAATTAAAATAGCAATTTATAATAGAAAATCCCCCTTTTTAAAAATAGTAACTCAGGTTTGGTGTCGATACAACTTCTTGTATAGTGATTAAGTTGTAGGTTTGTTTTGTTGGTGGATGTATTAGGGTGGGGTGTTATTTGGTCCTCCTTGAGTCCTTGTATTCGAGTTTCATTGTTTGAGTAATATATCAACTCTTGCCGTTTGGCCAAAAAAATATTAAAAGATCTTTATTTTTCTTTAAAATAAAAATCATACCTAAAAATAAAATCAAGCACTTAACCATTTTATTTGATGGATAAAATGGTCAAAAAAAGTTATTTGGGGGCAAAGTCCAAAATTTTTAAAAGTGACGGGAATTAGTGAGTGGTTTTATTTGTAAGGAAGATTTTCTATTATTGAAGCAAAAGTCAAGAAAATTTTTTATAATTTACCCTATTTTTAATTTTGTTTAAATTGATCTTTTATATTTTATTTTGTATCAATTATTTCCTTATTTTTAAAAATTTTTTGAAATTAGTCACTCATATTGTAATCAAATTAAGTAAAAATTAAAAGAAAAGGGATCAATTTTGTTATAAAATAAAATGATGGACCATTTTGAATAAAAAAAATGAGTACCTAATTTCATAATGAAGTAGAGATTTATGCCTAATTTCATAACGGGTAAAGAGAGAGAGAGTAAGATATTGTTTTATTTTTGTTTAGTAAAAATAAAGCAACGTAAATAAATTATTCTTTGAGTAATAAAATAAAGGTAAAGAAAATTATGATTATGATAACGGCAAAATTGTCAGGATTTTTTAGAAAACTTATCTTCCCTCCCTTACCGTAATATTGGGATTTTTTTTTATAGAAAAAGGGGGTAAATGGAGTAATGAGAGATAAATACAGGTAAGAACTTATCCCTTTAAAATATTTGCCCAATAAAGTAAGAATTTATCCTCAATTACTCTTATCCACAAACGATCTTCAGGATGGGGGTCATCGGAAGCAGCTTCTCTTCCACCCGGAAGGGGAAAGGCTGCGTACATCCAACCCCCATACCATGTTTTGTGCAGGAACCCTTGTGGCACTGGGACTGTTATTGTTGTTGTAATCTTATCCACAAAAAAACAACTTCTATTTTTAGTAAAAAATGTTTTTCAACGTTGTCAAATTCTTTTGAAATTTCATAAAAATACTTTTTTCTGTAAAAAAAATTCCAAAAATTTCAAAAAAAGTAATTCAAACTGGCCCTTACTATTGCTTGACAAAATATATTGAGAGATAATTGAGGATAAGAAAATTAAAATTTAATTTTTATTGTTTTTCTTTCTTTACCCTAATTAAAGGGTAAACATTCTATTAAATTTTGGATACATTTATTTTAATTATAATTTTTTTAAGCTTATCTTTTTTTTTTAAGACAATAATATTTTATTTACCCTTCTTTAATAAATATAATGAATCAGGGTATAATAATATTTATCGTCCCCTCTGTTCACCCTTTATCATCCCTCTCTTTATCTCGCGTTGCTTGTCTGCCCTAGGGGTGTAAATAAGCTCAGCTGGCTCACTCGCCATAAAGTTCGAAAAGCTCAGCTTGCTTTGAGCTCGAGCTGAGCCAAGCTGGCTTGTTTAGCTTATCAAGCCGAGCCCAAGCCAAGTGAAGCTCGAGCTCGCAGGCTCGCGAGCCTAAACGAGCTTTTTTAGTATAATATATTTGCTTAAATATTGCCAAATGAAGCCATATTAGAGCCTAAATGAGTCGAGCCTGAGTTTAAACGAGCCCATACGAGCCTATATTGAGCTTAAATTAGCCCAAATCTTGCAAGCATGATTTGAAGCTCGCCGAGCTTGGGCCTGAACTTTCAAAGCTCAGCGAGCTTAAAGCTAACGAGCCAAGGCTCGAGGCTCGACTTGGCTCTGCTCAAATACACCCCTAGTCTACCCTCCATTGCTTTACTCCTTCTATATCGTATTTGGTAATTGGGTAAAGAGGGTACAAGGGGATAGAGAGAGGGAGACAGTAAGTTATTATCATAGCACTAATTAAATATGCTAAATAAAGAGAGATAAGGGTAAAGAGAGGTAAATAAATTACCCTTATTTTTTAATTAAGTAATGAAATAAGTGTAAAGAGAGTTATAGTTATAATAAGAACAAAATTACCAAAAGGTTTTTAAAACATTACCCCGCCCACTCCCATTTATCCCCAATTTGAGTGTTAAAAAAATTGCAATAAAAGGGATAACGAGAAGTAAAAAATTTACTCTCATTATCATTTTTTTACTCTTCAAAACAAGCATTTATTCTCCATTACCTTTAGCCATCTACCCAGCTTGCCATAAGAAAGAGTAGGGGTATAAATAAGCTGAGCCGACTCGTCATAAATTTGGAAAAGCTCAGCTGGCTCTGAGCTCGATCAAAACCGAGCCTGAGCCCAGTGAACCTCGAGCTCGTAACTTCGCGAGCCTAAACAAGCTTTTTTTAGTATAATATATTTGGTTAAATATTATCCAATGAATCGAGCCTAAGCCTAATTTGAAGCTCATCAAGTTCGAGTTTTTGACGAGCCGAGCTCAAATATGAACTTTCAAACCTCGGCAAGCTTGAAGTTGAACCCGAGCTGAACTTGAAGCTAACGAACCAGGCCTCAAGCCTGGGGGGCTTGGGCTTGACTCGGCTCAAATACACCCCCTAACCCTCTGTTTGTCAACAGAATAAAGAGGGGTAATGGCTCCAATTTCTTTAACCCCCAAATTAGGGGGTAAGGTTAAATTTTAAAGATTTGTAGACACTTTTAACCTTATTTTAACTATAGTTTTCTTTACTCTTACCCCCTTTACCCAATTACCAAACAAGGGTAACTCACTTACCCCTTTTTACTCATATCCATCTTAATTTGACATATCCAAATAAACGTAGGATATTACCTTATATTCCCCTCTTTATTCCCCCCTATTTATCCTCCTTTACCCTCTTTATTTTTGAAAACAACCTCTCATTAGGGTGTCACCCTGAAGGGGTAAGACTGCATACATCCCACTCTTCTCAGACCTTGCTTATGAAGGAGCCCTTAAAACACTGGGTTTATTATTATTGTTGTTGTTGTACCCTACTTTTAAACAAGGCACAAGAAAGAGGAGTAAATTAGCAAACTAGCACAATTTTATTAAAAAAAAAAAAAGCAAAATATCACATTTGAAAAAATATTTACCAAAATGCTACAATATATTGTTCACTTGTTGTTGCACGGTGTTTCAAACGACTTACAATAACTTGCCAACTGTTAGAAACGTCGTGCAACAGTTGGCAAGTTATTGTAACCCGTTTAAAAAGGCGTGCAACGACAAGCGAACAATAAACTGTATTATTTTGTTAAATATTTTTTTAACTATATTATTTTACTAATTTTTTTATAAAATTATGCTAGTTTACTAATTTACTCCAAAAAAAAAAAAAAAAAAGGGCATAAAGAAGAACCCAGGCCGTAGATTCTCCCCTCCCAGCGCCGCTCCCACGCAAACAAAAACCAAACCTCGAACCCCTCGAACTTTCTTCATTCATCTGTTCTTCCCCAAAAATATCCCCTTCCTCTCTCTCTGATTCCCCCCAAACCCTAACCCTAATTTCCGATGGATTTCAATCCAAACCGTAACGCTTCCAAATCCGACGACGAATCCCAATCTCACCGCCTCTACAGCCCCTACCAAGACCTCCAAATCCCCATTAACAAGCTTTACCAGCTTCCAACCCGACCCGAATTCCTCTTCCATGAAGAATCTCTCCGTCAACGCCGCTCTTGGGGCGAGAATCTCACCTACTACACCGGCTGCGGTTACCTCGCCGGCGCCGTTACTGGTGCCGGGAAAGGGTTTGTGTCGGGCGTCCGGGCGTTTGAGCCGGGTGATTCGATGAAGCTAAGGGCGAATCGGGTGTTAAATGGGTCGGGTCATTCGGGTCGGCAGTGGGGGAACCGGGCTGGGGTTATTGGGTTGATTTACGCCGGGTTGGAGAGCGGGATCGTGGCGGTGAGAGACACGGATGATGTTCTTAATAGTGTTGTGGCGGGGCTGGGGACTGGTGCGCTGTATAAGGCGGCGTCGGGTCCGAGAGCGGCCGCGGTGGCAGGGGCGATCGGGGGGTTGGTGGTGGGGCTGACGGTGGCGGCGAAACAGGCGGCTAAGAGGTACATTCCCGTTTGATTACGAGGTGAAGTTTCGGTGTTTCGAGGTTTGATTTGGTTTTAGATAGTGCAAATTTTGATTGGAAGAAGATGATATGAGATGAAGATGTTTGATATATGTTTTGTTGATTCATATGAAATTGAATTGATGCTAATGCTAGTGGGCATGGGAGTTTCATGCTGGTTTAGCTATTTGTTATGTGTTTATCTAGTGTAATTTTGTGGAACAAAATTAGGTAATTGAATGAATAAATACACTGGATTTGAGATATAGTTTTTGAGATATAGTCTATTGGATCAATATTTGATGAAATCGTTTGTATATAACTATATGTGGTTGAATGGCTGAGTGTCGAGTTATGTACTTTACTGGTCCCTCGTGTTTCTAAGTACGTTGAAATTGGTTCTTCGTCTTTTTTTTTGTTGAAGATAGTATGTAATGTTTTTAAGTTCATTTGAATTGGTCCCTTGTCATTTTGCTCGTTTAAAATAGTCACTTATGTTTAAAATTTGCCCCTCATCTTTCTAATTTTTGCCCCATTTTGGTTGCCAAGCGAGGGACTCTTTTGGTCATAAAATGAAATACTAGGGACTATTTTTGAACCAAAAAAAAAAGATAAGGGACCAATTTGAATGAAGTTACAATCATTGGGGACCATTTTGAAAAAAAAAAAAGGATGGGGCACCATTTTGAACAAACAATATGGACTACAACAACACCAAAAGGAAAAGCGAGAGACTAATTTGAACAAACTTGAAAACATAAGAGACCAACATGGTAAATAACTTGCCGAATGTGTGAACTGAACCAGTTGGGAGTTTGCTACATTGCTATTGTTTTGTCTTCACTTTGCTACATTGCTATTGTTTTGTCTTCAGTTTGCTACCATGCTGGGTTATTCATACTATTGGTTTCGAATGATTGTATGCTTAAGGCAGTCTCTCCTCTTTTTCTTTGTTCATTTTAGTCCATAATGTTTGTAAGTTTGTTCAAATTGGTTTCTCATCTTCTTTTTTCTATAAACTAGTCCTTAACATTTTATTTTATGATACAATTGGTTAACATTTTATTTTATGATACAATTGGTCCATCTTCTTTTAATATTTTACCTAATTTTGGTTCGCAAGTAGTGGACTGATTCTGTCATGAGATAACATGCGTGGGACTATTAAACAAAAGCAAATGAGAAACCAATTTCAACAAACATACAAGCATTAGAAATTATTTTGAACAAAAAAAGACAGGGGGATCAATTTGATGTAACTTACAAACATTAGAGACCAACCGAGTAAATGAATCCTGTCATGCTAGTAGATTTTGAGTTTCGAACTTCTAATAAGAGCATCTATTGGGGTGGCAATCTTTTTGTAGGATAGTTTTACTGTAGTTTGTAAGCAGCATAGTAGAAATGTTAATTAGGTCAAATTGCTTATAAATTGGTAAATAGTGCTGGTTTTGTCTTAAAAAACTCAAGTCGTGTCATGTTCGGGTTTTTTTAGGTAACTTTGGATTGTTTTTGAGTTTGTGTCATCTTGCTGTGCCAGGCTTCATCAGTCTTAAGAGTTCCCTTACCTAATTGTTTCTTAGGTACGTTGTGGATAGGACAGAGGAATCGTGATAGGTTAAAAGATTTAGTGAGTCTTCCAATATTGCAATATGTGCCACTTGTATTTAGTTATTTGAAACCTGCTAGTCTAATTCAATTCGTGTGGAGTGTGAAATAAGGGCGTGTATGGGCCAAACCGAGCTTGAGCTTATAAGGCTTGAGGCTTGGTGTAATAGTGAGCTTGATCGAAGCGGACTGAGCTTTGGAAATTTCAAGCTTGACCCTGTCTCGGGCTTAGCTCGGTTTGGTTGAGTTTGAACCCAACTTATTGAGTTTTGAACTAAACTCACCTTATTTAGGCTCATTTAAACTTGATCTAGGCTTGTTTAGGTTCATTTAATTTCGACCTCTCATTTAGGGTAGATTTCGCTTGATTGGTATAGTTACCCTAATAAGTTGTATTAACATATACTAATTTAGGTTTGTGAGCCTACAAGCTTGAGTAGGGTCGGGGGTAAAGGATCCAAACCTAAAATCTCATGTCGTAGTGCTTTAATCACTGGATGAATGCTAAAGCCTCTGTATGAGCTCCAGGACCAAAGAAGAATTTTGTGTTACGGTAGCACCATGCACGTTTTGACATAGGCTCCGTTCATTTTGACAGAAAATATTTTTCATCTGAATTATATTATTTTGCTGTGTAACGTCATAGCAACAACCACTAATATGGAAGTTGTTCTCCTCCATTGAGGTGAAAAAGGAAAGTGGAAGATTTTTTCCTTCTTGGAGGGGAAAATATTTTCTGTACTAATCTCACATTATATGCTTCACTTCAATCTGAACCTAGTCAAGTGTGGACCTTATTTAAATACGTAAAATAAGATCATTTTTCTGTAGATAGAAAAATTCTTAATTATGGAAATATTTTGTGATGAAATTTTGTTCATTAGAAAAATGTTTTCTGTTGAAACAAACATCGTAACGACATAAATGGACAAAAACTGGCACATTAGTTACTGGGTTTGCTCAATAATTGATAAATCAGTACGGTTTGAGTTAGAATTCAGTAGTGTCATGTCGCATGTGTCTTCTCATAGTAACTTCTTGTCGTGTTTGAGTTGTGTTGTTTTGATTTCTTTGTGTTTCCTTTTGTAATTCCTAGTTGTTTTTTGGTGTTAGATTTTGGTGATCTTCCTACATCTTAACGATGTTGATTTAAGCAACCTCTTTAGTCATTGTTGAAACAAAAGATTGATAAGGTGCATTGAATCGTGTCAATCTTGTCGTGCGATAACTTAACTGTGTTGAGTTTGTTTCTATGAAACAGAGCAAATATATTAGTTATATGCTTGTTTGTTTGGTGTCGTTTTTTGCTTATGGTTTATGTTTTTCTTTATGATGAATGTAAACTCATATTTCTTGTTTTTAGTTTCTTATTTTCAGTTTTTTTTTCCCTAATTTGAATGAGAATCATAAACAAAATCAAAGACAAGAAAAAACCATTTGCAAAATCTGATTTTTAGTTTTTCGAAAATCAAAACTTGCAATCAGAAAACCATGTCTAACAGGTCCTTACGTACTCATGAATTAGTATTAGTGATAAGCTCATGTTGAAAATGGATTTGTGTCATTTCAAGTTGGCTGTATCTAGGGATTGTGAGTTGCGTTATCTTGTCATGCCGGGTTTCGTCATCCTAAAGATATTTCCCATACCTATTGTTTCTAAGGTATGTCATGATGGGTAGGAGTGTATGTGCGTTGAGTTGAGCTCGAGATTGTCAAGCCTAAAGCTCCCTGAGCTTGGAAACCTCAACCTTATGCCTGGCTAAGACGCTCGAACTAAGCTCAGTTGAGCTCTAACTCAACATAATGAGTTAAATTACGCTTGTCTTATTTACTCTCTTGTAAGCTCGATCTAGGCTCATTTAGGCTCAATTGGCATTTTAAGCAAATAAATTAAGATAGACTCATTTAGGCTCGTGAGTTTACGAGCTCAAGCTTCTCTAGGCTCAAGCTGCAGCTCAACAAGCTAAACAAGTAGCTCACGTGAGCTTGAAACGAGCTTGTCCTTTGGAACTTTATGACAAGCCAGCTCATAAGAACTTGCAAACCTAATCAGCTCTCATTTCCACTCAGATGCTTCATAACAAATGTATGCCCGCCCGAGTCTTTTCCACGGCTCTAATGGGACAGGCAATCGTATTGCATCATACCGTTTGTGTCGAATACATGTTGTCTTATAGCAAAAACGTTAATTGATGCAGCTTGCTCAAGAATTATTAAACAGTCATCAGTTTGAGTTAAAATTGTGTGTATTCTGGTCATGTTTCTCTTTGTACTTTCATATTGTATTTTAGGCTTGTTGGACTCTGTGAAACCTTAACCGTATGTTGATGATGTTGAATACATGTTTGTCTTGAAACGAACATGTTAATTGGTTCAGTATGCTAATTGGCTCGTTCCAAGCTTGAGCTGAGTTAAGCCGAGCTCGCAGGCTCGCGAGTCTAAATGAGAACAACTCAATGGCTTAGATTTGCCCATTGAAGCTAAGTTTGAGCCTAAATGGGCCTAAATCGAGCTTAAATGAGCTTAAGTCAGCAAGCTCGTTCGCAGTTCAATTGAGCCCGAGCCAATGACGAGTCAAACTCATGTTTGAAGTTTTTAAGCTTGGCGAGCTTCAAGCCGAGCTGCATGCGAACAAGCCAAGCCTTGCGACTTGAACCTTGAGCCCAATGAGTTCACGCTTGTCTTAGCTGGGCTCATGGACACCCTTATTCTTGGCTCCACAGCTGTATCGAGTCAAACCATTCTTTTCGCTTTGATTGGGCGTTGGTTCAACCAGTGAGATTGCTCCACTATGTTTCTAAGTCCCAAAAATAATCTCTTCATAGAAGTAGTGGTAGGATTGCATATATTTTAGTTGGAGGTTTGTGACCCGAGATGGGGAGTAAACAAGACAAGTCGAGCTCGAGCTCGAGCTCACTAACATCTCGTTCAGTTCGCATTGTCCTTAAGCCTGTCTCATTTAGGTTTATTTTAGACTAAGTCTAGATTTAGGGCCTACTTTGAGCTCTATTTATTCTGTTCATCTAGCTTGAGGGCATATTTTGCCAAAATGAGAAAATTTTATTTGTCTAGAAGTATTTTTAATTTTTGCTTCTACTTTTAGGCATAACTACTATTTTTCTACCTCTGTTTACAAAGTAGAAAAATAACTTTTGTTTCTATTTAGAAGTATCTTTCTTTCTTGCTAATTAAGCGTGCTTGGGCAATAGTAGTATCAGGATGGATGACCTCCTGGAAAGTCCTCGTGTTGCCACCCTATAAAGTTGGGGATCCTCAAAAACAGTCTTTCGGCAGAGTTACACCCTAAAGAGGTAAGGCTGTATACATCCACCCCTCCCAAACTCCCCTTATGCGGAAACTCGTGAAACACTGAGTCTGTTTTTTTCTTGTTATTCATATGCTTTGCCATGTAAAACATTTGGAATAACACCCACCCACTCTCAAATAATTCACTTATCGTTGAAATATTCTGACATTTTAACATATATACATATAATGACCTGAGGATTAAAAAAATTTTAACATACTCCATGTAATTTTCTTTAGTCAGCTTTTCTCTAAACCTTGTGCATTCTTGAGCGTACTTCAATTATCAAAAATAAAGGTACGCTTTGTTGAAATTTGCTGCAAAAATTCTTATGGAGGCATGATTCCGATGGACATTTTTTTGTCATAATATGATATTTTATATCAAGTCACTGCTATGACCTCGGTGACTTTCATACGAATACTAAATTATTACTAACATTTCATATGCATTATTATAATCATGTACTACTTCGGCTTTTTCTAGTGGAATAGAATGAATTATAATAAAAATTTATCATATTATAGCATAAGATACCTATGTGATAATATTGCAAACTACGACATATCTTGTATATATTCAAACATCCGAGTATTAAATGGTATACTTTTAGAAGATAAAGGGATAAATATTCAAACAATACCGAAGTAATAAATATTTGAAAATAAAAGATGGATAAAAGTGGAATACATAACATACAATCAAATAATTTGGCAAAAATAATATACAATGGTGTAATTTTCAAACAAGAACCAAAAAAAAAATATTATGTTTACTATATATCGAAAAAGGCACCAAGTTTGCAAAAGGACCAAAGAGGACATGCTTTCGAAAAAGAATAAGTAGGCTACATCATTAACGACTAGTTAAACGGATAACATAACTAAAACGATTTTGTGAAGAATTACACGATAATTAGAAAGATGACACAACAACCATCCATGAAATCAGTGTCTTTTGTCTGTTTTTTCTTTCAAAAACATGTTATACTTTTTATCGTTTTTTAAAACATATTACTTTATGTGTACAATAAGCGTTATATGCTTCATGGTCCTTTTCCCAAACATTAACGACCATTTAAAATATAATTACCCAGCTATCAGAATGTTAAACACAAGATGGCAACATTCTCTCGGTAACTAAAATGACGTCTGAAAAATAAATAGATGAACAAAGTTTGCAAGGCTCACTTGCAACAGCAGCCAACACAGAAGGTTATTACCGTGGGAAAATTCTTATTGCTAGAGCAAGATTATAATTTTCAAGACAATTTTGTAGTCCATATTGATTGTAAGTCATATCATTATATACTCCATTAAACTTGCAGTATATAAATTTCCATAAAATACAACAAAGCAGTAGTAGCTATTACCTCGTGTACATGCTCAGCCACTGAAAAATTCATCTCCATAACCTACAACTCAGAGCTCCCGCTGCAAAAATACTTTAAAAGAGCATTATACTGAATTTTTATCCTTTTGGAAAATAAAGGATAATATGTTTTGAAAAAAAAAAAAAAAAAGACGTTAACTTTATTACCAGCAACCAAAATGATCATATAGCATTAGTCGAGTTGTGTTTTCTTTCAGTTGTCACATCATCATTACCGTCGCAGTCATAAAGTCCATACCCTTCTCATTTGCTTTTTCAAAAACATGTTACCCTTTTCGTGTCTAAAGCAAATATTATCCTATTTTTGTTCCTTTTCTGAAATATAATGTTATTTTACGATACTTTCACGATTTTGACAAAACAAGAAACTTGTACCTAGAGCTATAAGAGCTCAACAATCTTAGGTCTTTTCTTCCGCGGTCTCTCTAATCCTTCTCTCTGAGAACCGTCTACCTCTGATTTCGACTCTCCATTTTCCAAAGACCCTGTCTTTTCAGTCTCCTCTTTATCGTCGCTGTCCTCGTAATCATCATCACTGCTACTTTCTGATTCGGTTGAGCTGTCGCTAAGAGGAAGCGTAAGGATTGGTGGGTTACCGGAAGCTGCTGCCTCGGCTGCAGATACCGCATCTGGGGTGTGAAGATCCGCAACGCCCAACATCAGATCCTGCATTTGCAATGCAACTGATAATTAATTGTATAATAGACCGTTTAGACACGTATATATACTTTTGCGTTTAAAAAGTGCTTTATGTATAATTCCAATAATACAGTAAATTTCTCCATGTTATCCATATAAATTAAGAATTATAGACACTTACCCATACTTTTACCAATAAATAATAATTGAAAATAATCTGAATATCTATATTTTTATATTAACTCTTAAATTATTGATTGTATCCTATCATTTACTACGTGTTACGCTTCTGTTACCGCTCATATGACTAACATTATCCTTTACTTTCACAAGTCAACTAACTTTTAACCGGGAGTTCCACGTATATAACCGAGTAATACATGTACGTATTAAATCTCATTTAATTCTCATACAGTATTTTACTAACAGGATGTAAGTCAGCTTATGCAACACATCAACTAATCCTTGGATTACACACGTGAATGTGCGACCCACCCAGAAATCTTATACGTACAACAAGGCAAGTTGGGACCTAATATTCTAGTAGGTGACTCGAGGAATTGTTTTGACATTCGTCCGCAGCATTTAAACTGATGGAGATCAAAGATAAGGATTCCAGTTTCTTCTTTATAAATACTAATGCGACCAAGCCTAAAGAAGTTCATTAGACTACTTTTTGCATCAAATCACCTATTTCCTTTTTCTTAAGCATTGAGCTACTTAAAGCTAAGTATAATGTTACTTAGTTCGTTGTGCACAAGGCTGTTCAACTGCTATTGCGGATCCAGACCTAATGCTTTATGTCCAAGTATATCAACACATCTTCTATGTCGTATTGCAGTATTACATCGCCAAAAGGGGAAAAAAGGAAAGAACAAACTTTCACCATTTCGATGTATTCCGATTCGTTCCCGTTAAGAACTTCAATGTCGTAGTCGTCGGGTTTGTCCTGGATATTCAAAAATGTGCATTATTAATATTTAGTACAAGAAACAAGAGGACATAGCTCAATTTCTTTGATGAAATACCTTTGCATTAAGTTGGAGACTTTTGTTTGCTTCTGATATGACCCCTAAGAAATCCTTCACTTTACCCAGCACTGCAAGAGGAGCAAAGATTGTCTATAATCAGTAACGGCATAGCCGGCGCTTTAATGGACAAGAATAAAAACGTATTAATTTGAGGATGAAAACCGAACGTAATATTTATGATATCCACAAAAGAACAATACGTTCCTTTTGTTTGAACTCGAGTTCTTATTGAGATTTCAAGTCTTTGTTCAGACTCGATTTGATAAGATTTTAGTGTGTTTGATATTCGAATCAACTCGGCTCGTAAGCCAAAAACTTGAGCCGATTCGAGCTTGCTGGCAAGGTGAGCTCGCTACTGATCTTGAGTTATTAAAGATACTATGAGGTCATTATCAAACTATTTTTGAGCTAATATTGATTGTTAGTGAGCACTTAACAAGCCCGTATCAAACTGTCTACAAAAGTTAACGAGTTGAGCACCCCCTCTTCAAACTTGACTCCTTAAACTTATCGAGCCAGCTTTAACCCAAAACGAACATGAATGACCTCATTGATTTTGAACACGAGTAGTTCATCAAACATCAAGATTGTTTGTACCCCAACCTCCAACTCGTAATAGAGCAAACCCACCAGTTGTATCAGATCTCACCTTCCTACACTTAACTGATTCGACATAAACTAAAAAAGAGCATCCTCATGTATAATGTATAAGGCTCCCATCAAAGTCGAGTCCAGGGACGCCTCAGATGTATAGAGTCTTACACTCGCTCTTGTGGAGAGATACCTACCAAGCCTAGAACTCGTAACCTCCAAGTCATAACAAAATAAGCTTAACAATTGCATCAAAGCTTGCCTTCTTACGGTTCAACAATGCATAAATGCACTGAATACTGATAGGAGTGCTCTTTTGCAGCAATATAGCAATTTCGTGCAAGTAATTCATTCTTTCCACCACAGAAAATTTTAAATAACTTGAAAGAATAATCAAATTGAAATCTTCTCAGAATTTGTTTCAACAATCAGTCAAATAATATTCCAGCATGGAACATGAAATTATGATGTTCCTCTTCTAGGGGAAGGCATTGTCACTGAGTCGGTCCTAAGATTATGGGGGTCAAGAGCGAGTTTTAATCATGGGCCCCCTTTTGATAATGGAGGTGTCTATGTTAGCTTAAAAGCACCATCAAAATTCACTTAATATTATACTATCAGCTAATATGCAAATCTTTTATATTACAAATGTTACCCAGGTGTGTTTTTGATGTATCATACATAGATGGTTGTTTCTTCAATTATGAATAGTGGTATACAATAAAAGCAAACTCATAATACATAATTTCCTAAAGGAATCCTTTATGGAATCAGTGTTCTTCAATATAGGATAGGGAACTCTAACATCAAATCTAAGAAGCCCGAGATCAGAGATTCAATTGATCACGACCGCCAATCCTATTAACCTCCAACTATATCTACATGATATTATCATCCTTTTCATCTTTCCATTCGAAAAAGACCAACTTCAACAATTTTTGATTGGGCGCAATCCATAATTGCTCAAATTTCCCAGTAGTCCTAATTTCATACAATTACAAATACATAAAACTATTGAACCCCCCATCACATGCAAAATCGAGATCAACTTCCAAAATAACAAAAGATGTTTTTTTTGGTAGGCAACCGAGGTTTAGGTGGAGGGAGTACAAATCTAAGACCTCTTGTCGTAGGCCTCAAGCTTGACAGTGTTTCTTAACATCATGGCCACATTGAGAAACATTAGAAGACAACAATTCTTTCATTATTAGCAACCAGAATTCCAAATTGAGACAATGAGATACTCTCCAATCATAGAATGGTAAAATTCACGGCCAAATTGCGATATTTATGATAAAAATGCAAACAAAACAGGAGATCAAGAGATGGACTATCACTGCATGCTACTATTCGAGTGTCATTCTTACTTCTTCATCAATCAATTTAAGCTTTTGATATAATTGGTTCTTTCACATGATATCAAAGCTTTATTTAACAAGACATTACGAGTTCGAATCTCAACAGCCTATAGTTTCGATGTTAATGTAATTTAAACAATAAGATATGAGGTAAGTTTATACACTATCCACACTTCAACCCTAATGAGCATTTGCATGAGGGAGCATGTTCGGGTATAAAACTATTCATGTGCATTCACTAATCGGCTTAAGCTTAAGCTCTGATACCTTGTTAAATTTCATCGAGCCTTTAGGCCCGAACCACGAGTTGGTATACATAAGATCCACGTCCAAGTGGGTTCCATCCTAAAACTGACTAGCATTAGGTGGAATAACTCACTAGGCTTGTATATTGATCTCATTTCTCTCACAATTCCAATGCGGGATTCTACTAGGCTCACGTGTGGAATTCTTAACACTCCACCTCACATGTGAGTCTATTTCAAACACATCTCTTACTTTCACCGGTCCAATTGGATCCATCCATCTATCAAAAAGGTCCTCCATGCAACAACAAATTCAAATACACCTCTCTTTTTCAAGAACATGGGGCTACAAACAAGAGCATGGGATGGGATCATCCACCCACTCTGGTACTATATAAAATAATGAAGAACCTAATTGTAAAGGACCCTAACTTTCACAAAAACTTAAGCTAATGGGTAAAGGCTCGGGAATGGTTTTATACTCTAACATGCCCCCTCATATGCCGGTTGGGCCTTAAGCGTGGATATTACACAGGCATTCCTCATACCTTGTTTTTAAAATTATGTTAACATTTAAAAAGGAAACAGTTCAGATTCGAACTCGTGACCTCGTATTCAACAAGGCTCCAATATCATGTCAAGAAACCAACTTTTCCAAAATCTTAAGCTGGTGGGTGAAGTCTAACACTAACAATTGAGGATGCCCGACACATGCTTACATAAATACAAGGCAAGCGCGACAGGCCTATATACATATAGTCTAACAAAACATTTAAAATTAGGGCCAGCAGATCATGTACCTTGGCTTTTGGGTAATGGAGCGCTGAAGGGCTTCCCTTCTTCAAGCTTCGGCTTATCTTTTTCCAACTTCGCCCCCTTTTTACAAACAAGAAGCGCTGATTCTAGACACAAAAAATTGATGAAAAAGAGCATTAATTTTCAATTCTGCACCAAAAAACAACGAAAAAATATCACTTGTTTTCAGTTTAGCCATGCCCAAAGAGATTTATTTACACTACTAGTTCCTCTTGTTTTTAAATTTGTTCAAATTGGTCCTTCGTATTTTCTTTTGTTCAATCATTTAGTTCTACATCTTTTCTTTTATTCTAAATGGGAAGGAACCAACTTTTCCAAAAGTTTAAGTTGATGGGTTAAAACCCAATAATAATTTTATACTCTAACATACCCCCCTCAAACAAATGCCTTTTGGGCTTGAAGCAGGAATATTGCACGTACTCACCTTATACATTATGCTTAATTTATATTAATATTGAAAGTAGGGACTATTGAATTCGAACTTGTGATCCCTTGGTCAACAAAACTCTTATACTATATCAACGAATCAGAAAATTTAAACTGACGGGTAAAGGTCCAATAACGATTTCATACTCTAACTTGAAATTAGTCCATTATCTTTTTAATTTTTACCTGATTTTGATTACCATACGAGGAACTAATTTTGTTATAAAATAGAACATTATAAACTATTTTGAATAAAAGAAAAAATAAATAACTAATTTAAACAAGTTATATAAACGAGAAACCAATTTAAACAAAAAAAACAATAATTTGAACAAATTAAAAAACACAGTAAACAAAGAAGTAAATAGCTCGAGAAATTCAGAGTGAGAGAGAGAGAGAGACCTAAGGAAGAAGATGAAGGATCGTTGTGCTCCAATTGCAAGAGGTCTTTGCTCGTCTTGCCCATCTCTCTCTCTCTCCCCTCTCTTTCTCTCTCCGCGGCGGTTTAAACTGGGCGTCACTATACACTCAATTTCCTCTTATATAGGTATTCGAGATGGGCTTTTCTAATTGGGCCTTATGTCTGGACCCATGGGCCCGGCAAGAAGGCTGGATATCATCAACACGCGGGAAAATTATAAATTTTATTAATTCTGTATTTAAAGTTTAAAAATTTTATCACCTAAAGTGAGAGAGTATATCAACGTTTATCACTTATGTAGATCGGTTTATTTATTTGGGTTTGTCACGTGTTAAAGTTTATTAATTGTATGCTAATTATCTTATTTCATAATAAAAATAAAGAATAATATTATTAATTGTATGAATTATATACAACATTTTCAGTCCCCCAAGGGCTTCCGCCTAAGCAGCGTTTGAGGGATGGATATACGCAGCCTTCTTCTTTCAAGGTGCTACCATGAGGGGTGCAACACGAGGACTTTCCGAGAGGTTACCCATCTTGGTACTACTCTCGCCCAAACGTGGTGGTACCCTCTTAGGCTTTATGAATTATATGCAATATCCTCTAATTAAACCTGAGAGAGGAGATGGCCTCAGATAGGGCACGATGGAGAGCTAGCATAAGGGTAGCGGATGTGGCAGCGTAGAATAGGTCAGCGAGCGACTTATAGTTTAAGATTCCTAGGCAGTCATAACCGCAAGTGGTGCACTTATATGCTGATTAGTTTATCCTCTGATGACTCAGATGTTTTCTTGGCTTACATACATACTTAAATGCTTGCATGTCTATTTCCTTCACTCATTTGGTGATAAATTGATGGTTTTATTTGCAGGCGCTCCTGTACTTCAGGATGGGGGTCCTCGGAAACAGTCTCCTTTCCACTTGGAAGTGGTATGGCTGCGTACATATACCCCTCCCAGACCCTGCTTTAGCGGGAGCCGCGAGGCACTGGGATTGTTGTTGTTGTATCCTCTAATTAAATTATGGGATCAATAATTCATAAAATTTGTAAAAATTAATCACAAAAAAAAGAAGAATAATTGAGTACAATTAATATACCTTAACATATGCCTAATGGACGCATGTTAGAAAAATTTTATTTAAAAGAAAAGGTTATTTATATCAAAGGTTTATGTATTTTTCACATTTAGACTTTGCTCTTTTAATTTTATCAGTTTAGACCCTCGCAATTTATATTATGTTAATTTAATCTTTTGGTCAAGTTCAAATTAAGTTATTGAGATAATTTTTAACAGCAGAATCATGTTAAACGCATGTAACCAACTACAAATCAACTTTTTCAATCTATTTAGCCTAATATACTTTTTGAACTACTAAACCTTTCACTAGGAACTTAACATAATTGTTACTTTAAATGTTAAATTGATGCAGTATCGATTGTACAGGAATTAGATAGTTATTTTTATTTAAGTTTGTGTATTTTATGGATGATTCTAACAAGCTTATTAGAGGCCGAACATTATTTATAAAGCCCGTTCATTCTAACATTGAGAAGATTCAGTTGCTCTAGCTCTGTGATTTTTTGCGTGTTGGTTTTTTCATCTTTTGATTGGGAGTGTTTTGTCGGGATCAAGGTTGTTAAAATCAGAACGACTCCCAAACTTTTAATTTCATCAAATATATCTCGTGAACAGTTGATCAAAACCAGTGTGACTCCCAACTCCTAATTTTATCAAACACACCCCGAACTATTGTATAAATTCAATGTAACCCACTCAATTTCTAAATTATATCAAGGACATCCTCAAAACTATTAAAGAAGATCAATTTGTTCTCTTAATTAAAAATTTCATAAAAGACATCCAAACTAAAATAAAAATAAAAATAGATTTTATAGAGCACTAAGGTTTGAAAATATTTTTAAGATATCTTAAGCTTTTGTAATTTTTTCAAATATTTTTCTTATAACTCCATTAGGATTTCATTTAATTATACAGATTTGGCAGGTAAAATAAAAGGAAAATATCTCAAACATATTTTAATTATTATTGTATTTAAAATATTTTAATATATTTAAAATAAAAATTTTAAATATAAATCTCTTAAACTATAGATAAATAATTTTGAAAAAAATGAACTTATATTTTTATTTTAAAATTATTTAAATATTTTTTTATATGTAAGATTATTTTTAATTTATTTAAAATTTTTACCTTAGTTATTTTATTTTTTAATTGTCAAGTTATTTTAATTTAATGTAACTTTAAGAAGTTGCGTGGATAGTATATGAAAAAAAAAAAGGTTATATTACAAAATCTGAAAGTACCCAAATCAAATTTTATATGAATTTTTTTATTATTATGGGAAGTTTTTCATATAATTTTTGAAGTTGGGAGTCAAATTGATTTTAATTAAAAGTTCGTGGTGTTATTAATGAAATTAGAAGTTGGGGGTCACTTTAATTTTGACTAATAGTTCGATGGTCTCTTTGATAAAACTGAAAGTTCACGGGGTTACTTTGATTTTGACTAATAGTTCAAGGGAACTCTATGAATATTATCCTTTATTTTATAAAATAATCCGAACTGCAGTACATAAGTGTCATATCACTATAGTTTGTATGCTAGATGAGAAGAATAACAAACGGATGATATGCATGTTCATTTTGTATTGTTATATTAAATACAAATAACTTGGGTATTTTGTAAAGTTTGTGGACTAAAAAAATTAAATTTTAAGACAATAATATGCAATTTACCTTTTAGTTTTGGAGGATTTCAAACTAAGTTTTGAAATTTAATTATTGTTATTTCTAATATTAATCACTCACTTTTACCCCAAATTTTTAAAATTTAAAATGAAAATAAAAAATGAGAAAACTTAAATTTTCAAAACTTTAGTTTATCACAAAAGCCCTTTGTGCGGAAAGAAACAAATATACTCGGACCTGAATCGAATCAAATACCACGACAATAATGAGAAACAATCGGACTAAAAGAGAAACGAAACAATAGACACAGCGATTTACGTGGAAACCCCTTTACAATCGAAAGGGGAGAAAACCACGGGCGAAAATCGGAGCTTTTATTATTGAACAAAAGAAGAAGAAGAATTACAATATTCTCTCACACTCAATTTTCTTTGGTTGCGGCGCCGCAATAGGGAAAACCTCTCTTTTGACTTGGATGCAATATGACGTACCCTATGTCCGTATTTATAGAAACACGGAAACCCTGTTTCCCGATCGATCGGTTCCTCACCGATCGATCGGCCGCCTCTCTGGATGCGTCCCTTTTTTACGTAACATTCCCGATCGATCGGGCTCTCCACGGCCCTTCTCCTTAATGGCCAAGTAATTTTGAGACATAAAACCTAACAAATATCCACCTTGGCTCAAAATCAACATCAACAATAAAACAACTCCACTTTCTCCACAAACGCCCCCTCAACCGGGGCTAACATACATCAAACTGAAAGACCCACCAAATTCGAGCAATGCTCGAACTTGCTTCCTGGTAGAACTTTTGTGAACATGTCAGCTGGGTTATCTTCAGTCCCAATCTTCCTCAACTCCACCTTCCGCTCGTCAATCAAATATCTGATAAAGTGATGCTTCACATCAATATGTTTCGTTCGGTCATGATGAGTCATCTGATCTTTCGCTAGGTGAATAGTGGACTAACTATCATAGTATACTTTAACTGTTCCCTGCTCGACATTGTTTTCACCGATCAAACCTCTCAACCAGACGGCTTTTTTGAACGCTTCTGTTACTGCCATGTACTCGGCCTCGGTAGTAGACTGTGCTGTAACAGGTTGCAAACACGCTCTCCAACTGATAGCTGTGTCACCTAAACAAAACACATACCCTGAAGTGGACTTCCTCTTATCAAGGTATCCACCATAGGCAGAATCTACATACCCAACCAAACAGCACTTACTTTTCCCATATTCCAAATACAAATTAGAGGTTCCACGAAGATACCTGAGAATCCACTTTACTGCATGCCAATGTTCTCTGCCCGGATTCGCCATGTACCTACTAACTCTGCTCACAGCAAAAGCAATATTTGGACGTGTGCAAACCATCGCATACATAATACTACCCATTACACTAGAATAAGGAATCTGAGACATGTACCTGACGTCCTCCTCAGTCTGAGGCGAATCTAACGCTGAGAGTCTGAAATGAGCTGCTAAGGGCGTGCTAACCGGGTTAGCATCCTTCATATAAAACCTGTCTAACACCTCTTCAATATACTTCTCCTGAGACAAGTATAATTTTTCAGCTTCTCGGTCTCTATGAATTTTCGTGCCTAATATCTTCTTAGCTGCTCCAAGATCCTTCATCTCAAATTCACTCTTCATCATTGATTTCAAATCATCGACATCTTTCATATCTCGTGCTGCAATCAACATATCATCAACGTACAAAAGCAAATAAACAAAGCCTGAATCTGTCTTTCTGAAGTACACACAACTGTCGTGCTTACTCCTGATGTAATCATGACTTGTCATGAACTGATCAAATCTCCTATACCACTGTCTAGGAGATTGCTTTAAACTATATAAAGACCTTCTAAGCAAACACACATGATCTTCTTTTCCTTCAACAACAAAACCCTCGGGCTGATGCATAAAGATACTCTCTTCTAGTTCACCATGCAAGAATGCAATTTTGACATCCAATTGTTCAAGTTCAAAATCATGCATGGCAACCAAAGACAATAATGCACGAATCGAAGTGTGTCTAACTACAGGTGAGAAAAAATCATGAAAATCAACACCTTGTATCTGACTGTAGCCTTTAGCTACCAAACGTGCCTTGTACCTCGCATCTTCCACTCCAAGAATGCCCTCTTTTCTCTTGAAGACCCATTTGCATCCAACCAGTATTTTCCCTATAGGAGGCTTCACCAGTTCCCAAATCTGATTCTTATGAAGAGACGGCATCTCCTCGTTCATAGCAACGAGCCATTCTCAGCATCTAATCTCGATACAACCTCTGTATATGAAGTCGGCTCACTGTCATCTAACATTTCAGCAGTAGAGAGGGCATAGGCAATCATCTCCTCATACCCATATCTCTTAGGAGGCCTGATCTGTCGCCTCGGTCTACCACCAGCTATAGTAATATTCTCCACCTACTGACCTGTTTCTGCATTATCAGTAACAACATCAGAAACCCGTACTGAGGTGCTGGAATATTCTCTAGCTGAACAATCTGCTGATCTGACTGTATCTCTATATCATCAGGTGTCTCAACCTAAACTGTATCTCTGTCAATGGAGGGTGTGTGTGGCGGATTAAGTAGAGCAGACTCATCGAAAGTAACATCTCTACTAGTCAGAAACTTCTGAACACATGGATCCCACAATCTATATCCCTTCACACCTGACGTATAACCAAGAAAGATGCACTTCTTGGCCCTAGGCTCCAGCTTTCCGTCATTAACATATGCATATGCAGGGCAACCAAAAACTTTGATATGAGAATAATCAGAAGTTGAACCAGACCATACCTCTTCAGGGGTCTTCATCTGTAATGAAGAATGCGGTGTCTTGTTCACAAGGTAGCAAGCCATGCTAACTGCTTCTGCCCACCATTCTCTTTTTAAACTTGCATTTGAAAGCATACAACGAGCCTTCTCAAGTAACGTCCTGTTTAACCTTTCAGCCACTCCATTTTGCTGAGGTCGACCTGTAAATGTCCTGTGTCTGACTATGCCCTGATCTTCACAAAATTTAGTGAAGTCCTCTTCGACAAACTCAAGACCATTATTAGTCTTCAACCTCTTGATCGGCTTCCCTGTCTGTTTTTCAAGCAAAATTTTCCATTTCTTGAAGATATCATACACTTCATTTTTCTGCTTAAGAAAATAGACCCAAACTTTACGTGAGTAGTCATCAGTGAACGTTAGAAGATACCTGGACCCACCTTTAGAAGCCACTCTGGAAGCTCCCCATAGATCATAATGTATGTAGTCTAACGTTCCCTTGGTCTGATGCACTGCTGCCTTGAAGCTGACTCTCTTCTTCTTCCCATAAATACGGTGCTCATAGAATTCCATCAGTCCTGTTGACTGACCACAAAGAAGTCCCCTTTTACTCAGCTCAGACAATGCTTTGTCACCAATATGACCCATTCTTATGTGCCATAGTCTTGTGATCTCTGCATCTATCATAGCAGATGTGGAAACAACAACTGCACCTGTCACGGTTGTACCTGCAAGCTCATACAAAGTACCAACCCTATTTCCTTTCATCACAATTAATGCACTCTTACTGACCCGCATGACTTCACCTTCAGCAGTGTACTTGTACCCATTAAATTCAAGGGTACCTACAGAAATCAAGTTCTTTTTTCAAATCCGAGACGTGACGAACATCACTTAAGGTTCTAATAGTTCCATCATACATTCTCACACGGACTGTTCCAACACCCACTACCTTACAAGCAGCATCATTACCCATCAAGACAACCTCACCTTGTATAGACTTATACGTGGAGAACCGGTATCTGTTTGGAGTAACATGAAATGAACAACCCGAATCCATGACCCACTTATCTATGGATCTGGACTGAGAATCAGTAACTAATAGAAACTCCCCCTCACTATCCTCCTCTACAACACTAGCCTCGGCGGACTTGTCTTTACCTTGGTCACCCCTGTTACCCTCTTTTGATTTATTCTTATATCTGTAACAGTCTTTCTTTACGTGCCCTTTCTTGTGACAATAGTGACACGATAGGTTCTTATGTCTAGATTTGGACCTAGACTTATTTCCACCATTGGATCCCCTATGTTCTGATCTACCTCTCACATGTAAGCCACTACCCGAGTCATTCACCGAGTCAGACAATTCTTTATCTACCCGTTCTTTACTCACAAGGTTTCTTTTTACCTCATTAACAGTAATGGTTGGCCTACCCCCGTATATCATGCTTTCTACGAAGCCCTTATACGTATTAGAGAGCGAACACAGTAATATCATAGCTTGATCCTCATCCTTAGGGACATCATCCAAAGTCTTTAATTCATGAATAATTGAGGTAAATTCGCTAAGATGGTTTTTAAGAGATGTACTTTCTGACATACTAAAAGTGTACAACTGCCGTTTCACTGCGAGTTTGTTGGAGTCTGACTTGTGGCAAAACATGTCTAACGATTTCTCCCATAACTCCTTTGCGGTTTTAATCTCCAATACCTCTGACAAAACATCGTCAGCCAAACACATCTGTATAGCCGTGAGAGCCTTCTCATCCAACTCTTCCCATTGTGCCTCGGTCAACGTTTCTGGTTTCTTCTCTTTCCCCTCCGGTGCTTTCTTCAAGCCGTTCTGAGTCAGGCGTCCTTTCACACGGACTTGCCATAAGCTAAAGCTTCCCTGACCATTGAATTTCTCAACCTTGGTTTTGATACCTGATGCCATTGTATCAATTCGAAGAACCAAGCTCTGATGCCAATTTGAGCGGAAAGAAACAAATATACTCAGATCTGAATCGAATCAAATACCACGACAATAACGAGAAACAATCGGACTAAAAGAGAAACGAAACAATAGACACAGCGATTTACGTGGAAACCCCTTTACAATCGAAAGGAGAGAAAACCACGGGCGAAGATCGGAGCTTTTATTATTGAGCAAAAGAAGAAGAAGAATTACAATATTCTCTCACACTCAATTTTCTTTGGTTGCGGCGCCGCAATAGGGAAAACCTCTCTTTTGACTTGGATGCAATATGACGTACCCTATGTCCGTATTTATAGAAACACGGAAACCCTGTTTCCCGATCGATAGGTTCCTCACCGATCGATCGGCTGCCTCTCTGGATGCGTCCCTCTTTTACGTAACATTCCCGATCAATCGAGCTCCACCCGATCGATCGGGCTCTCCACGGCCCTTCTCCTTAATGCGCCAAGTAATTTTGAGACATAAAACCTAACACCCTTATTAAAAAACTAAATTAAAAAATCAATTTATTTTGTTTTTTCTATTTTGAGTTTCCGATTTTTTTAAAAAATAAAGTCAGGCACCAAAAATAGTTTTATGTTTATTTTATATCTTCATTCAAATTAGAAAGAAATTGAAACAAAAACCCAAGAAAATTATTCCCAAAATATAATTTTTAAGGTTATACACTAAACGCTTGTCCAATTTATATTGTGTCAATTTGATCATTAGAAATAAAATTTATCTTAAATTTGTAATAATAGTTTTTATGGTTCAGCCGTAGGTGGGTTAAATTAACTTGACAAGATGATTCATAGCGTGTTACTTGCATTTATTATAATTGTGCTGTTAAAAATTATGATATAACTTAACTTAAATTTGATCAAATAACTAAAATTACACAAAATAAATTGTAGAAAAACTAAACTGATGTAATTAAAAGTACAACTGCTAAATTAACGCAACGAAGAAAGTGTAAAAATTATAGAGAAAAAATCAGGGCAATATTGTTATAAAATAGCAAAAATGAAAAAATTATTTAAAAATGTACAAATTATAGAGATAAGATCAGGACAATGTTGTTATTAGCATAGCAAAAATTATAATTTCAAAGTAATTTATATTTTTTATTATTTATAAATTACGTCATTATTATAACATAACAACTAATTACTCACAAAAATAATATTAAATAAACAATACAAAAGAGGCATTACAAAACCACCAGGGCCTTGCCTCGTTAATAGGAAGCCAGTAAGAGGATAAAATATTACTTTATGCCAAAAGGTTTGGAGTTTGATTCACCCTCCTGAACCCTCTTTGAGAAATCTTTAATTTAACTGATTACTGTGATATGTGGGTCGTTGCATGGAGCGAAGTTTACTGAGTAACCAGGGTTCGTTGTTTGCAAAAGAGGCACAATGTTCTGGTACATGTTCTTTTAATGGTGGGCCGAAACTCATACCATTTATCTTTTATTAAGTTTTTATTGATTAACAGTTTTACTACAATGATTTTGATGGGATTACAAGTGAAAAAGAAAGAAAAACCGGGGTGTCACTGCCCTAGGGGTCCTTCAGAGGATTATGAAGGGAGAATAGTGAGAATGCTCCTTCTTTAGGGTTCTGAGCCCTATTTATAAAGATTTTTCCCTGAAGAGCTATGCTTCACAAGGAGGGTGTATCTTGCCCGGTACGGAACTGGAGGCAAGATACCCCTGGCTGTTGGGCCCTTGGCTTCGGGTTGTCGTCTATATGACTCATGGTGCCGGGTAGTTGTTGCTGGTGGGCCCCCAAGGAAGCGGGCATCTCGAGGCAAGATGCCTTTTGGAAGCCGAGGTGCGCATTGTATTGGTGTGTCATTATGGGACTCTTCGGGTACCGAGCTTCGGGATGTCTTCTGTCTGAGTCACGGTGCCGGGTAGTTGTTGCTGCTTGGCCGATTCTCGGGACGAGATGCCTCCTCAGAGCCGGGGCACGTGCTTCGTCGTGGAATTGTCGCAAGACTGTCCAAGGGCCGGAATAGTCCCTGTCTGCCTGATGCATCTATATCTTCACCGGTGCCATCTAAGTTCCGGAGTTGGCCTCCAAGGGTGCATCTCGGCCTGAGATGCACCCGCGTCCGGGTGGGCACGCTTTCTTCTTCTTCTACTCGGATTTCAGGACGTGTCCTGTCGACGAGATGTGCTTCGTTCTTTTAAGTCGAAACTGGAGTTCCGAAGGCAGCCTCCTAGGGTGCACCGCGTCCAGATGGGCCCCGCTTCCTTCTTCTTCTACTTGGATCCTAGGATGTGTCCTGTCAGCGAGATGGGCTCCTGTCTTTCAGGTCGAAGGTAGAGTTCCGAATCCGGTCTCCGGGGGTGTATCTCGGCCCGAGTTGTGACCTTGTCCCTGCTGTTTTTGGAGTTATCACACAACAAAATCCAAATATTAAAGGTTCAACAGTTATAAAATCCCCATCTCGGGTATAAAAATATTTGACTTTTGCACCAAATTTGCGTAAAATTAGAAATTGTGATTGGAGCCATACTGCAATTTCCCAATGGGTGACTTGTATATCAGATGGCTCACTGCCCTGCACTCTGATATACATCCATTCAGCTCGATAATAGCCCGTTAAAAGCTCGTCTAATATGTATTAAAATTTAGCGATTTGTTTGCCACAACTGTCTGAAGCAGCCAATTATTCAAACAACTTTTTATCCTAATTTACAAAATCTTGGCTGAAAATATTGGTGTAAGTTATATATATTATCGTAATCCTAAATTATATCCACATCTTTTACAAAACTTATTGCATTTTTACACGTATTCATTAAATTTTAATATAAAATACCTAGTTAATAAAATTTCAAATCTCAAATTACCTCATTATATATATTAAATTATTACAATATAGTTAAATAATAAACGATTAAATCTATAATTATTCTAATCAGCAATTAATTTAAAAATAATCCAACTATATGTCAATATACCAAAAAATAACTAACTCTATTTTCCAACCAAAGAATAATCCAACTCTAACTTTTTTACCAAAAAAATAACCAAACTCTACAAATTTGATATTAAAAAATATTGAATTTGTAGCTAAGCATGGCTCATGATATGATGTTCCGACAATATATTTTTCTTCTATTATTTTTTATTTTGCTTGTTCTTTGGTTGTATTTATCTGTTGTTTTGCTTGTTCTTTATCCCGGGCTATTGCCCTTTGGTAAGGTTGCACTCAATTAATTAAAAAAAGAAATTGTTTAGTTAGGTGGGAAAAGATATAAAGCCAAACCGAAAATAGGTAAAAGAAAAATATATTGTAGGAGCATCATACTACGAGTCATGCTTTAGCTGCAACAACAACAACAACAACAATCCCAGTACCTCAAAGGTTCCCGCAAAAGGGGGGGTTGGGGGGTAGATGTACATAGCTTTCCCCTTTCAGGGTGTCAACCTTAAGAAAGGCTGTTTCCGAGGACCCCCAATCTAAGAGGTAAGTCTTCATTGCCTCATGGAGACCTGTGAGCAATAAGTCATGAAAGCAAAAGAGTAAGCCATAGCATAAAAATGCCCTAGAGGAGACTATGAGGCAAAACCTTCCCTACAAGGCAGCTAGTATAAGCAAATATGTTAAATAAACAAATAGCAAATAGGCCGATAGTAGACAGATAGGTGTATAGGTAGATAGGTACAACCTAATAGGCTTATACGCCTATAAATACATAAATAGCAGAATAAGCAGTAGTGTGAGGCCGCTACCTTTGCTACTCCTATGCTAGTCTTCCCTCGAGCTCTAGCTCTATCTAAGGCCATCTCCTTCCGTGGGTTTAGATGGGTGAGGTCTTGCCGTACGACTGTAGTAGGTCCTCCTTTGGCCCGCTTCATCCTCTTTTTCCTAGTGTGGTACGAAGCTAATCGCAATACCTGACTGGAATAGTAGATGGTCTCCTCCTGGCGTGCCTGAACCACTTCAAACATAGCTTCTTCATTTTATATTATTTCTTCTATTTAGGCCACGCCCCATTATGCCACTTACCACATCCCTGATTGCCACCCCTGGGACCGCAAGTCCTTATGCCCAAGCTGTGGAATAGGCATACCGTAAAGTCGTGGCACTAGATAGAGCTTACGAGTGGACAGATGCTCCTACACCGCTACATCGGGTACACCTATCTTAGTCCTCCACACAGCTCTGTGTAGAGCCATCTCAACATTTAGGTTGAGATAGATAAGATCCCGTCGTATTGTCTCCATCCAGCTCTTCTTTGGCCATCCTCTCCCTCTCTTCCCGTCTGCTAGATGGAGTTGTTCACATCTCCTGACAGGTGCAGTGGTGGGTCTCCTTCCAACATGCCCAGACCACTGCAGACGTTGCTCCCTCAACTTATCTTCTATTGAGGCGACACCCAGCTTACTTCAAATGACCTCATTTTGGATCATGTCCCTCCTTGTGTGTCCACCCATCCACCTTAGCATTCTCATCTCCACCACCCTCATCTTTTGAGTTTGGTGACACTTTACAGGCCGGCACTCTGCCCTGTAGGACATAGCTGGCCTCACTACCGTCTTATAGTATTTATCATTTAGTTTTAGGGGGAATTTCCTATCACACAGTATCGCCGTTGCCTTTCTCCATTTGTGCCAACCCACTTTAATCCTGTTGTTGACATTAGCGTCCACTTTGCCATCATTTGGCACCATGGTACCCAGGTATTTAAAGCATGCCTTATGAGGTATGTGCTCTGTTTCAATCCGTACAACTTCTGCACTTGGCATGGTAGAGGTGCTGAACTTAAGTTCCATATATTCTGTCATGCTGTAGCTGCCAATTCAATATTTTTTTAAACTGATTTTAGAGTTTGGTTATTTTTTGATAGAAAAGTTAAAGTTGGGTTATTTTTTGGTAGAAAAATTATAATTGGGCTATTTTTTTGTTAAAAATAAAATTATATTATTTTTTAATATATTAATATATAATTAAATTATTTTTAAATTAATTATTGTATTATAATAAAATGGAGAAAAAGGGTAGAAGAGGCAGAATGCAAATTCCCAATGGGATGAATAGTCTTGTTGTACAACAGATGGCTCACTGCACCTGTACTGTACTCTTCAACTGCAACTGCACTAATCCACACCCCCCCCCCGCCCCCTCTCCCCTCTACATTGTTTCTTCAAATCACTCAAATCTTCCCTTTTCTCTTTTTTTTTTTTTTTTTTTAATACTAATTTATCAAACTGGTACATTTAAAAAAAAACTTAGAAATGTAATATGTCAGTAAAAAAATTTTAACGAAATGGCATACCGTACAGCTGAAAAATTAGGGATGGCATTTTGAAATGGCGTTCATAGAGTGTATGTCATTTGAAATACCGTCTGCTTTATACACTTCATTTCATATAGCGTGCGTTCTTAACTCCGCCATTTCAAACGTCGTCCATAACTTTTTAGCTGCACGATATGCCATTTTGCTAAAATTTTTTGTTGACATGCCACCTTCCTAATTTTTTTTTCAAAATGTGCCAATTTGATAAATTAGTCTTTTTTTTTTGTTATTTGAATTATTTCAAAAGCTTAAATGGATGAATGACAGTCAAGAACAGTTTATATTGTAATATGCTCCCTGCAAATGCTCATAGGGTTTGAAACATAGATAGTGCACATGTTCATCTTATACTTTATGTTTAAATTATGCTAATATTAAAAGTAAAGGCCCTTTGAATTCGAACTTGTAATCTCACGGTTAACAGGGTTCATATGCCATGTCAAGTTAAAGGTGTAAATGAGCCGATTCGTCATAAAGCTCGAAGGGCTCGGCTAGTGAAGCTCGAGTTCGTAGGCTCGCGAGCGTAAACGAACCTAAGCGAGCCTTTCTTAACGTAGTATATTTGATTAGATATGCTTAATGAGGCCAAACTCGAGCCTAAATGAGCCACGCTCGAGCTCAAACGAGCCTATAATGAGTTTAAATGAGCCGAAATATTGTAAGTTTAATTCAAAACTCGCTGAGCTAAAATAGAGCCTAGCCAAGCCTCGAGCCTCCCAAATACACATAAACCAACTTTCACAAAAGTTTAAACTGATAGATGAAGACCGAAAAATAATTTTATACTCTAACATATCTATTGTGTTATCTTAGGTCCGATATGAATATAGAGTAGCCATGACAGACGTTTAGGACCAAAGGCGCCACTGGAGTTTGATTTGCCCTTGGAGCACTTCATCCCTCCCCCACCTCACCAATTTAAAATAAATATTATTTTAATTTAGTTTCTATTAATCCAGTAATGTCAACAATAACAAACCCAGTACCTCAAAGGGCTCCCGCAAAAGCAAAGTATGGGGGTTAGATGTACGCAGCCTTCCCCCTTCAGGGGGCTACCCTGAAGAGAGGTTGTTTCCGATGACTCCCACCTGAGAAGCTGGTCCGCAGCATAGAGCATGTGACCTGAAAGCAGGAAAGTATTAAAGCATGAGTAGGGCAAAACACACGGCGAGTAAAACAACAAACTCAAAGCACGCCACATCAAGCAGAAATCAAATAATATGTAGGCAAGTAACAGCTCATATCAAAAACTAACATTAATATCAGACTATAATTATAACGTTGATTAACACTTGCATACATTATTCACATGAAAGAGTTAACATTTAGTCATTTATAAAGGATTATCATGCTCTAAAAATTTGTAATTGATGTCTCAATTTCAAATATTATACTTGTTTAAAAAAAGAAAATTAATTATACAATTAAGAAGTTGGATATAATTATAAGTTAAAAAAATTAAAGACGTATATTACTTTTTTCCCCTTTGTAACGTTCAAAAGGAAGATAAAATTAAAAAATGGGTAAATCACTTTTTTTTTTCACATATTAGTACCCGAGCTTTAATGTATTAATTTTATATTCAGCAAATTTTGTAAAATAAATTTTTAATCCAAAAAATTACATATATATAATAAAATAATTCAAATAACGATGTATAAGAATATAAAACATACCACATTTTAATTCTTTCGTACCTTTGTAAGGAACTTTTTATTAAATACATTTAACGTTTTAAACTAAAAAATTATTTTATAAAATAAAAATAAAAAAAATTTATTAATATATAATTTACCAAAAAAAAAAAATTTGTTTTTTTTGGAAGTGCACGAAAAAATAGGACTTTTTGAGATTAGTGTAGTTTTGACCAGCCAAACACACCCGTTTACTTCTTTCATAGATCATCACATCCATCACCCTAGTTTTTGACTAATTTCTTGAAATAAATATATTTTTTTACATGATTAATTTAAAAAATTTATTTTCATACACAGTATATATCATTAGAGTATAAAATTAATCTTTGACGTTCACCTATTAGCTTAAATTTTTGAAAAAGTTAGTTACTTGACATAGTATTAGAGCTTCATTGACTAAGTTTGAATATCAACAGCCCTTACTGTCAATATTAAAAACAAACCAAGTACAGTGTAAGCGAAAATATCGAAAGCATCAGCACAAAGATTTACTTCAAAATCTTCTAACTAGTGGAAAATACTACGTGATCCAAACAGGTGATTCGTGCATTACTGAAAATTTGACATATTGTTAGGATATGTCTCAAATTACTTGTTTATGTTATGAGGGAAGCCGCAAGCGTGCCGATCAATCGAGTACTTCGTTGATCAAGGACGCCTACAGAATAAGAGCAGATCGATCAGGAGTGGCCAATCGATCTGGGGCCGCGCAACTCATGCCCTAGCCGTTTGTTATAAATAGACCTTCGGGGTTTTAATTTTAGGTGATCCAATCAGATCCAATCAAAGTGAGCCATCGTCATCATTGATTTGAGAGCGTTATGAGAGTTTAGAGGGAGTGATTCAGTAATTCTGTATAGATCTCGTTCAGGGAAAGTGTCTTTGTAATTCTTCCATTATTTGTGATCATTAACGAATCTCTATCTCCGCCCGTGGTTTTTCCGCCTCTCGATTGAAAAGGGGTTTTCCACGTAAATCTCTGTGTTATTCGTTTGTTCTCTTTTACCTCTTTTATTTACTTCTCTTGTTTGTTATAATATTTGAATCGAATCAAGTTATGGGGTATTAATTTTCGCATTAAGGAGGTATTAATTTCCTAACAAATTGATATCCTAGTATATCAAGTTTGTTCAAGATTTTTTCTCATAAATTGGTATTATAGTATATCAGATTTGTCAAGATTACCTCAACACCTACAACATCGAATCACAGCTCTAAACCCAATCTTATGGCTCTCATCCAAAATACAGTTATTGCATGGTAAACTATTAATGCTTTGGAAGGAGGAGGCTATAGTCTCTCATATTAGGTTGCAAGTTCTTGACCCATTTAAAAAAAAGATTAGGATTGACAAATTTGCCATGTTGTGTCGTGTTTGTATTCATATTATAAGTGGATTCGTAAAAAGGAGCCAACCCATACTCGACTGATTTACTAAACGGGTTAGAAATTCTCAACCTTTTACCCAACCAATTATTGGGTGACTTTTTAAATTACATATGAATCTATCAACTTATAAACATGTCGATAATGCTCATAACAGATTAATACTAGCAAAAATTGTATGATATATTTATACTTGTTAAAATAAATCTAAAATTATTTTATGGGACACAAGCTACCAATATATATATATATATATATATAATAGCATTAATATACCATTTAAAATATCTAACATAACTGTATAAGCTTGTTACACGTGTTGAAATCAGATACCATAATCGAATTCCAAACTGAAACTAGTTACCTAATTACATTAAATATGTTAATCCAAATTTAATCCGCCATCAATAATCTTAATCTATGCCTGCTATCTTTTTCTGTGTTTTTATTACGCGACATGTGTTGTCATGTCATGTCAAATTTCATCTACTACAAACTTAGATTGGCTTCTTTTTGAAATTTTTTATACAATATTTTGTTTTTTAGACGATAACTTTTACGTAACACGAATACAAACAAAATATGATACTGTATATTTGTATGATCTCAGTAACAAACTACATTAAAGGTGGTTTCCTCTTATTTCCCCCTTCTATTTAATGGCCCTCCCTCTGGCTCCTCTATCTTTTCCTTCCTTTTCTAGAACACCGATATATTATTATCAGGTAAAAATTATTATTATTTGAAAGATAATATAAATTATAAATATTAAGGGTTATAAAATTATTTAAAAAATTATGATCTTGCTATGTACTTGACAATAATATTACTCTATTTATATCATAAATTTATACATTTTTGCCTTATCTAATTAGCAGAATTAGATGTATGAAGTAAAAAAAAAAAAAAAAAAAAAAATTCTTATTTGGTTGACAGGAAGTTTATAGAACACGTAAAATAGAAATTGCTTAACAATTATTCATTTTTTAAAACACAGGAAATAACTAACCTAATCTACTGACATATGTTCTAATTCCTTTGTTTTTAACTAGTCTTTCAAAGGAAGTTATATTTCTCATATTGGTAACCAAACACTTTGTATCTACTTTCAAAAAATTGATAAATTAGATTCTCGAGAAACACAACTTGTCATACGAATTCAAATCACACGACAACCAAAACAAGGCTTTTGTGTATTATATAACTCGTTGATAAAAGATATATATATTTTATCACTTTAGGTCTTACACATATAGTTATGTCATGTTAATCTATGTATAATCCGTATTGTGATAAAATAAAAATTAATAGAATCTAAATTATACACGAATAAAACTAATATAATAAGATATAGACACAAGAGTAGGGCTTGCAAAATTTGACACAATACGATAATATTACATGAAGATAACGGGTTTAGATCGGGGCTTTTAAAGTTGGGTTGAATTTAGGTTGACCCGTTGAACCTATTTAGGCATTTGGGTTTGATTCATTTAACTTGTTTTCAACATACTTTACCTGTTTAAAATATAGATATTTGAGTGGAATACTATTATTATTATGTATAGATTTTTGATAACTTGTCTCACATAGGATAATTTAAACTATATTAGTAACGTTAATTTGATAATTTATTCTATTAATTAAAAATATGTCCTATACATACAACTAGTATGAACAATTAAATGTATTATTAACATTTTTGTAACTTAACAAACTAACATTTAATAAAAAAATTACTAATATAATTTAAATGGGTAATTCCCGTACAATAATTGGGTTGGATCAGAGTTTAAGAGTTCGTAACTTATATAATAAATAGCTCGAGTTTGAGTTGACTCTATTTTTCAGAACTCTTACACAACACGACACGTTTTCCAACCCGACACGGGTGTGACCAATGATCCTCTAATTTTCTTTCTTACAAGAACAGAGATTTACAGGGTGCCTATACTCTGTTCCTCTCAGACCTCCATTACTGGCAGCTGTCAATGCACTGTGATATTAATGTTTGTTTAAATTACTTATTTAATAAATAATTTTTTATATATGAATATTAATAAAATTGATCTTAAAAATTAAGACTAGTTTAGCAAAATAACACCATTTTAAAAAATTAGCAAAATAATACATCATAAAAAATATTTAGCAAAATGACACTATTTGTTAGGTGCAAATTATCTACGCCATCTGAAATGGCGTGGATAATGATATTCTTAACCACGCCATTTGGAATGACGTAGACATTGCTTTCTACTTATCCATGCCATTTGAAATGGTGGATAGTAGAAATTCGGAGACCATTACCTTCTACTGGAAAAGGAAAATGTTCACAGGAGTTAGGGATGGCAATGGGTCGGGTTCGCTTTCATTCAGATCCAACCTAGAAAAAAACCCGACCCAACCCAAATCCGAAAAAGACCCATTTATTCCATTAAATTTTACTCCATATCCAAATCCATTAGGTGGAACGGATATCTCATCTAAATTCATAACCCATTTAAATCGTAGAAAAATTATGATATTATATTACAATATTAATATGTACAACAATAATAATACAGTAAAAGTACCAAAAAAGTTAATATTTGGACAACTTGTTACATATCTTTCCTTTTTATTTAGTATGTGTCGTAATATTAGTACTAATGATAATGATGTAATATTAGACAATTATTTAAAAATCTCTTTAACGAAGTGAATTTATCACATCGTGATTTTCATGAAAAATATTATTGTATTAAAAAAAGCTCCAAATGTTGACACACTAGAAAAACTATTGGAATCTAATTTGACATTTAAGTATTCAAAATTTAGTATCTTTAAAAATTTATACTACACTAAACATAATTTTGGGTCAGATTTGGGTTGGATTTATTGTCATCCAAATCCAACCCGACCCAAAACCCATTTACCAATATCCAAATTCAAATCCAATTAAAACCCATTTTTATATCCAAATCCATCATAAATGGATAGGGTTAGATGGATATCAAACGAATTCGGGTCCAATTGTCATTCCTAATAGGATGAGGAGGGACATCTTCTGCATGCAATTTGGCGTGGGTAATTCACCTATGCCATTTCAAATGGTGTGGGTAACTTTTCCTAACAAATAGTGTCATTTTGCTAAATATTTTTGCTAATATGTTATTTTGCTAATTTTTTCTAAAACGGTGCTATTTTGTTAAATCAATAAGCAGAAATTTACGATAAGTACGAATTTTGGCTCTTACCTAATTGGTAGAAAGTAAACAGAATACAACAACGATTGACCTAGTGCCTTGAGGGCTATCGCATATATGGGTCAAGAACTAAACAAAATGTGAGAAGTAATTTCGACCTTCCTTCAAAGCACATGAAATATCTTCACTAACTTCTAGCCCTCTAGGTAAGTTCTAATTACTTCGTTTTTAACTTACTTTTTCAAAGAAATTATATTTCCCAGTATTCACGTTTGGAGTGAGTAGTCTAACTACTAGATAATACCTGTTTATAGTATAAGGATAGCTTGCTTGGCGACTAATTTATACGAATGATATTTGTATAAATCGACTAGTTATAAAATGATCGAATGTTACACCTATTTTAAGTTACTTGCCTGGTACTCACTCGCCTGGTATCTACACACCATGTACTCGTAGCCCCCGATACTATACAAGTATAATAAGCAGGTAATTACTAAATAAAAACCAGGTAACACTAAACTAAACTTGAATTAAAAAACAGACTCGAAAACATCAAGTACATTAACCTGATTGGGTCTCAAATATGTCAATCCGACTAGGTGATGCCATGGCAAGAGGAGAAAGGACACCTCTCTCCCGAGGGGTGTGATGGGGCATGCTCGTCGAGATGATGCACTACACACCTCTTGTTTCTCTCTCTATCACAACTATCTCTGTGGAGTAATAATTGTTCAAGTTTTCTATTCCTCTTAAGCTAAGTATTTTATACTTATTTTACTTATTAAATAAGGCTTAAGCTAGCCTATTTATTTGAGATTAGCCCCTTTATTGTATCCTTTTAGGGGCTTCAACCAAATATTCTAATATATTTATCTAATCTTATTAAATTGTTGACTTTTCATTATTACGTTTATTCGTCTGCCCTCATTAGTATTTTATAAGATTGATATTGACTTGACAATCGGAGGGGTTCCCAGTGGGTTACCCACAGACCTCTCTAATCATTTGTTTGATCTTGCAAAAAATATCAAGTCGGGCTTGCAACTGGAGTTTGAGTTCAGCTCATCCTAACGAACCCCACTTCCAACATAACTCAAAAACGATGAATAAGCACACTAACCCTAAAAAACTGTATGACGATTCAAAACTAATCACTACTAACTATTTTTCACGGGAGTTGTTATTACCAAGTCAAAAATTATTATGCCGAGCCATAAAATTATCTTAAAAAAATATAATTTTACTCTGATAATAATAATATTATTTTAACAATAACATTGCCTGTTTACTGTAATGTTATTCCTCGAGAGGCCTCTAGGCGACTCGTCGTCTCTCACCCGTATTTTTGGATTCTCTTTCCCCTTTCCTGTGTTGTGGGCTTGGTACCCCTCTCGTCTGCTCATGCCAGGTACCTTGCTCGCACCGCGGGAGGGGGAGGGATTTTCCCTTCCTGTCCTCCACCCTCTCCGAGGTCATCGTTCATCTTTTGTGTGGTGTTTCTGGGTGTGTTTTACCCTACTTGTTCTGGTCTCTCCCTGTGTTTGTGTTGTTTTTCCGGTGGTGGTGTTTTTTGGTGCCTATTGTTTTCCTTATTTGTTCTAGTTTTTTTGTACCCGCTACTGTTTACGGAGTGGCTAAGGGCTCGTCTTGTCGAATTCTCTGTATGTAGTATGATTATGCCGATAATTATCAAAAAAAATTACCTGTTTACTGTATTTGATTTTTTATTTTTGCAAGTGAAGTGAGTTGTCAAAAGCTCTGGAGAGAGAGAATCAGCGGGGGAATGGGATACTCTGAGTACAAGAAAAGAAGAATCACTTGTATTTGAAGCAAAATCTCTCTCTTCTGCAACGTCCAATATACAGCAGTAAATGACCGTATCCCCAAGTACTAGTTTGTAGATGAGTCCAGCTCGAGAGGTTAAACGAGCCTATTTTAATATAATTTATTAGTTTTGATATTATATGAACGAGCTAAGTTTGAATCTAAACGAATCCCACTAGCTTAACTCGAGCTCCATGACGAGGAAATCTCTCTCCTACTACTCCCATGTCTCTTTGGATTACTTACTCTATCGATCCCAGATGTTATTAAATTTATTCAAATTAGTTTTTAAATTTTTTTTTTGTTTAGAATGCTTTATAATATAAAAAGGAACCTACCCAATGCCTCAAGGGCTCCCGCCTACGCAGAGTCTGGGGGGGGCGGATGTACACAGCCTTCCCTCTTCAGGATGTTAACCTGAAGAGAGGCTGTTTCCCAATGCCCCCAACCTGAGGGTGAGGACTTTCCAGGAGGTCACCCATCCTCGCCCAAGCACGCTTAACTTCGAAGTTCTAATGGGATCCGGTGACAGCGTGTTGGTGCCCTCTTTGGTAGAATGCTTTATAATATCTGGAAGTCTATTCATATTTATTTCATATCTTTTTGCTTTTCCAAATGGTACAAAATATTTTATTTTATGACAAAAATAATCTTTTATATTTTTATCGTGTACTTAATTTTAGTCCCTAAACGAGGTACCCATTTTATCAAATTAGGGACTAATTTAACTAAAAAAATTAAAGTATCAATTTAAATGAACTTATAAGCATTAGATACTATGACAATCGAAAAAAAAGATACATAGAAATTTTAACAAAAACATACAAACATCAAATCAAACTATTAAGTAGACAATCGCTCTTTATAACAATAAAATTAGGAATAACAATGGGTCAAATTTGAGTTGAAATTGTCTTTATCCGATCTAATTCAAAAAAACCCCAAATTTAGAAAAGATTCATTTGTTCCATAAAAATTTAATCTAAATCTAAATTCATCTGATAAAATTAATATCTGATCCAAATTCATAACCCATTTAAATTTTATAACAAATTATAGTATTAGGATAATAATAACTTAAAAGCAAATATTTGAACAAAGTATTACATATTTTTCATTTTTTTATTTAATAAGTATAATATAGGAATACTACAATATTAAGTAACCATTTGAAAACTTTTTCATCAGTAATCTTTATATATATATTTGTTGTATCACGGTTTTACAAATAATATTATAGTGTCAGAAAAATTCTAAAATATTAGCACATAAAAAAAAATCGGAATTATGTTAAAAACTCAAATTTTAGTAATTTTAAAATTTTTTTCTACACTAAACATAATTTCGGGTCGGATTTTGGTTGTGTATGACATCATCCAAACCCAACTCGACCAAAAATGTATTTATCAACATCTAAATCTAAATGCATTTGTAACCCATTTTTTCCACCCAAATCCACCACAAGTGGATAGGTTGAATGAACATCCGACGGATTCAGGTCCAATTAATATACAATAACAATAGATCCAGTGGTTCAAGGGCTCCCGCATAAGCAGGGTTGGGTCCAATCGCCATCCCTAAATAAAACCCAATACCGGACTCTTTTCAAAACGGTATATAAGATGGATGAAATGTACATAACCTCTGAGCAGTAAGAGAAACTGTTTCCGAATGGCTCGATCATAAACCATAAACCAACTCAATTCTACAAAATCCAAAATACAACAACAATCCTAGTGCCTTAAGGGCTCCTGCAAAAGCAGGGTCTGGGGGTAGATGTACGCAGCTTTCCCCCTTCAGGATGTCAACCTAAAAAGAGGCTGTTTCCGAGGATCCTCAACCTGAGAGGTAAGTCTTTATCGTCTCATGGGGACCTCTGCTACAAAATCCAAAATAGAGCAGTAAAAAGACCAGCATCCCAAGAAACTTCTCTCTCTATCTCTCTCTCTATATATGAGTTTCTCTCTCTAAGTTTAAGGCCATGATTTTGGGAATGGGATCTGGGTTGGCTGCATTATACTTGATACTTGTTATATATACATACGTACATCTCTCTGCAATCCCAATCATTCTGCAGAGATCTTCATTTCAACTTTCTCTCTCTCTCTCTCTCTCTCCTCTTCTGACTACACTTTCTCTCTCCTTTTCTATCTGTTTCTTCATCTACATACAACCCCATCATCATCATCATCATCATCATCATTCATATAAAGTATAATTATCTGAGGGGATTATGAAGATAATTGGGTGTTTTTGGTTAGTGTTGGCTCTGCAAATCATGGCTTTCTTGTCTCCTGTTATATGCAGAGTATTAGCCCCTAATGATCATCATCATCTACATCATAACATTGATATTCAACCAGGTTTGTTCTGTTCCTTTTTTTTTTTTGCATTGGTCAGTGAGTTATGGATGATAAGTATGTAACCAGTTATCCTAAAAGTTTCGTGTTTGGTTTCAATTTTTTGTTGTAGTTTTTGGTTTTAGAGTCCAGATCCTACATTGACGAGAAATCTTAAAGCACTGAGTTTGTTATTATTGTAGTTTTTAATTTTTGAAAAATTAGAAATGTAGTTTTAAAAATATGATTTTGTTTGTTTTTAGTTCATATCAAAGAAGGCACCAACACGCCGTTACCGGATTTCATCAGAACTCCGAAGTTAAGCGTGCTTAGGCGAGAGCAATACTAGGATGAGTGACCTCCTGGGAAGTCCTCACCCTTGGGTTGGGGGCACTCAGAAACAACTTCTCCTCTGGTTAACACCTTAAAGGGGAAAGGCTGCGTACATCCGCCCCCTAGACCTTGGGTAGGCAGGAGCCTTTGAGGCACTGGGTATGTTTTTTTTTTTTAGTTCATATTCAGTTTTCATTGAAATTATCAAAACACTGAGTGAATACAAATTACCTAAAAAAAAGGAGATAATTACTTTTTGAGTAATTTTATTACCACAACAATTGTGGATATTAATTTTTGTACGTCACGTCGTTGTTTTGAAAAGTTAATTTTGACTACGATACCTCTCTTTTAAATATGGGTTTAGTTGAAATGACATGGAAGGGGCCCTATAGGTTAGGGGTGACTACTAGGGGTGGAATCAAGTTGAGTCGAGCCGAGTGTCTTAGTACTCAACTCGAACTCGTACTTGTACTTGATTCGAGTAGTTAATTTTGCTCGAACTTGAACTCGATTAACTATTCGAGTACTCAGCTCAACTCAAATACTCGTTTATTGTGCATATGAATATATAAGAAATTAGTTCCATTATAATATTATTTCATACATTCAAACATTAGTTATACTTAATTTGGATTCTCAATTATTGCCCACACTATATTTGAACATATACAATCATAAATTATCGATATATTAATATCAAACATGCATTAAGACCTAAATTTCAAAAAATGCAAGCAAACAAAATACAAGTTCTTTTACTCCACCACAAATGTAATATGTTATATTTTACAAAGAATTTGATCTTTCTTTTTTTTATTCTACTATTAATGTCACAAACCATCCATTTTAAAAGAAAATAATACACAATAACTATTTCATACGAGTTGAGTGCCAATTCAAGTATCGAGTTGAGTGTTTAATTGAGTATCGAGCTGAGTAGTCACTACTCGACTTGTGCTCATGTATTAATCAGGTATCTTTTGATACTCGAACTCGGTTAATTGAGTCGAGTTTTATTCGAGCTACTCGTGAGCGGCTCGGATCGTTTACACCCCTAGCTGCTACATGAAATTCAAGAATAGTTTTATATGCGGGAGTCTTCGCAAGGTTAAGAAATCAACTATTCTCAAAGCTCAAATTATTTATTAGAGGTCGAAAATAGTTTTATACTTTTGATTATGGGCACCAAATCACTGTCAATTATGATAAATTCTTATGTTCAAATGCTTCTTCATTTCAGGTCCTACCAGCAGCCCAGAGCATTTACAGGCAACCTTCAATACAAATCAGGTATCTTTCCCCTACCCATGTAAATTAACCTCAGTTAGTTTGTTAGATTTAGCAAGTCGAGTCGAACCCAAACCTAGTAACGTATCGGGTTAGACCCGCAAGTCTAAACAAGTCAATCTTCAAGCCTAAATGAGTTTGGTCTTGAACTCAAGTGGGTTGAGATTCAGCTAGACTAGAATCTTCAGGGTTCGAGTCAAGTAGAATGTTATTAAACCGAGCTCAAAAAATGGTTTCAGAGACACCCCAACCTAGGATATAAGGTCTTAGGTTCAAAATCCCTTTGTCCCCAGAAACTCACTCAGATATCCAAAGAAAAGACCAGTTTCAAACTATAGCCTGACAAACGCAGATTCAGCTATAGGTTTACGACGAGTTGCTAATAAATGTGCAGGAAGAGAGGAGCAAAGGAGTAGACAAAATAGGGTCAAAGCCACCAAGTTGTGAGAACAAGTGCTATGGGTGTGAGCCATGTGAAGCAATACAAGTGCCCACCATAAGTGGTGCTCATTTTAGAGTTCAATACACTAACTATGAGCCTGAGGGTTGGAAATGCAAATGTGGCCCTTCTTTCTACTCCCCCTAATTTCTTTATTTCTTCAACAACCACTGACCTAGTGCCTCAAAGGCTCCTGCATATGCAAAGTCTAGAAGGGGAGGATGTACGCAGCCTTACCCTTTCAAGATGTTACCCTTAAAAAAGGCTGTGTCTGAAGACCTCCAACCTGATAAGAAGAGAGACATACATGCATAATTTCTTTATTTCTTAATCCCGTCCCCCAAAAAAAAAATATTTATTACCCATTTTCTTTTCTTTTTTTAATTTTATTTATTGACTGTGTAATGCAGAAAGAGTTGTTCAGTGATTTGCCCTTCTTGTTAACAATCTGATATCATGTTCGGTCATTCATCCAAATCAATATGTAATGTAAAAGAGTTCGCCTTTATTCCAAAATCTAATGGATTTTTGTCATAATCTAGCCGATTATCACGATAAAAAGTTGAATGGGGTAGGTCATTACGTTGATATGAGTTATCACTATATTCTCAATGAAAATTTAATAGATTATATGGCAAAATTTTATTACATTTTGCTCGAAGATACCAATATATTGCATAAATGTGTGCCATGTTACCATTTTCAGGCAAACCAAAATCACAAAATCTAATGGAGGATACATAAAATCATATTCCATGTGTCAATATTTTTCAACAATTATCCATGAATTTCTGCAAGAGGATACTTTAATTAATAAAATTTTTGAACTTTTAGATTCCCTAGTGACAATTTTTTGAACTTGAAGGTTATCTAAGTAAAACATGCACAGGCAAGTAACAAATTTTAAAAAGTGTAATGTTATTTTAAGGGCAAATTGTTATTATTAAAGCAAGATTATAATTTTTAAGATAATTTTGTAACTCTTATTGTTTGTAAGTCATATGATATCTCAGGCAATAACAATTTTTGCCTTTTCCATAACAACTCCTTTTTGAAAATAATGTTCTCACTTATCAGGGCTGACTGCCGCTTATATTAACCATCTAGAAATTCAAACTTGTCAATATTAATTTCTTTGAACTTTTTGAGTATAAACGGTAACATATCCTATGTTAGTACAATATCCAATTGTTTCACATGAAAATCAATCTAATCTCATGTCTTAAATTTCAATCAATAATCCACTTACAGTTGATGCGAGCCTTGTGCACTGATCAGTCCTTTTGAAAACTGATTTTTTGAGTGCCATGTCAGCAAATGAACGCAGCAGATCGGCGTCAATTTCCAATTTTATCATCCACTAGAAACGGGTCTAGACCTCGAAAGATGGAGGAAGGACTTCATCATGTCATAAGTAGTGAAACCGATGGCGACAGAAGGGACAACCTTCATATAGTTGATGCTCAGCCCAGCAAATAACTGTCTCCATCCCTGGTTATGAAACACATAGGTTAAGCCTTCAAGGGTGTTCCGGTATTTGGCTCCACCGATCTGTAGATTTTCGACCTGAAATGACAAGTATAACTTAGCTCTCGAACAATTTTTTTAAAGTAAGAGTATAGTGTCGTCATGGGGAAGGTGTTTGGCAAATACCCAAGAACTGAGATCGATTGACATGGCAAAAAGAGATTTGAGAAGAAAAGACAGATAAAAAACAATCACACAGTCTATACAAAAACTCTTGAATTGAGAAAAAACTATGGGCGGATGACAAAGAATTCCACTAAGGTCCCTAGTAGATCTCACGGAACGATGCTAAGAAATAACAGGTTCTAAATCGAGACAAAATTCATCCTACCATAACAAAAGGCGAGCTTGAATCCAAGGCCTCATGCTTAGGGTGAGAAGCTTTAATCGCTAACCAATCTTACTCTAGCTCTCGAACTTATAGGAATGAGTTTTGTGGACTAGCTTGTTATTTAACTTAGAAGACTCAGCTTATTTTAAACTTGTCAAGCCGGATTGTTATAGTTACAAGCCTAAAAAAGGCTTTAATGAGCCAATCTCAAGCTATATTATCAGTCTAAATATGCCTGGATAAGCCAAGTTGAACCCTGAAGCCTAACAAATGAGCAGAGCTAGGCTCTAAGCTTCCAAGCTCTTTGAACCAAGCACAACTTCAAATTATGTTACAGGGCATAGGCTACAACAATATATATAGAAGCAATAGTGTATCACTCAAATAACCTAATATAACTAGTTAAAAGCAGGTTGAACCAACTCAAATCCAAACTCAACCAAATTGCATAAAAGGGCCACATATGGTAACCTGACTCAAAAAATCCAAATCAAACCTGCTATCTTCAAATGCCATGTTCGCAGTGGCGGATGCACGTTAAGTGTACCGGGGTGCGAGGACCCTGCAACTTTATCACCCGACCTTTAGAAGTATGTATGTGTTGATATGAAAAATACTAATCTCATATATATAATTTGTGAACCCATAACCTTGCTAATTGGTTGGTCCAGTGGTAAATGCTCCGCGCCCAACTTCTTAGGTCCAGCCGGTTGAAACCTGGTGCCTACAAGTTTGATGTGTTTTTGCAAAACTTTTACTTCTTGCCGCTAATATAAAACTAACCCTAAATTTTTTATACTGGGTATGTTTATAATTTAAAATATAATAAACATACTTATTTTTTTATTTTTTATTTAAGTATGGACCCCGCATCATTAGAGTCTTGGATCCGCCACTGCATGTTCATATCATGTTATCATGCAAGTCAAATTCTGCCAACTCTAATCAGAATGGTATCGCAACAAGGGGAAGGTTAGATAATATTACCTGCATTTGTCGCCTGACGACATCCAAGGGATATGTCAATGTTTGTCCAAATAACCCAGCCAAAGCTCCACAAGAAAGGCGCAAGACAATTGAATTCTGGTGCTCTTCCGGAACTTGGCGCTTGAGCTCCTCATATATGTAAAACTTCAAACCAGCGTATGGAAGAATTCCAACTAAAGTCGGGCCTATTCATAAGAAAGACGGTGAAGAACTTAGTAAGAAAGAATCCAAAAATTATTCGAGCATAACTGATGTGGTTTTAATGACTGTAACGAAACTATGCACTTGCAAGCATATGAGTATGTCATAGCTACTTGTGAGTAACACGCATGTCATATTTACAGGGAATCAATATATAGCAAAAATCAATTAATTCTTAAGCAATTATGAGTCAGTTTGGTTGAAGGTTTATAGAATACAACTAAAACTAAATAAAAAGCGAGTAAAATATTGATGACAATCAATTAGTTGTGGTTTAGAAAATGACTTTAGGTTCACCAATCTCGGACCAAATTATATGCCTTATACGAAGATGACTGTGAGAATTTAGGCTACAAGCTCTAAATTCGAATTAATGGTCAATTAGGGAATAGAGTAATGAATTAGTCTAATAATGACTCTAGGTCTCGAATGGGCTATCAGTACTAACAAATTCCTTTATAACTCCTAATTCGATGTTAATTTAATTTTAAGACAACACTTAGGGTTGAGTACAATTACAAGCCATGAGTAACCTTTAATTAGGGGTATAAACCAAGTCGAGCAAAGCAGCCTTGTTCAAACTTGAGCTTGACAAGTCTTAATGGCCTTGATTTCAAGCTAAGCCTTAAATGGGTTTTTGAAACTTTGTCGAGTTCCCGTCAATAAAATAGCCATAAATTTGATCAATTAGCAAACCAATATCAAGTCCATAACAAGCCCATAACTCTTAATGGACTATTCATGAACTTTGACAGGCCAAATCCAACCTCGAACTTTGCTCATTAAGTTTATCGACTCTACTTGAGCTTGGCTTGTGAGCCTCAAACAAGCACAACGAATCATTAAAAGATTTCAAACAAAAGTAATTTATTGAACATTTGATTCATTTACACCCATAACATACCTACACCCCGATACAAACCACGCAGTCCACCTTCTTTATAAACGCGCTTAAAAACATCTTGAATTCCATGATATGATGCTGATGGTGGCGATTGAACATGACTTATATTGTTCTTGAAAAGCTGTCTCTTGTCCTCCACCTTCAAAAACATCAAAAAGAGCAATAGAAGATAAGCTGTGGCATAGGAAGAACGAAAAATGTCGCAATTTGGCTAGAAAGAAATGTTAGGGTTTTCAAAGACTAGTATACACTAGCAAATTTCAAGGTGGCATTTTAAGGAGCTCTTTGGACAAAAAGTCCTGAGGGCTTCACTGACACAGCATTGACCGATTTGCAGGGGAATTGGAGGATCATATGTTATTAGCTCTTTAGTTTCTTGAGGTTTGAGGACACCTTGCCCTTAACTCTTCGTATATTCTCTCTCTTAAAAATATTTCTTTTTCAAATAAAAAATTAAGCAATCGCAATGATCAACTCCAACACCACGTGCCACAAACTATGTCAAAACTGATCAAGAAACCAATTTGATGCGGCTTTTGATGCAAGAAAATCATCTCCGATGGGAATCAAATTGTGCATCATGTTTGCATAACAACCACATTCGCGAGTTGTGGAATGGTGATTGGGTTAAATTTTTTAAACCTCATATTTGCAGACATTAAAAAAAATAGTAATATAATCATTAAAATTTTGTACGGTTCCACGGTTTTTTTTTTTTTTTAATATAAATACATTCATCACTTGTTTAAACACACAAATATAAATGCATTATAGAGGCTGTTACAAAAGTAATGCTATATCGCCGCCAATCACACAACAGCTCTTACCCCAACAGAAGAGCATATATTTGGAATTCTTTCCATGTCGTCTTCAAAACATACAAAAAAAAGTTGCAAATTCCGAAAAAAAATTCTTCATTATGCGAAAATATTAAAAGGGTACCTGATAAGCAAGTTTCGTTCTAGCCAAGTCCAAGGGATATGTGCACAAAACCGCCGTTCCACCGGCTGCAGAGCCAGCCAAAAGATCCACTACAGGTCCAGTTCCTACTGAAGGGCAGTTATTCAAAATGAAGCACCGGTACTGCTCGTACGTCATGTAATGCAACGCTGCGTATGGTACTATTCGTAGGACGCTAGCGCCATTTCCTCTACAAACAATGGAAAGAAGGGTGAGTGAATACGTTGTTAAATTAAGGGCCTATTCGGTATCACTTTCTGTTCGCAGTCTTTGGTTTTCGAGAAACTAGAAACCGGGTTTTGAAAACAGTTTCTTCTGGTTTTTATTTTTCAATTTTCAGTTTTCAGTTAAGTTAGGGAAAACTGATAACAAGAAACTCAAACCAAAAAACTCGTTTCTAAAATATGATATCTAGTTTTTAAAAACAAAAACTTACAAACGGAAAGGGACACCAAAAAGGCTCTAGGGAATCATGGAAAATAAAAGGGGAGAAAGAAAAGAATATGATATGTGCATCATGCACTCACTTGTACAACCCTTGTATGCCTTCCTGATTCAGCACCTTCTTGAGAGACCCATAGACCCCCAAAGAATGAAAGCCTTGTGTACGCGTCTATACATATACGAAGATCATAATTAATACAGTGTGTAAAACCAAGAACACATTTTCTTCTTGAAAATATTTCTCCTCCATACTTTTTCTTTAGAACTCACTTTTTGTCTAGTTTCAGACAGAAATTTCATTACAGAACTTTACATGAACTTAAAGTTTAGCATATTTATTATTTAAGATTGGACTTGAATGAAAAGGGTAAGAGGCTTTTGTGGTGATAGTGATGGAAGGCCAATGCCATACACAATTTCTACCCTGAGGGGAATGAGGCTTGACAACAACAACAACAATCCCAGTGTGACAAGGGCTCCCACCGAAGCAAGGTCAGGGGGGGATGTACGTAGCCTTACCATTTTAGGGTGTTACCCTAAAAGAGGCTATGTCCGAGTGCCCCCAACCCTAAAAAGCAAAAACAAAACAATAAAGCAAGAGTAAAGCCTCAAACATCAAAGCATAAAGCTCGAGCAACACACAAACCCTAAGCTGAATAAGGGCTTGCTGTTCAAATTATCTCTATTACTCATTCGTACAAGCAAAAAATATCATTTAGGCTCCATTTGGTACAAGTGAAGTTCACTTTCCCCGGAAAATATTTTTGAAAAAGATTTTCTAAGAAAAATCAAAATCTACTCAAGTTCTTGCGTTGTTTGTTTCAACAATAGCATATTTCCATACTATAATGTTCCTTTTTAGGTTTAAAACAAAACATCTTCCACCACCAATCATCCTATACTTTCTTACGGTATAACATAGGTAGCAATACAACATATATAAGTAATAAAAACAAAATCTTTAGATTACTTAGAATGATTACTTCCCTCATTTTACAAGGGAAGTCGTTTTCAATGACACCAATTATTTCCATTTTATCCAATTTTAGACCTTTACAATCGAAATTACATGCACATTGCTTGTTCTTTCATGTCACATCACTTGATGTGCACCTAACTTGGGCCATCTAATTAATACAAACTATAGTTTAGAGTATCAAATTGAAAGTCATTGTTTTTCTATTTGTAATTTTTTGGTTTTCAAAAGATTTAAACTATTTCAAAAACCATTTTTCTCTTGTTTTTCTTTCTTGTTTTCAACTTTTTTCCTAGTTTCAATAATCGTTGACAAAAAATTTTCGAACTTCGATTTCTAATTTATAAAAAATCAAAAACTACAAACAAAAACGGTATCAAATAGCCCCATAGGGTTCCCTTAGATCTCAAGCAACATAGTTCAATGACAATGACACAAGCTTGACTCACTTGGAAAAGGATCTTAATCCTCTCAAGCGGCGCAACAGCAGTCTTGGCGAAAGCTCCGGCAGCGCCACCGGCAATCAATTCTCTCACATAAACCGGCAATGAATCGATCACAGAAACCCTAGAATGCCGGGTCGAATCATCCACAAATCCAGCAACACTCGATGACAATGTGGGGCCATCTGATGAACCCATTTCAATTCGAATCGACCCAGCGAACCACAATTCAATAATCCAGAATTTATCGGAAATTAGGGCAAGAATTGAAGAACCCTAGATTTACCCGGCCTTCCCCAATTCAATAATTCAAAAACGTTAACGGAAATTAGGGAAAATTTGAAGAAACCTAGATTCACCCCGCCTACCTCAATTAGATGAATCAAAAAAATATCGGAAATTAGGGTAGAATTCCCCGGCCAACCCCAATTCGATAATTCAAAATTTACATCGCAAATTAGGGCAAGAATTGAAGAACCCTAGATTCACCCAACTCACCCCAATTCGATAATTCAAAAAAATTATCGGAAATTAGGGCAGAAATTGAATAACCCTCGATTCACCCAGCTTACCCCAATTCGATAATCAAAAAAATTATCAGAAATTGGGGCAAAAAATAAATGACCCAGATTCACCCGGCTTGCAATTTAGCAAACTCCTCGTCCCAACGGTGATTGGGGAGACAAAAATCAAACGAATCTCGCTGAAATTTGAACAACAGTTGCATAAAATCAACCCTAATTGAGTTGAATATCTGTTTCTTGAAACAATCTTTAGGGAAATTAACGGAGATAAACTGCATTAATTGAACAAAGGAATACGATAGGGTATAAAGAAGAGATCTTGAAATTGAATTTGAGAAGGACTGAAATTGATGAAGAAAATTTGGCGGTCGGTTCGTTCAACGTCAAATCAGCGTGGAGATTCAACGAATCACGATGAAAGTGTAATGTGAATCACGTTCAAACTTTGTGGAAGATTCGGACTCATTTTGCCAACCTATTTCCGTCCTGTGTGCTCTGGCTCTTTGCTTTTTGCGTCCCATAAATGCTCCAGAGATTTTAATACCTTATTTGATAATTGGATAAAAAAATAGTAAAAAAGAGATAATCTTTTATTTTTGTTTAAATATATCAAATTAAGATAAATAACGGTAAAGAAAAGTAATGAGTTATATTTATTTGACAATTAGACAAAAAGATTAAGGTAAAAAGAGTTATAATTAAAATAAAAATTAAATTATCTAATTTTTTTAAAAATTTTACCTTACCTTTCAAATTGAATGTTAAGAAAAATAGGGTTTAAGGGGATTAAAGGAGGGTAATAATGGGGGGGTAAGTTTTTACCACCCATTACTCCTACCTTTTTTTACCTCCATTTACTATGTTGTTAAATAGGGGGTAATGTGTTATTTGACAGTTGGGTATAGAGAAAAGCGTAAGGTAATATTTTATCTTTGTTTGAATATGTTAAATTAAGAAAGGTAAATGAGTTACTTTTGTTTGATAATTGGGTAATAGGGTAAGGATAAAGAAAGTTATAATTAAAATAATGATAACATTATTCTTTTTTTTTAAATTTATCTTACTCTCTTTTACCCAAAATTTGAGGGTTAAAAAAGGGAGTAATGAAGGGGTGGGGATCCCATGCGATGGGTACTTCACACCCGTTGAAACAGTTTTTTTAATATTTTAATTATTTTTATATATTTATTATTTAATTAAAAATTAATATACTGTATATAATTTATACATATTTAATTTATGTAAATATAAATTAAATTTTAGTATGTAATATAAAGTATACATTTTATATATTTATTATTTAATTTTTTGCAATCACATCTGATAATAATAATTTTTGTTATGAAAATATTCTCTTTTTTTGTTCAAAAAATAGTTATTATTGTCAGGGTAAAAATTATATTGCAAGATAGGATATGTTTACAAACATATATATATATATATATATATATTAAAAATCTATGTATTAATTAAATGCATTATCAGTAATATATTACTCATACTAATTAATCTATAACAAATTTTAATGTGAAACTTGAGTTTACTTAATATAGAACAAAAAATTTATCTAATACTTAAATAATAAATAGTCAAATAAATAAATTTATTTATTTATATAAATAATTTAAACTTTTAATAATTTTTTATATTTACTAATTAAAATTTTAATAATTTTTTAACTCTATACTCTCTCTCCTCCACCTCTCCCTCTCTCTACCGACCATTGCTAAAGGTGCTGTAGATTCACCACAACACTTTTTATTTTCCCAAATGAGGGTAAGGGTTGATCCTCCATTACTCTTGTCTCCTGTACCCCTCGTTACCCTGTTGCCAATAGGTGGTAAAAGTTACTGTATCTAAGGTTTTCCATGTGATGCACGGTATGTAATTAAATAATTATATTTATATATTTATATAAATAAAAATAGATAATAACTTATGTACATTAAAGTTAAGAACAGAGTTTTATTATAAATTAAACCTCTTATACAGATATAGATGTAGACGAGGGATGCGGGTTTAAGACAGGGGAGGGGATGTGATAACTTGTAAATTCAACGATGCGAGAGTATGGGCTTTTAGAGCTTAGGAGGAGAAACTTATAATTAATATATAGTGTATATATAGATTATGAAATTCTTAACCTCTTTTAAAACCTTTGAAATTAAGCGTGTTTGGGCGAGAGAAGTACTATGATGGGTGACCTTTTGGGAAGTCCTCACCCTCGGGTTAAGGGCACTCGAAAACAATCTCTCTTTGGAGATAATACTCTGAATGGGGAAGACTGCGTACATCCACCCCTCAAACCTTGCTTAGGCGAGAGCCCTTGGGGCAATGAGTATGTTGTTTTTTTAAAACCTCTGAAATTAAAACTACATTCTTATTCACTTAACCTTTTAATTGAAAATTTTAAAATGCTTAGGAAATCGGAAACAGCCTCCTTTCCACTCGGAAGGGGTAGGGCTGCGTACATCCACCCCTCCCAGACCCTGCTTTTTGCGGGAGCCGCGAGGCACTGGGACTGTAATGTAACGCAATGTATGTTAGGAAATCGGAGGATAATAAGAAGGGTAATGATACAAATCAAAATATAATGGTTAAGCGAACGGAAGTTTATGTATTAATAAATATGCTATTATTCCAACTATATCCCTTCCCACTGTTAAAAAAAAAAAAAACGATATCTCTCCCCCTACTTTCCCTTTTACTGTACAAATCTTACCTTCACTTGTAAATCACTATACATTTGTATGGATTATACAAATTATATACAAATATACTACTATTTTTGAGTTGACTGAGAGCCATTAATCCTCGGTATCATCAATGTAAGTCACAATTGATCCATTGATATCAACATAAATGTAAAGGACAATCGAGCTGGAGTAGAAAATGTTAGGAAAAATCAAAGAAAGATGCGCATAAATGAGAAATCAAGCAAAAGAGGATCGTTCATTTCTCAAAAATCAAATTTAGAAACAATTTGAGAATTACTGGAGGAGTATCGGGTTGGATGTTGTAAAGGAAGCACCGGAATCACCGTTGGCGCTATTAGAGGTGAAGAGCATTGATCTGGCCACCACTGAGGAGCTAGAGCCAAGATATTTGTCTAATCTGGTCGTGAATACATTGAAACTATCAGATCCGGTCACCACCAAGGTGTCACTAAGAACTCTGGTAGTGACGTGAAGAGCAACAACGACAAAGAGGCCAGCCATGAAAAAGACATTGACAACAACAAAGAGAACAAACAAAACCTTAAGCTGGAACCACCAACATCGATAGAGAATCACGACTGCAAGTCGGAACCAACGACACTAATCGAGAACCATGACCCCGACATGATGAGAGGTGATGATGGTAAGATCGAGACCAAACATCACCTCCATTACCGCACTTTGCCAGAGAAAGACGTCACCGCAGTCGTTGTTGTCCATGTCAAGCGCCCGGTGGCGGAAAACGAGGTGGTTTAGGGGATTGAGGAGGCCCCCAATGATGTTGCACCTCCTTATTGGTGTTTATGGGCTTTTTTTAGCTAATTTATGTTCAACTATTATAAAGGGTAAAACATTATAATTGTACTATAGTAGAATAGGCCAAACAATATCAATCAGGTTTCGGACCAATCTCGGGCTGTTTGTGTTTGAATCGAATTGGACCAAAGATTGAGATAAGTTCAATTTGCAGATCGAGGACCCGATCGAAATTGAATTAGTCCATCTGGCCTTAGATCGGACGACTATGCCGGTGTATGATAATCCTAACCTCTTGTGCGAACTACAGCTCGATAAGCCTTATTAAGGTTGAGTCTTAGTCAAACTCTTATTGAGCTTGCGGATCCTTGTTCGATGCCAGCTCGATAAGATTTTAATGTGCTGAATACTTAGTTTGGCTCAGCTTATTAGCCTAATCAAGTCGGTTCTAGCTCATTATCAAGCTGAAATAAACCATTATTGAACTATTTTGGAGCTAATATCTATTGTTAATGACTTCTTAACAAGTCTTTAAAGAGCTCTTAATGAGATTTTAGTGAGTTTTTAACATTCTCTTATCGAGCCCTTAATGAATGTTCACTATAATATTCGCGAACGTTAATAAGTCAAGTATTTGAACTCGGCTCATTAAGCTTATCCAACCCATTCGATAAGCTATTAAGCCTCTATAAAAAAAGCGAATAAGTTGTAATCTTTTTCAAATAGTCTATGGTATCGTTTGGTTATCACATGAATTAAATTCCTGCACGAAGTTATATTTTACAAGAATTTAATTCACGTGCCAACTTCCTAAAAAGTAGGTAAAACATATTTAGTTGCCATAATGAGAAATATAACTTTATTTGGGAGGATAGTTAAAAAGAAAGAGTTAGAACTTACCTATGGGTTAGGTAAGTTACTTTATGTGTTTTGAAGGAATCGAACACTGCTTAGTAATTTTTACTTCTTTCGCGTTTACTTTCGGCATACCAAACTAGGCCTATGACTCTATCCTACGTTGGGTTGTTTGCAATCACGAAGCCCAAGCCCAAATTAGCAACTCTTCTTCATGGGCCGGGCCCAATGTCCTTCACCAAATGACCTAATTTACCAAAAAGCCCTTGCAGTTCCTATAAAGACCAACAAGTACAATTCTTCTTCACAGCGCTTCATTCGTACCCTCTCTCTCTCTCTCTCTCTAGATTTCATGAGAAATGGCGTCCTTGTCTTCATACATAGTGAGTTTCTACACTTCAATTCCTTTTCGATCTTATTATCTTTATGTGTATCTGTAGATCTTCATTTGATTTCTGTTCATTTGCAAATCAATTGTTAATTTAATAATAATTTGTGATTTTCATGATCTGATCTGATCTGACACATTTTTGTATGGTGGAGAAGCTAAACCTGAGAAATGTTGAACAAAATGTGTGAATTTATCTTCTGAATCTTCGTTTTTGTGTCTGTTTTGGACGATTTTGATCAGAGCATCTTTGAATCAGTGTATATTAGAGTACAAAACCATTTCCAGGCCCTTAATGGTTAGCTTAACTTTTTGGGAAAGTTATTTCCTTGACATGGTAACAAAGCTCTGCTTACAAAGAGGTCACGAATTTAAATCCCAACAACCCTCAATCTAATGTTAATCTATTTCAAACACAAGGTGTAGGTGAGCCTGTGTATTATACACGCTTCAAGCCAATGGGCATTCGCTTGAGGGGGCACGTCAGAAAACAAAACCAATCCTGGGCTTTCAGCCATCAACTTATGATGTTGAGAAAGTTAGTGTGTGTAATTTGTGCTTGTTGGAATGCAGCATCAGATTTTAGAACTGGCTGGTATTGAGATTACCACCAAGAAGATAGATAGTGCCTCACCGTTTTGTATTAGCACCTTTTATTGGGCTAATTTGGGAGCCAGAGGGCTGCATTATGTATTGCAGGGAAAAATAAATTAATCATATGTGTTGTTGCGAACATAATCAATCCAAAACGAATCAACCACCTCAATCAATCAATCCAAGAACCAAAAGTAGCATATTTATATACATTTAATATAAACTGTAGAATATAGGAGGATTTATAAGTATAGGTAAGATTTATATAGTAAGAGGGAAGGTAGGGGGAGATAGAGAGATAGACAGGAGAGGGGGAGACCTAGGGAGAGAGAGGGTAGAGAAAGACTCAAATCAATCATTCATACTCTCCTTTATACTAACGCCCCTATTAGAGTTAGGGGAGGGTATAGTTGGAATAAAGGACTTGGCCTATGTATTAATGCCTAAACTACCTCTCATTTAATTACTATATTTTGGATTGTATCATGCGTGACATGTGACTTTGAAGTATTTTACTAGATAGTTTTATTTTAGCAGTAATTTAGGTAATTTTCCCGTTCTAATGGGGAATTAGGGCTTTTAATGGTCATCCTCCACCAATTTTGGTATAGTCCAGCATTAAGTTGTATGGGTAGGGCAACGGATGAATGTTAATCCAGAGTTCTTTCTCCCTATTCTTCTCTGTTATTGCTCCAATTTGTATTGTCAGACCCTAGCTAAACTTCGAAGAGGGCACCAGTCTTCGTGGTTTTTCCTGCATCATTATGCAAATAAGACGTGGGTCGTTCTGATCTACATTGTGAAATTTGAATTCTCTACGCCCTTGTCTTTTGTTCAACCCTTGAGTTGGGCATGGATTTGCTCATAGAATTCCCAACATGATCTATGTTTAGAGATCTACGCTGAACCATCATTGTGTCATCAAAGCTTGTTTGGTCATGTGTTACTCTCGAAAGTGTTACCACATAGTGGGAAGTTGATGTTGTGCAGCAACTATGAACTTTTACTTCAAGTGGGAGAATGTTTGAATAATGACTTCAGAGTTATGAAAGGATAAGCTGTTTGTTGGCAAATTGAATAGCCAAATATAATGACTGCCACATGATACTAGTTGGCAAGTCCAAATAGAAAATTGTCATTAGTCAAAGAAAATGGCTATAATATTGATGGTTATACTAGTTTATAAGGTGGCTTAAACTTGTCTTAAATGGCACCTCGCATACCTACACAGTTGTGTGAATTGTTGAAAAACATGGCTTGAACGTGCGAAACTCTATAATGTAGTAATGGTTACATTACATTGATGGGTTTGATTCAGTGCGGGTTATGGTAGTTGAAATTCAAATAAAAGAGCTGATTTGTTGATTTTTATTCCAATTCCATGGAAGGTCCAATAATTTTATGCTTGGAATTTCTTTGTTATGGCTTCTAGATTTATGTTGGAACGCAGAGTAGGCTTAATTGAGTTCCGGTAGTTTGAAATTCAAACAAAAATAAGCTATTGGTTTGCTTTAGTGTTTTTATTTCTGCCTGGGTGCACAAATTGCTTCATAGTTGGATACCAAAGGTCGATGATGCTTTCTTTTTTCAACTTGGATATGTTTGTTTTATCTTCTGTGGCGTTGTCTTTATGTAGGATTCATGTCCTTTGGTGAAAAACATACTTCTTCTTGACTCAGAAGGGAAGCGGGTGGCTGTCAAGTATTACTCTGATGATTGGCCAACGAATAGCGCGAAGCTTGCTTTTGAGAAGTCTGTATTTACAAAGACCCAGAAGACAAATGCCAGGACTGAAGGTATTTAAAATGCTATGTTTTTGGTTTGCAAATTTTATAAGTTTCCGTCTATCCATTCCCTTTGGGATTTTGTGAAATACTGAGGCGACTAGCTTTAAGCGTTATTCTAGTTTCGACCTTTCAATCAGTGTACGGTTCCTTTTCTCAACCTGTTCCATCTCTTCTTAGCTTTGGTTAGGTTTTGTAGCAGTATATCTGAAAATTAACAAGTTGCGAATATAATATATGAAATGGAATAGTCAGACACAATTCCTGTGGAAATTATGTAGGTTGAGCCCCTTGAGCCTAAGTCTTGATGCAGTATTTGCATTGCTTGGATCCTTAAAAACTTTTACACATATGGTCTTGCCAGAAACTATAAAAGTGTTTACGAGGAAAAATAGTGGGAAATGCATTTTGTGTCCAGAAATGATCATGGATCAGAATGCATACTTTCATTTGGAAGAGTTCAAGACACTTTTTGGGAGTGAAATAATACTTCCCATTAGCATTGCAGATACAATCACTTAATCCATCGTATGCATCTTGTGCATGAACAGTGGGAATGATGTACATGTCTGGCCGATTATTTATTATTATGGACAAACAGATTAAAGCCAGATATTGGTGGAGCTAATATTTGCTATCGGTGTATCATTTTTCTCTGTTGTGTGTTTCTGTCATCTCTCCCATTATTGTCATCTGGTGTTGATATCTGATGTAGGATAGAAGAATAAGTTTAATAATTATAGAAGACATGATATTTTATTAAATTTTATTAGATATTTGATAGAGCTAGAATAGCATAGATCTTCTTGGTAGTTAATAGGATAATTTAGTTGTTTTTATCTCAGAGAAGTTGTTTCCTAATTAATCTAGTATTTATCTCCTTAGTTATCCAATAATGATTGCCCATGACATTCTATAAAATTCTCTTCCACTGTTTGCTGCGGAGCATGTGTGAGCAAAGGAACAAGGTGATAAGTTGCTAGAAGGGGCACATCAATCACACGATGAAATTTCACCGACGACATTAGATAAAACGGATGTATGTAATTTGGATTGATCTTACGTGTTCTTGTTAGTTCTTCAAGAAACATGGATACTAAATTATTTAGAGTCATATGACCCCAAGATAAGTTAGAAGTTCAAAACACGTCTCTCAAAATCGGTCCATGATGGATCTCAAAATGCTTCATACCTTTTTTTTCCTCTATTTTTTGATAATTTCAGTAAAAAGGCCTGCGAGGAGGGATGCTCAAAGCTCTGATGCAATGCCAATGCACTGGCAAGCAGAACTAAAGGGGAGAGGTGAAGAATACACTAGAAAAAGGATAAAAATCCAAGAAACTAGACAAAGTCCTAGAATTTCTTTTAGCAAGTCAACGCGATAATATCATATATCAAATAAGATACATACAAGTCTATGAGGGGGTAAGCCATTGTTGAGGCCTACAGCAGAAATCAAATGGAGATCAACCACAAGAAGCAAAAACAATAATGCCAAGCCATAAGGCTAAACATTAAAGTCAAAGGGAAAATACAAACTAACACTTGATCCCCGATTCCTCAAGGAGGCCAGAATGACGATAAGCATCACAAATTACCGCGTAGTAAGTAGATGGTTCTGCACCAGACTTGTAATCTCCTCAGTCATAGTAACAGCAAGTCAAGACTGCACAATCCTAGAATTGTGTAAACTATTGTAGAAAGTCTCTACTCACTACCCGAAACCGTTATGCTCCTATTTTGAAATTTAAGAGAATGGTCTAATATACTGCTGCTGATTGGCAGATTCCCGAGGATTCACGCTTGTGCTAACAATATTGTCAAATATTTATAGTTGTTATTCCCTGATCGGATATATTTCTAACCCATGTGCTTTTAGGACTAAATTAGATTCCAACTATCTCAGAAATCTTGTGATGGCTAAAAAAGTTTCCTGGATATTTTTTCCTTGTTTATTAATGATAATTTTGTATCTTGGTTTCTGCAGCTGAGATAACTATGTTTGACAACAACATTGTCATCTATAAGTTCGTCCAGGACCTTCATTTCTTTGTCACTGGTGGTGACGAGGAGAATGAACTTATTCTTGATGCAGTCCTTCAGGGCTTCTTTGACGCAGTTACTCTTCTTCTAAGGTACGTTCATTAGACTTTCGTCAAATTTGATTGCTCGTGTAGTAATTTGTCATCTGCGTGTTTGTGATTTAGGCTTCATTTTGGTTCAAAGAAAAAACATTTTTCTTGCGGAAATTTTTTTTCTTCTTGAAATATTTTTTTATCAAAAATACTTTTTCCCTAAAAGTTTTTCCCCCCTAAAGAAAATAATTTCATTCTATAAGTTTGTATGGAGTTCACGCTTGGTGAAGTTGAGGTTGAAGTGAGGCATATGATGTAAGATTATAATGTAAAACATTTTCTCCCTTAAGTCGAGCCTCAATGGAAGAAACATTTTCCATTTTAGTAGGTATTGCTAAAATTTTATGCACAAGAAAACGCACCTTTTTCAAAATTTAGTAGTGTTTGCCCTAGAAATAAAAGTGTGTCTAAATAGAAGCAAAAGCTGACTTTTTACTTTGAGTAGTAGGGAAATTGTGCTTTTCCTTTAAAATAGAAGTAGACGCACAAATTAAGAGGTTTTTGGATATATATAGCCCTAAATTGTGTTAGGCACTGGGTTGTTGTTGTTGTTGTTGTTGTATATATAGCACGTTCTACAAAAGCACTTGTAAAAAAAAAAAAATTTTTTCACAGTTTGGCTAAATGGGCCCTTATATGCTGTGATTTTTGGCTTAGAAGCAAGGTGGACAAAGCCGAAGCACTGGAGAACTTAGATCTAGTACTTCTATGCCTTGACGAGATTGTCGACAGAGGGTAAGTACTATAATTTTGTAGTTATTTCGTTGTGAAATTTTTAGTCGCCTAGCTTTTAATTGTGATCTAATTAAAACTCATCTTATGTCACTGTTTCTGAAATGCTGAATTTTATGACTTAATGAGTACAATGGCATATGACTCTACTACTTTGTGATGTAGCACTACTTGCTTAAGCTTTGCGGTAGTTTGTTCCTTGACATATTGGACCCATAATGAATTGACTTTACGTAGTATCAACCTTCAATCGAGTTTCGAAATTCGTTCTTAAAAAGAAATTTGATTTTCGCGTGTCTTTTCTTATTGTTTCTGAAATGATGAATTTTATTGCTTAGAGTACAATGACATATGACTCTAATACTTTGTGATGTAACCCTACTTGCTTAAGCTTTGTGGTAGTTTGTTCCTTGACATATTGGACCCACAATGAATCGACTTTACATAGTATCAACCTTCAATTGAGTTTCAGAATTCGTTCTTAAAAAAATGTTGATTTTCGCGTGTCTTTTCTTATTCTTTCCCTTATTTTTACGTTACTCGGATGCAGGATGATTCTCGAGACCGATGGTAATGTGATTGCAGGGAAGGTAGCAACTGGTGCAGTTGACCCTGCTGCACCTTTGACTGAACAGGTGACTCAATCTTTAATGGTTATTTACGTCCAAAGTCTTTATACTTTACCCATTGTGTCAATTTAGTTTCTTGTGTCAACTTAACCCCTAGACTTAAATTGACTTGAAGTTCACATTGGAATTCTCCAGACCCTACCTTGGCGGAAGCCCTTTGAGGAACTGAATTTCTTGTTATTTGTTTGTTGACGATGGAGTTCTTAATACTGAGGTCAATGATGAGTTAAGTTGGGTCAATGGATGGGCGTGTATCATTGCATGTGACATAACCGGACCGATTAAAGTTACATTTTTACATAAATTCAATTATTTGGTAGGGTTAAATTTATACAATGTAAATTGTATCGTGAACTAAATTGATGCGGTGAAAAAAAGTTAAGGGACCTTTGGCGTAAATAACTTTTTTTGATTTCATCAGTAATATAAAAGTTCAACTTCTTTACTTGTATTTATCAACTCCATATGCAAATCAAACTCTACTAGTACCCAAGGGTTAGACCTTTACGAGTCTTCAGTCTAGTTTGGTTCTAGTCTGCTCTGGGATTGAATTGATGAATACTTTTACTAATTCTATACAGAAATAACATGAAGAAATTTGAAAGTTATGAGTTAGGTATCCTAAGGTTTGAGCATCTGTCACCTAGGTAGCCTGACGTTTTACTATATACAATTAGGTATTGAATGTATAAAAGTTTGTCATTTGGGTGACCAATCTTGGAATTTGGTGAAATTTTTGCTAGAATACAACAAATTTTCAATATAAAATGTTGACATGTTATATGATTACTATAGTAATGCATATGAGCCATGTCAATGTTCTCGGTGAAAGTTCTTCGAATTAGAATAAGAATTCACTGGATTCCAACGGATATATTTACATATTGCCAAAATCATGTCATTTAAACATTTTTATGGAAAAAATTACCAATTTAACTGAGAATACCTATATATTTTTGGAATTACGTTCCACATTAGCATCTTCTGACAATGATTTTGCCGGGATCTAACAGAGGGTACTTGATTGATAGAACTTTTAAACTTTAAGATTTTTTCTTCTGCTATACTTACCAACATTTTCTTCACATCCACAGACGATATCACAAGCATTGGCTTTGGCACGCGAGCACTTGACAAGATCTCTTCTAAGCTGATTTGAGCTCATCATCGTCAGGTAGAAAAATATTTTTCAGTTACCTTGACGTTCATTATCAGTCCAGTTGGCATATTTTGCTGTTATTCATGGCGACTTTGCGTTTTCCGGGATGAAATCTTCAGTTGGTGGGCTTAGAATTGGCCTCCTAATGCTAATTCTTTTTGTTTCTTATGTGGTTTTTTGATAGCGTTCTTTTGTTCTTTTGTTTGGGAACTTCTAAATATCAAAATAAAACGCATTTTATCATCTGTCATTTACACTATAGATCTCTATACTTTGTCTACTCTGCCAATTTAGTCCTTACAATTTACATTGTGGTAGTTTAACACTAGAGTAAAATTGAATGATCTGGTCATTGATAGGTTTAAATTGATCTATGGGCGGGTTCGTATTGAGTTACTTCATATGATATGGTTGGGCTATTAAAAGTTACGGCGTTATGTTCACTTCAATTTACAATGAGAATAACTTGGCACAATATCAATTGTACATGAGCTAAATTGACACAATTAGAAGTAAAGCAAGTACATGGACCTTTGACGTAAACGACCCTTTTATCTACTTATTTGGGCAAAAGTTGATTTTGATGCAATTGAACCTGATCAAGAAGCCAATGAAACCCTTGATCTTATAGTAAATAACTATTGAAGTTGAGGCCCTAAAAATAGAGACTGTAGGTTCGATTTTCCAACTTGCTCGCTTTAAGAAGGCAGCAAAAATACTTTATGTTGTGTTGTGTCTCAAAGTTTTAGTTTGGATTCGAAGCAGAGGTCTGTGGTGGAGTGGAGGGACCGAGCTCATACGAACCTTATTTTTGGGGTTGGGTATCTATGCCTACGTTTTTTTAGGGTTTCCTTATCTTGACTATTAGATATGCTTCATGTAGGGCTTCTGTCCAGTTTAGAGCGAAAACACAAAGAGAGAGTGAGGGAAGAGCTTGTAAATCTTGGTGTCTTTGCTTCTGTTTCTCCCTACTCTTATCATTTGATTTTTCATATCGTGTTTGGTATCTAAATCGAACCTTGATCTTTGGATTATTTCGCCTAACACTTTAGAAGAGAACTATGTTTATTATATACACAAGAAAGACATGTCTCGTGAAAAAATCAAGAAGAGCAATATGTTTCGTAAAAGAACCAAGAAGGGTATCCTCTGTCTCACGAGTGATCAAAATGATGCTGTAGCAACGGGAAAGATGTTGTGGCGAATAACATGGGAATTTGAAAGATGAATTGACGGAGTTAATATCCCTCTTGATCTTTTTTCAAAACATATTGCTAACGTCTTACCCTCCTCATATATATAATACACATAATTTGCTCTTTGTTAAGATTATAAAACTGATTCTGGTCTTCATCTATCGGCTTAAATTTTTGAAAAAGTTAGTTATTTGATATCGTATCAGAGCCTTGTCGACCAAGAGGTTACGAGGACACATCCCAATAGCCCTTACTTTCAATACTAACATAATTGAACCACTTGGTATGAAGTGAACATATGTAATATTCACGCTTCAAATCCAATGTGCATTTGAGTGAGGGATTACTTTAGGGTGTAAATTGATTTTAGACCTTTATCTATCAGTTCAAACTTTTGAGATCATTGACATAAAGAATACGAATATGGTTCTCACAATTTTCAGATATTGATGTTGCACTAAAATAGGGATGGCAATAACGACGTTAGTTTAATAGTTGTATAGTTTGCTTTAAAAATACGGAATCGTGTCGAATACGGGTCAAAATCAAGTAGGATTTTGTTTATGTTATAACAACAACAGTCCCAGTGCCATAAGGGCTCCCGCATACGCAGGGTCAGGAAATTGATGTACGCAGCCTTCCCCTTTTAGGGTGCTACTTTGAAGGGAGGCTAGGACCCCTACCCTAAGGAACGTGTTATCATGGAAGCACAGAAGCCTAGAAGCATGAGAGCAACATAGTGTTAGAGCAGTACATAGCACAGGCTGAGCACTACGAAGCATTTGTTTATGTTACATACTATTATGTCAAACAACTTTTAACATACATTATTGAGGTTTGGTTGTTGGTGGACACATGATGGAGATTGATAGGTTTGCACGATCCATATTTTCAGTTCTTTATAGTATCAAGATGAGTGACCTTTTGGGAGGTTTTTATAACAGCCTCCTCTAAAGGGGAAATGTTGTGTATATTCACCCTCAAAACTCTACTTAGGCGGGAGTCCTTGTGGCACTGGTAATGTTGCTCTACGTCATATGAGCATAGAGGTGCTCAACGGGTTGACACGGATTGACCCGCGCATCAGGGGTGTACAGATGGGTCGATACCGGTCAAACCTGTCCGTATAATGGGTCAGGCCGGATCGGGTTGGGGAAAAGATCCTAACCCGGTTCCACCAATGACATGGCGTCAAACCCAGATTACGATTGGGTCTGGCCATATTTTTACCCTTTTTTCTTTTTTTTTTTAAGGACTTTTTTTTCCTAATGTATAAAATATAATAAAATAAATATAAAGTACAATTAAATAATACTTATAAGGTAGAAAATGTTAAACTTAACAAATTTATAATACATAAATTGTAACATAAAACATAAATTATAAATATTATTAGGGTTATTTATATTTTATTACCCTAATATTTTAGAAAATAATAAAAATGACTCTGATCTTTTAGAATGATTAACAATGTCCCTAAGTTTTTGTCATATCAATAAAAAGGATCCTTTCAAGTGTGATGACGTCATTTTTCATCAACGGAGCTGGCGTGATAATTGCTTTTTATTAATGTTACAGTAAGATGGCTTAAAGTATGCTTTAACTCTCTTATTGTTACTTTATAAGCACAAAATTCAAGATATTGTGTTATGTAGAAGCTATGTATTTTCGCTTAAATTGTTTCAAAATTCGGTTATTAAGGGATATTTTTGTCATTTTACTATAACATTAATAAAAATACAGGTGTCACATCAGCCCTGTCGACTAAAAATGATATCATCAAATCAAAGAGAAGCCTTTTTATTAATGCGAGAAAAACTTAGGGGCTTTTTCATTAATACGATAAAAACTTAGCGGCCTTTTTAATAATTCAAAAATGTCAGCCCTTTTTTTATTATTTTCAAAAATATTGAGGTATTAAAATGTAAATAACTTATATTATTATATAATAATTTTGAAATTTTTTATTTGATTAGTATTACACATATCCAACCACTTCAAAATATTTTATCACGTTACTCACCCATGAAAATGACATGGATTAAACCCGTGTTATGACATGGGTGTGACCCGTGAGGACCTGATAACAGGTCGTTATCAAGTTTGAACCGTGTCAAGACAAGAGTCAACATGGACCTGTGTCACCCACACAGGTTAGGCCCTGTCTAGATTTGGTGAGAAAAAAAAAGTGACCCGGGTTGACCCACACCACCTTGGAGGGTTGTCCCACACCACCTTGGAGGGTTGTGTCATTTTGCGGGTCGATCGATCCAAGCCGTTGGCCACCTCTATCAGAAAAGAGAGAAACTATGGCTTAAGTATCCCGAAGTTTACACATCTATCTTAAGTATTTTGATATTTTAATATATATAATGAGGTACCTTGAAGTTTTAAAATTTTAGGGAGTTTTTGTCAAAATTCGGTCAACTTTTACCATAAAATATCGATGTGGTACATGAATACGACAAGATATATGTTATATCAATACTTTCAGTGTAAACTCAGTGGACTATGGAAAAAAAAATTAGTAGATTATAACAGAAGATATCTACATGATCAGTGAAATAGTTTGTCATGTTAACATTTTACGATAAAAACTCTTCACATCATGATAAATGACACATATATATTGTTGTAATAATGTTTCATATTAGCAATTTCTAATAAAAAATCCATTGAATCCTGGTAGAAGGTACCTTATCGATAAAATTTTTAAACTTCGGATACTTAAACGATAAAATCTTTCAAGTTACCTCATCGCATATATTAAAATGTCAGGGTACTTAAGTGATAAATGTTCAAATCTCAAGATATGCAAGTGATAAAGGAGGTGTAAACGAGCCGAGCCGAGCCGAGCACCCCCTTGTTTGAGCTCGATTTCGATAAGGCTTATCGAGCTCGAGTTCGGGCCGAGCTCTTATCGAGCATTTCTAACCCTTATTCAAACTCAGTTCGATAATCAATACTCGGCTCAGCTCGGCTTGTTAGGCTTATTGATCCGAGTCGAGCTTGTTATCGAGTCGAATCAAGCTCGTTATCGAGCCCAATTGAGTTTAACACCAAGCCAAGCTTGCAATTGAGTTGAGTTCATTAATGAGCTGAGCTTCTTAAGTTATTATCGAACCATTTTTGAACTAATGTCAACTGTTATCGAGCTCATAACGAGCCCTTAACGAGCTCTTATCGAGTCCTTATCAAATTGTTCATGAGCATTAGCGAGCCCAACACCCTCATGTTTCAACTCAGCTCGTTAAGCTTATCGAGCCTGCTCGAACTCCGCTCAATAACCTATCGAGCCCTCCTAATGAACACGAACGAGCCCTAATTGATTTCGAGCACAAGTAGTTTATTGAATGTTCTGTTCGTTTACACCCCTTTCCCTATGAAGAATTTATTACTATAATTTGAGAATTTATCACCTAGGCACTTCAATATTTTAATATATTTTAAATAAGGTATTTTGATGCTTAAAATTTTTATCACTTAGGTACCTTATATCCGAATTTTGTAAATTTTAAATAAGGTCAATAATTTAAATCTCGACAAAAACAGAGTCGGTTCCCAAAATAATGCTAAAAAATAAAAAAATTAAAAAAATAATGCTGAAAAAGAAAATTTCCAAATCTACTGTTGAACCGCGTTTACAAAACGCGGCTTTTATAAACCGCGTCCACAAACGGCGTTTAACATTGGTATAAACCGCGTTTTAATAACGCGGTTTTATCAATAAAACCGCGTCTTTAAAATCAAAACTGCGTCATTAAGACGCGGTTTATTATTGTTATAACCGCGTTATTGAAACGCGGTTTACGAGGTTTATCTAAAAAGCGGCTGCCCATTCATAGGTAAACCGCGTTTTGTAGACCCGGTTTATGTTAATTGACCCGCGTTTACTAAACGCGGTTTATACTTAAATAAACCGCATTTTTTTGCTCCGGTTTTATTGAAATTTAAACGCGTTTTGCAAACGCGGTTCAACAGTAGATTTGGAAATATTTTTTTTTCGACATTATTTTTTTAATTTTTAGCATTATTTTGGGAACCGACGCGTATTGTTAAACTACTGAATATTCAGAGTAAAGATTAAAGATTAGCTAAATAACAGTTAGTTTGATAGAGTTTTTAATCAGTCGATAAATATCTCTAGATAAAATATTTTTTTTTTAAACACAGCCTATTAGGATAATATCTCTGATTTGTATTTATTCATATATTTATCACACTAAGGGATTACTTGTAATTCCCTCTGTATTCATATTATTATGTATACGTGCCTCAACAACCCTATTGGATATACTTCCCAATCTATCTTTTCATATGGTATCAGAGCATACCATACCTTAAAAATAAACCTTCTCCCAAGAAAAAATAAAATAAAATAAAACAATAACCCTAGGCTGCGCACCACAGCGGCACCGCCACCTCCCTCCCTTCTTCTGCGGTAGTTCTCCGACGACCGTGTGCTTTACTTGAGGTCTGAGTTGGTGTACTATGGCTGCTTCATCCTCCTCCCCTTTCCTCTCCAACGTCGAGACCTACCTTTAATTGTGCTAATTTAATTTCTATGTGTTGGGGTCTAGACATGTAAACCCAATTCCAATCGACCACTCAAACCAATATTAAGGAAAGATATAAACATAGGGCACACCAATATCACCAAATATCAACAACGAAATAAATATGCGGAAATTAAATCAACACCAGATATAGCGTGAAAAACACTACAGAGTAGAGGAAAAAACCACGGGGTAAACCGACAACAAAATCCAGTATAAAAATAGCAATTACAACGTTAATGGTTTCAAGATGTTTGCCATAACTTGAAACTTACAAGCAAAATTAAGCGATAAAAGAATTATCTCTATAGGTTCGAGAACAATTGATTCACCTTATCAATTCAGTCCAATTAACACCTATAAAATTCATTCCAAATTGCTCCAAGCTCGAAACCCGATCACATCGCGGTCAGCCGCACAAGCTCTCGTTATTTTTTTGTGTGCTGCTGTGCTGCAGTACCCTTAGGCTTAATTAAGCATGGGCTAAACACACTTAGTCCATCAAAATTATTTTTATTTTAACCTAAAATGATTTATAACTTGTGTGTTGGATTATAGTACATATTATGTACCCTACACTGTATAATTTATATCGTGTCAATTTAATCCTCTTGTAACTTTGAACTTTAGTTGAGATAATTTTTAAGGAATCGATCAAGTGAATAAATAAAAACCTACCTGTTAATCAAAATTAAACACACCCATAACTCGAGGTCTCGGACCACTAAACATTTCGTTGCGAACTTAAGATCAATTTTACTTTAGGACTAAAAGTTCGGGGTGAGCAAAAGTACCCCAAAACCGAAAAACCGAACCAAAACTGATCCAAAAAATTAGGGTAACCGACCCGAAAACATCCAGTTAGGGTATACCCGACCCGTTGAACAATGGATACCAATTCAGTTACGGGTATCATTTTGGAAAATTTTCGGATACTCGATCCAACCCGATATTAATTTTATATATATTATCATAAATAAAAAAAATTTAATTTATTTAGAATATTAATTATGTTATCTTCACTAAAAAATAAGGTTGCATATTTAATTTTAAATCCCAATGAACATTTTTTATGTATTTTTTCTTTCCTTCTTTCAACAAAGTTTACCCTATTTTTATATTAAAAAATTTTAAAGTTTCAGTCGTCTATCACAGAAAATAAAGACTAATGAATCAGTAATAGTAAATTAGTAGAATATTGATACTTTGTTTTAGTTATGCTCTATTTCTCTGTATATAATCCTTGAACGTTCACATATTTGTGAAGCTTTGATTAATGTGTCATAGTCATTTAAGATTGTTTATAATTTTGTTACCATCAAAGTATAACAATTATGTGCATGATTTTTTTTTTTTTTTAAATTACGATGATCAAATGGAATGTTGTTATAATAATTTTATAATATATTCCCAAACGACTTAATGTAGATAGTTGTTTGTGTCTTTCATAAAATAGTTTATAAGAAATTTTAATTAAATGGGCGGGTACCCGACCCGATGTGATCCAACCTGAGCTTTTAAGGTACCCAATTGATCTGGGTACCCGACTTTTTAGATCACATTATGGGTAATAATTTTGATACTTTTAGTGTTTTGGATACCCGAACCAAAATGCGTTAGGGTACCCAACTCATGCTCACCCATACTAAAAATATACAATAGAAATGGTATAGTAATTAAGTTAAAAAAATTGAAAGTATAAAGATTAAATTGATATAATAGGTAAAATACGTGACCTATAGCCTAATAACCCTAGTAACTAGAGATAGCAATGGGGCGGGTAAAATTTGTTATCCACTGCCTCGTTTGAGACTGGTATGGCTATAAGTTAGGTGGGTAACGGGTACGGGTCAAGTACACATGGCGATCCCCGGTGGTGGAGTCACGTACAAGTGAGGGTGAGTAATTGCCCACACTGGAGTACTAAAATATATTTAATTTGTGTTGTACAGTTACAAGTAATACAAGTGATTAATACCAATTGTCCACATTGGAGTACTAAAATAATAATCCTTATTATAGTTGACCCTACCAGTTTCAATTCCTAGCTCTACCATTGACCCGCTATGGGTATAAGACAAGTACGGGTACCCACTCCGCCTCGCTCCATATCTACTCCGCCCCTCCTTATACTCACCACACCTGTTTCATTGCGTCTAATTAACTTTTAGATTAAAAATACGTACTTAAATTCTAGATATTATTTATCAATACTATAACAAAATATAATTGAATTCTTAAAAATAATATTAAATAGTTAATACGAGAGGGTATGAGGCAACTAATGGATACCCGTTAAGTACCCCTAGGTAATGGAATAGGTACGAGTATAAGTATAGTTTTATACCCATCTAAATAGGAATTGATATCCACTTCATACCCATAGTGAGGAATAAAATGGGTATCGGTATAGTACCCGCTCAGCCTGGCCCAGCCCTATTGACATCGCAAAGAGTAGGGATGGCAATGGGGTAGGGCGGGGCTGGCGGGTGCCTCCTCCATACCCGTATCCGCCACCCAAATCCTATACCAATACCCGCCCCATTACCCGCCACGGGTATAAAATAGATACCCATACCCATACCCGCCCCGTTACCCACGGGTATCCAATGGGTATCCATTACCCGTCCCGTACCCTCCATAATGTACGTAAAAAACGATTATTAATACTCGTTCATATTAGTTATTCAATACTACTTTTAAAAATCAATTATATATTTTCTTACAACATTAACAAATAATTTAGGTTATTGAATTTAAGCACGTATTTTTAATTTAAAAATTAACTATGTACAAAATAGAGCGAGTATGGTGGATATAAGGTGGGCCGGGGCGGGGCGGGCACACCAAACCTATACCTACTACCCACCCATTGTCCCAAATGAGGCAGGTATCCACGAGTAATGGGTTTTATTCGCTCCATTGTCATCCCGAGCAAAGAGTAACTTTGTGTCCAAAAAGGGAAAATCAAAATGAAAGTGGACAGCACGTTGATGCGTCCACGTACGCATGTTTTGAAATTCCAGTTTGCGTAGTACGAGTCCTTTTCCAAGGGCCATGCCATTTGAATATTCTTCATAAAATTATAGGTTATTTATATTTTAGTATTTTAATATTTTTAAAAATAATAAAAAGAAACTTAACTTTTTTGAATTAATAAAAAAGTTCTTATATTTTTATCGTATTAATAAAAAGGTCCCTCTTTAGCGTGATGACGTCATTTAACATCAATAGAGCTGACGTGGCAACATGGTCGGTCCTGATATTTTTCGGGCCTTAAGTGAAATTCTCAAAGGAAGGCCCCTTTATATATAACAAATTATAATAATTTTGACTATAAAATTTACTAATACTAAGAATTGATACTTTTAAAACCATAACTTCAAAAATCTAGGGCTCTTAAAATTCGGGGGCCCCAAGCAGGTGCTTGGGTTGCTTGGGCTTATGTCCTGCCCGGTGGCAATTACTTTTTTAATAATATTGTAGTAAAATGACAAAAGTACCCTTTAATACTCTTATTCTTACATTTTATCACAAAATTTATAGAATTCATCTGTTTTCACTTAATTTGTTTAAAAATATAGTTATTGAAGGGCATTTTTGTCATTTTTACTGTAATATTAATAAAATAATAGTTGCCACTTTAGCTCTGTCAGCAGAAAATGACGTTATCACGCCAGACAATGGATTTTTTATTAGTACGATAAAAACTTAAAGGTTTTGTTATTAATTCAGAAAGAATAAGGTCATTTTTATTACTTTCACAACGTCGGGGTACTAAAATGTAAATAACCTTAAAATTATACTAGACTTTTCCTTGCGATGTATGGTATGTAGTAAAATTTTAAATAATTATATTCATATTTTATAATTCATAAACTATATTATTAACATAGATGAAAGAATTTGTCCATATAATAACTTATGTGAATTTAAATTAGGGTTATTTACAATTCAATATCTCGACATTTTTTAAAATAATAAACAACACACCGACCTTTTTGAATTAATAAAAAAGTTCATAAATTTTTGTTGTATTAATAAAAAGGTCCATCCACAGCGTGATGACGTTATTTTTTATCGACAAAACTAAAGTGGCAATTGCCTTTTTTATTAGTGTTACATTAAAATGACATAGGTACCATTTAATACCTTATTTTATAAGAACGGAATTCAAGATGGTATATTATGTAAAAATTATCCATTTTCGTTTAATTCGTTCAAAATATGGTTATTGAACAATACTTTTCTCATTTTATTGTAACATTAATAAAAAAATAGTTTTCACGTCAACTCCATCAACGAAAAATGACGTCCTCTCGCCATTAAGGAGCCTTTTTTATTAATACAATAATAACTTAGGGGATCTTTTATTAATTCGACAGAAACTTATGAGTTTTTTTATTAATTTAAAAGGTTAAAGTCCTTTTTATTATATTAAAAAATATTAAATTACTAAAATATAAATAATTCTTTAAATTAAGAGAAAATAATTAATCTTATTATAAATTAAATATCTTATATAAATATAGATATAGATATAGAGGAGAAAGTGAAGGCCTAAGGAAGGAAATGTGAGGCGTCAGTCCATAATATTAGACTATATTCTAGAACATTCTAGGGTTTTGCAGTTTACTCTTTTGCCCTTTGACTTATGTAACCCTAGGGGTATTTTCAGTTTTTTGGTTCTTGATGCTTGCCTATATATTGAGGCCTCCCATGTACTCTTTTATTCATTCAAATATAATTATTCACATGATATCAGAGCAATTACTCTGATTCTCTTTTCCTTCCGCTGTTCTGTTCTTTTCTTTTCTTTTTGTTGTTTGTCGGTTTTTTTTTTCTCTTTTTATGCAATTGAAGTGTTGAATTCTCTAGTAAGTTACTCCTTTTACTGTTCTTCTTTCGTGCTTTTTCATAATTTATTTGAGTAATGGCTTCTAATCCAAATCGATCCTACGCTAATGCCCTAACCTCCTTCCCTCCCTCCCCCCCCCCCCCCCCAGCGGCGCCCGCTCGGTGGCAGAGCCCGGCCCTCCCCATGCCGGTACTCTGCCCACCACCACGGCCCCTAGCCCACCGGGGGTGGTGACCGACACCTCCATTGTCGGAACCACCACCACCGGTGTTCCTTTCTCTCGGTCGGTGGATGCCGGTGTCGCCATCTCCGGTACTCTACCACCACTTGGGAGGTCATTGTTGAACCCGACACTTAATCTGGGCATCCCGTCATTGTCGAACTCTTTCCCTGCCTTCCCTGCACCCTCGGTTGGTGCTGGTTTAGCCGGACCCACCATGTCCGGTGGATTCCGGCCAGCCGATGGTGGCGGTTTTGCCCCGGCACTATTCCCGACCCTCTCCCATGTCGGTGGGGATGCCGGTGTGGCACCATCAGCCGCCCCTCTCCCTTCCCTAAACCCTAGTTACTTAAATACTAATTACTTCAACCCTAATATCTATAACCATCCCGCTTTCCCAATTGTTCTTCCTTTATCCAATATCACTAGCATTGTCACAATTAAACTTGAATCAACTTCTGATTATCCCCCGTGGAAAGAACAATTCAACATGTTACTACTTGCACACCAATTATTAGGGTTTATTGATGGATCTTACCCCTGTCCCCCCGCTCAAATAACTCTCCCCACAGGATCAACTTATTCTAATCCGGATTACATTACATGGCTACGCACAGATCAGAGTCTCCGATCTTGCATAGCTGCCACTCTCTGCCGCTCCCTTATTAATGATATTGTCCGCTATCCAACTTCCAAAGACATGTGGGATGCCTTGGCTAAGCGTTTTCGGGATCACTCCATGGCTAAGGAGTATGACCTCCGAACTCAACTCATAACCCTGGGTAAAGATGGCAAAACCATGGATGCCTACCTTTCTGAACTTAAATCAATTGCCGATGATTTAGCTGCCATTAACTCGCCTGTGTCTGCTAGAGAATTCCAATACTTTGCTATTCATGGGTTACCCCCTGAATATGCAGCTTTTGCAACTTTTACCCGACAAACTTCAAAATTGTATTCTTATGATGCGTTAAAATCTGCTTTACTTAACGAGGAAGGTGCCCTCAATCGTAACAATGGCCGTACCAACCCGGACCCCGCCCATGCCATGGTTGCTTCCGGGCAACCCCCCCAAACCGAACCACACGAATGGTGGCCGCGGCCATGGTCGTGGTCGGAAGGGGAAAGGGGGCGGTGGGGGCCGTGGTGGCAATCCACCCCATACAGGCCCACCGTACGGGTCCCACCCCGGGGCGCCATCCTCTAGTGCTCGTTATTCTGTTCGACCTCCGGTCGGTCCCCCCTTCCACTCTAATGCAGGTGTGCTCGGCCCCGCTCCCCAATTTTGTCAGATCTGTTCACAAATTGGTCATACTGCCATTACTTGTCCTCATCGCTTCGACAACTCCTCGTTCCCGGACCCCAGCCAATCCTTCGCTGCCATGACGATGGGGGAACCACATGACTACAACTGGTATCCTGACTCGGGTGTTTCCAACCATATGACGCCGAACCCAGGTATCCTCTATAACCTACATCCTTATTCTGGTCATAAAGGTGTTCTTGTTGGGAATGAGGCCTTATTGCCTGTAACACATGTGGGCTCTACTACAATACCTAAAACACCCTTCATTTAAACAATGTTATGCTCGTCCCTAATTTAAGTCACAACCTTTTGTCGATTAAACAATTATGTCGTGAAAATAAATGTCGAGTTGAATTTGACTCAAACTCTTTTTGTGTTAAGGACCGAGCTACGGGGACACCGCTTCTACAAGTGCCCAGTAATGGACCACTTTATAACTTCTCACCACATGATATTGGGCTCCTTGCACGGGTCACTCACGGCACATTATGGCATCAGCGACTAGGGCATCTAGGCAACTCTGTTCTTGATACTTTGTGTAAACAACATTTTTGTCCTTCTGTTAAGTTTCTAGATAAATGTTCCTCATGTTGTTTGGGTAAATCTAGAAAACTGCCTTTTGAGCGTGTGCTACATAATACTACTATGCCTATGCAACTTATACATTTTGATGTTTGGCAATTGCCTGTCTCTTCTAATTCCGCATTTAAATACTATGTTCTATTTGTTGATGATTTTTCCCGCTTTACATGGCTCTATCCGATGCGACGCAAATTTGAAGTTTATGACATATTCACCGGTTTCAAAAATTTAGTTGAAAACCAATTTAATCTAAAAATTAAAGTTTTCCAAAGTGATGGTGGGGGTAAATTCGATCATCGGCGCATGAATGCGCTATGCCGGGATGCTGGAATTCACTTTCGACTATCTTGTCCTGATACCCCCGAACAAAATGGGGTGGCGGAACGTAAGCATCGACATCTATCTGAAATGGCACGGACTCTCTTAATTCACTCAAAACTTCCCTATGAATTTTGGGACGACGCTTTTTGCACAGCATGTTTTACAATAAATCGTCTCCCTACACCAAATCTTTCTAACTTCTCTCCCTTTCAAAAACTCTTTCATACCAACCCAGATTATAATCGTTTTAGAGTCTTTGGGTGTGTCTGTTATCCCAACATGACATCCCGTGCCCCTCATAAATTATCCCCTCGCTCCACTCCATGCATTTTTCTCGGGTATGCTGCTCGATATAAAGGTTACCGGTGTTTTAATGTCTTAAATAAACGAATGTATGTTAGTCGGCATGTAGTCTTTGATGAATTTAGATTCCCTTATCCTGAACTTGTTAGCCCTGATGTGCCCAAAACTGATGCTTCCCATAATGCACCGTTGGTAATTTGCACTTCCCCTTCCCCGGGTGTTGCATCGGCGTCTCCGGTTCCGGCCCAATCCGCCACAGCACCTCCTGACCGTGGGCTACCCCAGCTGGTGCCTGCAGTGCCTCCCATCCCTTCTAGTGTCGGTACCCCAGCCCGACTGCCTGCGCAGTCCCCGCCCGCGCTACCCAACGCAGCCCCCTCCTCCCCTCCCGGGTCTCCGGCCCTAGTATCCAGTGACGATATTCCTTCGTCACCCATTCCGAGTGTCGAGTCCGACCCTAGTCCCGTGTTTGATCCACCACCTTTCCCTACCCATAATGTGCATCCCATGCGTACTAGGCTTAAGGATGGGAGCCGTAAAACTCGGTACCCACTTTCCCTACCATCTATTACGGTAATTCAAGAGCCCACATGTTACTCGCAGGCCACTAAAAATCCCCAATGGCAGCAAGCCATGGCGGATGAATTTAATGCCTTACTTCTTAACAACACTTGGGATCTTGTCCCACATGACCACTCGAAAAATTTTGTAGGTAGTACTTGAAAATATAAAGTGAAGTATAAAGCAGATGGCTCGGTTGAACGGTTCAAAGCCCGCCTCGTTGCTCAAGGCTTTCATCAACGTGAAGGCCTTGATTATAAGAAGACTTTTAGCCCTGTTGTTAAACCGACCACCATACGCTTTATACTTACACTTGTTGTAACCTACAACTGGCCTATACAGCAGTTGGACGTTAAAAATGCATTCCTACATGGTCACCTTAAGGAAGAAGTTTATATGAAATAACCACAAGGCTTCATACATCCAAAGTTTCCTACTCATGTATGTCGCCTTTGGAAAGCGTTGTATGGGTTGAAGCAGGCTCCTCGGGCATGGTTCCAACGGTTCAGTACGTTCCTCCTTAGTCTTGGCTTCGTATGTTGTCGGGCTGATCCTTCACTATTCATCCATAAAACACGTTCTCATCTGACCTGTCTCCTTCTCTATGTTGATGACACTATCCTCACTGGGTCTGATCACTCGCACCTCACGTCTCTCATCCAGTCCCTCTCGACCCAATTTGCAATGAAAGACCTTGGCCCGTTACACTTCTTTCTCGGTATTCAGGCCACCCGCAATTCTAGTGGGCTCTTTCTCTCCCAACACAAATACACTGTGGACCTTCTCACCAAACTTGGTCTCTGTGATGTCAAACCGGTCAAAACCCCCCTACCCACCCGAGCACATCTCTCTTTGAGTGACGGGGACCTGCTTGAGGACCCTACTGAGTATAGGAGGGCAGTGGGTGCCTTGCAGTACCTCACTATGACCTGTCCTGACATATGCTACGCTGTCAACCTGGTCTCCCAGTTTATGCATGCTCCCCGTGATCCCCACTGGCAAGCTGTGAAGCGTATTCTCCGGTATCTCAAATCCACCCCTGATCATGGTCTCCTTCTACAACCTGCTCGCACTCTCACTATCACAGCCTTCGTAGATGCTGACTGGGGTGGTTGCCCTGACACTCGTCGCTCTACCACTGGTTATGCCGTCTACCTTGGACCAAACCTCATTTCCTGGAGAGCCAAAAAGCAGATAACCGTTTCCAAAAGTACGACTGAATCTGAGTATCGGGCTGTGGCTCAGGCTGTTGCTGAAAGTGACTGGCTTCGGTACATCATGCGCGACCTGGCTATCCGACACCTAGGACCTATCATCGTCTACTGTGACAATGTTTCCGCCTCTTACCTTGCTGCTAACCAGGTCTCCAACGATCGTAGCAAGCACGTGGATGTTGACTTTCACTATGTTCGGGAGAAAGTCCTCAAGGGTGACCTTCAAGTTCACTACACTCCCACCACAAAGCAGGTGGCTGATATTCTCACCAAGGGTCTTGCGGCTGATCGCTTCTTTCAACACAAGGCCAATCTTCACGTGCTATCACCCCGTTCAGATTGAGGGGGCCTATGAGACTATATTCTAGAACATTCCTAGGGTTTTGCAGTTTACTCTTTTGCCCTTTGACTTATGTAACCCTAGGGGTATTTTCAGTCTTTTGGTTCTTGATGTTTGCCTATATATTGAGGCCTCCCATGTACTCTTTTATTCATTCAAATATAATTATTCACACATAATATATTACCTTTCTCATATGTAACAATTATCATATATTTTTTATTGATAAATTACATATAATTACCCTGAGTATGTAGTATTAATTTTTTAATCTATAAACTTTGTGAAATAATTTTTTGATCAAAAGTTACATATACTTAACTGATACGAAATAAACTAAAGAAAAACATTGAAGTACTAAAAATAAAGAGAGATAGAGAGAAATATAAAGATGACACATCATTGATCAATGATTTCCATTACAAGACTCCTATATTTATAGAATAACCCATCTTTAGGTGGGCCCACTATTCTTACTATTATGCTATTTTATTATTAAATATCGTAATACTGTAGATCCTAAATATCTAATTTGGAAGTGTATCAATTAACAAAATAGTTCAAATAGCAGTGTATAAAGACACAAAATAGATCCCTTTTCCAACTCTTTTTATTGGTAATGTCACAAAATGATGGTTTATAGGTAGGATGAGGGAAACAGTAAGGAGATTGGACAAAGTTTTACAAGTTTTTACGCCATTATTTGAGCTAATTTATTAAATATATATAATTTTTGGACTAAAAAATTATTTTATAAAGTTTGTAAAATGAAAAATTAATACTCAAACTTCAAGGTATTAATATATAATTTAACATTTTTAATTTCTTCAAATACTACATTTTTAACATATTCTTTTGGGAGTTGTTATTGTTAATATAAAATTATTATTACCAGAGTAATAATGTGACTCACAAATAATAAGAGTCACAAAATTGCCTTCACAACTACTACTTTGGTCTAACAATAAAAATTTTATTCTGACAATAATATTATATTTTCTTTTTAAGGACCAATGAAATTATATATTAGTACCCCAAAGTTTGTTATATTAATTTTTTAGTCTATAAACTTTGTGAAATAATTTTTTAGTCTAATTACATGTATTTAATAAATAATCTAAATAGCGATGCGTAAGGATGCATAACAAGTAGGGATGGCAATAGGACAAGGCGGGGCGGGGCGAGTATGGGGGTGCCTCCTCCATACCTGTACATGCCACCCAAATTTATATCCATACCCGCCCTATTACCCGCCACGGGTATGAAGTTGATACCTATACCCGTCCCGACGGGTACAAACCTATACCCATACCCGCATCTATCTAAAGGGTATCCATTACCTGTCTCATACTCGCTCTAATATGGCTACAAAATAATTATCTATACCGATTTATATTAATTAATTAATACTATTTTTAAAAATACAATTATATTTGATAATATTAATGAATAATAAGGCAATTAAATTAAGCTAGTATTTTTGGAGAGAGTATGGTGGGAACAAGGTAAAACGGGGCAGAGAGGGTACAACTCTATACCCATGCCTGCTCTATACCCGTGGCAGGTATGGGGCGGGTACACCAATCCGTACCCATTACCCTCCTCACACATACTCATACGCGCCCCAAACTGAGCGGGTACCCGTGTATAACGGGTTTTATCCATCTTATTGCCACCCTTAATAACAGGTTTTGCTTTTATTATTTTATATAATTATTTAGACTATTTTATTAAATATACATAATTTTCTGGATTAAAAAATTATTTTAAAAAAATTTATAAATTAAAAGATTACTATATTAAATCTTATAATGCTAATATATAATTTACTGAAAAAAAAAATTAGACATATCCAATTTGGCATGCTATGTTGCAGACTGGGAACACCTGGCACAGGTTAAGCTGGTAGATTGCCACGTGGCATTCGTGGGCCCACACGCTGCCACGCAATATAAGAGGTTGACTCATTGACTATTTCTTCGTCTTCGCTGCCAGGTCGTTTACAGCGCCAATTCGTCAATTCATATTACGCGTAGTGTGTAAACGAACTGAATATTTAATAAATTAATTGTGTTTGAAATTTGTTACGGTTTGTTATGGAGGCTCGAAAGATTATCAAGTGAGTTTGAGTGGGATAGATAAGCTTATCGAGCCAAATTTGAACAAAGCGGTACTGGGCTCGTTAGTGTTCGCAAACAACGCGATAAGGACTTGTTAAAGGTCTGCCGAGGACTCGTTAAAAGCCTGTTAAGGGCTCGACAGCAGTCATATTAGGTCAAAAAAGTTCAATAGTGGCTCAATAGTTGCTTGAATAGCTCAAGTCGATTATGAGCTCAATAACAGGCTCAGATCGACTTGACAACGTGCGCGAATCGGCTCAATTAGGGTAACGAGCCAAGTCAAGTAATGAATGAACTAAAAGTTTATCTTGCTGAGCTTAAACAAAGGTTTGAAAGCTCGATAAAAGCTTGAGCCAAGTATTTTTTTTTCTATTTTTTTCTTTATTTTTAATTTTCAATTAGACTAGAAGAAAAATGAAAAAAATTCATTTTATTATCAAGCTTACCTTGAAAATGTTTTTTTGAATTAGTATTAGCACCGTAAGATTTAGTGTGTTAAATTATTAATTCATAAATTCTATAAAAGAACCTTTTAGTCTGAAAATTTATATATATTTAATAAAATAGTCTAAATAATATTGTAAAAAATGAAAGCGATACCTATTTTGTACCATTACATAATGCTATTTGGGCTACTTCATTAATTACATGTAACTTTTTAAACTAAAAAATTTTTGCACAAAATTTGTGAATTAAAAATTTAATATACCAAACGTCAAAATATTAATGTGTAATTTAACTTTTTTAACCTTGTTTGGTTGGTAAAAAGTAAACGCAAGAGGTAAAAATTCATGGAAAGTAGGGATTTTAACTCTTGTTTGGTTGTCAAGAAATTGGCAGGATGAGGGAAGTAAAAATTATTAAGTAATTTTTAATTTATTTAAAACGTGCGAAGTAACTTACCTAGCTTATGTAGGTAAGTTATGATTCCTTTGCTTTTAACTAATTTCTTCAAGAAAGTTCTATTTTCATCCCGACAATCAAACACTTTGTACCTATTTCCTGGAAAGTTGAAATAAGAATTGAACTCCCACGTAATAGAACTTTCCTTGTGAATTCAATTCATGTGATAACCAAAAGAGACATTTGTCTCCATACTAGGGGTTTATTTGAGCCGAGCCAAGCCTGAGCCTTCATTTTCGAGCTTCAAATTAAACTTGCAATATTTTGGCTCAATTTAAACTCAATCTAGGCTAGTTTGGGCTCGTTTAAGCTCGAGTTTTGGTTTATTTTGGTGCAAATCTGGCTTCATTGGGCATATTTAAGTAAATTTATTATATTAAAAAAGGTTCACTAAGGCTTGTCACTCGCAAGCCCACAAGCTCGAGTTGCAATAGTCTCGGGTCAAACTCAATAAGCTAAACGTGCTGGCTCAGCTCAACTTGAGCTCAAAGCGAGTTGAGCCTCTCCAGCTTGTTAACCCGTCCTCGCAGGGCCAGCCCTGATATTCTTGGGGCCCCGTGCCAAATTTTTAAATGAGACATTCATATATAATAATATTTCTTTTAAAACCTATCACTATTAACAACTAAAAATTGTTACTTCAAAAATCACGACTTCTAAAATTTTGGAACCCTAAAAATTTGAAAGCCCCATGCGGTTGCTTGAATGACTTGCAGTCATATCCGACCCTGAGCCCTGAGGGAAGTGCGTATAAATAGGCTATTAATTGTTTATCTTAGGAAGCTTTTGATTATTTGATAAATTGGATGAATTATTTTCTCATGGGTTGATCTTCGTAGTTTTTATTTTGAAAGAGTTCAATAAAAATTAATATATCCTCTTTTGGGTTATTACTCGGGTATTTGTAGAATCAATAAGTTTTAGCCGATCATCTCAATCCGACATCAATGGGTACGATCAATAGGTTAGAAGCCCGTATCCTTTTCCACCACGCGATGTTGAGGTCCGATGTTGCAAGTTGGATCTTTTATAACCTTGCATCGAATGCGTAGGGACGAAGAAAATTTAAAAAGTAATCGGAAAAATAAAAACTAAAAAAAGAAGAGAGAGAGAGAGAGAGAGAGAGAGAGAGAGGGGAGTGCCAATTGGTTCGAAGTATTGGGGAGGAAGAAAAGTGTTCCCCTTAAACCCCTATTTTCTCTCTCCTCTCTCTCTCTCTCTCCCCTATTTTCTCTGCGATTTTCACTCTTGATTCTCTCTCCTGCTCTGCCACATTGAGATCTCTTCCTCAATACGATCTCTTTTTGGTTACGATCTCCAATTTTCATCTTTTGATTTTGATTTTACGATCAAGCATTTTTGATTTCATCTCAGGTATCAATTTGTTTCCTTTCTTGACTTTTCATCGTAATCTTGTTGTTGATTGGCTTTTGTTTGTGTTTATTGAGTTGAGTTGATTTGATTTGATTTGATTTGATTTGAATTTGTGTTGTTAATTGATTGTTTATTCGCGTGATTTCATTTTGAATTGGTTTTAGCTGTGGTGTTGTATAGATTTAATTGCGGAGATTGATTTTGTTTGTTTTTAGCAATTGTTATGAATGATTAGATAGGGATGATTGGATATTTAGAGGTTAATGATTGGGATAATCTGCGGCTAAACCTAATTTATTTGTTTGATTTGGATTTGTAATTATTCAAAATCTTTAATTTATGGTTAGTTTTTCTCTATGGATGACACACATTGTGAAATCTAAGGATTTGTTGAATTGTTTTTTGTTTTTAGATTTTGAGAAATAAAAGCACGTTTTGTGAACGATTTTTTCTTGTTTTTGGTTTAGCTTATATTAAAAAAATTTGATAACCAAAAAAGCCAAAAAAAAAAAAAGAACGTTTGCAAAACCGAGGCCTCGTTTGGTTACGAGGAAGTAAAAGTAGGAAATTAGAATTCATGGGAAGTGGGCATTTGCTCTCTTGTTTGGTTACCTGAAAATGGGCAGAACATGGGGAGCGAAAGCAATTTTCAACTCATTTAAACGTAGAAAGTAACTACCGCTTCCATCCTGCCAATCAAACACATCGTACCTACTTCTAATGAAGTTGACACATGAATTGGATTCCTGGGAAATACAACTTCTCACCAAGCAAGGCCCAATTTTTTAGTTTCTTAAAAAACCAAAGAACTGAAAACAAAAAAGCAAGTCCGAAATTTAGAGGAAAATGAAGCAAAATTTTTGGTGTTGATCTTGCTATGCATATGCATTTGAGGCGTATTTATAGATTATGTCATGATTTCAGATTTTGCATCGGATCAAGCTTACTTATTGCAATATTGACTAATGAAGGTCTTCAACGAAAGACCACTATTGGTTGCTGAAGGAGTTTGAATTGGGTGGTGCTTTGATAAGCATCTGTTGGCTGCTATGCCCTCGAGCTGCAAATTATAAGAGATGGCGAGGGGTAGGATAAGAGCTAAGCTTAAGCGGAGCAGTCTCTATACATTTTGTCTACGGCCACCACAAGTCAAGACTGAGGGACCGAGCTCATTGCCCGATGGCCCTGGCTATTCGCGCATTGTACATTGCAATCAGCCTACTCTTCACCTTAGAAAACCTCTTAAGTATAGAGGGAATAGCATATCAACCACAAAATTTAATGTCGTAACATTTCTTCCCAAAGGGCTTTACGAGCAATTTCGCCGCGCTGCCAACATATACTTCCTTTTAGCAGCAGCGTTATCGCTCAGCCCAGTTTCTCCATTCAGTGCTATTAGTATGATTGCTCCTCTGGTCCTCGTGGTCGGGCTAACTCTATGCAAGGAACTTGTGGAAGATTGGCGTAGGTTTATTCAGGACATGAAGGTCAATCACCGAAAGGTTTGTGTTCATCAAGGGGATGGTTTGTTTAAGTATAGGAGATGGCAGAATATTCGAGTTGGTGATGTGGTTAAAGTGGAGAAGGATCAGTTTTTCCCTGCAGATTTGCTGTTGTTGTCTTCGAGTTATGAAGATGGAATCTGCTATGTTGAGACTATGAACCTAGATGGCGAAACAAACTTGAAGGTTAAGAGAGCTATGGAGGTTACTCTGCCTTTTGATGATGATTCCACATTTAAGGATTTCAAGGGCATGGTCAGATGTGAAGACCCGAATCCCAACCTTTACACATTTGTTGGTAATTTAGAGTACGAGCGTCAGATTTATCCTATAGATCCGGGTCAAATTCTTCTAAGGGATTCAAAGCTTAGGAACACTGCTTATGTGTATGGCGCGGTAATATTTACTGGTCATGATAGCAAAGTCTTGCAAAACGCTACAGAATCCCCTTCAAAAAGAAGTGGGATAGAAAGGAAAATGGATAAGATCATATATATCCTTATCTTGGCTCTTGTCATGATTTCCTTGATCAGCTCAGTTGGTTTCGCTGAGAAGACTAAGGATGATATGCCCAAGTGGTGGTACTTAAAACCAGATGAAACCGATAAGCTATATGACCCCAGGAGACCAGCTATGTCTGGCGCTATCCACCTTGTCACCGCACTCATACTATATGGGTACTTAATCCCAATCTCTCTTTATGTTTCGATTGAGTTTGTGAAGTTTCTGCAAGCTTTCTTTATTGACAAGGATAGACACATGTACCATGAGGAGTCAGGCACTCCTGCTCAAGCCCGGACATCCAATTTGAATGAGGAGTTGGGCCAAGTTGATACTATCCTTTCTGATAAAACGGGAACTTTGACATGCAATCAGATGGATTTTCTCAAGTGCTCCATCGCGGGTACTGCATATGGCACTCGGTCTAGTGAAGTTGAGCTTGCTGCAGCAAAGCAGATGGCTATGGACCTTCAAGAACGTGATTCAGAAATGTCAAATGTTGGCCATGTTATTGGAACACCGGAAATAGAACTGGAAACTGTTGTAACCTCGAAACACGAGAAGGATCATAAGCCTGGAATAAAGGGGTTTAGCTTTGAGGATAGTCGGATCTCAGTTGGCAATTGGTTGAAAGAGCCTAATCTCGATACCATTGTTTTGTTTTTCCGTATTCTTGCTGTTTGTCACACTGCAATTCCCGAGGTTAATGAAGAGACTGGCATGCTTACCTATGAAGCTGAATCTCCGGATGAAGCTGCTTTTCTTGTTGCTGCAAGAGAATTCGGTTTCGAGTTCTATAAAAGAACTCAATCAAGCGTCTTTATTCGTGAGCGATATCCTTCGTTTGGGCAACCGGTTGAAAGGTTGGAAAACATTGAAGTGTTAGAGCTTGTTTGGTATTATTTTTTGTTTTGGAGTTTTTGGTTCCATGCTTTGAAAATAGTTTCTTCAAGTTTTTGGTTTTTTGTTTTTCAATTTTCAATCAAACTAGGAAAAACAACTGAAAATGAGAGACCAAAAACCCAAAAAAAAAAAAAAAAATTTTCCAAAACGTAGTGTTTAATTTCTTAAAAACTAAAAACTACAAATAAAAATGATATCAAACAAGCCCCTATCTTTTCTAACAAAATAATCTCAGATGATTACTTATTGAAATTCTATGCCTAATCAAGTTTTATTTGTTTTTTCTTCCCTTTGGATCCATTAGGGAGTACAAAATTCTTAATTTGTTGGATTTCACCAGCAAGAGGAAACGAATGTCGGTGATTGTGCGCAATGAGGACGGCCAGATTATTCTCTTGTGTAAAGGTGCAGACAGGTTTGTGTTTAAAGTCAACAATATTGTTCTCTCTCCATATCTATCTATCTATCTTTCTTTCTGCTTGCCCTGGATGCAAATATGACGCAGTAGATAGAATTGTGGTTGATTGCTACTCGGACTCTCCAATTACGAATATAATTTGAATTATTTTCCTAGTAGGAGTTTAATTATAATTCATAAATATTTTACGAATTTTAGTTGTTTAAAGAGTCTTTAGCTTATTTTTAATTGGAGTCTAATTATATTTCTAATTATTTTAGAGTGTCTGCTTTCCATGAATAGGGATCTTCTCTTTCGATGTAAGTTAAGTTTTGATCAATTGAAATTTGGTATTTTATGCCCCCTTTTTATGTTATTTTTGTATTTTGAGGAAATAGCGAATTAACCAGATCCTTTAATCTGGTATTGGTTTTTGAATTTTGGATTGAGGAAGGCCGTTGAATCTAGTGTCTCTTTGCTTCGAATCACGCCCTGCATCAAAATGTGTGTTCGTTGTGAGTGGTTTTACACTATTGTTTAAGTATTCTTGCTTTTTGCAGCATCATTTTTGAGCGGCTCTCAAAGAATGGAAGGATGTATCAAGAAGCTACTACCCGACATCTAAATGAATATGGAGATGCTGGATTGCGAACATTAGCGCTTGCTTACAAGACGCTTGACGAGACTGAGTACATCGCTTGGAACAATGAGTTTCAGAAAGCAAAGAGCTCCATTGGGGGTGATCGAGAGGCAATGCTCGAGCGTGTTTCAGATTTGATGGAAAAGGATTTAATTCTTGTTGGTGCAACCGCTGTGGAAGATAAGCTGCAAAAAGGGGTACCATTTTTTGTTGTTCAAAGCGTCGTTTAGCTAGTTAACATACCAGGAAATAGTGGTGCATTTGAGCTGAGCTGGAGCTCGTCAAGCTCGAGGCTCGGCTCGATGCCAAGCTCGGAAACTTTAAGCTCGAGCTTGGCTTGTCATAAGTTCGGCAGGCTTGGCTTAGTTGAACTTGAACCTAACTTGGTGAGCTTTGAATTAAGCTTGCAATTTTTAGGCTCATCTAAGCTCAATCAAGGCTTACTTAGGTTTGGGTTAGGCTCAAACTTGGCTCGGTTGGAGATATTTATGCTAATAAATTATATTAAAATAGGCTTGCTTAGCTCGTTTAGGCTCGTGAGCCTATGTGCTGGAGTTTCATTAGGCTTGGGCTTAGCTTGATAAGCTAAATAAGTCAGCTCGACTTAGTTTGAGCTCGAAATGAGATATGCCTTTTGAGCTTGATGAGGAGTTGACTTGCAAGGGCTCATGAGCTAGCTCGACTCATTTACACCTGTATTGGGAAACTTACTTCCCCCACCCTATGTTTTTCCCTGTAGGTGGCTGAATGCATTGATAAACTGGCGCAAGCTGGTCTCAAGATCTGGGTTCTTACTGGGGATAAGATGGAAACTGCAATCAATATAGGGTTTGTTCCTCCCGTCACATTCTTTCGCAGTAATTTCAAGTGTGGGAAATGTGAAATATGAGGCACATTTGGTTTTTTAGTAAAGGGGTCAATGGTTACTGGGTAATCATTAAACATTATTTAACCTGTTTTGTTTAACGTTAAATCTTGAAAGATTTTCTCCCATCATAGGGTTCAACTGTTACACTCACCGGAGGTAGTGCAACACCGTAATTGAAAATATCTGAAAAAATATTCTGATTCACATAACCTATATGTTTTTCGTGAGGGTATTGATTATCACACTAAATATTGTACTAATAAATGGTTAATACTATAATTTAACCTCATAGGGTTCATTTACCAGGCACTAAGGCACCGGATCCTATTAGAACTCCGAAGTTAAGCGTATTTGGGCGAGAGTAGTACCAGGATGGGTGCCTCCTGGGAAGTCCTCGTGTTGCCAACCCTATAAGATTGGATGTCCTCAGAAACAGCCTCTCGGCAGGGTTACACCCTGAAGAGGTAAGGCTGCGTACATCCACCCCGCCTAGACCCCGCTTATGTGGGAGCCCTTGAGGCATTGGGTCTGTTGTTGTTGTTACTATAATTTAACCTCGTGCCAAATGTACCCAATTGAACTCAAATGAAAGGAAACGGAAAGAGGAAAGGAAGAAGGTAGTCATTCTTTTCATTCATTCATCATAGTTTACATCCCTAATTCATATTTGTAGTCTATGCTAGGAAATATGGGAGGTTATCCTTTCGGAGGGAAATTGGATTTAAAATCCATGTTCCATTTAGGTAGCAAACATAAAATTGAAGTATAAGTAGTAGATGAAAGTAGGCTTGAGAACTGAACTTAATTTTGGGAACGTGTCACTTTATCCCGTTCAAAATTTTACCCCAGTGTTGGGTTAAACGCGTTACACTACCTGGAGGTAGTGCAACGCCAATAACCAAAAAGATCTTGGAAAAAAAAAAAAAATCAGATTTGGAAAACCTATACATTTGTGAGGGTAATGATTATCTCACTAAATATTGTGCTGAGAATGGTTACCCCTTGTGCAGCTCATGTGGCTCCTTTACCACATCTAAAAAAGATGATATTGTAAAAGGCACTTATCTATGCAAATATTCACCTGTATCACTGACAGGAGCTAAATTTATTGCAGATTTGCAAGCAGTCTCCTTCGCGATGGAATGAAGCAGATATGCATATCTGCCGTGAATGCGGAGGGAGCATCAAATGAATCAAAAGAGGTAGATATTATATTCAAAGGAAGTTTGAGAATTTTATTTCAGGAAATTGATTGCATTTCATGCTAGAAACTGGTGTTCGTTACTCCCCAGGCGGTCAAGGAGAACATTTTGCTGCAAATCACCAATGCCTCTCAAATGATCAAGCTTGAAAAGGATCCTCATGCTGCATTTGCGTTGATCATTGATGGGAAGAGTTTGACTTATGCTTTACAGGATGACATGAAATACCATTTCTTGAATTTGGCCGTTGGTTGTGCTTCTGTTATCTGTTGTCGTGTCTCTCCCAAGCAGAAGGCACTGGTACGCTGTGTTTTTTGCATTTACTTCTGATTAGAGCTAGTAAAGTATGACACAACATATGGTAAAACTTCACGAAAATAGTGGGTTTGGGTTGTGGATTTTGTAGCTGAGTTGAATTTGGGTTGACATATTTAATGCCTTAATAAGGGCCACCGACATCCAGGGAGGGAGGGGAGGAAGTGAGCTTCAAATCCGTGATCTCATGCTTGGGAGGTGGGTGACCTAATCATAACATCCAACTCAACAACTTAGGCTATTTGAATGGTGTACTGCTATATTATACATATATTTTTGTAACCTACCTATGTTACTTAAGATAATTTATGTCATATTTGGTTTTGGTAATTTATTTTGGCATTCATAAATTTGTCATATGTATATATTGCTAGTATCAACTATGAGATATATTATGAATATATTTGTAAGTTGACAAACTAGTATGTAACAAAAAAAAGGTCACCCATATGACTAAATGGGTAGGATAAGGGTTAATAGTTCCTACCCTATTTAACGAACTTGCATAAACGGACACGACATTGACACGTCACATTTGCCAACACTACTTTTGAGCAAGTTCAATTTTGCATTTCAAAGATTTCGGTTCGTTATTTCTCAATTCTATCTGAATTTCTGTAGGTAACGAGGTTGGTGAAAGAAGGAACAGGAAAAAAGACATTGGCTATCGGTGATGGTGCAAATGATGTCGGGATGATTCAAGAAGCAGATATTGGAGTGGGCATTAGTGGGGCTGAGGGTATGCAGGTAGGTAACATCTATGAAGACCATCTCAAGTAAACCGAAAATAAGCTCATGGTGGAGCTATTTATACTCTATTAATCACTAATATTTACATCCTGGACACAACCCTCTTTAGGGTAGCACCCTGAAGGGGTGAGGCTACGTATATCATCCCCCTAGATCCGGTATTGGCAGGAGTCCTTGTGGCATTGGGTTTTTGTTGTTGTTGTTTAAATTGGTTCTATCTTTTCTTTGTTCAAAATTTTATTTATAGCCAAATTCGTCTTCCGTACCATGACTAACACTTTCTAAAAAGTTAAAAGATGAGGGATCACGGGCACTGGAGCTAGTATTTTGCACTATGAAGTGTATTTATTGCGTTGCTTCAGGCTTATAAAGTTCTCAGCTCTTTGCAGGCTGTGATGGCTAGCGACTTTGCTATTGCTCAGTTCCGGTTTTTAGAGCGGCTCCTCCTTGTCCATGGTCATTGGTGTTACAAGCGAATTGCTCAGATGGTAAGGCATCATCTTTGAATCCATAGCTTATGATACCGTCTAATGCATGTCAATGATACCGTTTAATGCATGTCAAAGTGATCGATGTGACAAAAAACGAACTGTTCTAAATCGAGTAATAAACTCTTGGATTCAATTCATTCAAAAGGTTCCCTCCTAAGATATATTACAGTTTTAATTATAGTGTAGGGTACTTGTATCTGAAAAGACAAGAAATATCAAAAAAACATAAAAGCCTAATCTGATTAGGAAATAAAGATAATCAGAACCTTAAAAAGTATAATCCTAGCTTAATCTAAATAAAAGATAATCATGGATAATCCTAACTCAAATTAGCAGGAGCACCACTACTGCCATTTTTTTGGACCATTCACTTATGAGTTGGGATTCATAAATTTTTTTGTGATATTTTTCTTCATTTCTTCGATGCAGATATGCTACTTTATCTACAAGAACATAGCTTTCGGTCTCACGTTGTTTTACTTCGAGGCATTCGCTAGCTTCTCTGGGCAAACGGCTTATGACGATTGGTATTCCCTCTCCTTCAACGTGGCTCTGACATCGTTGCCAGTCATCTCGCTTGGAGTTTTTGAGCAAGATGTCTCTTCCGATGTCTGCTTAGAGGCAAGTTTCAAACAACATTAGTGCATTGTCGTTTAATATCTTAAAAGGACATTATGTTTGAGAAAACGAGCAAGAAGAGCATAATGTTTACTACATATACACCATAAAGCCTACATGTGATGGAAAAGGAATATGGAAGGCAATATGTTTCCAAAAAATAATAACAAAGGGATTGACGTCGGGCCTATTTGGCCAAGCTTCGTTTTTGGAAAAAGTGTTTTTTTTTTTTTTTTCTTCTTTCGGAAAAACACTTTTTCCAGGACTTGAGAGTGTCAAGCTTGGAAAGAAAAGTGCCTTTAAATAGAAGCAGAAGCAAAAACTGAAAGTTTTTTAGACAAATATACTTCTACTAAAAGCAATTTTTTTTTTTTTTGGTAAGAGTGTTTCTATAAAAAGTGCTTCTAGGATGATAACGTGGCATCTGTAATGTCAACATTCCGATTGCCACATTGTTTTTCTAGTCACCAATAATGAAGTAGATGCCTTTCTTATTCTTCTACAACATGTTTCCCTTTTTTTCGCTCGATTGTAATGCCCTTATAAGGTATTTTTATTGTCACTTAATTTAACGCTTAATTAAAACCCGTTTCATTTTCAGTTCCCCGCGCTATACCAGCAAGGACCCAGAAACCTATTCTTCGACTGGAACCGAATCTTCGGGTGGATGGGAAACGGCCTCTACACGTCCCTCATTATCTTCTTCCTCAACATAATCCTCTTCTACGACCAGCCCTTCCGCTCCGGAGGCCAAACAGCCGATCTAACCACTCTGGGCACCATAATGTTCACCTGCGTGATCTGGGTCGTCAATGTTCAAATCTCGCTTACGATGAGCCACTTCACATGGATCCAACATGTTCTAATCTGGGGTAGCATATTTATGTGGTATTTATTCATCTTAATATATAGTTCCATGCCCCCATCAATATCTGGTAACACATATGCAGTGTTTCTTGAAATTCTTGCACCAGCACCAATTTACTGGGTGACAACACTGTTAGTTACTGGTGCTTGTGTTCTTCCTTATTTTGCTCATATCTGCTTCCAACGAGCTCGGAACCCGTTAGATCATCATATAATACAAGAAATTAAGTATTATAAGAAGGATTTGGAGGATCAGAATATGTGGAGTAGGGAGAGATCGAAAGCAAGGCAGAAGACGAGTATCGGGTTCACTGCAAGAGTGGAAGCAAAGATCAGGAACTTGAAAACTAAACTGCAGAAGAAACAGTCTGTTATTGCCTTCAGAGAAGCACCGTAGAAGTCGTAAGTAAAATTTTTTTGGAGTTCTTTTTGGTGTTTTTCTGGGTTAGTTTATGGTTATTTATTGGTTATTTAGCGATGGGCTGATGTGCTTTGTTCACTGTGTCAGTTTGGGGCTCGTTTGGTCTAGCATTTTGTTTGCAGTCTTTGATTTTGAGAAACCGAGACTGGGTTTTGAAAATGATTCTTTCTGATTTTTTGTTTTCGGTGTTTTTCAAGTTTGACCGAAGACAAGAGAAAAATGTTTATAAATTCTAGCTTTTAGTTTATCAAAAACCAAAAACTGCAAACATAAACTATACAAATAGGCCTATAGTTCTCTGACTTCTTATTGTCAGTTTAGACAAGTGCAATTTACATTGTGTCAATTTAGTCTTAGAGTAAAACTAACGTTATTCACAAATGAATTTTAATGGCCGGGCCGTAGGTGGATTTGTATTGAATCACTTGTATTGGACAATGTCCTGGCCGTTAAAAATTACATTATGAACTTAATCTCAAATTCAATATAAGAGTAAATTGACACGGTGTAGATTGTAAGGACTAAACTAACACGATCACAAGTAAAAGAACTGAATTAACACAGTACACAAAGTATAAGGACCTTTGACGTAAATAAGTCTTTATTCAATTTTTTTGGGCTTCAATAGAAATTCTTTAAAGTGTTGAGTGAGCTTATAGATTTTGTATGTACCATGTTTAATATACGGTTAAATCAAAAAGATATAGCTTGTAAATCCCCACTATATTAAACTTGTTTATTGCAACATCTTTACCTATTGCTAAGATTGATTCTAGTTTTGTGTCGTATCGTGTTGATAAGTTAACCGTGTTGAATTCTTACTCGTCTTAGAATATGACGCACAGTTAGGCAGGCCTAGCAATTCAAGATTAGTACTTGGAGATATCTGCATCCGAGTTTCATCCTTTGATCCGCGACCAGACAATACCAAACGCTGCAATCCTGTCAGCCGCCTTATTATCTTCACGATACACATGACAAACTCGAAACTACTCTAAATGCTGAAGTATATTCCAAATATCTTCCATGACCCTAACTGTTTCGGTCATGCTAGTTAGAATTTTAGGAAATTTAACACTAAGGTATGTGAGGTTTGGTCTTTTATCACCGTATTGTGTTAATGTATAGAGATAAGGTATTATGAGGTTTAAAGGTTCTATTACGTAGATATTCTTTGTTGGAATTTGCCGAAGTTTGTAGAAGAATTTTGAAGTTGAACATATTTTCGATAATACGATTTGGTAATTTACTGTTGTTAGAAAATACTAAAGTGACACGAGTCTAATAATATGCCGGTACCTTTAATTGGAAATTCTTTTTGAAATATTCTAGACATATTCTGCTGAAAGTACTGGTGTTATATATATATTGCCAAAATTATGTGTTACATTAATATTTTTTGACTTGAGATTTCTGCAAAAATGTACTGTAAATCCCACATTAAAATAAGGGTTTTTTACATTTTAGTACAACGATGTTTTGGAAATAATAAAAAGGTTGCTGACCTTTTTTAATTATTAAAAAGGCTCCTAAGTTTTTGTCGCATTAATAAAAAGGCTCCTCACAAGTGCGATGATGTCATTTTTCATCGACAATGCTAATGTGATAATTGCTTTTTATTAATGCCACAAAAAGGTGACCTAAAGTACGCTTCAACATCTTTATTCTTATTTTATAAGCATGAAATTCGAGATGTTATATTATGTAGAAGCTATCTGTTTTCGCTTAATTTGTTTCAAAATATGGTTATTATAGAGTACTTTTGTCGTTTTATTGTAGTATTAATAAAATTGCAACAGTTACGCCAGATTTGTCAACTAAAAATGACATTATAATGTCCGAAATGGATCTTTTTATTAATCCGATAAAAATTTAAGGGTCTTTTTATTAATATGACAAAAACTTAAGAGCTTTTTTAATAAATCAAATAGATCGGGGTCTTATTTATTATTTCTAAAAACGTCATGATACTAAAATGTAAATAACCCTTAAAATAATGTTAGTATTTAATAATAGTAACATGGATTTGGTCATAAACTAGATCCGATCCCAAGGTTCGAGAATATAACATGTGATTCCTAAGCAAATCATATAAGACACCAAGACCTTCTTTGGTTATCGAGAAGTAAATGCAAAAAATTGAAATTCATAACGATGTATTGCTCTCTTGTTTGGTTATCAGGAAATTGGCAAAATGTGAATAGTGAAAATTCGTTAGCAATTTTCAGTTCTTTTAAAACACAGAAAATAACTTATCTAACCCCTTAGATGTAAGTTTTAGTTCTTTTGTTTTTAACTAATCTCCCTAGAAAGTTCTATTGCCGATCTCGACAACCAAAGACTTTGTACCTACTTATTGAAATGTTAGCACAGGAATTGAATTCATTTATTTATAAAACTCGTATTTTTGCGGTGTCAAAGGATTGTTGGAGATTTTTTACTCAAAATTTTCAAAATACAAGAAGGATATATTTTTTCACGGCGAAATCAAGGATTCGAGGAAGAAGTAAAATCACATGTCTGCGCATTGGGATAGAAGCGTGAATAATCTCGGGTTCGTCTCATTCCTTAAGGATGTTTTGTTTCAAACTCGTGACATCTTGATCAATAAGGCCAAGATATTATGTCAAGGAACCACCTACTGATAACTCCTAAGATTTCAGCTACATAAAGTAAGCTTGATCAACGGCGTCCTTTCTGATAAACGAGATGTCTATGTCAATTTAAATGTAACTCAAATAATTCACTTTATATTATAATATTAGGAACGGTTTAAGGGAGCATTTTCTTAAATAAAGAGCAACCTAAGACATTTTACATTTGAAAAAGGAGGTGTTGAGATTTGAGCTTCACGATAACATATGTGTTTACTGACTTTATCTGTCTTAATGTCGTGTATGCTAAATGTCATTTGATTCAAGCTTGACTAATGAGGTCCACGTAAATCCCCAGTACAATTCCATCATAAAACCAATTGGTATTAAATAGAGTTATCCATCGGATCTTCTATATTGATGTTTTCTCTTACAACCTCAATAAGACATTCCTCACCAGACTCCCAAATGAAATAATGGCAATTACAAAAAAAATAGTAAATTACATATTCGTACCATGAGATTTGGTGAAATAATTTTTTAATCCCAGAATTGGATGAAAAAATATTTTAATTCGACCGCTGTTAAATTTTTTATAAAAATTTATAAAATGATCAAAATAAATAAAAATATTACTTACACTTAACCAAAATAATAATAATAATAATAAAAAATTCCAAATCCCAGCCACGCCATTCGGCATGTGGATTAAAAATATTTTAGTCCATCTGCCGTTAAATTCTTTTGCAGAAATTACGGCAAGGGAAGATGGTGGGTGGGCGGTGGGGTAGGGTGGCTGAAACTTGGAGATTTTTATTTATTTTTATTTTGTATAAATAATATTTTTAGTAAGCATATTTTGATTATTTTGTAAATTTCTGTGAAAGATTTAACTGCAGTTAGTCTAAAATATTATTTCATTCAAACTTGTAAATTAAAAAATTATTCGTCTACACCAATCTTGCTCTTTACCTATTATTCTTTTACTTCTAATTACATCAATTTACTCATTATACAATTTATATTGTATCAATTTTGTTTTATAATAAAATTAAAATTTAAAATTAAAGATGTAATTTTTACCGTTTTGATTATATTAAATGCAACTAAACCAATACAAATCCATCCATTAATCCAAATCAAACACACACACCAATGACTCAAACCATCAAAAATTTAACCATATGAATTTTACTCGATGACTAAATTAACACAATTAACCTAAGAAGTTACCAACATGCAAGCACCAAATCCCATTAAAACCTCAAAGTTAAGCGTACTTGAGCGAGAGTATTATTAAGATAGGTGACCTCTTAGGAAGTCCTCGTGTTGCACCCTTCAGGCTGGGGGTTCTCGGAAATAACCTCCCTTCTACCCTGAAGGGGGAAGGCTGTGTACATCCACCCTCCAATACCCTACTTAGATAAGAGCCCTTGGGACACTAGAAATATTATACTAAATTAACACAATTAAAAGTACGAGAATTAAATTAACACAGTGAATAAAGTACAAGGTTCGATAACGTAAAAAACCCTAAAAGAAATGAGAGCAAGTGTGTTTGAACCAACGAAAACTCCTCTTAAGAGAGCCCTTCATCTTCCCCTCTACAGCATACACTTTGTAAGACATCACTCTCTTCTTCCTCTGTACTTCTGGGTCGCTCCAACTCCATAAATTCGAATTTGAATTTGAATTTGAAGCGGGTCCTCTTCGTACCTGTTTGTTCTTCTTAGGGTTGTAATTATAGGAAGAAGAAGTGCTGTAAGATCTGAGATCTTTCAAGCTTTTTGGCAATGGCGGTGGTGGTGGGGCCCCTTCTTCTTCATCGGCTATGGATTCTCTGCATGACACGGATCTGTAGTACTTCATCTTCACAGAGAAGAGAGAGAGAGAGAGGAGAGAGAGAGAGAGAGTAGATTTGCTTTTGGTGGTTTTGATTTTGGGGCTTTATAAAAAAGCCTACGCAATGGATATGTTTATGGAGAGGGTACGGATTTTATTAAAATTTTAAAATTAAGCATATTTAAGTGAGAGTAATATTAGGATAGGTGATCACCTGAAAAGTCCTCATCCTCAGATTAGAGGCACTTGAAAATAGCCTCTATTCAGGGGTAATATCCTAAAGGGGGAAGGCTATGTACATCCGCCCTGTTTAAACGGGAGCCCTTGGGGTACTGAGTATGTATGTTGCTTTGCTTACACAAAGGATATGTTTGGCAAGCAATTTTTTTTAGCATTTTTCATAGCTTTTAGCTTTTTAATAAGTTGAACAGGTAATAGCGTTGTTTGGTAGAAGTTTTATTGTTAGCGTTTTTTATAACGTTTAACTTTTGACTAACAGCTTTTCAAAAGCTAAATCATTTAGTTTTTTAGCTTGTCAAATATTATATAATCAAATTCTATTTAGGGTTATTTTCGTTAAAGGTCTCTATGCTTTGTTTGTATCAATTTAGTTCTTGTACTTTTAATTGTGTCAATTTAGTCCTTGTACTTTTAATTATGTCAATTTAATCCCTGTACAATTCAAAATGTGTCAATTTGTTCTCTAGAAAAAATTTTATGATAAGTTTTTAATGAAATTTTTAGTGGTTCGGTCATAAATTGGGTTAAATTGAGTAAGCGACTGAATTTATTAAAAGTTGCTTGGATCTAACATAATTTTGTAGTTCAAAATTACGATATTAACTTAACTTAAATTTGACAAAAGGGTTAAATTAATATTTTTTGAATTATTCAGGGACTAAATTGACACAATTAAAAGTATAAGAACTAAATTGTCACAATGGGCAGAGTATATGGACATTTGGTGTAAAAAAACCCTAATGGCTATGTTTGGCAGGCAAGTTTTTGTAGCATTTTTCATAACTTTTAACTTTTTAATTAGTCAAACAAGTAAATGTATATGTTTGATAAAAGTTTAATTATTAGTATTTTTCATAACGTCTAGCTTTGAAAAGCTAAACAATTTAGCTTTTAGCTTTTTAAATGTTATTTATCATTTTGCTCTTTCTTTTATCTTAATTTATCAAACACATTACCCATCAGCTAGCAGCTAATAGCTAAACACTAAATGCTAAATAGCTAAACATAGCCAATAAGGATACGAAGTGGGATAGAAATTGTTATTATCAGAGTAATACTATGACTTATTGAATAGTTTAATTTATAAATCTAGTGGGTTACTCCATCTAATGTTACTTGATTCTAAGATGGAACCCACTTGAACTTATATGTAGATCTCATATGTTTTAACCCCGTGAGTCGGACCTAAAAATCCGTTAAAATTTAACACTTACAAGAATTGATAACTATATATTATTTTGAAAATAACGATTTTATCTGGTAGTAATAATTTTGCCCTGGTACGAGAGAGAGAGAGAGAAAGGGGATGAATGGATTCGCTTTCGCTTTTGCTTTTGCTTTTGGCATGGGGCTTTATAAAAAGCTTGGATAATAGGAATACGGAGTTATAAAAAATTGTTGACTAATTTAGCATAGTATCACAATTTAAAAATTTTTTTTAGCAAAATATCATAACTTTTAAAATATTTAGCAAATTATCATATTTTATTGTTCGTTCTTGGGTGCACGCCATCTGGGATGGGGGATAAGAAAATGCCCAGAGTTGCACGCCGACGGGGTAGTCGTGCAGCCAGGGTGCACGACTTCCGGGTGCACGCCTTCCCAGTGGTCGTGCAACCTGCTGCACGACCAGTGGGAGGGTGTGCAACAGTGCACGCCTACTCATAAGTCGTGCACTACCCCAAATTTAAATCACCCGGAATCTAGCTGACACCGTGAATCTCTGCTAAAATTCTTACAAGTCATTCTTCCCCTTTTGCTTTTTATGCCCGTGACCCTAAACCCGTGAACTGATTCCACTTCTTCAACCTCACTGCCCATCCCTCATCCCTCATTTCTCTTCTTCAACTTCACTTCCCTCAACCTCTATATATACATCTCTCATTTTTACAATTTTTATAACACTCAATTACTTACATATTTCAATCTACTTGGATTTTATCTAGGAATTTTACTCATCCTTTCATTTACACTGCTATATAAGTTGTTATTATCGTTAATTTTTTAGTTCTAGTTTTATTTTTATATCTTGATGTCGTATTTCTTTATAGATAATTATTATTTTTGTGCTTTTATTAGATTAGTTTTATAAGTATTGTAAATTTAATATATAAAATAGTATATTATAAAATCTGTTTGTTAATATATACTGAATAATATATTGTTAGAAAAATTATTATGTTGTTTGCTCTATTATTATTCGATTAAAGTTAGTATACATTTAATCGTATTTATTTTTATGTTATTTTGAAAAGACCTAAACTATGCAACCATGAATTATCGATAAATAACCTGATAGTTTTATTTTTGAATTTTTTAATATTATTGTGATAATGTTAACCATGTCTTTGTGTTTTAAAAAAAGTATAGCCTTGTATTATTATTTATGTACATTAAACTTAGTTTAAAGTGAGATATGAATTTTGTGAGATAAATTCATAGATTTGATAGATATGTAAATATATTGGAGCAAAAACTAACATAAGTTAACATTGTTAATTAAAAGTATAATATTGTTACATAATTTATTATAGAATTATCTATTATGTAATTAATTAATACACCGTTAGGTAATAGGTTGTAAATTTTTATTGTAAAATATATTTTTTAAATAATTTATTACGTAATTACATTAATATTATATGTAATAAGTGTAGTTCTTTTTCTATGCATGTTAGTGAACTAATTTTTTAAATATATAATTATCTTTTAAATATTTATAATATGTTTGCTTATTTAAATTTTTTTTTAAGTATCCTATATATTAATTTAAAGTTGTTAACCTCTCTATAAAAATTAAGCAAACTCCCATCCCTTAATTTTAGAGAATTCACTTTTTAAATATAAAAAAAAGAATTAAAATTCTTATGTAACTTTCAATCTATATACTTAATCACAAGTTTTTCTTGTCCTACAACTTTACATCTTTGTTCTCTAATTTTCTAAGCCTTTTGTTTTAAAATATTAAAAAAAAAAAAAAAAAAAAAAAAACTATCTATCTATCTTATCTATTAATTAAAAGTTTTCTCCCATCCTAAAATTCAAAAAATATTATATTTTATGATTTTAATAATTCATATATTATTTAGCTTTAGAAAGGAGGAAAAAAAAAACATCTTAATTTCATCACTCATCCCACTGCCCCTCAATGTTACTTTTAATAAGTAATAACTACTTATTAGTACCCATTAATAAGAAAGAAATATTTTCAAAAATTAAAAAAAAAATTTTATTGTAACTTACAACTAAGCTACTATTATTACCATTTTTTATTGTGATGCTTTGCATTCTTTCCCCGCCATTTTTTTTTAAACTAGGAAATATTTAAAAGGTTATTTTTACATTAAAAGAATTATTTTTTAAAATATTACATCAACAAAAACTAACATATGTTAACGGTGTTGTATTAAGGTGTGACATTTAAAATATTTATCTGTGACTTTTAAAAAATAAAAAGATATAAGTGATTTTAAATAGGGCCTAAAATATGCGTAATTTTTAGTAAAGAAATCCTTTAAAATATTCTTGCATCTAATGTTCTGTAACATTTTTTTCTCCAAAAAAAACACATAGCATGGTTAGTCTATCTAAAACATAGCAAGGTATGTTTGCGATGACATGGCTGTAATCGTATTTATTTTTTAATATTGTATGTAATAAGTGTAGTTAATATTATGGGTAATTAAATTACTGATTTCCTTAATTTTATTCTTGGGTAATCAAACTAGAAATTATGGCGTGCAACGTAGTCACATTGTTGTGTCATTATGATGGAAACATAGTGCACAATGTTGATAATGTTGATTACACGGGTGGAAGACAGTTTGTACTCACGGCACGGTTTGGAATTTCTCTATCGGAGTTGAAAGAAATGATGCATGAACATACTGGGTGGGATAGTAACATAATTGATATTTTGATTACGTGGAGAATGTTGTTGTCTCAAAATCCTGTGCAATATACAGCTATTGAAATCACATCTGCAGTGGCTTTGAGGTCCATGTTCGAACTTGTTTCAGGGAGTGGGGTGACATTCGTAGAACTATACGTAAATGCTGTGAATGTTGCAGGCAGCTCTCAACAGCATCTATCACATTTTCAATTCAAAGCTGCTGGCCCATCCGTAAGTCCCCCAGTGGACGTTTCATTGGTACAAGAGATGGTTGCAAGTGAGGATATAAGTATGTTTGATAGGGCGTATGCCAACAATGATTCCGAGGCATCGGATGACGATGCAGATGTTGGTATCGACGATTGTGAGAACGAACCAGATAATATGGACTGGCCTAGAGTATTCCAACCCCTTGTTCCCGAGTTTAAAGATGTTTCCTAGGCAGTTGAGGCATTTTGTTCTGATTAGGAGGAAAGTAGAAGGCATGGGTCATCGGGAACTGGTTTGGAGGAGGGACAACTTTTTGAAACAAAGGAGAACTTAGTCAGTGCAGTGAATTTGTGGCATATTAAGAACAAGCTGCAATATGTGGTGCACAGGTCGTGTCCTGAATACGTAACCCTAAAGTGCATACAAGAACCACAATGTAAGTGGTATCTGCGTGGGTCGCTGAAACAGAGGATAGGCCAATTTGAGATATCAGTTTTGAAAGGGCCACATACTTGTTCCACCACTATATTAGCAGAAGACCACCACCAACTGACCTCAAAATTTGTTGCAGATACAGTGCTCCCTATTGTGTCTGCTGATCTGAAGATCAACATTGCAGCAATTCGAGCAACAGTGAAAGAGCAGCACGGGTACAATATTTCGTATTTCAAAGTGTGGAAAGCTAAGCAACAAGTGTTTGATCAGTTGTTTGGCTCACATGAGGAAGCATTTTCGATGCTCCCTAAGCTGGTGACTGCATTGCAACATTCAAACCCTGGCACTGCTGTCAAATTACAGTTTAAGATATCAGTTTAAGAGAGAGCCGAAAGAACGATGGGTGCTTTCGTACGATGGTGGTTATCGTTATGGTAACATGACCACCAATATATCAGAAGTGTTCAACAGTGTGCTCAAGGGGGGACGAGCACTCCCGGTAACCGCCCTTGTGGAACTGGCATTTTATCGATGCAACAAATACTTCGTCAGTCGTAGGGATCTTGCTGGGGAGTATTTTTCACAGGGTTTGCTATGGCCACCCACAGTTCTCGCTAAAGTAGAGCATGCCACCATGAAATCAAGGATTCATATGGTGACGCTGTTTGATCGAATCACCTTACAGTTCCAAGTAACTACTCCTAGCCGTCAGACTGAATCGGGGGTTAGAAGGGCGATTAACAACACTGTAACGCTGACTGAATGGAGCTGCACTTGTGGTGCATGGCAACTATTTCATCGTCCATGCTCACATGTCATGGCATGTTGTACGGCATGTAAGGTCAACTTTGGACAGTATGTTGATCCGCTGTACAGCCTTACCATGTACGCAAACGCTTATACTCCATTGTTTCACCCCCTTCCTGATCAGTCTTTATGGCCGGAGTACACTGGGCGGGAGGTGGTTCCAGATCCTAGTAGGTGGAGAATGTGCAGAGGACGGCCGAGATCAACCAAGATACATAATGAAATGGACGCCAGGGAGGGTACATCCAAAAATAAGTTTAGCATATGTGGTTAGAGAGGACATAATAAAAAAAACATGTGTGAATAGACAGCGGTAGTTTTGCAATTAGATTCATAGATGTATCCCTTTCATTTTTATAAGCAACATATGTAATAAGTACTACCAATTGTAAATAGATGTAATAAATGTAATTTTATTACTGTATTGCAATCGATTGAATATTATAATGTTTTTAATTATATTTGTAGCTCATGTATTCTAGTAACTATTTTTAATTTTTGTACATATATGGCAAGAGGACGAAGACATGTTTCCAGTGATCGATATGCTGAGCAGAATTCCGGTCTAGATGACGACTCAGTGTTGCATCTTCCGGCTGACCATCGGTCGGAGGACATTTGGAATGGAACGGTATGCTAATAAACAATGGTTAGCTGTAAAAGATAATGTTTTCATTGTTCAAAAGTTGATTGACATGCTTGACGTTCCATGTTACAAGCCGACGATGAGATTAGGGGGAGGATACACCATCCCATAGCGCCTCATGGATTAGTACGACCTTATATCGTTTAATTGGAGTGATCCAAATAGTTCATATCCAAGTTGATAACGCCTTGATTACTGCCTTGGTGGAGAGGTGGAGGCGAGATACATTCCATTTACGTGTTGGTGAGATGACACCAACATTGCAAGGTGTAGTCGTCTTGCTAGGTCTACGTGTAATTGGCCAGGCAGTCATTGGTGGCACGGACTACGATTGGAGAAAACTCTGCCAGGTTTTACTGGGTGCAGATCCTATGAACCACTTGCGTGGCGGCATGATCAGGACGACATGGTTGAATGCAGTGGTAGCACAGGGACCCCTAGCTGACGCTAATGAGCAAGTGCTGTTGCAGCACACAAGATTTTACATCCTCCATTTGATTGATTGCGTGCTGTTTAGCAACAATACCCGTAGTTGGGCATCGCTCGGCTACCTACCATTACTTGAAACAATGGAGAGCTGTAGTCAGTACAGCTGGGGGTCTGCAGTGCTCGCCAACCTATATAGACAACTATGCTGATGTTGCATGCAGGGCGGCAGGCAGCTAGGCGGATGTGTTTTATTGCTCTAGGTACGGATTGCAATTCATGTTTAATTTCCTAATGTGTAGAATGATCCCAAATTGATCAATTTATCATATGCAGTTGTTGTCGTGGGAGCACTTACACATCGGTTGACCACTTGTCACCGCCCACCGTCACAATCAAGGTGCAGCTGGTGACCCTCTGCCACCATTGGGCACGCGGTAAGATTAAATAGTTCATTACTATGTTGCTTTGATGTACACTTAATATTATATAAGTATCTGAATATAATTCACTGCATATTTCATCAGTTGGAGTGTCGCCTTGACATTCCGCCAGTCTCCAAGGCACAGTCACTCCTTATACCGGGACCAACTCAATGTCCAAGAGCCTCATCAGGTATATACATGATGAATGCATATTTCTTTGTCGATTAATATTTATTGTAATGACCAAGTCATTTTATATGTTCCTAGGTTTATTGGATGCTGTACGTGCAATCCAGGTTGAACGCCTTGCCTGCGATTTGTGTCGAGGGTCGTCACATCTGGCGATATGAAGGGCCTTTGATATTCTTTGGCATAGTAGAATTACACCCCGCCGACAAAGTGCTGCGTCAGTTTGGATTGACGCAGCATATCCCAGATCTTATTGGCACTCTCAACACGTTACATAATTTGTCTCGTCATGGAAGGCACGACGAGAACTGGGTTGTCTACCACGATAACTGGATCCACGTGTGGGACTCACGGGAGCATCGTATCGCCCACGTGCGTGATCCACCGACATCGCCTAGAGTGTACATGGAATGGTACTTATCTATAACTAGGCGTGTCATCGCACGACGTGAAGTGCAAGTTCCACGCAACTCCGGGCTTGTTTATGAACCAAGTGGCAACCGTATTCTACGATTAGTAAGTACTTTGAAAACATTTGTCATGTTACTTCTTAGTCATTTTATTTTATTAACATATAAAAGTACTATGTACTAGGTCGATATTTTTAAACAGCAATGCTAGAAAGTGTGCTCAGGCGCTACGTAATAGTGCTCGCCACACTGTAGAATCTCTCTCCACCGATGTTCTTACTGGTTGTAGTAGCGCAATGGATGTTGTCAGTGAGGGACATGATTTCAGATATACTATGCAAGATGAAGGCATCGACTATCGTAATCTACGTGTTGAGCGAAGAAGTGGACGTGAACTTCCTTCACGGCACAGTTTTTTGTTTCAAACGGAGTCCACACCCTCAAGATATCGTGGTGAACCCAGTCGTAGATCCATGTCAAATTTTGATCAGTAAAATGTACATTTCTTTAAATTTAGTACTTAAATATCTTACATTTTATTAAATTATTGTAATTTATTACCCTTTTAGCAAAGTTTAATACATTTTTTATTAAAAATACAAAAGTAAAACATTATTATGTCAATGTAAGTATTTTAGCTAGAATCTAATAATTTTGTTGCCAAAAGGAGTTGATATAGATTTCAACAATATGCAAGTAACTTACATCAAATTTTGGTAATATTTATTTTATTTTAATTAAGTCAGGTGGGTGCTCAAGATAATAAAATGAAACGTGTACAATATCGAAGCTATAACAAGCACTACATAGAATTAAAGCAAATTACTTCCAAGACTTTATTGGGAGGACTATACCATCATTGATGATCACATATCATGTAAAAATTAAGCCTAGATACTAACATGGAAGATGGTATATATAGAGATTGTGCAAAAAGATTGAAAAAGAAGAAATGGTGTTTTTAGGATTAAGAATGGGGGAAGTGGAATAGGGTAAGAAGAAGTTAGGATTAGGGTTGAAGATGAAAGCGAACCAAAAAAAAAAGAGGGGTTGAAGATGCCAGGGGGTAGTGCACGACCTATGGGTAGGCGTGCACTGTTGCACGCCTTCCCATTGGTCGTACAGCAGGTTGCACGACCACTGGGAAGGCGTGCAACAATGCAACCCTTCCCGGAAGTCGTGCACCCTGGCTGCACGACTACCCCGTTGGCGTGCAACTCCGGGCGTTTTCTTATCCCCCATCCCAAATGGCGTGCACCCAAGAATGAACAGTAAAATATGATAGTTTGCTAAATATTTTAAAAGTTCTGATATTTTGCTAAAAATTTTTTTAAATTGTGATACTATGCTAAATTAGTCAAAATTGTTGTTACAGAGTAATAATAGGAACAAGGAACATACTCAGTGTTTCAAGGACTCCTGCCTACGTAGGGTCTGGGGGGCAGATGTACGCAACCTTCCCCCTTCAGGGTATTAACCTGAAGAGAGGCTGTTTCCCAGTGCCCCCAACCTGAGGGTGAGGATTTCCCAGGAGGTCACCCATCCTGGCACTACTCTCGCCTAAGTACGCTTAACTTCGGAGTTCTAATGGGATCCGGTGACGGCGTGTTGGTGCCCTCTTTGGTTACAGAATAATAATATGATTTATAAAATATATAATAATTAATTTAAAAATAATTTTATTATATGTTAATATATTAAAAAATAATTTATTTTTATTTTTTAATAAAAAATCATTTAACTTTAATTTCTTTACTAAAAAAATAATCTAACTCTATTTTATAACTAAAAAATAACTCAACTCTAACTTTTCTACCAAAAAATAACTCAACTCTGACTTTTCTACCAAAAAATAACCAAACTCTAAAATTAATTTTTAAAAAATTACTTAATTGATGGATAAGCATGCGTGTGGTATAACGCTTGGACAATATGTTTTTCTTCTATGTATTTTTGATTTGGCTTGATTTTTTTTCTCACCTAACCAAACTAAAAATATATTTTTCGATAATTGAGTACAACCCCACAAAAAGGCAACATCCTGGGGCAAAGAATAAGCAAAACAACCAAGGAATATAACCAGAGAACTAGGGCTGCGAATGAGTCAAGCCGAACCACAGCTTGATAAGCTTGGCTCGGCTCGTTAACGAAACGAAACCAACTCGATATTGGTCTCATTTATCTAATCAAGCTGCATATCTGTGCTCACTCAGCTCGTTTACTAAATGAAACAACCTATAGAGAACAAGCCAAACCAAAAATACATAGAAGAAAAATATAATATTGGAACATCACAGTTTAGTATTTTTTAAATCAAATTTTTAAAGTTGGGTTATTTTTAGATTAATTTTACAGTTTGGTTATTTTTTGGTAAAAAAAGTTATAGTTGAGTTTTTTTTTGGTTAGAAAATAGAGTTAAATTATTTTTTGGTATATTAACATATAGTTGGGTTACTTTTAAATTAATTGTTGTAAATATAAGAGCTATAAAATTATTTTGAAAATAATAATTTTGCTCTGATAATAATAATTTGGGTTATTTACGCCAATGGTCCCACTTGTTGTGTCAATTTAGTCCTTATACTTTTAATTGTATCATTTTGTCCTTCTACTATTTAAATTATGTCAATTTGGTCCTTTGATTAAAGTTTATACTAAGTTATTGATTAAATTTTTAATCATTAGGCTATTAATTAAGTCAAATTGAGTGAACGGGCAACTTTATAGTAAATTTCTTGTATCTAATATAATTGTACCATTAAAAATTACTTTATTAACTTAATTTAAATTTAATCATTGGACAAAATTGACATAATTTTAATAATAAATAAACTAAATTGACATAATAAGTAAAGTATAAGATGCAAATAATCCTAATAATTTTTCCTGTTACCGAGAGAGAAGGTGAATGGATTTACTTTTGCTTTTGATAAATTTGTTTTTGGGCTTTATAAAACCTTGTTGATTTTTTTCCGATAAATATCGGCGAAGCCGAAGAACAGACAGACAACTCGAAAAGACGAGGCCTATGCCACTCCGTAAATGGAAGGGGGAACAAAAAGGGAAACAAAAAAGCATCAAAACCAAAACACCCAAACCCGACAAAACAGACACTGAGCACATTCTACCCAAGACGCACACAAAACAAGCTCAGACCGGGAATCCAAAAGAAAAAGGACCAAATGACCAACGCGGGAAACCGAAGCAGGACTGAACCTCAACCACAAAACCAACCGCCTCATTTAGCCAGCAGATCTGCCACCATAGGTGGGTGGAAAACCATCGAAATTAAAACCAACTATTCTTCCTATGTCAATTGCCCGCTCCACTTGAAGGATCAACTCATCATACTCCACTTCCGAGATCTTGTCGTATCGATTCTCCCTATTCCATTTCTTCTTCTTCCCGGTTGCCTTTGAAGATTTTCCCCATTTCACCTCCTTCCCCTTTTTTCGTTTGCCTGATGTCTTGTTATTTTTCGGTGTACTTTTCCTAGGCGACATCTCCTTAAGAAATTTCTGAAACTCCCACTTTTCACTCTCTTTTTTTCTTATGCTTCAGCGCTTTTCTCTCCCTTTTTTGTCAATAGTCCTTTTCCTTTTCTCATCCTACCTCTATTGGGTCTCTCCATACAAGACTCTAACGTGTTCAAGGTAAAGGGCTTAAAACCTGGAGGAAACTCAGGTCCCGATGACACAGAATCATCTTCACTGGCGGGGTCACGAGTTACATTCTCAAGTTGCGATAGCTGAGTGTGAGGCTGATTTGAACTGGCTATGCTACTCTCCACCCATTGGAGCAAAGGACGCATATGTTGGTTTTCACGCATAACCTGAACTGGAATATGATCACCACGTTGTGACGACAGATGGAGAAAAGAAGCATGTGGCCAGCTGCATTTCATAGACCACCTACCAACATATTGACCTTCAATGTGGATAGAAAGCTGACCCCGTGACAGCTCAACTATGCTAGCTCCGTCATACACTGGCCTAATAGTGCGACTTCCATGATCCCCATCACCCATGACTTCTATCTTATGGGGAATGTTGAGTCAGGGTGGTAGGACGCACCAGGGAAGAGCATTGATATTCCCGGTGCGAACTCAATGACGAAGAGGTCTGTTCTCTCGCTAATCTGGTCGATGCAGCTAAAGCAACAGCACTAGGTGAGTAATCTGGAATCAGCTCTGTCCTACCCTCCTTGACCAGGACCAATCGGGTCACTCCATTAAAATGGACTTGCACCATTTGATGAATCAATGAAGGTGAGCATGTTTCGATGAGAAATCTGGCAGCATCAATGCATCTCATGGCTGACATCCTCGAGTCCACCCTGACAAACTTCCCCCATAATCTCGCGAGGTTAGAAAAGCATTCCTTAGTCCAACATTGGACAGGTAGTCCAAAAACCTCGATCCATACTCTTGTGCTACGTGAGCCAAGGATCTCGCCAGAGTATTTAGAAACCTCGCTGAATTTCCTAAGAAGAATCTCGCGATGAGGGCCGAGGTAGGACTCCACAGTCTCAGCGGAATCACAAACTAGGACGAAAGTGTTGATGCTTAACCCTTTAGGGATTAAACTGTGGAGGTCGTTCTCTGTGATAAAGGTGAGAATACTATCTAGACTCACCTCACCCGATGTGTGCGCAATAATAGACCGCTGAAGCCAATCCTCCGCATTCTCGTTGGTGTTTGAAACCACAATCCTTGGAATGTCAAAAATAAAAGCTTGATGATAAGAATAACCTAGGGTAATGATGTTATTTTTAGAGCAAAACTGTAATCTTGTGGCTCGTATTTGTTATACGTCATTTCATTGTTACGATACCAAAGAAGGCACCAACGCGCTGGCACCGGATCCTATTAGAATTTCAAAGTTAAGCGTGCCTAGGCGAGAGTAGTGCTAGGATGAGTGACCGCCTGGGAAGTCCTCACCCTTAGATTGAGGGTACTCGGAAACAGCCTCTCTTCAGGGTACCACCCTGAAGGGGGAAGGCTGCATACATTCATCCCTCCAGACCCTGCTTGTTATAGTTGTAGTCTCAAATATAACAATTCCATAAGAACAATGGAGCTTAAATTAAACAAATACCCTTAATTTTTTTAATTTTAGAGCTATTTATATCATCACTTAGTAATTTTATTTTCGATTATTTACACTAAAGGTTTATATACTTTGCCTATTATGTCTATTTAGTCCTTAAAGTAAAATATATATTAACTTGTTAATGAAACTTTAAATGGTTCGGCCATGGATTGAGTTTAAATTGAGTCAATTGGCAGATTTGAAGTAGGTTACTCACATCTAATGTGATTGTGCCGTTAAAAGTTAAGTCAGTAACTTAACTTAAATTTGACAATGGACCAAGTTAACACAATTAAAAGTAAAAGGACTGCATTCAGACAATGAGAAAAGTACGTGATATTTGGTGTCAATATTAACTAATGTCGATTTGTAGCTAAAATCATAACAACGAATTCACTCTTTTTAAACAATATCAGCCCATTCGTCGACACCCTCTTCATGTGAAAGTATACGTAAGTGGTAATTAAGGGTTCAAATTTTTGCTACAAATTAATGTTAACTTTATTGAAAGTGGTTGAAAATATTTCAATTGTATAAAGACTAAATTGATACAATAAGCAAATAACATGAAATAATCATGTAAGTAAACTTTAATTTTATAGCGTAATAGAAAGGATCCGGAGAACAGATTTGCTTTCGCTTAGTGGAAGAAGTATGAAATCAAAATACTCCCGTAACTTTTAATTCGTAAGGGAAAAAAAAAGGTTAGATTCGCTTTACTTTTAGTGGATTCGTTTTGTGGGCTTTAAAACTTTTGATAGTTATCCTTAAAACTGAAGAAATCAAATAGTACCCATCACGGTTTTGCCTCGGTATTTCAAAACAAATAAGGGAATAGAATATAACTTTAGGTCAAAAAGATTGGAGTTCGATTCTCCGCTTGAACCTCTCGCTGAGGAATTCTTAACTTAACTGACCCATATAGTGTGTGGGTCGTCGCATGAATCAGGATTTACCGGATAACCGGGTTTCTTGTTAGTCCCAAAAAAAAAAAAAAAAAAAAAAAAATCAAAGTGATTTTTTCGACTTTCAATATATACGGGATTATTACTTTATTAACTATCGGAATAGTAATTTTTTGAAATTAAAGTAATTTCTTTTACTTTTGATTTTATCAAATAATGATATCACATTAAACCTGATTTTTTTTTTTTTTTTTTTGGTTATTTATATCAAAGGTTTTCGTACTTTATTTATTGTATCAATTTATTTCTGTACTTTTAATTGCATCAATTTAGTTTTTGTATAATTGATATTGTGTTAATTTAGTCCTTAAAGTAAAATTTATTTAAATTCTTAATGAAATTTTTAATGGTTTGGCTACATGTTATGCTAATTGAGTCAACAGGTGAATTTATAATAGGTTACTTATATCTAACATGATTTTAGTGTTAAAAATTACGTCATTAATTTAACTTTAATTTCACTAAAAGATTAAGCTGACACAATATTAATTATAGATTGACTAAATTAAAATAATTAGAAGTATAAGGACTAAATTAACACAATAATAAAAGTACAGAGACTTTTCGTGTAAGTAACTCTTTTTTTCGATTCAATAGATAGTAAAAAGCAAGTGAAGATCATGTATGATGTTGCATGGAAGGTTTGGTTTATTTGGTAAAATCGAAGAGTCTAATTGATACAAACTAACAATTTGAAAGGTCCATTTCGAGGAAAATGAAAACCGAGGGTCTCTTTGATTTCGAGTAATGGCTTAGGAGGTATTAATGGTATTTTCATTTTTGAGTTTTCTAACGTGTGAAAAAAGGCACATGTTAAGGCACATTTATTTCATTTAATTTTATTACGTTGTTTTACTTTATCACTTAATTGTTATTGACAATTGAAGTTATAATTAATATATTAATTTTTTGGAAGATAATACATATATTTGTAAAATTATAATAATATTTTTGATATTATAAAAAAGTTACATTTTAAGCTTTTTAAATAAATAAATATATATATATATGGTGGCGTTCTTATGAGAGGGTGAGAGCGTAAGAGGGGCGAATCCTGACCCTTCATTATAATGGACGACCAATATTTGTTAGACATTTAAAAATAGTAATAATTTGCGACCAAGATTTATTAAGTGTTAAAAAAATAATTTCCTTCCCTTACCTTTTTTTCTTTCTGCCCCATGAAAGGGTATGGACAGCAAATTATTATTTTTTTAGTGTCTAATAAATTTTAGTCGTTCATTACAATAAAGGCTCAGAATTCGCCCCTCTTACGCTCTCACCCTCTACTAAGCCTCTAATATGAATGTCTAGGGTGACATTCTTATAAGAGGGTGAGAGCGTGAGAGAAGTCAATCATGGCCTTCTATTATAAGGGACAGCCAAAATTTATTGGATACTAAAAAAAAAATAATTTATGTCCCATAACCTTTCATGGAGTAAAAGGAAAGAAGGAATAAGAGAAAAAAATTATTATTATTATTTTTTTAATACTTAAAAAATCTTAATTGTCCATTACAATAAGGGCCATGATTAACAACGTCGCCTTACATATTTATATATGTATGGGCTTATCATGGAACAGGTTAGCAAACGTATTTAAAGGTTAGGCGTACTTGTCCTACTTCGATATTATTTTCTATTTTTTTATTCAAAAAATATTTTCTGGGAGGCGGTGATGGATAAATTAATAATTGGAAAATGTTTTATATTTATTAAATTATTTGAATAACTTTATAAATATGATTAGATTACAAAAATAATCTTATATAGTTTTTAAAGTATCAATTGTTAATATTAAGGAGTTTTTTGATTAAATATTGGGTTATTTATGCCAAAGGTCTCTATACTTTGCCTATTATGTTAATTTAGTACTTATACCTTTAATTGTGCCAATTTGGTCCCTGATTAATTCAAAATCTGTCAATTTAATCTTTTGATCAAATTTAAGTTATGTTAATGACGTAATTTTGAACGGTAAAATTATGTTAGATGCAATGCAAGTAACTTATAATAAATTCATCTGTTTACTCAATTTAATCCAATTCATGGCCGAACCATTAAAAATTTCATTAAAAACTTAACATAAAATTTTCTCTAAGGACCAAATTGACACATTTTGGATTGTATAGCAACTAAATTGACACAATTAAAAGTACAAGAACTAAATTGATATAATAGACAAAATATAGGGACCTTTAACATAAATAATCCGTAAATATTTATAATTTGTTGCATATGAAAGGCCTCGTTTGAAATTTTCGCATGAGGCCCCGAAAATGTAAAGACCGGCCTTGGCTACTGCTGCCTCTTTATTGTTGCTGTATTGTTTCATGTTTACTTCTTAGGATTGGGAGGCCCTTCGGAAACAGCTTCCCTTTTAGGGTAGCATCTGAAAAGATAAGGCTGCATACATCTCACTCTCCTCAGACTCTACATTAACGGGAGCCTTTTGAGGCACTGGATTTGTTGTTCTCGTTCTTCTTTTTGCTGCTTCCCAAGTAACATTAATAATTATTTTTTTATAAACTAAAATCTTTATATTATTTATATCTAAAAGTTTCCTGATTTACTTCACCCCAAAGGATGGCTGCATGGGTATTTACTACCTTAAAGTTTGATATAATAATTTTTCAGTTTATAAATATTATAAAATAATTTTTTAATCTAAAAGTTATATATATTTAATAAAATAGTTAAAATAACAGTGTAAAGGGATGTCAAATGTTGTTGTTATTTGTCGGTAAACCCACCATTTACTCAATATTTCTCTCATCCCAGAAAAGAGCCGCAATTTTGTGACACTAATAATAAAAAAGAGTGGAAGAGAGATATATTTTATACTCTTATACAGCATGTTTGGACTATTTTATTAAATTAATACAATTTCTTTAGTTTAAAATATGATTTCACAAATTTTATGGACTAAAAAATTAATACACTAAATCTTAAAGTACTGCTATATTTATCCAAATTTTTACTCAAATAAAAAAAAGAGAGAGAATTACGATATTTATTTTGTATATTCGGATAATATAAACTTCAAATATGTTTTAGAAAATATGTTACTCTTTATAATTTTAAAAATGTCATTTTTTCTATATATATCTATTTTATATATACAGATGATATAAACTTCAAATATGTTTTATAAAATATGTTACTCTTTACAATTTAAAAATATGTCAACTTTTGTATGTATATAAACTTCAAAATATATTTTATAAAAATATTAATCGGATTAAATTGAGTAAATAAGTGAATTTGTAGTAAGTTACTTTCATGTAACGTGATTGTGCCATTAAAAATTACGTCAATGACTTAATTTAACCAAAGGACCATATTGATACAATATAAATTGTAGAAGGACTAAAAATAACACAATTAAAAATAAAATGACTAAATTAACACAATAGAAAAAGTACAAGTACCTTTAATATAAATGACCCCTTTTCGTATGTATAAATATTATGCTTATCGTTGTCCAAAAAAAATATATATATATATTGTGCTCATCTATGATCTATGTCGACGTAAACGAATTTAGAACATACTCGATAGTTCGGGTTGGCTTGGTGGTTATTTCGTACCTCACTTCCGTTAAATTTCGAAGCTTATTAACCCTTTTTTTCCTCAAATTATTATTTCTGTTTAAAAACGTTACATTTCTAATCTCTATTTATACATGAAAAGTTTAGAACATTTTCGAATCAATTTCTTTTAATGTACAGGTGACAAAATTCTTGTCGTATAATTTTTTTGATTTTGCTTTTGATTCTATTTTAAAGAATAAGCATTATTCTCTAACTTCTTTTTAGATGCTTAAAATATATATATATATATTATGCTCATCTATGATCTATGTCGACGTAAACAGAACTTCAGGGGTGCTACCCAGTAAGGAGGTGGTTTCGAAAACAAAATCCTTTTCTCAAAAACCAAAAATAACGAACAAAAACAATCCAAGATTCCAGAATATGAAACTTACCAAACGAGATGGAAAACTTTGCAGGCTAGCAGCTCTTCAGTTGATACAAACATGCTCTTCATTCATCATCATCCAGTGGCTCACAATGCATATTGCTACACTTTTTGTTAATATAAGAGAACACCAAGATGAACACGCAAGCACCGGAACCCCTTAGAACTCTGAAGTTAAGTATGCTTGGGCGAGAGTAGTACTAAGATAGGTAACCTCCTGAAAAGTACTCATGTTGCATCCCTCAGGTTATGGGTTCTCGAAGCACCCCTGAAGGGGGAAGACTGCGTACATTCACACCCTCAAAACCCTGCTTAGGAGGGAGTCCTTGATGCACTGGAAATGTTGCTTTGCTTATAAGTAAGAAAACACCATGAGATGCAATGGTAGAACATAAAAATGGCAAGAAAGGCCCAAAATAATTATATAAAATGAAGAAAATACAAATCCCCAACATGCAACAGAAAACTTTGGCCCTCAAGAAAGGTCCCAGTTTGACGCACCAAAGGCATATTCTTAAAACCAAAAGTATATTTTAGCAAACATTAAGACACCACTCATTAACAAATAACAAGAAACTTAATAAGATCATTTCCGATAATCAGTAGCGACAACCTGTCAAAACACCAAACCTTTCAAATTCTCATCAAATGAGATCGGCCACGTTCGCAGGGAGCTCCTCGATCACAACGTTGTAGAACTTCTGTATGTCGTAGAGCATTCTCTGGTCATCCAGGGTGACGAAGTTGATCGCGACACCCTTTCTTCCGAATCGTCCACTTCGACCAATACGGTGAAGGTAGTTCTCGGGTTGTGTCGGCAGGTCATAGTTTATGACAAGGGAAACTTGTTGAACGTCGATACCACGAGCCAAAAGGTCAGTGGTGATTAGGACTCGGGACGAGCCGGATCGGAACTCACGCATGATGATGTCACGGGTGTTCTGGTCCATGTCACCGTGGGTTGCTGAGACCGTGTGGTCCCGGCCCCTCATCTTGTCAGTGAGCCAGTCGACCTTGCGGCGTGTGTTGACGAAGATGACACTCTGAGTGATGGCAAGTGTCTCATAGAGATCACATAGAGTTTCGAGCTTCCATTCTTCCTTCTCAACGTTGACGTAGAACTGCTTGATACCCTCGAGGGTCAGCTCATCACGCTTCACAAGGATTCTCACGGGCTTGTTCATGAACTTCCGGGTGATCTCGAGAGCTTCGGGTGGCATGGTAGCGGAAAATACGCCAACCTGGATTTTTGGTGGGAGTAGCTGGAAGATATCATAGATCTGCAAGAAGAAGCAAATCGGTTTGAAGTTAAAGCAAGATGAAAGAAAGAATAACAAAGAGATGATACTTAATATTCAACGCGTGTGCAAGTTCCTTATTCCACTTGTATAGATGATCGACGAAGTTACATAAATTTCATTCATCTTCACATACAAGAAGCCAGCATTTGTGTCTACGACAACTTCACAGATGGCTAACTCTTCCTGGAAATCTGTTAGTGTTGTTTGGCACATGAACTTGTATTTGGACTGTAGAAATGTAATTGCAATTACAACTCTTATGGAATTGGAATTAGAATGGGACTCAAATTCCGTTATTTGGATGAGCAAAGTAATCACGAATAGCTAATTATTCAAATCATTTTGGATTTCGGGTCAATCGGGTTGGATCGTTCCAAGTGTGGGGTTAACTAGGGCTATATTTCGTGGATCCGGTCATTTTGGGTTTGATTTATCCCGGATTTTGGGTGATTTAGGTTGGGCATTTTTGGACTCAGGTTAGCAAAAGTTAGGTTCGAGTTGATCGGGTCATTTTGAGCTCAAGACATCTTGGATTTGCATCAATCGGGTTGCGGCATTTCAAATTTTGGGTTATCTCAGGTCATGTCAAATTTAGGTCAATACCGAGTTGGATTAGGTCGTCTTTCAGTTTGAGTCATCTCTGAAAGTCATAAAGAGATCAAGAATACAAGGTCAGTGGCGATACCTGGTCCTTGAAACCTCTAGAAAGCATTTCATCAGCTTCATCCAACACAAACATCCTAATATGATCAGGGAAAAGCGACTTCCTCCTCAACATGTCAAAGACTCGACCAGGAGTGCCGACAACAACGTGAACACCACTTTGAAGAATGCGCTGATCCTCACGCACACTTGTTCCACCCACACAAGCATGGACCTTGACGCCGAGGTAGTCGCCAAGAGCTCGCATGACCTTTTCAATCTGCTGTGCAAGTTCTCGGGTAGGCGCTAACACCAACGCTTGGCATTGGACGAGGCTGTAATCGAGCTGCTGCAAGATTCCAGAGCAAAATGTTGCGGTCTTCCCAGTTCCCGATTGTGCCTGCTGGATGACGTCAAGGCCTTTGCAAAATGGAACGATACCTCTCTGCTGAATAGCAGAAGGCTTCTCGAAACCTGAGGAAAATTGAAGAGTTCTGTAAGCAACAATCTCATTCTTTTGCACTTTAGGGCCTGTTCAACATCATATTCTATTTACAATTTTTGGTTTTTCAGAAAACAAAAACTAGGTTCTAAAAACTTTTTTTCTGGATGTTCGTTTTCTAATTTATTTCATACAAACTAGGAAAGATTTGGAAAATAAAATCAAAAACCATAAACAATCATCGCCAAAATCTAGTTTAGAGTTTCTTAAAAAACCAAAAACTACAAACATAAAACGATACCAAAAATGCCCTTAATGACTCAGGATCCATGTGGCTGACGCCAGCTTGGGTTAATGCTTATTTTGGTTTGTTTCAGGTTGGTTAACTCAGCAAAGTTCTCATGTTCTAGCAAAGACAACGGATGGTGCACCGTGATTACAGCGTGTTTAATCAACACCAGCAGTGGATAGCACATACTGATACCCGATCACAGAAGAACGTTCTGGAAAACAATTACTACATAGAAAATGTGACGATTGACAATTATTACCATAGGCATAAATTCCTCTAAGAAGGTTCTCTTGCAAACCCATGGCATCAAAACTCTCATAAACCTCATCATAAGATGTGAAAAAATCATCTCCATCAGTTGAGAGTCTGAAAAAGGCAAATTGCATTTATCAAGAGCAAAATCTCATGACACAAACAAAGAGACAAAGAAGAAAAAAGAAGACGGACTAACACAATCAAATGATGAGATGTACTTACATTTCATTCATTTTCGCGTCATATTGACGAGTGTCGTACTGTGAACCTTCTGAAGCGACACCTGCCATGCTATAGACACCCAAGAATGTGAGAGACCACAAAACGTAAAGTTAGGTAATAAACAATCAAATTGCCCAACATCAAAGTCAATCCATAATATCTCAAAAGATATATCTGCATTTCACAATGTTAAGGAAACAAAACATAAAAACAATGAAAAATATAACAAGAAAAACAAAACAAAACACAAGATCTACATGGTTCGGCTAGTTGTTCCTATGTGCACAGAGTTACAGAATTTTCAATACTTTTGGGAAGCCCACAACAACTACCACCACCCAGTGCATCGGAGAGGCTCCCACCATGAGAAGGTCTTAGGAGGTAAGATGAACGCAACCATACCCCTATAGAGTGCAACCCTAAAGGGATTTTTTTGGAAAATTATTAAGAGAATTCATCTTTTCTCACAAATGCCTTGCAAACATACACAACAGTATATAAAGGCCACAAAAGAACCTAGTACTGTATACCTAGCAAACACACATAGTGGGCATGGGCCCAGATACAGCTGAAAAGCTGAAGCCCAACAGAAAAATGGTCAAGGCATACTCATCAAAAGCCAATCAAACATGGGAAATAGAGGGAAAGAAAAGGAAAGAAGAACTACAATTTACAACAAGCAACAATTGGAGCCTTCACTTTCTGGACAATGTATCAGAAGAGCCAAACTTGCAGACCAATGAGATAGGTATACAAGCATTAACTTCTGCCTCAGTGTACGGAGAAGATATATTCAAAGGGCAGGTAGCCATCCGGTATCTGGAGAAGTCCTCCAACAACAGACACCACTTATCCCTCTTCTCCGAAAATTGCATGTTCAGTTGGTCATTAGCACACCGCAGAGCATGATGTAGTGATAGAAGATCAAAACCCAATACAAAATCATCAAAATAGCACCAGAAATTATAAAAACATGAAAGCCCCAACTGGGATGACCCAAAAAACAACTTAAGCAAAACATTCTAAGGCATGCCCCTAGTAGTAGAAATCAAAGATACAAAGATTTTAAAGAAAGCGGCTTAAAAATCTTTGCTTCAGAATTCCATCACACAATATACATACATAATTTCATTGTAGAATTCACCGAGCCTCAGATCAGACCCACAAAATTGGCACATGTGAAGTCCACATATAAGCCAAGTGGGGTTCTATAGGTAAAGTAACTCAATAGACTTATATGTTTATCTCTTCTCTCGTTCAATCAGTTGTGGGATTTCTTCGACTCGTGTGTGGAGTACTTACCAAAAGGACACAACCAGTTAATCATATCACTTGATAAAAGCCGCTTCTTCTGACTGACACATTTATATCTCATTATAACTGAACCAAACCTATTCATCAACCACCTCGATAAAGTCAAAAAACAATCAATAACCGAATCACCACATATTTAATAAATGAGCGTCGTATTGCGTATCAAATCTAGAACCTTAAGCCTCTGTACAAAATAAGGTGAAAAACCAAAAAAGTCACGTCTTTTACACAAAAAAGTCTACCTATCACTCCCGATAAGATCAATACGTCAATCAATCAACTACTAGAGTCCCTTTGGTACTGTTATCTGTTCGTCGTTTTTTTGCCATTGAAAAATTAAAAATCAAGTTTTAAAACCAGTTTTTCCAGTTTTCGATTTTCCGTTTTCAGTTCATAGTCAAACCATTAGAAAAAGGGCAAATATTATTACCAGAGCAACACCTTATTTTCAAAACCGTTTGTATTATTATTTTTGTAAATTATATCATTGCTCTAACAATAACAACTTCCTAAAAAACTAAAAACAAGTAACTGGAAAACAAAAAAAATCGTTTCAAAATATGATCTTTTAGTTACTAAACAACTAAAACCTACATACAGAAAACAATACTAAGCAACGTAACAAAATGAATCCAAACCAATCAATATATCAAACAATCAATCACAAAAAGCACCGATCAATAACACAAACTACAAAACACACAAATCAAACCACAAAATCAAAACAGACGATTCAAAAACCGATCAAATCGAATTGAAATCGAGAGAAAAGAAAGATGATCGAACCTGAAGAAGAAGTGATGATTAAGATCTCGAAGCTAGGGTTTCGACGGTTACTGGAGTGCAGCTTTTGTGTGTTCTCTTACTCCTCGGATCTACGCCGCGGAGTAACAGAGAGAGAGACAGTGAGGAGAGAGAGAGAGAGAAGACAAGCTGCGGAATGCGAAGACTATGAATGCGCGAAGGGATTTTGTGGGCGTTGCCCTAGTTTTCTTTTGTTTCCCTTTTTGCCCTTCTTCTTTTCTCTTTTTTACTTTCATGTCCTCCTTTTTTATAAAGCAGATAATAAGATACCAACATGCTGTCACCGAATCTTATTAAAACTCTGAAATTAAGTGTACTTGGACGAGAGCAGTACCAAGATGGATGGCCTCCTGAGAAGTCCTTACCCTAGGGTTTGAGGCACTCGGAAATAACCTCTCTTCAGGGATATATCCTAAGGGGAAAGTTGCGTACATCCGCCCCAAACCCTGCTTAGGCAGGAGCCCTTGAGACACTGGGTATATTATTTTTGATTTTTATTTAAGGCCTGTTTGAAATTGCTGTGAAAAATTTACTTATTTCAAAAGTATTTTCTGTAAAAGCACTCATGTAAGAATTGTTATTTTGAAGAAGCAGTTTGTGTTTGACTCAACTAGTCAGAAACACTTATTTTATTATTATTAATATTTTGTTAGTGTTTAAGAAAAGCGTTTTTTTTCTGTTTAATTACCAAAAAGGACATAGGCAAAATGCTTTAATAATTAATAGTGTTTGGATGCAGAATTAATTTTAAACAAATTTGTTAATATATATGAATCATTTTAGGTTTTAAATTTTTATCAAATAATAATAAATTGTAAACTAAAAATTAATATTTTTATTTATTTTATTCATAGTTCAGTATTATTTCTTAAAAACTTAAAAACCTAAAATGATTATTGTTGTTTATTGTTGTTGTTGTTGTTGTTGTTGTTGTTATTATTATTATTATTATTATTGTTGTTGTTGTTATTATGTTGTATTATGAAAGAAAATAAATGTAATACAACTAATATAATGAACTCGTATACTTCAAACTTGTATATGGATAGCATAGGTAATGTGGTTTTGAAAGATAATATTTGTGTAAGGGTATGATGTAATTTTAATCTTTTCTGTAGGGGTATTTTTATCCTAAAAAGTTTAAGTCTGTTTAAAAGTAGAAAACAGCTTCGACTTTGAATAAAAAGCATTTTTTGATGCTTGCTAAATACCCTCCAGATTCCAAAAAAATGTTCTTTCTAAAAAAAAAGGCACTTATTTCTTCAGAATAAGTAATCCCAAGCAAGCCCTTATTCTTGTATTTTTTAATGAAAATCACAAATTTTAGGTGCGTTTAAAAAAAAATACTTAAATTTTTTAACTTTTCAATGTTACATCTAAACTTTTTAAAAAATTTTTAATGTTACGTCTTAATCTTAATGCCGTTAATATCTATTAATTTTTGCTAACATGGTTTTTAAAAAAAAGAGAGAAAATAATTTTAAAATTTTAAATTTAATATAAAAATCTATTAGGGTATTTTATATTTAAAAATTATTTTAGATATTAAAAAAATTGTAAATATTTTTAAAAATAATTTTTATATTTTAAATAATATGTTTTAAATGCCACGTCTGTTAAAGAGTAAGAGATGTTAATAGCATTGATATTAAGGTCTGACATTGAAATTTTTTGCAAAGTTTAGATGTGACATCGAAAACTTAGAAAATATAAGTGTTTATCAAACAGCACCTAAAATTTACATGATTTTTGATTAAAAAAAAAACCTTTAGTTTTTTAGTATCTGACATTTATAGAACAATAGAAAAATCTATGATCTTTTCGATTTAATTTTTAGGACTTTAGGTTTTTTATGTGTTGGAAATTAGGTATCCTTTCCCACGAAACCCAATGTCAGATACCTGAAAAGACAAAACTGTCTTGACAAAAACAATGTCGCATTGAAGTACGATGGTTTAGAGAAGACAACGACTTAGACTACAGTAGATTTAGAGAATATGATGATAGGGAGTTTTTCAAATGGATTTAGAGCATTGTCACTTTACTGGAAAATGCTTCAAAATATAATCATGGCGACAAACTTTAGTGTTAAACTTCTACAACGCTATTTTCTGTCGGGCAATTTGTCTTTCAAACATCCAACATTGGGTTTCACCCAAGATGGTAAGTAATGAAAATTATTATTGTCCGGACAAAAATTGGACTTTTTTAGCAAACTATCACAAATTTTAAAAAAATTTAGCAAAATATCACATTTTTGAAAATATTTAGCAAAGTATCACAGACAGTGGTTGCACGACGTACGGGACATCATGTAGCAGTGTTGCACGACGTCCCATACGTCGTGCAACAGTGCCCAATTTTTTTTTTCAGTTTTACATCTTTAAAATTTTAAAAAAATTAATAAAATTTCTTTTTAATTTAAATTATTTTAATTTTATAATTTGAATCACTAAATACATATACATTTTAAATTAAAAGGTATATGTATATTATTATTTGAACTATTAATAAGGAATATATAAATGAGGGACACATTTAAATGAAGAGATAGAGATATGTATATTATTATTTAAACTATCTCATACAGGAACTATGGTATTATAATACTATTAATAAGGAGGATATAAATGAGAGATATATTTAAATGAAGAGAAGTTAATGTTTCTAATAAAAAATCACGAGTTTACCCATTTGTACATTATTATTTGAACTATTTTATTAGATATATGTAACTCAAAAACTAAAAAATCATATCATATAGTTTATAAAATATATTTTAAAAATTCATATATATTAGTTTTTGAGTTACATATATCTAATAAAATAGTTCAAATAATAATATACAAATGCATAAACTCGTGATTATTTTTATTGGAAACATGAACATCTCTTCATTTAAATGTGCTCCTCATTTATATCCTCCTTATTAATAGTATTATAATACAATAATTCATATATGAGATAGTTTAAATAATAATATACATATCACCATCTTCTCATTTAAATGTGTCCCTCATTTATATCTTCCTTATTAATAAGTCAAATAATAATATACATATACCTTTTAATTTAAAATATATATGTATTTAGTGATTTAAATTATAAAATTAAAAATTAAAAAATTTTTCAATTTTAAAGACGTAAAACTAAAAAAAAAAAAAAAAAAACTGGGCACTATTGCACGACGTACGGGACGTCGTGCAACCACTATGCTACAGTAAACTGTGATAGTTTGCTAAATATTTTCAAAAATATGATATTTTGCTAATTTTTTTTAAAATTTGTGATAATTTGCTAAAAAAGTCCAAAAATTGTTACTACCAAAGTAATAACGTGACTTACAAAAAATAAAAGTTACAAAATTGTCTTAGAAATAATGAATGGCAATAATAATTTTGCACAAGTAACAACATTACCCTACTTAATTATAATACATACAAAATTTAAGATATCAAATTTTTTTTTTATCAAAAGATAACAAAAAAATAAATCAAAAGGATTATGGACATTTTTATTATTTGCACAAATATTAAGTTACTAAAAAGCAAATATACAGATAGAGGTGGCCACGGGCCGGTTTTGGGCCCAACCAAGAACTGGGCCGGGCCAGGCTTAGGCAGTTTTTTTTAAAAATATAATATACATATATATATATATATAATACAATTATAATAGTGCCTTATAAAATTATAAATAAATTTTATAAAATAAAATATATTATAACTTGTTAAAAAATATAACTATAATAATATAATAATACGTTATAAAATTATAAATATATTTTATAAAATTAAATATATTATAATTTATTAAAAAATATAATTATAACAATATAAAAATAAAAAACAACCATAGAATACGCTATAAAGCCCAAACGGACACTAAATATTGGGGGCAAAAGCCCCCAGTGGATAGGGCCATGGCCCATGCCCATAAATATTAGGATTTTTTACACCAAAGGTCTATATACTTTGTCTTATGTTTCAATTTAGTTATTGTACTTTTAATTATGTCAATTTAGTCCTTGTAATTTTGATTGTGTTAATTTCGTCCTTCTACTAACTTATATTGTCTCAATTTGGTCCATAGAGTAAATTTATATTAAGTCATTGATAAAATTTTTAATGGATCATCTACGAGTTAGGTTAAATTGAGTCAATGGATGGATGTATAGTGGATTACTTGCATATAACACGCTTGTGCCGTTAAAAATATGTGTGTGTGTGTGTGTATAAGTATGTACATATGTAATCTCAGGTTAGGGGTCATCGAAAACAACCTCTCGTTAGGGTAAGGCTAGGCACATGCCACCCCTTCCAGACCCAGCTTATGTGGAAGCTTTTGAGACAATGGGTCTGTTGTTTTTGTGGTATGTATGTAATAAACATTATACCGATGTTTTTATAACACGATAGTATCTTCAAGCATTCAAGTAACCAAGTTAAACTTAAGTTGCAGTTGGCATTTAGTGAATTTTTGTTGAAATTGAGCCACTTTCACAATATTCGAGTTTTTTTTTCCCCGATAATTAGCGACAAGGTCGCAATACAAAATAGGCCACTTGACCAAAGCAAGGCCTAGGACACCCATACAAAAACAAGGACCATAAAAGAACAAGCACAAACAATAGGTAAAAAAAAAAAAAAAAAAAAAAAAAAAAAGAAAACAAGAAAATTCAAGTAATTATTTGAATTTAGATCTTGGTAACCTGGTTTAGTAAACTCTTTTCGCACACACCTAAGTAACAGTTAGACGCGTGTTCAATATTTTGAATTAGTTTACCTTTCTATTATATCGGTAAAGAGAAGAAGCGTTAGAAGAGCCTTTTAGAGATAGTCCTACGTGACACATAAACACACACAATAGAGCCTAGATTTTTTTTTCCGATAATTATCGGCATAGTCGTAGTACATACAGGCAACTCGACAAGGCGAGCCCTTAGCCACCTCGTAAACGGTAGTTGGTACAAAAAAGAAGCCAGTACAAACAGGAAAAAGCATAAACTAAAAATACGTACCAAAACAACACAAGACCGGGAAAACAATACACAAACAGGCAAAGACCAAAACTAACAGGGCAACAGACGAAGCCGAAGCAGAGACACACAGAGACACCTCACAGAAGACGAACAAATACCTCGAAGAGGGTGGAGGACAGGAGAGGAAAATCCCCCCTCCCCCACGATGCAAACAAGGTACCAGGCAGGAGATTGTCGAGCCTAGATATGAGTCCAGCAACAAGGAACACTAGCCCACATCAAGGGTGTGATGTTCACACTTCATCGCCCGATCAACAGTCATATTTGCCATTGTAAAACAATGGTCGAAATTATATTTCTTATTGCTTCTTTTATCATCAAGTTATCCCGAACAATATTCCAAACCAGTCACAGAATCTTGAAATTGGGTTAATAATTGTCAGATCTACCAAAGAATCATATCAGAAGCCAATCAACTACAACAAATTTGATCAAAATGACATTCACGTCTTTAGAATCAAACCAACACCACAAAATGGGAGAATCTCAGCTAATTTTCAACCAAAAATTAAATAAAATTACAACCCGAAATCACAAAAGATGAAAAAAAAAAAAAAAAACACACCCTCAAGATCTAAAAGCTTGAATTTCGTTGTCACCACGGAAAAGGGTAAATTACATATTAGTACTCCAAAGTTTAGTTTATTAAATTTTTAGTCTACAAATTTTATGAAATAATTTTTTAGTCCAAAAAAGTTGCATGAATTTAATAGAATAATCCAAACAGCGTGGGTGCAAAACAAGCTTTGCTTTCATTATTTCATATCGTTGTTCGGACTATTTTATTAAATATATATAAATTTTTTGAATTAAAAAATTATTTTACAAAATTTGTTGACTAAACAATTAATACACTAAATCTCGGAATACTAATATGTAATTTATCACAAAAAAAAAGCAGGCAATTTGCAAAGCCATGCATATAAATTATATAAGTGTGGAAGCATTCTCCTTCAGCCTCCATATACATAATAAACATATAAAAGACGAGGGACAAATTTGCATTTTAATGTACAACAAATTCCGATGAAACCCGGTACAATAAGTTCTTTACCTGTTTGGCATCATTTTCTATTTGCAGTTCTGGGTCTTTTAGAAACTAAAAACAAGGTTTAAAAACGAGTGTATCTAGTTGTGATTTTCAGTTTTCAGTTTTCACTCTAAAGCATGAAAGACTAAAAACGAGAAACCAAAAACCAGGAAAAAAAGGTTCCTAAAAACCAAAAGCCGCAAATAGAGTGTTACCAAACAGGACCTTAGAATTCACTGGTGTTCATTAAGCGCGGAAGAAATCCAATCTGCGATGGTTGTTTGAGCTTCCATCTGCGTCGCTGGAGAAAGAGAGATGGGGGTGATAGCAACCTAACGAATCAAAGTTAATACAGGACATTAGAAGCGAGTCACCTATTTGCGTTGGGGATTTTTCTTTCTTCCAGAAGGTATAACATTGTTCTAAACAGCGACAAAATATAGCTTCCAATTTGAGACTTTCCACCCGAGCCATCAAATTTTAGGACTCGATCCATCAAGTCATTCAATCGGTTGAATGGACATTCGGAAAATCGAACAATCTTTGTCAATACTTACCCACGAGACGAATGATTCAATTTGATCAAAAGCCTGACTCAAGCATAAGAGTCAGACACGAATATATATCAAAAGGTCAAACTCGGCTATTTTCTTCAAGCTAGTTTTATGTTTGCAATATCATTTTATGTTCGCAGTTTTTGATTGTTGAAAAACTAAAAAATAGGATGTGGATACAACTTTTTCTAGTTTATGGTTTTTGTTTTTAATCTTTTCCCTAGTTTGAGAATTGAAATAAGGAAAAAATCGTTTTCTAAATCTAGTTTTTAGTTTCTCAAAAATAAAGTACTGCAGACAAAAAATGATAATAGATAAGTCCTTTGTTTTTATTATTTATATTCGGTCCTAAGTTTTTCTATATTTTTGGTCTATTTTGGAGTTTTCAACTGCATACCAGCGTTCAATCATCCTTATCCAAAACGGGTAATTCAGAACAAAATGAACAATTGAATAAAACCAGGAAATTGTCTCAACTTACAAATCCATTTTCAAGAGCTTTAATGTCCACATCCTCTTCAGTATCGCCGTGGTCCTCGCGAAGAAACTGTCATTAGAGAGGCAAAAGCAAGGATAATTACAACGTATATTGTAACATATAAAATATAAAGAACTCACATATTAGTTAATATTATAATATAAAGTGAATTATTTAAGGCATGCATATGGATACCTCTTTTGCTAAAAAGGGTACACTGATTAAAACTTGTTTTGAACCCCTAAAATCTTGAGACAAGCCCCGGAAGGTGAATTACCTTTACAATGAATAATATGAATATAGTGCTATATGCAATGGCAAATGACAAGTGCCACGGGAGTCTTTGAGACACTAGGTTTGTTGTTGTTGAGAAACTTAAAACTAGATTTTAGAGACCATTTGTACTGACTATTGGTTCTTCATTTTCAGTTTATTCCTATTTCGAACGAATGTGAAAAACAGCAAGTCAAAAATGAGGGAAAAAGAGTTTTCAAAACTTGGTTTTACTTTCTTAAACACCAAAAAGTACAAACAAAAAACGAAATCAAACGAGACCATCATACATTCATATGCTTTTTCTGAGTCCTGCAAATGTTTTTCCGTATTTATGGTCTCAGAATTTTGCTAAATGACAAGCAGACAAACAATTTACTCTTCGTTTGGCTCAACAGAAATGTTTTTCTTAGGGAAAATTTATATTAAAAAAATTTTTCAATCAGAAAATTTTTTTTCTTAAAATATTTTATCCTTCTAACTAAAGAAAATGGTTTCGTCTACAAATTCATATGTGGTTCACCGCTTAGCAAAGTTGAGGTTAAAATGAAGCACAAGAAATGAGGTTACAACGAAAAAAGCTTTCCCCCATTGAGGGGAAATCAATCTCCCCTCTACGCTATGGAAGGAAAAGTTCTCCACAATTGTGCTTGTTATGAAGTCATGCAAAAAACAATATAACTGAAATAGAAAATATTTTCCGTCAAAACAAATAGGGTCTTCGTATTAGATATCTTCGAGCGCTTTGATAATGTTTACGTGAAACTCCAGAAGACCCGAAGAAGATTCCAGAATTTTATGATCCACTGTCCACACTACTAGCTGGAGGGAAAATATTCTGAGCTACTATGGAGCAGTTACTTACTTGCATGGTCCCTCGTGTTTGTGAGTTTGTTCAAATTGATCTCTTATGCTTTATTTCGTTTAAAATAGCACCTCACGATTTATTTCATGACAAAATCAATCTCAAATAAGTTATCTACTCTACTTATTTGGGGACTGTCAATGTCACAAAAATAAAGTACAAGGGACTATTTTAACAAAATAACTGTTTTAAACAAAATCAAACATGAAAGACCAGTTTAAACAAACTCACAAATATAAGGGACTATGTAAGTAAATAACTCACTACTATACGGATTGTTTCTTTCATAGTATTACATTACAGGGAGTTCAATAAGTTATAATTAGATATTTCAAGTGTTTACGACACACGATTCGACAATGAGGCTCGGTCGAGTGGTAAAACACTATCAAGATTGAAGCCCCAAGACAACAGGTCTTGGGTTCAAACGCCCGGCCCACTTAGTTACAGAATAACATCAGATATGATTCTGGATAACAAGTCGGAAATGAAGTTTCACTGACCTCTAATCGGAAGTACTTCTTTGCTGTCCGGTCAGAGTCAGGTTTCCCCGCAGCCCCAACTGATTCAACCTCCACATTCTTCCTCTGGGTTGTCAAACGACGAGCTGCGCCCTGACAGACATAATGCGGAGATAACGGCAATGAATTTCGATACAACACAATATCCTTTGCTGGGAAGGGGAGAAAAGTGCATAATGAATTACTCATGTTCGAAATTGATTACGACTTATTCGTGTTCGTTTTGGAGGCCCTATAGCTTGTTGAAACAAGTTTGAGCAGGCTTGATAAATTTAACGAGCCAAGATTGGACATGGGGGACCTCAACTCATTAATCTTAGCAAACAATTTGATACAGACTCGATAAGAGCTCATTAAGGGCTTGTTAACAGTTGGTTTTAGCTCAAAAATGGTTCGATAATGGCTCGATAGTAACTCGGATAGCTCAACTCAGTAGCAAACTCGACATATAGTAAGTTCAATTCGATAACGAGCTAGAATCGGCTCGATTAGACAAACGAGTCGAGTATAGAACACACTAATTTCTTATTGAACAAAGTTCGAATAAAGGTTCAAAAGCTCCGTAAGCCTTACCGAGCTAGAATTCGAACAAGGGGTGCTCGACTCTATCAGCTCGTTTACAACCCTATGCACATAGAAAAACAAGTAACAGTACAAATATAGAATCTACGAAGAGCTACTCACAGCAGCCGAGGCATCTCGACTAAGTTGCGCGAGTTGAATACCAAGACTCTGATGATTTGACATGAACCCTGTTGATGGATGTCTCTTAGCTGATACAGCTTGCCAATTTGGAGTCGAACGCCACAAACTTTGCTTTGTCAGCTTGAATCCCTAAAAAAAAAGGTGAAGGGCATATAGAATTATTTCGTATATTGCGCAGCAGACACAAGCGAAGGCCCCTTCTTTAGTATCGCTCATAAGCCAAGAAATAGAAGGGACAAAAAAGTGTCAAGGGAGAAGACCCTAGGTCGATTTTTTAAAGTCTCAGTATAAACTACTCATGTAAATGTTCATTGGACTTGAAACATTGATAATGCACAAGTCAATCACGTACCCTTTTATTGGATTAAAGTAGCATCATAAGTGGGAGCTATTAGAGTTTAAACTCGGCCTTTCGGTTATAAAGGCTGTAATACCGTTTCAAGCAGTGGCGTATCCAGAATTTTATTCTGTTGGGGACAATGGTAAGAATAAACGACAAACGACAAACTTAATATTATATTCAAATTTACATTAAAATGGCATATACCAACAAATGGAAAGTAGAAACAAAGACTCATAAAACATGATGGTCAAAAAGAATAATGCAAAACTTATAATACAATCCGCATAAAATCACAAAACATTTTCCATCTTAGTAGGAGCAATAGGCAGAGAGATTTAAGGAGGTTGAGACAAATCACCGAGTACAATCCTATTTTTACTAAGACAAGTGGTGAAAATCAATATTACTCATTACGTATATCTGAGCCAATAATGTCAAGGAACCAACAATCTGGAAAACTTAGGCCATTAAGTTTTAAGGCTCAAGAATGACTTTTAAACTCTGATAGAATCCACACACAATCGTAATATTTCCACTGTCCAAAAGCGGGCTGGCATTCGTCTCTCAACGTGTTTTGCACTTAAAAAACATCATTATTATAAAGATATTAAACAAAAGAAATCTTTTCATGGTTTTCGGAAAAACAAACCTTGTTCACAGAGGGTGACGTAGGGATTTCGATATTCAGTGAGCAGCCTTTAGGGAACACGCCTTTCTGTATGTCCCTAGCAGCAGCATTTATGATGGGTATCAAGACTGCAACTGCATCCTTGAAGTCACTCTCCTGACTTTCATTCTTCTTCCTGAATGCATATCATAAGTTTATACTCTTTGCATGATTATAAATTGATTGGAAAAATATATTACCAAAATGGAATAATCAACTCACCAGTTTAATGATATTGAAATGGATGGTACGCCACTTATTAACGCCTCTCTTGCTCCAGCAACAACTCCCGAATAAAATCTGTTACATTTGGATGCTTTATTGAGTATTTACCTAACAACTTAGAGCTTATTTGGTAACGTTTTATGTTCGTAGTTTCTGGATTTTGAGAAATTAAAAAACATGTTGGGAACAATCCCTTCAGGATGCCATCCTATAGGGGTAAGGTTGGATACATTTCACCCTCCCCAAACCCTACCTTTGTAAGAGCCTTTTGATGCACTGAGTTTGTTGTTGTGTTGGAAACTCTTTTTTCTAATTCTTTATTTCTCGTATTTTTCCCCCTCTTATTTTGAGTAAAAATTGGAAGTAGAAAACCCAAAACCCGAAATGATTGTTTTCAAAACTTAGCTTTTAGTTTCTCAAAAACGAAAATCTATGAACAAAAAACGATACCAAATGGACCATTATGTTGCTAGTAGCCTAGGACAATTGATTCACCGACATAGTATCAACCTCTTTGACCAAGAGGGATCCCAATTAAAATCCCAACAGCCCATTCTTAATACTAAACCAATTTTAAGCAGTAGCTTTATGTAAACCAATTTTAGCGCAAGCAGTAGCTTTATGCACTATTAACAATTCGAGCTTAATGGAATTTCATATGAAGGGCATGCTACAATATAAAACAATCATAGATCTTTACCTAACAGCTTAAGCTTTTTGGATAGTTGGCTACTCAACAACTTGTAAAACGAGATGCAACCAAGAGTCCAAGTAAAAGGAATGACGCTACAGAGGAATAAACCACTTACGTGTGATGACCACAGCTTGATCCCCTGTTGATTCCACTGACCACCTGAACATCAAACAAAACCAATTAACAGCATACTTCTTCTTGCAATTTTCAACGCCATACTGTGGATGCATACCAGTAGAGGTTTCAACCAAGAAAACAGCGTCCCAGATAGTGCTAGCGAAACACAATCAACGGGGGTCCCTAATAAAATGCAGAACAAGAGATGATAAAACATCTTGAATTACAAAGATAAAAGAAACAACATGACAAGTAAAAACCAATATTACACATAGACAATCTTGCAACAAAATTTTTCTGTCATGTCTAAACAAGCTTTACAGAGAGGAAACCTTCTAAACGTGTTCAAACAAATCGCAGTACGAAGAAAGGTAATCATAAGTCACCTATCCAATATCAGTTGGATTGGCTGTTGAGGACATATCAGAAACAAACTTAACTAGTCCTTTTTTTTTTTTTTTTCCTCCTATTCATGTCCTTTATTTTGATATCAGTTCATCCAAAAGTCATATCCCTTTATTAGCTTTACTTGGAACTCCACCCAATGCATGATAAATGTAATATTGATAGGATTACCAATAGACATAGACTGAGAAATAATCAACAAGCTCAAACAATCAACTCACAAAAGAAACGAAAATTTAATGGTTTCTTTGTAAATCAACACACTTTGTATCACTTCAGTCACCTATAATGAACATTTGTAAATGACAAAAAGATGTGTATAGGCATAAAAATGGTACCTGAAACTTCATAAGCCACGGCACCATTTATCTCAACAGAGCTAACAGCCACCGTTTCGGGATATGTCACTGAATGCCCAGAAACTGATTTATCCCTGATTAACACAACAAAATGAGATTAACCAAAGTGCACAATACCTCTCTATAAATTCATGTATAGAACAATAAATCCAGATGGGAATCATGAACAATTGGCCGAAATTGCAAACAAATCGAGATATCACAAGAAGCATCACCGCATGACAAGATCAAAGTACATAAACTTTTAGGCAAATACCAAACAATTGGGTTCAATTTAGATGTGAAATAACATATCTAAAGGACACTGAAAAGGCAAAAAGAAAGAGAAAACAATAACACACATATTGACGTGTAAAACCTTCAAATTAAGGGAAAAAGAACAACGGAGGAAAAAACAATATGCTAATAATCTGAAAGGCATGATACAACCAGAGCGACATAAATACATATATAAGCCAAGGCAGTATAAAAGACCCTCCACTACCACCATAGATCTCCATGGTTGAATCAAGGCATAAGTTCAAAAAGCAGCACAAAATAAACAAACCCACATTCAAGAAAAATCAGCAAAATCAATACCCATATTTAATGGGCGTTTCTACCGTGCAGAAATTTTGTGAGTTGTGTGTCGACACCCAAAAACTGTGTCAACACCGTGCAGAATTCTGCTTTTCTGTACAATAGACAAACTCATATTTAATAATTTTGGTTACAAAATAATAGCAGGAACTGAAGTAGACAGTCTAAAGGTAGAAGGAATTGATACAGAGAATCTAATTAATATCTCTACTTATAGTATAGCAACTCCACAAAAAATCTCCAAACCTTAAAGAAGTCTTTTCGTAAAAGCATCTTTCGTATTCTTTATCCATACTTAAAAAAACAACAAAAATAACTCAAATAAGTAATAACGTCTAAAAAATATTCTTTACCCACTTATTATCTAAGTTAGAAAAAAAATCTTACAAAAAATATAAATTGCCTCAACTATAAATAAAGTACAAATAAGACACGAGTAAATTCAAGGCAATTCAACCCAATAATACATAAATAATATTTTTCAAAAATATAAATACGCGTGCATCACATGGGATAACACTAGTGCGAATTAAAAGTTGAGGAGGCGCAGAGATGAAGTTAAATTAACTAAATTGCTTTTGAGTTAAACAATAATACAAAGACTTCATGGTATTTATCTAAAATACAAACATAGAAACAAATCCCATCGTAAGAAAACAAGCAACAGGCAAGCAACGCTCCCAAGAGCTTGAACTAATGAATGAAGGCTAATGAATAATTTTATAATCTAACATCCCCTCACCCAAATAACCACTGGAATTGAAACATGAATAATATACAGGCCCACTTTATATTTTATATTTTTAATTATACCAGCATTAAAAGGGTTGTTGGGGTTGAACTCATAACCTCTTGGTTAACAACATAGCCCTCGTGTTGTTGTGGTTCAAATTAGACTCCCATTCACTATTTTTTTTAAAATAGTCTCTAATATTTTATTTTAAGACATAATTGGCCCTTATCTTTTAATTTTTACCCAATTTTGGTCACTATGTTGGGGGCTAAATAAAATATTACAAACAATTTTGTACAAAAAGAAAATATGAGGGACCAATTTGAATAAAATAACAAACATTAGCCACTATTTAAAAAAATAATAAAGGACCAATTTGAATAAGTAACAAATATTAAAGACTATTTAAAAAAAAGTAAGAGGAACAATTTGTACAATGTAACAAACAATAGGCATCATTTTGAACAAAATATAAGATCAGAAACCAATTTGAATAAATTTAAGAACACGAGGAACCAGTGGCATAAATAATTGAGATAACAGATGAAGACCCATGAATAATTTTATACTCTAACGGTAATAAAAACGAAAAATTAAAAGGAATTAATAAACCTACAATTGAGGAGCGCAGACATTAACATTGTAGATCCCTTCCCTAACTAAACCTTCAACGAGATAATTAAGCCCAGGAGATTCAATCCCATCCCCATTTGTAACCAAAATTATCGCCTTTTCACACTCATTTTCACAAATTTTCTCCTCAGAGAAATCTGCAGACGAAGATGATGAAATTGATTCGTTTGATTCGTCTTTTACATGCTCTTTCCTTCGCAAGAGCACATCTTGAAGGTTCGAAACCAAATTCGGCGGCATGAAATTGTTCTTCACTGATGTCGTCATTTGGTAAACCCTAATTAGGGTTAAAAAAAAGGGGGAGAGAGGTTCGAAATTGAAGGGAGAATTCGAAAATTGAGTGATTGGTGGGTGGAAAATTGGGGAGAATGATTCAAATGGGGCACTTTATAGGGAAAAAGATTGAATCTTTTTGGAGGGGAAGAGAGGGAAAAAGGGAGGACAAAGTGGGGGATCGGACAAGAGAGGTGGGGGACAGTGCCGTGGGGATAATTATTATGTTTGAATGGGGATCGGATTTAAAGACTTTTTTTTTGCAAAATAATCAAATTTTAAAAAAAAATTTAAAAAGTAATCTAATTCTAAAATTATTTTACAAAATGACCTAGTTTATTAGAAAAAGCTTAAAGGCGCCATTTGAAACGGTCTCGAGTGGAGCTGTTTCAAACGGCGCCTCTAAGGGAGTCTCCGGGTAGAACTGTTTCAAACGGCGCCTCTAAGGAAATCCAACGAGAAAAGTCGTTTCAAACAACGCCTCTAAGGGAGTCTCCGGGTAAAGCTGTTTCAAAAGGCGCCTCTAAGGAAATCCAATGAGAAAATCCATTTCAAACGACACCTACCTTTAAAAGGTAAAATTCTCACTTTCTCACATCGTCAATACCTCTTCATGTGTAAAATAAATTCCTCCTTTAATATTCATGTTACTTTTCAAAATATATAGTATAAATAATAAAATTATGGTATAAATCTTGTGGTGGATCTATGACTAGGTTCACCATGATCTTCGGATGAAGCTCTAAACTCTTGATGAATCGAAAAACTGCATCGTAGAGCACGTTCACCTCGCCTTCCACGTCTACTTCCTTCGGCGCGATTAAATAAGCGATAGTCAACACCTTGTTGTTCTAGGATGTAGCGAAATTGGTGTTCCTCACCGGCAGCATCTAGTACGCTACGACAACCTTTAAGCCAATCAGTGGCGACCGTCTGTATAGAGTGGCCAACACTGTTACGTAATGCCCTGAGTTCTCCTATAGTCTGATCAACGACAAGGTCGACCTAGCACATAATACTTATAAACGTCAATAAAACGTAGTGTTGAATCGTTGAGGGGTGCAAGGGGGAATTTGCACTGAAGGCGCCTTTGTGTGTTCATATTAATAACGGCGCCTTTAAGCTTTTTCTGGCAAACTAGGTCATTTTGCAAAATAATTTTAGAATTAGGTTACTTTTTAAAATTAGGTTATTTTGCAAAAAAAGTCGGATTTAAATAATCTAACTATAGTCGGTGGTACAAATGAGTCGAGTCAGTTCGCGGGGGTTCATTATAAAGCTCAAAAGGCTCGGCTCGCTTTAAGTTCAAGCAGATTCGAGCTGAGATTGCGTTTGATTTATCTTTTTAATAGCTTTAAGCTGTAAAAAATATCTAGTTGACTGTAAGGCTTGCATTTTGTGAACAGAAAAAAAAAATCTTCTTACATCTTTTTCACAGCTTAAATAGAAATATGAAAAAAAAATTATTGTATAACTAATTATAAAAAAATACAAAATTGGATCTTTTTCATAGCTTATTTTGAAAATATGTTTTACAAATACTATATTAATTTAAAATTCCATCAACATGACTTAGTTTTACTTGTTATAACCACCCCCACCTATCACCAACCTTTTTACGCCCATAAGTCGCTATAATCACCACTCTTTACTACCGTGACCGATTATTATTATGATTTTCTGTTACCTACTATTACTAATTGATTTATAGTATTAATTCATTTTTGTGACTATAATAGATGAATTCCTATTTTAAATGTGTATTCAAACACTTTATTGTGTTAAAAAGTTTTTTCTGCACTGCATAACCAAACACTTCACTGTAAAAAAATACAGAGCTTAAATGGATATATCTTATTGAAATAGATGAGCTAAAATAAGTTAAACCAAATGCACAATGAATCAGCTAGTTTAGCTTTAACGAGGCCGAGTTCAAGCCTTGTGAAGCTCGAGCTCGTAAGCTTGTGAGCATAAACAAGTCTAAATCTACCTTTCTTAACATTAGATATTTGATTAAATATGCCTAATGAAGCCAAAATTTAGCTTGAATGAACCAAACTTGAGCTTAAATGAGCCCAAGCGAGCATAGATTGAGCCAAATATTTCAAGCTTAATTTGAAGCTCACTGATCTTATAGATTGAGCCGAACTCGAGCTTGAATTTTTTGAGCTTGACAAGCTTCAAGTCGAGCCCAAGCCGAGGTCATTGAGAACGAGTTGAGCCTCAACCTTGGTAAGCTCGGGCTCGGTTCGACTGGGCTCAAATACACCTCTTGCTATAGGTGGCTAGCATGTTGACCCTTGACTGGACCCATGAGTTAGAAGTGTACAGATAGGTCAACATGGTTCAAACCCGTTCATACAACGGGTCGGACCGGGTTGGGTCTGGGATGAACACCTGACCCGGACCCGTGACATGGGTTTGGGACGGGTCTCATGTTTGACACGGGTCAAGACCGAATCAAACCCAGTAGCCCAGGTCAGACCCGCACCCTGTTTTCTTCAAATAAGTGTATAAACATAAATTTATTTGTAAATAATACAAAATATACATTTTTTTATTTAAATAGGTTAGACACGTGTGTCATAGCATGGGTCAAAGGGAGACCCATGCCATCAACGCGGGTCGGACCAGGTTCGGATTTGTGATATAGTATAATCGTGGTGAAGTTGTTAGGATAGTTCTTGATCATCGGTTAGATTTATATTAATAAGTTGAGCTGTAAGTGAAGGAGGTATCCAATTACAATGATAATTCACATTCTTTCTCTCCCTTAAACTCTATCTTCTCCTTCCCCCTCTTTCTCTTCGAGTGTAAACCCCGCTGCAGTATAATAGATTCTTGAGTTGTTCTTACTCAATAGTTTCATTTGTGTCATTGTTGATCAATCTTGTATCATTGGTATCAGAGCTAAGCGAGCATCTTGACCTATGGAAAAGAGGAGCCATGGTCGTCAGTAGAAGTTCAAAGCTCAAAACCAAAATAGCCAAACAACTGAGACGCCAAGGAGCTGAAATGGTCGAGCAAATTTAAGACAAATTGATTTCAAGGATATGAAAATAGATCCATGGATGAAAAAATTGGCGAAATTCTCAATAAATGTTGATGAATTGGTCAATAGAGGTAAATCTACACTCTCAAACACCAAAAAAGTGGAAAGTACGAATCCTATTAATGCGGAGGTTAAATAACAGAAGTCGGTGGTGGTGAAAATTGAGACGCGATTCTAGATTTTGGTGAGAATACGGTGTTAGTGACCCCTGCGAAAAGTTTCACGAAGAAGGAGGAAAAATCGAAGACGTGTTATGTAAAGATCTGCCAAGAGTGGCCTTGACAGTGGTCTCAAGGGCCATAGCGGCAACGAAGGTAGCAATGGAGTCTGGGAAGAGACCGAGAGTCGTGATGGCAAAGATGACAATAGAGAAGGTGGTTCTAATAGAGGCTACTAGAGCGGTGGGCATAGAGGGGTCAAGCGAAAAGATCAAGCCACTTCCTCAACCATTGCTATGATTCCAAATAGGAAAGAAAGAGCCAATAATAAAAAATGACCATCCCAAAGTATTTGATCCAGGAGGAGTAATCTTTCGGCTTTTACTCTTGAGGACAAGGGTGTTGTTTTAAGGGGAGACTGTTAATATATCACATTTAATAGATTATACGATTTCATTAACTGTGTCAACTGTAATTTTTGTATAAGCTCTTCTTATAGTTAGTTATAGGCTAGTGAAAGGTAGTTAGAGTTGTTCCTGTGAAATATCTTCGCATAAATAGTAAATACGTCATTATAAGAGGGCATCCAAGAGAGTAACTACTCTTCTTCTCTCTTTTACCAATCATTTATTCTTTCAATCTCTAATTCGTTTGAATGGCAAGTATCAATGTAAGAATTCATATGTTTTGATATTTTATTGCATCAATCCAACGAAAAGAAAAAAATGAGACCCGGACCTGGCCTGCTACAGCCTATACGGATCAGGACGGTTGGGGTCGGGTTGTGTGTCCAACCGATATGTTGGCCAACTCTACACCGTGTAAATATTTATTCTATACAATGAGGGTTCACTGTTTGTTGATAAAAAAGATTATTTAATTAAAGGTGTTGTTATTGTCATACCAAAATATATTTGGGTAACACACGCTGGAATGCTAAGGTTTAGTGTATTAATTTTTTAGTTCACAAACTTTGACAATTTATGTTTAGTTCAAAAGCCGCATATATTTAATAAAATAATCAAAATAATAGGGTGAAATGTCTGAAAATTGCATTTATTTGTTGGTAAATCCACCATTCCCTCGTTATTACCATCATCGCACACACGATCTGCAATATTATGACACTTCTAGTGAATAATAATTAGATGAACGTCTATTTTACACCTCATGCAGTTGTTATTATCAGGGCAAAATTATTGTTGGCAGAGCAATGATATGACTTCTAGTGTATAACAACCGCAACTTTTTTATAAAGCTGTTATGACATTAATATTACCATAGTTAAATTCAATTAATTAATATTAATTATGGAGAAATAAACTGTCTTAAAAGTTTAAATTAATAGGCAAAGGCCTAGAGATGGGGCGGGGCGAGGCGGGGCCGGGGGGCGTTGCCTCCATATCCGTACCCACCACCCAAATTTTATACTCGTATCCGCCCCATTACCTGTCACGGGTATGAAGTGGGTACCGGCGGGTACAAACCCATACCCATACCGGCCCCATTACCCACGGGTATCCATTACCCGTCCCTACCCACCCTTACCCGCTTCGTACCCGCCTTGTTACCTATCCATGTCCAACTTATTACCCATAAATTCTTTTCTTTTTCCTTTTAATAGTAACAATGATTCCATACTTATAAATTGTATAGGAAATATTTTATGTAAAATAATACAACAGATAACTCCAATATGTGGTTACGAGGCGGGTATATGTGGGTACGGGGCGGGGCGGGTACAAGCCTATACCCATACCCGTGATGGGTATTGACACGTGTACCCTACCCGTTACCCGCCTCATCTATACTCGCACCCGCCCCAAACGGGGCGGATATCCCCGGGTAATGGGTTTTACCCGCCCCATTGCCATCCCTACAAAGGCCTCATAACAATTTTATACTCTAACATGCCTCCTAATGCAAATGTTTATTGGGTTTGAAACGTGATGTTGCACAGACTCACCTCACGCATTGTGCTTAAATTATATTAATAGTGAAAATGGGGATTGTTGAGATTCGAATTTATAACTTATTGGTCCATAAGGCTTTGATACCATATCAGAAAACCAACAACTTAAGCTGATAGATGAAGACCATAATTGATTTTGTGTTCTAATAGTAACTTATATTTATTATATTCAATATCCAATGACATTACCAGGGCAAAAACACTAACGCAAGGATAATTTAATATTTTTAAATTAGCTCTTATTTTACTAATTACTCTAATATTAGTACGGTGTTACCCCTCCAATGCACGAAAGTGTTCGAATTTTTTTATTTTTTATATTGTCATATTATAAATGTATTAAGTCTTTATTTTTGCTTTTTATTTTGGCAATTATATTTATTTTGTAAAATTTGTATTATACCATAAATATTAAAACTTAAATTATATGTATGAACATTAGTGCATAAAATAATAATTTTCATAGATCTTGAACTTTATGATTTCCACATATTAAAATTAAAAATATACATTAACTAGTAGCAATCATTGATTGGCAGTTGAGTATGGACATTGAAAAAAAATATAATTTATCCCTCTTAACCACTTTCTTTAATGTACAGTATATGATGAAGTATCGTACTTTTAATTATCTTTCTTGTTCATGTGTTTACATGTAGTGATAGAAAGATGACCAAACTACTATTTATAGAGGATCTATCGATACACTAACATTGGCGTCCTTTTGTTAGTAGACGCGTTTTTTCATTTATAGACATACCTCTTCAACATTTTTTTTTGGTTGAGTCTTCATTAATAGATATATCTCTTCACTAAAAGATATATTTCTTTATTAAGAAACATATAAAAGGAACATACCTTTTTATCAAAAGAAATATTATTTTATTAAGACATATATATTTTCCTTGTTAGGGTTTTAGAAATGTACGATTAAGGATTTGTGTTTTCCATGGTAGACTTTTAGAAATATACGATTTGGGATTAAAGGTTTTTAAGAAAAGAAAAACTTAACAATAATATAATATAAAGATTTTTTGTCTTGTCAATATAAAACAACAATAACAACAAACCCAGTGCCTATAAGGGCTCCCGCAAAAGCAAGGTATGAGGTAGATGTACATAGCCTTTTCTCTTTCGGGAGCCACCTTAAAAAGAGACTGTTTTCAAGGACCCCCAATCTGAGAAATTGGTCCGTAGTATAAAACATGATAACCTAACAATAAAAAAATAATAAATATAAGTAGGACAAAATACAAGACATGTCAATATAAATTTTCTTATCATATATTCCATCAAATTTAAAGTAACCACGTTCTAAAGGGGCGGTGACGAACATGTTCATTCTCAAAACTTTCCCTCCAATCCAACCCATTCGATCGAGAGAGAGAGAGAGAGAGAGAGAGAGAGAGAGAATGGAAATCGAAGGAGAAGACGGCACAAAACTCCCCTTAAACCCCACCCACACCACCATATTCGGTAGAAAAAACGGGTTTCAAACCGGTGACACCGCCGTTTCTCGCCGCCACGTTTCTTTCACCCTAATCCCCGCATCTCACAAAACAAACTCTAGGATTTCCTTTGAAGTTTTAGGGAAGAATCCCATCTGGGTAAGAAGCAAAGAGGATGGGAGAATTAGGGTATTCAAGAGATTTGAGAGGGGTGAGATGGGAATTGATGATATGTTTTGTGTTTGTGGGAAAGAGCCTGTTTGGTTTGCTTTGAAGGAGGAGAGAGAGAGTGGGTTGAGTCAGAGTTTGGAGAGTGATTCTGGGTTTGATTCGAATCGGGATTTGGGGTTGGATTGTGTTGATGTTTCGGGGATTGATCCAGTTACAGGTATGTTTGTTTATTGATTGGTTCTACTTTCTTGTTTCCTGAATTCGTTGGTTATTTTCTTATGTTTCAAATGGTGTTTATTTGATGAACTCATGGTGTTTGAAATTGATTGGGCTCGCTAGATAAGTTTAGGAGCCGAGGTCAAATAAAGGATGTTCGATTCATTAGTGTCTGCGAATAGTTTGATAAGGGTTCATTAAAGGCCCGATAATGGCTTGTTAAGAACTACTTGTTAACGGGTTGGTATTAGCTCAAAATGGGTCGACAATGGCTCGACAATAACTTGAAAAGCTTGGTTTCATAGTTTTGGAGAATTGAGTCAGAATTTAGAGAATGATTATGGGTTTGATGCGAGTCGAGTAAGCTTGGTTGAAGGCATGTTTATTTATTGATTAGTTCTCTGGTTTCCTGAATTTGTTGGTTACTTTTTTGTTTCAGATAGTTTTGTATTAGGATTAAAGAATCAAATTGTTCGATGAACTACACGTGTTCGAAATTGATCAGGCTCATTCATGTCCGTTTTTAGAGCTGAATAACTTATTGATCCTAGTTCAAGAAGGATGGATAAGCTTAACAAGCCACGGTCGAAGTAGGCGTGATTGACTTGTTAACTTTCACAAATATTTTGATAAGAATTCGTTAAAAACTAGTTAGTGGCTCATCAACAACTCATTAATGCCTTCGTATTAGCTCGATAACGATTCAATGATAGCTTGATAGTTACTCAAATAGCTCACTGCAGCAGTGAGCTCGAGTCGATGGTAAGCTCGGCTTGATGGCTCGACTTGATAGCAAGCTTGACTTAATAACAGCGTTGACTCGGCTTGATTAGGCCAATAAGCAAAGTTGAGTTGAGAATCGAGGATATTAAATCTCAGTGAATCGAGTTCAAATAAGTTTTGAAAGCTGGATAAAGTATCTGCTCGAACTCTAGCTCATTAAAGCTCGTCAAGCTCAAGTTCCAACAAGGGGGTGTTTGACTCAACCTAGCTTGTTTGCACCATTATTTTCGTGGTTCGCAAAGCCACTTGGGATTGTAGTCTTGGGCCCAGTGAGCTCGGACTTTTGACGAGGGCTTAGATTTGTAAAGATGACGTGTCAACTAGAAAGATGATTTGATGAATGACGTAACAATTTGAAAGATGACATGGCAACTATCGATTAAGTCGATGTCCTTGGTCCTTTTTCAAATCATGTATAATAAATATTATGCTCCTTTGAAGTATTTTTGCCTTTTGCGCGGTGTTGAGTTCTAAGCTATGATTTTGTTTTTATATTAAAGAATCAACTATTCCAATTTAAACTGTTGACTGAATATTCCAAAATTATTTTGCACTTACATATCAACATTGCCCCTCACATGAATGTCCATTGGATATGAAGCTTGGGAAATGCACGATCCTAATACGTATAATCGAAACGGGTCTTATAGCATCTGAACTGGATACAATTCGGTTAAAGAGACCTGATACCATATTATCGAAGCATTCTTAACGTTTTTATACTCATAAGTTCCATATTTTATCACTGTAGAGTTTGGTTTTCTTGTCATCGGACACGAGTTTGACCAATATCCAAAGCGAATGATTCGTGACATCTCGAGTTGGGATTGGTTCCTCGATGATCCTGGAAAAGATGGCGACAATTACGATGATGATCTTGGTAAGACCCGAAAGAGAGTTTCAAGGGGGAAGAGGAAGAAAACACCAGGAGACGATGACTTTGACGAGGAATGGACCGGTGAGAGCGAAGAAGATAACCAGCTTCTCGCCAAGACGAGAAAGATTTCGAAACCTAAATATCATACGCGATCGAAGGACCGTGACAAGGCCTGTAAGAGAACGAAGAGTAAGACAAGTTCTGCCATGGCAAGTGCTAAAGAAGAAGAGGAAGACGTCGAGGATGAAGATGAGGAGGACGAAACTCTTGGGGGTTTCATTGTCGACGACGATGTTGAAGGAGAAGGAGGAGATGACGAAGACGAGGAGGAAGAGGAGGAATTCGAAGAAGATGAAGACGATGATGATTAAGGGTCTGTTTGACAAAGTTTCTCAAAAAAAAAAAAAAACACCTTTTTTGCATTCTATTGGTGTTTGGTCTTATTAAAAAAAGGTGTTTTAAAATGGGAGAAAAAGTGTTTTTTTAAAAGAAAAAAAAGAAATCAGGAAAATAATACTTTCTTTTAAAATAGAAGTTGAAGCAAACATTGAAAGTTTTCAGACGAAATACCTTTATCTGTACCAGTTTTATACAAAAGTTTTTCTGTAAAAAGTCTGTCTTTTTAAAAATAGTATTTTTTACAGTTTGACTAAACAGTCCTTGGATCTGGTATAATGTGATGGGTGGGGTTTGTCAAATGTATGATGAAAAGATGGTGGTTGTAAATTCTTTTAGGTTAATGTTGTATATCTTTCTGCGAATTTTGTATATTTACCATCATATGTAATAACTACCAGTGTCTAACACAGGATTGGCAATGGAGCAGGTAAAATTCGTTATCCGTGAGTATTCGTCTTGTTTGTATTATGTATTAGGATATTTAAGGTGGATGTGGTGGGTAGGGTATGAATGAATTGAGTTGAATCAAGTACTACCTTGTCCAATTAGAGTGTGATGAATCTTAACGGGTTTGAATTTAAGTCGAGTTGTTGTGGAACTGATATAAGATTCATTGATGTTGCTGGAACGCAACAATATGACATTGGATCTGAAGCCATTTGAAATTTGCTTCGTTTTATTTAAGAGGCAAATTGGGCGTAACCCCCATTGAAGATAAATTGAGAGAGCAATGTTTGAGGTGGTTGGGACGTGTTAGAAGGAGATCGGACAACGCTCCAGTAAAGAGGTGCAAACAACCCCTTACTACACTAGGCAGGAGAGGAAGAGGCAGGCCAAAGAAGAGATGGATGGAGACGATCCAACATGACCTCACCCACCTCAACCTCCGGGAGGAGATGGCCTTGGATAGGGCCCAATGGAGGGCTAATATAGGAGTTATAGATGCTCCAATTGGAGTCGGGTAGTCTAGCTTACTAGTGCTAAGCCGTGTTATCCTCCAAGCGCACTTAGGTTGTGTACTTGCTCTCATGAGCTACTACTTGCCTGCCTACCTATCCTTTATTTTGGCTTGCTTTGTGTCTGTTGTCTTGCTCGCCTTGTGTTTTGCCCTACTTATGTTTTGTTGCTCTCCTGCTGTAAGGTCATATGCTCTATGTTGCGGACCAGCCTCTCAGGTTGGGGGTCCTTAGAAACAGCCTCTCTTCAGGGTAGCCCCCTGAAGGCGGAAGGCTGCGTACATCTACCCCCCAGACCCTGCTTTGGTGGGAGCCCTTGCAGGCACTGGGTTTGTTGTTGTTGTTCGTTTTATGTAGGAGTAAAGAACAACTTTAGAAGCCCTTTCTAGAGGATGAATAGTGGAAGCCAGTATTGGGGATTGATAAAATAGAACCTCGAACCACTTTTAAATTGGAAACTTGATGGTAACCGCTACGTTCACCCCCTATAACCTCAAAATTTGCGTCATATATTATGATAGAGTAAGAGTGTACAACCATGTATTTGTCCATATTAAGTAACATTTAAACTATTTATTACACGTATTTGTCTGTGCATACAAGTAAACTCGTAATTTACAAAAGGGTCCCTTAATAAATTGAGACCGTAGTTGACCGTTTTATTTGTTTAGGAGTACCTTTTCTTATAAGATATTCAGTTTCAGAGGATTGACTCCATACGTCCATAAAACTTTCATGTTGTTTTTAGGGTAATGCTATTTTTAGGACCAGAATATTAGGTAATTATATATTTGTACCTTGAGTTTAGTCTACAAACTTTATAAAATATGTTTTTAGCCTAAGTGTTAAATATATTTGATAAAATAGTCTAAATAACGATGTGAAAATAATGTAAAACTTACTGCATTTCTTGATAACTCCACCAACCCCTTGCTATTCCTCTTATCCTACACCTGAAAGGCCATTTCATGACATCAATACTAAAGAAGAGTTGGAAGACAGACTTATTTTAGACCCTTATACACTGTCTATTTTAACTATTTTATTAAATATATGTAACATTTAGGACTGAAAAATATTTGACAAAGCTTGTAGACTAAAAATTAATACACTAAATCTCATAGTACTAATATATAATTTGTCCAAATTATTTTTTGCACCGTCATAACGATTTTGTAACTATCATTCTTAATAAATTACATTATTGTCCTAATTACAACAATTATTATCTACGCAATACCAATTATTTACTTTTTTATTGTCATAACAAAAATATCAATGACAGAGCTGCTTTATCAAAACCTGTGTCTGTTATTTTTGTCATAAGTCATATTATTACTATGATAATAAATTTTTTGCTAAGATAATAATAATTGTTAAATTTTGCCGGACTTTTTTTAGGCCTATATCATGAGATTTATATATAAACTCAAATAGGATTTCATCTTAAAATAAGTTGACATACTATCGTGTCTTTTCTCTCACAATTTTTACATAAAATTCTATTAAACTTACACGTGAAGTACCTATTTTTGTCCCAAAACTTTATCTGAGGGGTAATTTATAGGGCTGGCAAAATCTGATACGATACGATACGATACGATAACACGACATGGACACGACACGAAGATAGCGGGTTTGGGTCGGGGGTTGTGAAGCCGGGCTGAATTTGGGTTGACCTGTTTAGGTAATGTGGTTGAATTTGGGTTTGACTCGTGTAACCCGTTTTCGATACGATTGACCCGTTTATATAGTTATGTTTGGCATTTAAGTAATATTAATGTGATAGTTTATTTTAATAGTTATAAATATAACAAGTATTTATTAGTATTATCAACCATAAAATGCATTATTAACATATTTGTAAGTTGAAAAACTAGTATTTAATGAAAAAAGTCTCAAATATAATTAAATGGGTAACCCGCACAGTACCTATTTAATAATTGAGTTGGATAAGAATTGAGAGGTCTTAACTCGTTTAATAAATGGATCAGGTTCGAGTTGAGCCCAGTCTTAAGACCTCTCGTATAGCACGAACACGAACACGATACGACAAGGTACATTTGCCACTCCTAGTAATTTCTCATCTCATCACATCGAAATGCGAGCTTTGTTCTCAAATTATCAGCAGTGTTCTTCCTTATCTACAGCAATCTTCAAGAGTTCAATCACAACAACGATGGCTGTGGCATTTAGGTCTGCATTTTGCCCCCAAATTTCACCCAATTTTACAACCCTAGCCGCAAAACCCTTATTTGCTCAGCAATTCTCCACCAAATTCATCACTGCTTCTGCCTCAGGTACATTTTCTTCTGTTTGATTGTTGTTTCTATTTCTAGTCCTGTTAAAGAATCAACTTTCCCGAAAGCTTAGAGTTAGTGGTACGATTCATAATCGATCCTCACACAAATCAACCAATAGATCAATCAACAATCTTAACAACGTAGTATATTGTATAAATCGGTAAAGTATAGGAAGCTTACAAGTATAACTATAGTATAAAGGAAGGAAGGGGGGAGAGACTAGATAGAAAAGGGAAGGGAGAGACTAGAGAGAGAGAGAGAGAAAGAGAGGGAATATAGAGAACTCATTCAATTCTCATTCATGCCTCTCCTCTATTCTCAAGTCTTTATATGTAGAGTTAGGGGAGGGATACAGTTGAATATAAGACTTAGCCTATTTATTTATATTTAAATTACTTTTTATTTAACTACTATATTTTATATTGTATCAGTTGGCTTATACGTGGAGCCTTGCGGTATTAGACCAAGTGATGTTTCATCCTAAAACTAATTGGTACTAGGTTGAGTAACTCATTGAACTTATATGTTGAACTCTTCTCACTTATAAAACCCGATAGCTTATTGAGCCGAGTTCGAGTATACTCGATAAGGTTAACGAGCCAAGTTCGAACAAGTGGGGTGTAAATGAACCGAACATTTGATGAATTACTTGTGTCTGAAATCGATTAGGGCTCATCCATGGTGATTATTGAGGCTCGATAGCTTATTGAGCCGAGTTCGAGCATACTCGATAAGCTTAACAAGCCGAGTTCGAACAAGTGGGTGCTTGGCTTGTTAACACTCGTGAGTAGTTTGATAAGGGCTCATTAAGATCTCGATAAGAACTCATTAAAAGCTTGTTGAGAGCTCATTAATTGTTAATATTAGCTCGAAAATGGTTTGATAAATGCTTGATAACAGCTCGAATACCTCAGTTTGATAGTGAGCTTGACTCGATAACAAACTTGGTGTGATTGTGAGCTCGATTATGCTCGTTAACGAGCTCAAATCAGCTCGATTAGACTAACGAGCCGAGCCAAGTATCAAACACACTAAAATCTTTTCCAACCTTTCGGACAAAGGTCCGAATGCTCAATAAGAGCTCGGCTTGAACTCAAGTTCGAACAAGGCGGTGCTCGGCCAGCTCGATTACACCCCTATCTTGCGTTAGATATCGTTTGGTATTCAGACATCAGTCAATATCCGTTTACTGTCTAATATTGATATACAATGATTTATTAAAGCTGGTTAATCATTTTTAGTAACAATTGTTCTTCTGATTATAATTCAGATATTGTTTTCTTTTCTGGGTCCTTATATTTGTAGCTGTTTGAACTAAAAATGCATCTACGAGCCCTTAATTTATGTAGTGGATAAGTTATATACAAATCAAAATAACGCGCTCAGCTTTCAATTTTCACGGAACAAATTTATCAACTATCAATTTTTATTAAATATGTTCGTTACTTCGATTCCATTCATTTTTTTCTTAACTTGGTTAACAATTGGAATTACATGATACTTTTGTGTGATGAGAAGGATCGAGTTAAACTAATCAAGCGGTTTACGCATGATTTGGCTACTAGATGAATAAAAGTTTCATATAGAACTGTAACACTGAAGGGGTAAGGCTGCGTACATCTCACCCTCCCTATACCCTGCTTTGGTGGGAGCTCTTCGAAGCATTGGGTTTGTTGTTGTTGATAGAACTATAACATTGAGTCTAATTGATATGAGTTCATAGTTACGGGGTGTCTATAACAAAATTGAAAGTTGAGAGAGTCACTTTGATATATAACAATAGTTTGCGAGGTCTCCATTGTATTTGCACTTGTATAAAGCCAGTCTTGTATCTTTACCTAACAACTTATGCTTTTGGAATAGTTGATGCCTTGATACTGTCTAATATATTTTTGGGCTAGTGCGATGCAATTCTTTATCTGATCAATTGTGGTTACGTCTATTCTTGTGCAGATAGCTTTTCAGGAAGTGTCGGGTTTCTTGGAATAGGAATCATGGGTTCTCCAATGGCCCAAAATCTTATAAAAGCTGGGTAAGAATTTGTAAGCTTTGGGCATCTAAGATCTCGAGCGAATCTAACAGTTAATTTCAACTTTTTCCTCTCACCTCTGCATTAAACAAGGTTTTTAATCGTTAATGTTCATGGTTGGTAACCGGAGCTTTGCTTTTTATGTCGATTCTGTTTTTCCATAAATAAGAAAAACTCATTTTCAGACCCAATCTTGGTCTTTCAAAACCAAAACTGAAAGCAGAAAATGATACAAAACCAGTACTTGTTACTTTAAGTTGGATATTTGTTGACATTGTCTTCTTGTGGGTGTTATCTGCATTCCCTAGATGTGATGTCACTGTTTGGAATAGGACTAAGGGCAAATGTGATCCTCTAATCAGCCTCGGCGCCAAGTAAGTTCTCCATGTATAACTTATGGGTTTGAAGTTTTGTCACACGAATGCCACTCTTGTTCTTTTTTCTGGAACATATTGCATTTCTTGTATATCGTGTAAACATTGCATTTTGCTTTTTCCTTTTTCGAAATGTAATTCCCTTTTAAGGTACTTTTGTGCTTTTCACACTGGATGCATTTATCATTGATTCTGACTTGTTGATACCCCGGTGATATCAGATGGAAATTGAAACTGCACCCGTTGGATATCCATTCAACCTAACCCATTTATAATGGTTTTGGATGTAAAATTTTAAATGGATTAATTTTGGAAGTTGATAAATGGGTTTTGGGGTGAATCGGGTTCGGCTGACATCAAATCCAACCTAGAACTCCAACGAAACCTGCCAACATTTTGGAGTTTGTTCACACTATTATGGTTTTCTTGTGAAAACCATGATTTGGCAGTCTGCATATAAGGATTACTAGTTACGATTTTTTGAATAATTATCTATATAGCATTATTATTTGAATAGTTATCTAATATTTGCACTATTATTTGAATAAATTATCTAATATTCTATTATTATTACAATATGTATTAAATGGAAAAGAAAAGATGGGTCGGCAATTTGGCCAAACTTTTGGTGTACCATTATTATATTATTATTGCTATATATGTTATTGTTACAATTTATTTTGGGATTTATATAAATTGTATATTTTTGTCAGATATCAGTTCCACTTGATGGATTTAATGGGTTATTTTTGGATTTGTACGTTGTCCTGTATGCAGGTATAAATCCTCGCCCGAAGAAGTAGCTGCATCCTGTGACGTGACATTCGCAATGCTAGCTGATCCCGAAAGTGCAGTGCGTATGTTTCGTTTTTAGTTCTTCCCATGCTCGATTTTGCTTATGCAATGATGGCTGCATCTAAGTCGTTTTCCGTTAGGTTGATGTTGCATGTGGTGACCATGGGGTTGCTAATGGGATCAGTCCTGGCAAAGGGTGAGCAATTCTCTTGTTCTATTAGTTGATTTCTTGACATAGTATTAGAATCTTATTGACCGAGAGGCCACCATTCTAATCCCAATAGCCCCCAAGCTAAATATTAATATATTCAAGCACAAGGTATGAGTGGGCATGTGCATTATCCACACTTCAAGCACAATGCGCATTTGCGTGAGGAAACATGTTAGAGTATAAAACCATTCCTTGACCTTCATCTATCAGCTTAAGCTTTTGAGACAATTGATATTTTGCATGCTTTGAACCGACACTGGCAGGAAATTTTTGTATGATTGGTAGTAGTTGTTCTTTAGGGTGTAAATGAACTAATATGAGCTTGAGCTCATCAAGTTTATTGTCAATATTTTGCTCCCCTTGAAGCTTGTTGAGCCTAGAGGCTTTACGATTGAGCTAAATTCGTCATGAGTTCGAGCTTAGCTCAACTTGGTTTGAGCTCGAGTTTGACTTGTTGAGTTTAGATCCCAAGTTGGCAGTTTTAGCTTCACTGAGGCTTGAACTTGGCTCGATTAGACACATTTAGGCTCATAAATTAGCTCATGATTGGCTCATTTAAACTCACCAACCACTGGGTCCAAGCTTTACCAGGATGAAGCTTGGCTTGACTTTACTCATTTAGGATTTACGTCAAAGCCAAATCAGTAAAGCTCGTGTCTCTTTTTTAGCATGTAACACTTTTTTCGTTTTATATTTCTCACGGGTTTTTCTCATAACAACCTTTTCATTTTAGCGTTATATATTTTTCAGGTATGTTGATGTTTCAACAGTAGATGGTTCAACTTCTAAACTAATCAGTCAGCATATAAAATCTACTGGGGCCGCATTTTTAGAGGTACTATTATTGCTTATGCTTTTTTGGTATTTATCTCATAGGTCCTTGTATTTTTTCCACTATATCAATGCTTATACGTTTGACTATGATAATTTAGTTTTTGCACAATTTACACCTTGTTAATTTAGTTGTAGAGTAAAATCGACGTTAAGTTGAAGATTAGATTTTTAATGGTCATGTCACGGGTGGGTTTAAATTAGGTCTATAGGTGCGTTTGTATTGGATCACTACCATGCTGTTAAAAATTTTGTTATTAACTTCAGCTTTACCATTGGACTAAATGGACACTAGGTAAATTCTGCTGGGAATAATTAAAAATAAAAGTATTAAATTGACACATGGGCAAAATATAGGACTCTTTGATGTAAATAACCCTTTGTTCACCGTGTGTTGTTTTTGCATTTCATGATGAAAAGGGAAACGGGAAAAGAACGCAGGGGAGGTTTATATATATATATATATATATATATATATGTATATAGACACGCATATTAAAGCAACTTATGTTTTCTTAATAAAGCCAACACAATTAGCACGTGTTATCTAACGCCCATCACCGTGGTTCCAAACTTTGATTTGATTCGATGCGTATTACATAGACTAGCATCAGTTGTTAAAGTGTACGACCATTCCTGGACGTTCATCCATTAGCTTGAGCCTTTTGGATAGTTGGTTTCTTGATATGGTAACAAAACCTTATTGATCGAGAGGTTGTAGGTTCGAATCCCAACAACCTCACTTTCGATACTAATATAATTTCATCACAAGGTTTGAGGCGGGTCTGTGCACTATCCACACTTCGAGCCCAATGGGCATTTGCATAAAGGAGAATGTTAGAGTATAAAACCATTCTTGGGCTTTCATTCATCAGTTTAAATTTTTGAAATAGTTGATTCCATGCCATCTGTTAAGATGTCGGTTTTTCTCATGGTGTTGATGTAGGCTCCGGTTTCGGGCTCCAAAAAGCCTGCTGAGGATGGACAATTGATATTTCTTACTGCTGGTGAGGGGCTTCTGTTGATCCTCAATTACCCCTTCTTATAGAAAATAGAATCTGAAATAATATTACTAATTTGATATACCAACTAGCAGTACAATGATATATATAGAAAATAAAAGTTAGAGTCCTATTCGATAAATGACTCCTAATTTGATAAAAAACTACTATCCTAATAAATAAAAATATGACTAGATAATGAGAAAAGACTTGTTAGAGTCAAATCTCTGATGAAATCAAAATCTAACCAAGTGTTTCTGTTTCTACGGGAGTAGTATGTCGAAATTCTTTTCAGATCTCTATCTGTCCAGCGAGCTCATGTCAAGCCGACGGATATGAGCTTACATCGAGCTGCCTCACGAGGGCTCTCAAGCTAGTTTGGCTCATTTGCATTGTCCAACGAGCTCATGTCAAGCCGACGGATATGAGCTTGCATCGAGCTGCCTCACAAGTGCTTTCAAGCTAGTTTGGCTCATTTGCATCGCCTATATATATAAGCCGATTATATCTTTGACTTTCCAGGTGACAAATCGTTGTTTGATAAGGTCGGTCCACTCTTAGACATCATGGGGAAGGTATGTATTTTTCTCATAACGATTGCACAAAGGGGTATCTCAAAGTGGTATTTGTATTTGAACCGATATTTGAATTTTCACAAATTGGATATACCGGAACTGGACATTTTTTGATTTTATCTTAATTGTTTGGATCGGGTTGTCGAGTCTTCAGATCTACAGGCATTACTTATTCCTATAACCTTCAATTTTCAGAAATTGGAAAATTGAAAATAGGGATCTCTTGAAAGTATTTTCTAGTTTTTCTATATTGGAAAACTGTTAATGGTTTTCCATTCCTAAACATGTTTTTCCAATGGAAAATGAAAACAAAATTGGAGATCAAAATGAAAACTGTAAATTGAAAAAAAAAAAAAAAAAAAAAAAAAAACCATCGTCCATTTCTAAGCAGGGCCTAAGTTTTTTTCCTCGCAAACCTCGGAAAAGTTTTGACCCTGTTGGGTTCGTATCCAGCCCGATTCTATGTGGGTTATATGGTACACTTAGTTTTGAGCGTGGTCTACAAATGCACTGAGTTTGTGTGAGCAATTCTATTCTGAGCTGCTCTCTTGTATTCATTTCGTGAAAATAGTGGAAAATCTTTACAGCTCTTTGACTGTAGGCACAATTAGTTGAACCATGTAAAAGTTTGTGTGGTTCTGTACGCTTCTCGTTTTCTGTTTTAACGTTTCTATAACGAAATCTTGATATCATCTCAGTCAAAGTTCTATTTGGGAGATGTTGGGAACGGAGCAGCAATGAAACTTGTAGTCAATATGATCATGGGAAGGTACTCAACCGCACCCCCCTACTCTGTATCGTCTCAAAATAGAATAGGTCAGTTCTGAGATTTCAGGGGTCCAAAATCAGTTTTGACTGTTGGGCTCTTTTTTGGTAAGGGAGGTGACAAAGTCAGCTTAAATACGCCTTGAACCATCCACACTATGTATTATACCATCCTTGATATTATGTATATATGCATAAATGTTAGTAATGTATTGTACCTTGGTTTTAATTCCTTCAATTATAAATGATGATATGCAGTAGAATCAAACTTATATGATAATTAATTTTCAAAAATGGTACTTAACAAATGGGGGGCCAAAGCAATTACTTGAGTTGTTTGGGTTCTTGGTTTGCCCTGATCGTCACCAACGAGGCCTTGATCTAGTGTTAAAACTACCAAGGTCGAGGTTCTAGGGAAATAGATCTTAAGTTCAAAGACTTACCTTAAAAAATAGGGATTTTGATGGTGGTGTTGTCTCATTTTTGGAGTTAATAATTATGTTCAAATCGGTTCCTCATCTTCAGAATAGTCTTTCATATTTTATTTTGTGACAAATTTGGCACCCCGATTCAGTGACCAGTGCTAAGTAGAATCCAAAAGATGAGGGACCAGTTTTATCCAAAAAAACACGAGTTACTATTTTATATAGAGAAAAAAAATGAGGGATTAGTTTGAACAAACTTAAACATTAGGGACCAACAGAGTAAATAACACTTCATTTTTGCAGTATGATGGCATCGTTTTCAGAGGGATTGCTACTGAGTGAGAAAGTCGGTTTGGATCCGAGTGCACTTGTTGAGGTATGTTGACGACTGGATTTTGCTAACTAGGAAATCAATAACACCAACTTGAGTTAGCCGCTAACCTGTTTTTGATAATCAGGGCGTTTGGGCTAGCTTATGACATCTCTATTGATTCCCGTATTACACAATTTATCACTTGAAAGTTTTTCTATGAGCTGAATTGGCTTGCCATAAAGTTTGAAAGGCTCGGATTATTTCAAACTCAAGTTGAGCCTAGCTGGCGCGTTTAGCTTTACCAAGTTGAGCCCAAGCCTAGTGAAGCTTGCGAGCCTATGTTAATATGATTTATTAGCTAAAATATGCCCAATCGAGCTTAGCTTGAGTTTAAATGAGTTAAGCTTAAATGAGCCTAGATTGAACTCAAATGAACCTAAATAATGCAAGCTTAGTTCGAAATTCATCGAGCTGGGTTGGACTAGAACCAAGCCAAGCCGAACAAAAACCAAGCCTATGAGGAGCTAAGCTTGAGCTTGACATTTCTCTGGCAAGCCGTACCTCGAGCTTGACGAGCTTCCGCTCAACTTGGCTTATATGTACCCCCACCAGCGGGTAACTCTTTAAGGAATTGTTTGCATCTATAATGGCGTAATTCAACCCTCATTCCTGACACTTCATGAGGTGTCAGGTCCAAGTCATATATCATTCTTGCCACAATCTGGTAGAAGTTAAGACATTATAAAACCAGTCCCGGGGTTTTCACCCATCAAGTTAAGCTTTTGGGATAATTGGTTTTTAACACGGTTCCAAGCCTCATGACTGAAATTTCACGAGTTCGAATCCCAACCCACCCAACTCTGAACATTAATATAACTTAGAACACAAACTATGAGTTCGCCTATTCATTATCCACACTTCAAAACCAACGGACATTCATCTAAGGAGACCTATTATAGTATAAAACCGTTACTGGGCCTCTGCCTATCAGCTTAAATTTTTGGAATAATTGATTTCTTATTATCGATGTGTGGCGTTTTATTATTGCAGGTAGTGTCGCAGGGTGCAATCAGCTCACCAATGTTCTCACTCAAGGGTCCTTCCATGGTGAAGTCCCTCTATCCGACCGCTTTCCCGTTGAAGCATCAACAAAAGGTTCGTTAATCGTTCATTCTATCCTCAAGTACCCGTGTCGTGCAACAATCGAATACGAGATACGACATGATACTTTGAACTGTTACTTGGGCTTGCAGCTAATTGTTTAGGTTTGTGGGATAGTTGGTTTCTTGACATGGTATCAGAGTTTCTTGAACCGAGAAGTCTTAAGTTCAAACCTCAATATTTCCTTGCTCTTAATATTAATATAATTCAAGTATAAGTTACGGGTTAGGCCTCTATATTAGTCATGCTTTAAATCCAATTAAGAGTGTAATAATCCAAATGTTTGATAAACTGCTCGTGTATGAAAATGTTAAAGGCTCGTTCATGTTTGTTTTGAGGGGGCTTAATAACTTATCTAGCCAAGTTTGAACAGGCTCGATAAACTAAACGAGCACATACGAATAGGGAGTGCTTGATTTGTTAAAGTTCACAAATAGTTTGATAAGATTGGTCAAACTAATTAATGACTTATTAATAGCTCAATAATAGATTGATAATAACTCGATAAAAACAACTCGACTTGGTATTGAACTCGACTTAATAGCTAGCTCGGCTCGAGTAGACTAACATCAAGACGAATCGAGTATCAAGAATATTAATATCTAACTAAACCAAATTTGAACTGAGTTCGCAAACTCAATAAAAGCTTGGTCCAGTTCGAGCTTGTTACAACATATTAATTAAGTTCGAGCACGGGGGTATTTGGCTCAGCTTGACTTGTTTACATCCCTAAACCCAATTGATCTTTACATGATGCGGTATGTTAGAGTATAAAACCATTCCTAAATCTTCACCTAACAACTTAAGCTTTTGGTGTAGTTAGTTTCCTGACAATTTCTTGTTCGGACAGGACTTGAGACTTGCGCTCGGTTTAGCAGAATCTGTGTCACAACCGATCCCCATTGCAGCCGCAACGAATGAGCTTTATAAGGTGGCGAAATCTCACGGCTTGAGCGACCAGGATTTCTCGGCGGTCATCGAAGCACTAAAATCGAAACCCGAGCAATAAGAGCAAAATCATTTTGCAGCGGACCATTTTGTAAAGTAAGGAATATCAAGGTTTGACTCATTTATTGTTGACTTTAACCATGATGCGCCTCATCTCGTCTCTCTACACTTTATTTTTTTTTAATCTTAAACTCTTTGTATATTTTGAGGATATACTGTTGGAATTTGTCATTTTTTACTAGACCGAGCTGGTTAAGATCCCAAACAATTGAAATAGTTGCTCGACCCATAATTTATTAGTGATTTTTAAAAAAAAATTAGGTATATTATTTGTTTGGTTCTGTACCTTATCAATATTTATAATAAGAGAAATAATAATATATGTATAATACTTTACAAAGACGTATATATTTATAATTAATGGTGTAGTTTGGTGGTTCATTGTAAAGCTCGAAGTCCTCGGTTTAAGGCCAGCGTGTTTGGCTAAAATAAGGCCCGAGTCTTGGCAAAGTTTAGAGTCTTATAAGCCTAAACGAGCCTAATGGGTCAATCTCTATAGAAATTAGGAGTATAAATATGCTCAATCAAGCCAGTTTCATGTTAAGCTGAGTTCAAGTCTGATCATGCCCAAACGAGCCTAGATTGAACTTTAGATGACCTAAATGAGAATATTAGCATGGAGTTTACTAAGTTGAGTCTGAGTTCAATCAAGTCGAGATGAGTTTGAGTTCTATCTTAAAGTCTATACTATTAATGAACTTCAAGCTGAGTGTAAGCCGAGCAAAATAGAGCTCAAATTCGGCTCTAAGTAATTTATACTTCGAGATCAAACACGACTCCCAAATGGTGTCATAGGTCAGATAGAACAAACATTTAAGGGCTGTTTGGTCAAACTATTAAAATTTTTCTTCAAAGCACTTTTATAAAAAAAAATGATTTCAATAATATATTTTTGTTTGAAAATTTTTATTTATTTCTTCTGCTTATATTTAAAGAAGAAATATTATTTTCTTACTTCTATTCAAAAAGTAGACAAATAGCTTCTGTTTCTTTAGAACTTTTTTCTTTTTCGGCCAAACACTGGTATTATATGAAAAGGTGTTTTCTCTATAAAAAATTACTCTTTCTTTCAAAAAAAAAAAAAAAAAACTTGGCTAAACAGAACTTTAGTCAGTCCATCTGTAACCCCAGAGGTTTGAGCGAACCAATTTTAAGTTCGAGCTGGTTAAACCTAGTCAATCCAAGTACTAGACAAAGGACTAGTTACTATATGCCTATATTTAGGGGTGTTCATGGTTTGGTTAACCGTAACCAAAATACTTAAAAATCTTTAACTGTTACTGTAACCAAAAGGACCGGTTAACCGACTTTTGGTAATTCGGTTCGGTTATGCTGGTTAACCGGTAACCAAAAAATGATACAATACATCTTTTATGTTATATGATTTATATCCTTAAAGGTTTGTAAATATTTAAAAACATGAGAATATTCAATAAATTATAAGCTTATAATCCAATTCTAAAAAATTAAATATATAATATCTCATTTTAATCAACGTATGAGCAAACGAATATTATTGGATTGTAGTAAGTAGTGCTTAGTTAATTTTTGGGATGTAACAATAGGACATGAGTACTTGATACTAGGAGATGAATTTAAAAAAAAAAAGATAAAACTGATCATGAATTATGGAATATTCATCTATATGCTAGAAAAACATATTTAATTAACAAAATATTATGAATATGTAAAAATATACATAATATATACTATTTCGGTAAATTGGTTAACCGCAATGGACAAAAATCACTAACCGTTACAGTCCAAAAATACCTCAAATTTTTCGGTTCGATTAACCGACCCCGAATTCAGTATGGTTAACCGCATTTTCAGGTCGGTATTTCGGGAATTCAGTTCGGTATTTCGGTTATGGATTTTTTTGAACACCCCTACCTATATTCACCATAGGATTTTTCCTAGGCAACAACCTATTTATCCTTAGGGGTGTAAATGAGCCGAGGGCTCATGAACTTGCTCGTTTAGCTTATTGAGTCGAGTCTGTGCCTAGTGAAGCTCGAGCTCATAGGCCCGTGAGCCTAAATGTGCCTAAACGAGTCTATCATAGTATAATTTATTTGATTAAATATGTTAAATTGAACCAAGTTTGAATTTAAATAAGTTGAGCCCGAGTCTATATGAGCCTATACAAGCCCGGATTGAGCCTCAAATTAGCATGTTTAGTTTTGGGCACATTGAGTCGAGCTCAAGCTTTAAGTTTCCAAATTCAACATACTTCGAGTCGAGTTTGAGCCTAACAAGCTCGGCTCAAATGCACCCCAAATTATCGAAAACTTTCTCATAATAACAAATGAGTCGTCACATGTAAATTGTTTATAGTTATGGTACTCGTTAGAAAAACCGATTATGGCTTTCTACCTCTAATTGTAACGTATGGGGTTTAAGCTTACTTGTCAATCGTTGTATATTGGTGGCGCTAATTAGGGCAAAAATTATAGGGTTATTTATATTTTAATACCCTAACTTTTTTTTTTTAATGCTTTATTTGGCAACAGGGTAAAGGAGGGTAGAGAGGGATAAATGAGGGTAAGGGTAAAGAGGGGTAAAGGGGGGGAAGGTAAGGTAATATTCTACCCTTATTTGGATTGGTGAAATTAAGAGGGGTAAATAAGTTACCCTTGTTTGGTAATTGGGTAAAGGGATAAGGGTAAAGAGAGCTATAGTTAAAATAAGGATAAAAATATCAATTTTTTTAAAAATTACCCTGACCCCCCTTTAGGAGGTTAAAGAAATTGGGGGTAAAGAGGGGTAATGGGGGATAAAGGAGGGTAAACCATTACCCCCCTTTACCCCTCAAGAATTTTGCCAAACAGGGGTAAAAATTTACCCCCCTTTACCCCGTTGCCAAACAGGGGGTAAAACAACAAAAAAGACTCTGATCTTTTTGAAACAATAAAAAGGACTTTAAGTTTTTGTCGTATAAATAAAAAGTGTGATAATATCGTTTTTTGTCAACAGAGCTAAAGCGACAATTGTTTTTTCGTTAATACTACAATAAAATGACACAAATATCCTTTAATAACCATATTTTTAAACGAATTAATCGAAAACAGATAATATTATAACATATCAAATTTTGTGCTAATAACGTAAGAATAAGAGTATTGGATAGTACTTTTGTCATTTTACCGTAATATTAATAAAAAAGCAAGTTGTCATGTCAGCTATATCGATAGAAACTGACGTCATCATGTTGGAGATGAACTTGTTTATTAATACTATAAAAATTTAGGGTCCTTTTTATTAATTTAAAAAGGTCAAAATCCTTTTCATTATTTCTAAAAATATCGGATATTAAAATATAAATAACATTTTTATAGTCAATGTCACTATAAAAAATAATAAAGGAAAATCAAAGCCAGCTGATTTTATATTAAATAAATAAATAGTCAAGTAACGTGCACTATCTTCGCATAGAAATTTAATATAATTAAATAAAATTGTGCATATATAAGATAGAATATAGTAAGAAAGGAATATATATATATATAAGGGATATAATATTTAGAAAAAAAAAGAAGAAATTAATGTTTAATATAAATTAAAATAAAAAGGGTAATATATTTTAAAATAAAACAAAAAGAACATGCTTTGACGAAAAAAAAAATCAAGACATTGATTTTAGGGTTATTTATATTTTAATACTCTGACATTTTTGAAAATATTAAAAAGAATTCTAACCTTTTTGAATTATTTAAAAGACTCTTAAGTTTTTACCTTATTAATAAAAAGGCCCTCTCAAGCTTGATGACGTCATTTTCCATTCGACAGAGTTAACGTGACAACTGCTTTTATTAATGTTACAATAAAATAACCTAAATTATGCTTTAACTCCCTTATTCTTACTTCATAAACACGGCATTCGAAATGTTGTATTATGTAGAAGCTATCTATTTTCACTTAATTTGTTTCAAACTATGATTATTAAAGAGTATTTTTATTATTTTTGTGCAGCATTAATAAATCGGCAACTATCACCTCAGTTTCATCGACTAAAAATAACATCATCAAGTCGGAGAGAATTCATTTTTATTATTGCGACAAAAACGTAAGAGCCTTTTTATTAATGCGATAAAAACTTATGGACCTTTTTAATAATTTAAAAAAGTCAAGGTCCTTTTTTATTATTTACAAAAACGTTAAGGTATTAAAATATAAATAACCCTTTGATTTATATAGGGTTGTGCTAACGGATGCGAATTTGGCATTATTACTTAACAAAAATAAATATTTTTTATTTTAATTACATATTTATAAAGGAGGTGATAGGGTGGCGTTTTTATAAAAGGGTGAGAGTGTGAGAGGGGCGAATTCTAGCACTTTATTTGAATGGATGACCAAAATTTATTGAACATGAAAAAAATAATTTACGACCCATACCCCTTAATGGGGCAGAAAGAAAGAAAGGGTAAGGAAAATAAATTATTTTTTTTAATATTCAACAAACCTTAGTTGTAAATTATTTTTTAATGTTCAACAAATCTTAATCGTCCATTACAAAGGAGGGTCAGAATTTAACCCTTGCACGCTCTCATCCTCTCGTAAGAACGCCACTCGGAGGTGATATTCACTTTTTTCTAGTTTAATTATATTTCTGAAAGATAAAATTTAGATTACCTTTCTTGCATAAAGAGAAGAAAAAAGGAAGATATAAATGTAGAGGTGGCCAGTGGGTCGGGTTGGCCCATAACACGGCCCGTCATTATAGCAGGCTGGGTCGGGCCAGGCCATGGGCCCCCTTTGTTGAACAGGGGCTCGGCTCGGGACTGGAACCAGCCAGTCCCGGGTCCGGCTCAGGCCCAACAACTATATATACATATTTGTAATAGTTGTACTGCACTAACAACAACAAGTTTAGATTGATTTATTTATATTATTATAGTTGTATTTTTTAACAAGTTATAATACATTCCATCTTGTAAAATATATTTGTAATTTTATAGGGTTCTATTATGATTGTATGTTACATTATTTATTAATAAATTATAATTTTTTGTCAAAACAATTATTTTTATCAATCTATATATATATATATATACACACACACACACTATTTTTTATATAATTTTATAAAATTATTAAAAAAAGGCAAGCTCGGCCCGGTCCTTGGCCTGTTGCCACCTTACTATTAGGTCACATCTCCACCTTCACCCTAATTTTTCTTACAGGTGTTTGAAATTATCTACTTTATTTCTTTTATTTCAATTGTAGTTTTACACAAGAAATATTATCTGATTTGTTAATCTAAAAGAATGTAACTAAACCAAACAAAGTATAATTAAAATGCTTTATGAAAATAACATTACAATATATATTTTTTGTTATTTTCCTAGCAAGCTGCTTTCATCCTAGGTAGGACTATCCAGGACAACATCCTGGTAGCCCACGAGATCATGGGCGGCGTTTAAGAAAAAACAAGGTAAATCCGGAAGGACAGCTGCAAAGCTGGATATGGAAAAGGCATATGACCGAGTGGAGTGGACTTTCTTGAATCGTGCTCTTCAACAGAAGGGCTTCCATGAAAAGTGGATTGGATGGGTCATGGATAGGGATGGCAATGGGGCGGGGCCGGGGGGCTCTGCCTCTACACTCGTACCGGCCACCCAAATCCTATATCCGTACCAGCCCCATTGCCCGCCGTGGGTATAAAGTGGGTACCTGTACCCGCCCCGGTGGGTATAAAACCATACCCCTACCCTCCCCATTACCCACGGGTACACAACGGGTACCCATTACCCTCCCCTACCCGCCTTTGCCAGCCCTTACCCGCTTCGTACCCGCCTTGTTATCTATCCATGTCTAACTTATTACCAATAAAATCTTTTCATTTTTCTTTCAATAATAACCATGAATTTATACTTATAAATTGCATAAGAAATATTTTATGTAAAATAACACAACGGGTAACTCCAATATGTGATTACGATGAAGGTATATGCGGGTGTGGGTGCGGGGTGGGCCGGGGCGGGGCGGGTACAAGCCTATACCCGTACTTGCCCCATACCCGTGACGGTAATTGACATGTGTACCCTACCCGCCTCATCTATACCCCTACGCCCCCAAACGGGGCGGATACCCGCGGGTAATAGGTTTTACCCGTCCCATTGCCATCCCTAGTCATGGACTGTGTAACCTCGATGTCTTTTTCGGTCCTCATCGACAATAAATCGAAGGGCTGGTTTACCCCGTCTAGAGGACTTCGTCAGGGAGACCCTTTGCCTCCATTCCTTTTCATCCTCTGTCTAGAGGTTTTAGATTCTAACTGGCAGGTCCTGACTAAGGAGAAAAAATGGGGGATCGGGATCAAAATTGCTAGAGGTGCAACGGCGATTCCGTGTCTTTTGTTTGCAGATGATTGCCTGCTGTTCTGTGAGGCAAAGATAGAAACGGCCCAGAGACTTTATAGGACAATTAGTCAGTTTTGTGAGGACTCTGGCTTGCTGATAAACAGGGCAAAATCTTCTGCCATTTTCTCGGCTAATATGGAGAGAGACAGTATATTTGTGACATCTTGGGGATCCCGGGTAGCACTGCTCTGGGGAAATACCTAGGTTGTACATTTGGGCCGGGCAGATTCCTTTCCTAGGTGGTAGGTGACCTGGTCACCAAGATGGATACTAGAGTCACTCGATGGAAGGCCGAAACTTTCCAAAGGCTGGCAGAGCCACATTGATCCAGACTTCTATCAAGTCTATGCCAAGCCATATCATGCAGTGCTTTAAGCTGCCAAAGACTGTCTGCAAGAAGGCGGACAGACTTAGGAGGTAGTTTTTTTGGAACAATAACGGTGGGAAAGGCATAAATCTGGCTGCTTGGGAAAAGACTTATAGACCCACAGGCGCTGGAGGGTTGGAGCTTCGAAGATTTGAAGCGGTTAATCAGGCTTTGCTGTGCAAGCTTGGTTGGAAAATCCTTAATGACAATAACAACCTATGGGTAAGGGTCATTAAGGATAGGTATATGAAGAAAGAGGACCTATACTATTTTTTTTTTTCTTTCAAAGCATGTTAAGGAACCATCTTTCCCGAAAGCTTAAGCTAATAGGTAAACGTCCAGAAATGATTTTATACCCTAACATGCCCCCACACGCAAATGCCAGTTGGGCTTGAAGCGTGGATAATACACAGGCTCATCTCATACTTTGTGCTTAAATTATTTTAATATTCAAAGTGGAGGCTGCTGAGATTTGAACTCGTGACCTCAAGGTCATCAATGCTCTGATATCACGTCAAGGAACAATCTTTTCCAAAAGTTTAAGCTAATGGGTAAAGGCTTATAAATTATTTTGTACTCTAACAAAGCAGATTCGAGTTGTTATTCCTATATTTTGTAACTATTGTAGATCAATATATGCAATCAATGTTGCAGCTTGATATTCCCTAAATGATATATTGCGTGTGTGTTACAGTGTGCACTAAAGTAGTCCACGTTTAATAATAAAATGGACTATTTTTAGAAGTTACAGAGGTACAATAATACCAAAAGAGGGCACCAACATGCCGTCATCGCATCCTATTAGAACTCCGAAGTTAAGCGTGCTTAGACGAGAGTAGTACCAGAATTGGTGACCTCTTGGGAAGTCCCCACCCTCAGGTTGGGAGCACTCGGAAACAACTTCTCTTCAGGTTAACACCCTGAAGGAAAATAGTTGCGTACATCCGCCTTCCCGACCCTGCTTAGGCGGGAGCCCTTGAGGCACTGGGTATGTTTCATGTTCCACAGAGGTACAATAATACTCTAATCATGGCCGATCCTAACATTTTTGGTGCCTCAAGCAAAATTTTTAAAATTGGCCTTTCATATATAACAAATTATAAAAATTTTGATCGTAAAACTTAGTAATTTTAATGACTAATATATTAAAAATTACAACTTCAATAATTCAAGACTCCAAACAATTGCCTGAATCACTTAAGGCTATGTCTGTCCCCGAACTGTGATAACGGTAAGTGATAATGCAAAATGTCATGTATTCCTTTCTTGTTTGAAGTACCCTTTTAAAAAGTTCAAATTGTACTTGCCTTGGAGTGTACGAAATTAGTCTCCTCTTATCCCACCTGACGTACAGATGATGTTTATATTTTTAAATATAATTTATATATAATTATATTGAAATTTTATTTAATTTTATAAAGATATAATACTATATACTTTGCAAAATTATGTAGTAAAAATATTGAATTTCTTGTTTTTTATTTCCTATAACTTTGAATATTAAATAACCCTCTCTTATAATTGCTTATATAAGAACTTTTTGGTGACACCCCTTTAGAATTGCTTAGATTGGATTTTAGAGGCTTTTGGAGTGGGAATATTTGGCAATAATAAATAGAAGATTTGGTATAATTTTTTATGCCTATTTTTGTTATTGTCGGAATAGTTTTTACTAATGTTGTACAATAACAACAATAACAACAAAAATAACAAACTCACTGTTTCAAGGGCTCCCGCCACTGCATGGTCTTGGAGGGGTAAGAAGTATGAAACCTTAACCCTAGAGATGGCAATGGGGAGGGTAAAACTCATTAGCTGCGGGTACCTGCCCCAAGGTCTAAGTGAGGCAGGTAACGGATATTGCGTTGGACGTACCCACCCCATACCTGCTATGGGTATGGGGCGGGTACTTGGCCCACCCCACTCCATACCCGCCTCGCCCCGTTTTATACTCATCATATCCGCTCCATTTTGTATCTAATAACTTTCAAATTAAAAAGCATGAGTTTAAATTCAATTACATAAATTATTTATCAATGTTACAAAAAATATGTTTGAATTTTTATAAATAGTATTAAATAATTAATACAAGTAGGTATGAATAATCATTTTGTACCCGAATTATTTTTAAAACCTAGTTTTTAATTTATCAAAATAAATAAAACAAGAAAGGGCTAAGTGAGATCCGTTTCCAAAATTTAAATGCCACTTCAATATTATTTTGTTTTTACAATTTTTAGTGGATTATAAATTAAATTCTAAATTTTTTTTTCTTATGATTAAATTTTTTTAATTCTAGTTTGTAATAAATTATATAAATTGAATCAAAAATAAAAGGAAAAGATATCTATTTTCAAACCGAAATTTTAGTTTGGGTTCTTTGTATCATAACTTATCATTATTCTTTATTTTTTTTAATTATATATAATTTAAATTGTATTAATTTTATTTTATTCATAAACTGTTGGATTTAATATAATTATTATTAAGATATCAACCGCTAAGCTGTCTTGGGTTCAAAATTTATCCCCTTTTTGAATGTTGGTAGCGTATTCAGGTTAATATTATATATATAATTTTTGGACAAAAACGCCTAAAGGCAACTTCATTGATCATGATAATTTACATAAACATCCAAAATTGGTTCGACCCAGTCATGGGAACAGGCTTCTGATTAGGAGTGTAAACGAACTGAACGTTCGATGAGCTACTTGTGTCTGAAATCGATTAGGGCTCGTTCATGTTCATTATGAGGGTTCGATAGCTTATAGAGCCAAGCTCAAGCAGACTCGATAATGCTCGATAAGCTATCGAGTCGAGTTCGAACAGGGGGTGCTCGGCTCGCTGATGTTCATGAACAGTTTGATAAGGGTCGTTAAAGGGCTCGATATGAGCTCGTTAAAGGCTCGTTATGAGCTTAATACAGTTGGTATTTGTTTGAAAATTGTTCAATAATGGCTCGCTAGTGACTTAAAAAGCTCGGCTCGTTAATGAGCTCGACTCAATTGCGAGCTTGGTTCGGTTTTAAACTAGATTGGGCTCGATAACGAGCTCAACTCGGCTCTATAAGCCTAAGCCGAGCCGATATCGAACACACTAAAATCTTATCGGAACTGAGTTCGAACAAGGGTTAGAAATGCTCGATAAGAGCTTTGCTCAAACTTGAAACTCAAGTTCGAACAAGGGGGTGCTTGGCTCGTTTACACCCCTATTGAGCGTATGAAACTTTGCCATTTTATCGGCTAAAACATTAGCAGTCCAAGGAAACCAAGAAAGGGAAAAATAATAAAAAGAAAAGCTAACATAAGATTAATATCATTCAGCACTGCAGCTGAGTCCAAGTAGGGAGGATCATAATCTTGAAGAACCCGATAACATCCAAACAATCCGATTCAGAAATAACCGATTTAAGATCATTACGAATCGCTAACAAGACATCAGCAAGGATGGCAAGGCCTGCACATCGAGCCTACAGGGTATACTTGGAGCCGCACCAACCTGAACCAACACCGCCCTCTCATCACAAGCAGCTACCGCGAGAACAAAGGACCCGAAAGGGACTGCCGGGATGCATCTGAAATCAGCTTGATCCCCAAGTTAAGGTAATATTATACCTTTTCAGTATTATAAAAAAATTATTTTGCTTATTATGTTAATTAGTTTTTATACTTTTAGCTATATTAATTTAAAATTTATATTATTTTTTAAAAATAATTTTATATGTAAGTCACCAAAAATAATATCGAATAAGGTACCTGCGCGGGAATATTACCGGTCTCCGGCCTTTAAACTTTTGAACTCTCCACTAACCTCACCCGCGCGTGTACGCCACACAAAAATGCTATTGGTGCGTGTAGTTCACTCGCCATAAACTCGCGTGAATAACAGCTGTACAATCTCCCATTTTGGTAGTTGAAGCCGTCACGGCTAGGAAGTTGCCTGTCTCGAACCCCAATACTACGTTGCTTGTTAGGGGTGACAATGGGTGGGTAAACTTGGATACCCGAGAGTACTCATTTTTTGAAACGGGTATGAATATAAGTGAGTCGGATAGTGGGTACGGTTTGGATGGAACTGCCCTATACTCACCATAGGATATTGCACGAGTACAGGCATTGTGGTGTACCCTTTATTCCATTTTGTGTCTAATTAACTTTCAAATTAAAAAAATATGTGTTTAAATTCAATTATCTGAATTTTTTATTTATCAATGTTATAACAAAATATTATTTAATTCTTAAAAATAGTACTAAATAATAAATGCGGTTGGATGTGGATAATCGTTTGGTACCCGTATTATGTGGGTATGGGCGTGGGCAATGAATACTCGTAAGTAATGGGGCGGATACAGATATGGGTTTATACCCACGAGAGTGGGTATGAGTATCCATTTCATATCCGCGATGGGCATGGTATGGATTTGAATGGCGGGTATGAATATGAAGGAGGCACCTCACGTACCCGCCTTGCCCCATCCCATGGCTATTCTTATTGCTTGTCTTGAACCCCATAAGATATTATAGAAGGCGATAATGAATTAGTTATTATTGACTGAAGCAAGTTTGGGTTTGCATGCAACTTCAACAGACATCTTAACTAAAAAAAAAGAAAAAGAACATACCTAGTGCCTCAAGGGCTCTCGCCTACGCAGGGTCTTGGGGGGGGGGGGGATGTACGCAGCCTTCCCCCTTCAGGGTATTAGCCTGAAGAGAGACTGTTTCCCAGTGTCCCCAATCTGAGGGTAAGGACTTCCCAGGAGGTCACCCATCCTGGTACTACTCTCGTCCAAGCACGCTTAACTTCGGAGTTCTAATGGGATCAGGTGAGGGCGTGTTGGTGCCCTCTTTGGTCAACAGACATCTTAACTATCGTTGATTATATTTATTTTATCAGTGTATCTAGGTTACTAATGAACCAATGGATCGAATTTGGGCCCGGGGGGGGGGATTCCGACCTTTAAGTATGGCAATGCTTATTGGATAGAGCCCCCTCTTCTCTTTACTAGTGCTATGCTATAGGATTCTAACGATCCTAAGGCTACCGATTTTTACATTTATAAAAATAAAAAAGTATTATTTACATAAATTTTTTTTGTACTTTTTAAATTTTGTTAATTCAGTATTTCTATAATTTATATTGCGTTAATTTAGTCATTTGATTAAATTAAAATTAAGTTCATGATGTAACTTTTAACGACATAATCACGTAAGATGTTACAAATCCACCAATTAACTCGATTTCACCCAACAAATAGCCATAATATTTTTAACATAAATTTTACTTTAATGATCAAAATAATATAATATTACTAGTATAAAAATTAAATTAATACTGATGAAGTATAAAACTAAATTAATATAATAAATAAATACAAATATTTTTGGTTCAAATAATCCAATATATAGCTAGACTCACCTGTTAGGTTAAATCTTGTCAGAGAGAGACAGAGAGAGCCCCGCCCAATCGCCGCCGTCATCGCCCACCGGCCGCCGCGATTTCCATCGTCTCCTCTGCCGGACCACCGCGATATCCGCCGTCAGTCCGATCCTCTCTTTCTGTCTCTTGGTTTCGAGGATGAGCGAGAACAAGGACCAGTTTGACGTCGCTGACCTCGCCGCCAACCTCCCCGCCGCTGCCGCCGGTAAATCCTCTGCCGCTACGGCGCCGCCTTGTATAGTTGCTGTTCCTCTAATTGACAAATGTCTGGATTTGATTCGCCGATTTGTTGACTTTTTGTTGCAGCTCTTAGTCTGGAGGATCGTGAGGGGCTTGTAAATGCTCTCAAAGTAAGCCCATTTTCTTCACTCATTGTTACGAACCGAAATTTTTTGATAGGAAATGGTAGAAATCATAGGGAAGTTCAGAGAGACTAGGGGAAAAGGGAGTTATTTACATTGTTGATCCTTATGTTTTAAAATTCATTCAAATTAGTCTCTTATCTCTTATCTCTGCATTAGTTCAAAGGGTTATTTATACCAGAGGTCCCTGTACTTTTTTTATTTTGTCAATCTAGTCCTTGTATTTTTAATTATGTCAATCTAGTCCCTGTACAATTGATACTGTGTCAATTTGGCCCTTAAATTAGGAAAATTCTAAAAGTTATGAGGAAAAACCTACGAAAATGTCACGAGAAGCAAGGTGCTTAGGAATAAGTTGGTCGTTAACGGTCAACTGTGTCCTATTCGTGGCATTTTCGTGCACCCCTTCTCGTACCGTGTAGCAAAGCACTAAAATTTATGTTAAGTTATTAATGACACAATGTAAATTGTAAAGGGATTAAATTGACACGATTAAAAGTACAAGGACTAAAATTTCACAATAAGAAAAATACAGGAACCTTTGATGTAAATAATGCTTTTTTAAAATAGCACCTAATATTTGTAAGTTTGTTCAAATTGGTCTCTCATCTTTTATTCTGTTCAAAATGGTCCCTAATATATTATTTTAGGATAAAATTAGTCCATCACCTAGTGATTGAAATCATATAGAATTTAAAAAGACGAGGGACCAATTTTGTCATGAAATAAAACATAAGGAATATTTAGAACAAGAAAAAAGATGAGAGACCTATTTGAACGAATTTACAAACATTGAGGACTAGGTTTGAACAAAACAAAAATGAGAGATCAATTTGAATAGACAAACGTTGGAGACCAATAATTTAAATAACTTAGGGAAAAGGATATAGAAGTTAGGAAGGAGGGGAGGGATTAGGGAGAAATTAGGGGGAAGAGGGATAGAAACATAAGGAGGGGCAAATTTCATTTCAATTTAAGGCATACATTTAGTTCATTACAAGCTAGTGTTGGCTGAGAAACCTAGGGCTAAAAGCTAATATAAAGAAGGTGTAAAAACAAGTATAGAACCAGAGATTAAAATCTACTAACTTTGAAGGGTGTTGTTATTATCGGAGGCAAAAAATGTTATTGTCAAAACAATAATGTGACTTATAGTGAATAATAGCTACAAATTTTAATAAAGTTGTTGTGACATTAATATTTTTGCTCTGACAATAATATTACGCTTGTATCTGTTGCAGCAAAAGGTTATTGTTAGAGCAATGATGTGATTTATAATGAATAATAGCCTCAAGTTTTCATAAAGTTGCTATGACATTAATATTTTTGCTTTTATAATAACATTACCCAAATCAAATTACTCTAATGCTTTCTATATTTTGCTTAAATGATTCATTGCTTTTATTTTGATAATTCGTGGTTTTTGATTTTCCTTGGATCATACAATGTGTTAATTTGCGAGTTCTGGGTTTATTAAGTTTTGATTTTTTGTCCATGAGGATTTTGAGGGCCTGTTTTCTCTTCTTATTTGCAGAACAAGCTGCAGAATCTGGCTGGACAACACTCGGATGTACTGGAAACTCTTACGCCGAATGTTCGGAAGCGTGTTGAGGCCTTAAAGGGACTTCAGGTATTGCACCCTTTCATGAAAACCTCAATACATTTGGGCTTGTTTGATGTTGTTTTCTATTTGTAATTTTTGGCTTTTTAGAAAACTAAAAACCATATTTGAAAACGAATTTTCTTGTTTTTGGTTTTTTAGTTTGTTCTTACTTTGAGTGAAAGTTGGAAACAAGAAACAAAAAATAAGCAACAATTGTTCTCAAAACTTGGTTTTTAGTTTCTAAAAAAAAAAATTAGAAATAGAAAATCGTACCAAACATCTTTCCTTTTTCCTTTGTAATGAGGTGTGCGGAAATAACTAATTCTTCCGGTATGCAATCGAATCAAATACCATGACAATACGAGAAATAAATGGACTAAAAGAGAAAAGAAACAAACGACACAATGATTTACGTGAAAACCCCTTTACAATCGAAAGGGGAGAAAACCACGGGCGAAAATTGGAGCTTTTATTATTGAATCGAAAAGAAGAATTACAATCACTCCTTTTCTCTCTCTCTATTTTAATTGGCGGCGCCTCTGGTGAAGACCTCACGTGAATTTGGATTCTTGTGACGTAAACCCTACGTCCATATGTATAGGCCTGAGAAAACGCGATCGGCTGGCTTACTGCTGCCATCCTTCTTTTACGTAACTTTCCCGATCAATCGAGCTTCACCCGATCGATCGGCCACCTCACGGCATCCCTACTTAAAATACCAAGAAATTTTGAGACATTTTCCTAACAAATCTCCACCTTGGCGCAAAATTAACATCAACAATAAAATAACTCCACCTTCTCCACAAATGCCTCCTCAACCGACGCTACCACACATCAAACGCAAAGACCCACCAAATTCGAGCGATGCTCGAATTTGCTCCCTGGTAGAACCTTAGTGAACATGTCAACTGGATTGTCCTTAGTCCCAATCTTTTTCAACTCCACCTTCCGCTCGTCAATCAGATCTCTAATAAGATGATTATTCATATCTATATGCTTCGTTCTGTCATGATTTGACATCTGATCCTTCGCTAGGTGAATGGCAGACTGACTATCACAGTAGACTCTGACAGTGCCCTGCTCAGCACTGATCTCACTGATCAACCCTCTCAACCAGACGGCTTCTTTGAATGCTTCTGTGACTGTCATATACTAGGCCTCGGTAGTAGACTGTGCTGTAATAGACTGTAAACACGCTCTCCAACTGATAGCTGTGTCACCTAAACAAAACACATACCCTGATGTGGACTTCCTCTTATTGAGGTCTCCACTATAATTAGAATCTACATACCCAATCAAACAACACTTAACTTTCCCATATTCCAAACAAATATCAGAAGTTCCACGAAGATACCTAAGAATTCACTCCACTGCATGCCAATGCTCTCTACCTGGATTCGCCATGTACCTACTAACTCTGCTCACTGCAAAAGTAATATTTGGACGCGTACAAACCATTGCATACATAGTACTGCCCACTGCACTAGAATAGGGAATTTGAGACATGTACTTGACATCCTCCTCAGTTGGAGGCGAACCTAATGCTCAAAGTCTGAAGTGAGCTGCTAAGGGCGTGCTAACTGGATTAGCATCCTTCATATGAAACCTGTCTAACACCTTCTCAATATACTTCTCCTGAGACAAGTATAATTTTTTGGCTTTTCGGTCTCTACGAATCTCCATGCCTAGAATCTTCTTAGCTGCTCTAAGATCTTTCATCTCAAACTCACTCTTCAACATAGATTTCAAGTCATCAACATCCTTCATGTCTCGTGCTGCAATCAACATATCATCAACGTACAAAAGCAAATAAACAAAGCCTGTATCAGTCTTTCTGAAGTACACACAACTGTCGTGCTTACTCCTGATGTACCCATGACCTGTCATGAACTGATCAAATCTCCTATACCACTGCCTAGGAGACTGCTTCAAACCATATAAAGACTTCTTAAGCAAACATACATGATCTTCCTTTCCTTCTACAATGAAGCCCTCAGGTTGATGCATATAGATACTCTCTTCTAGTTCACCATGCAAAAATGCAGTCTTTACATCTAACTGCTCAAGCTCTAAATCATGCATGGCAACTAAAGACAAAAGCGCACGAATCGAAGTATGTCTAGCTACAGGTGAAAATATATCATGAAAATCAACACCTTGTACCTGACTGTAGCCTTTAGCTACCAAACGTGCCTTGTATCTTGCATCTTCAATTTCAGGAATGCCCTCCTTTGTTTTGAAGACCCATTTGCAACCAATCAGTCTTTTCTCTGTTTGAGGCTTCACCAGTTCCCATGTCTGGTTCTTATGAAGAGACTGCATCTCTTCATTCATAGCAACGAGCCACTTCTCAGCATCTGATCTCGATACAGCCTCTGAATATGAAGTCGGCTCACTGTCATCTAAAGACTCAGCAGTAGTGAGGGCATAAGCAATCATCTCCTCATACCCATATCTCTCTGGAGGCCTGATCTGTCGCCTCGGTTTGCCACCAGCTATAGTATTATTCTCCACCTGCTGACTTGTTTCTGCATTATCAATAACAACATCAGAAACCCGTACCTGAGGTGCTGGAATACTCTCTAGCTGAATGACCTGCTGATCTGACTGTATCTGTGTAGCATCAGGTGTCTCAACCTGAATTGAATCACTGTCAATGGAGGGTGTGTGTGGCGGATGTAGTAGAGCAGACTCATCAAAGGTAGCATCTCTACTAGTCAGAAACTTTTGAACACTAGGATCCCACAATCTATATCCCTTCACACCTGACGAATAACCAAGAAAGATGCATTTCTTGGCCCTAGGCTCCAGCTTTCCATCATTAACATATGCATATGCAGGACAACCAAATACTTTAATCTGAGAATAATTAGAAGTAGAATCAGACCATACCTCCTCAGGTGTCTTCATCTGCAATGAAGAATGCAGTGTCTTGTTCACAAGATAGCAAGCCATGCTAACTGCTTCTTCCCACCATTTTCTTTTCAAGCCTGCATTTGAAAGCATACATCGAGCCTTCTCAAGTAACGTCCTGTTCAATCTTTCAGCTACTCCATTTTGCTGAGGTCGACCTGTACATGTCCTGTGTCTGACTATACCCTGATCTTCACAAAATCGAGTGAAGTTGCCTTCAACAAACTCAAGACCATTATCAGTCCTCAACCTCTTTATCGGCTTCCTTGTTTGTTTTTCTAGCAGAATCTTCCATTTCTTGAAGACATCATACACTTCGTTTTTCTGCTTCAGAAAATAGACCCAAACTTTACGTGAATAATCATCAGTAAACATTAGAAGATACCTGGACCCACCTTTAGAAGCTACTCTGGAAGGTCCCCACATATTAGAATGTATATAATCTAATGTTCCCTTTGTCTGATGCACTGCTGACTAGAAGCTGACTCTTTTTTGCTTCCCATACGCACAGTGCTCACAGAATTCCATAAGTCCTGTTGACTGACCACAAACCAGTCCCCTTTTACTCAACTCAGACAACGCCTTATCACCAATGTGACCCATTCTCATGTGCCACAGTCTCATGATTTCTGCATCTGTCATAGTAAATGTGGAAACAGCAACTGAACGTGTCATGGTAGTACCTGCAAGCTAATACAAAGTACCTACCCTATTCCCTTTCATCACAACTAAAGCACCCTTACTGACCCGCGAGACTCCACCTTCAGTAGTGTACTTGTACCCACTAGACTCAAGGGTATCTAGAGAAATCAAGTTCTTCTTCAACTCCGGGATGTGATGTACTTCACTCAAAGTTCTAATAGCCCCATCAAACATCCTCACACGAATTGTCCCAATCCCCACTACCTTACAAGCAGCATCGTTACCCATCAAGACAACTCCACCCTTTATAGACTTATATGTGGAAAACCAGTCTCTATTTGGACTAACGTGGTATGAGCAACCTGAATCCATGATCCACTTATCCTTGGACCTGGACTGAGAATCAACAACTAATAGAAACTCCCCTTCACTATCATCCTCTACAACACTAGCCTCAGCGGACTTATCTTTGCCTTGGTCACCCCTGTTACCCTCTTTCAATTTATTTTTATATTTGTAACAGTCTTTCTTTATGTGCCCTTTCTTGTGACAGTAATGGCACAACAGGTTCTTATGTCTAGATTTAGACCTAGACTTTTTCCCACCATTGGATCCCCTATGTTCTGATCTACCTCTCACGTGCAAACCACTACCTGAGTCATTCACCTAGTCAGATAACTCCCTATCTACCCGTTCTTTACTCACAAGGTTTCTTTTCACCTCATCAACAGTAATGGCCGGCCTACCCCCGTATATCATGCTTTCTACAAAGCCCTTATACGAATTAGAGAGCGAACACAGTAACAACATAGCTTGATCCTCGTCCTTAGGGACATCATCCAATTCCTTTAATTCTTGTATAATAGAGGTAAACTCGCTAAGATGGTTTTTAAGATATGTACCTTCTGTCATACGGAAAGTGAATAACTGACGCTTCACTGCAAGTTTGTTGGAGACTGACTTGTGGCAAAACATGTCTAGTAATTTCTCCCATAACTCCTTTGCGGTTTTCATTTCCAAGACCTCTGATAGAACATCATCAACTAAACACATCTGTATCGCCGTGAGAGCCTTATCATTCATCTCTTCCCACTGTGCCTCGGTCATAGTCTCGGGTTTCTTCTCTTTCCCCTCCAGTGCTTTCTTCAAGCCATTCTGAGTTAAAAGTCCTTTCACACGGACTTGCCATAAGCTGAAGCTTCCTTGACCATTGAACTTCTCTACCTCGGTCTTAATACCTAATGCCATTGTACCAATTCGAATAACCAAGTTCTGATACCAATTTGTACGGAAATAACTAATTCTCCTGGTATGCAATCGAATCAAATACCGCGACAATACGAGAAATAAATGGACTAAAAGAGAAAAGAAACAAACGACACAATGATTTACGTGGGAAAACCCCTCTACAATTGAAAGGGGAGAAAACCACGGGCGAAGATTGGAGCTTTTATTATTGAATCGAAAAGAAGAATTACAATCACTTCTTTTCTCTCTCTTTCTCTATTTTTATTGGCGGCGCCGCTGGGGAAGACCTCACGTGAATTTAGATTCTTGTGAAGGCCCGAGAAAATGCGATCGGCTGGCTTACTGCTGCCGTCCTTCTTTTACGTAACTTTCCTGATCGATCGAGCTTCACCCGATCGATCGGCCGCCTCACGGCATCCCTACTTAAAATACCAAGGAATTTTGAGACATTTTCCTAACATGAGGTATTGTTGAGACTGATAATTTCATAAGTATAAAATGTTTGTTGAAGCTTAGGACTAGTTTTATATTCCAACATATGCTTCTCACTCAAATGTTCATTGGCTTGAATGATGGATAATGGATAGGCCTACTCTATATATTGGGCTCGATTTATATTAATATTGAGAATGGAGCTTATTAGAATTTGCACTTTAGACCACTCTGATGCTATATTAAAGAAGCAAAGATGAGTTTAATTGGTCATGGAATGGCCTTGGCCGATATGAAGGTAGGGGTGTAATCGAGTCAAGCTTAGCCGAGTATCTCAGTACTCGACTCGAACTCGATTAACTATTTAATTTTGCTTCAACTCGAACTCGAAACTCGATTCGAGTATTTAATTTTGCTTGAACTCGAACTCGAAACTCGATTAACTATTCGAGTACTTGACTCGACTTGAGTATTCGTTTATTGTGCATATGAACGTTCAACAAAGGAGCTTCTTTATAATATTATTCCACACACTCGAACATTAGTTATACTCAATTTGGATATTCAATTATTGTCCACACTATATTTTACTATATACAACCATAAATCACCGATATATTAAATAGCAAATATGACATAAGTTTCAAAAAATACAAGCAAACCAAATACAAGTTTTTTTACTCCATCACAAATGTAAGATCTTTTACAAGGAATTCAATCTTCCTTCTTTCATTCTACTATTAATGTCACAAGCCATCCATTTCAAAAGAAAATAATACACAAGAATTACTTCATACGAGTTGATTATCGAGTCGAGTACCTATTCGAGTATCGAGTCGAGTATTTAATCTAGTATCGTGTCGAGTATTTAATCGAGTATCTTTTGATACTCGAACTCGAACTCGAACTCGAACTTGAACTTGGTTAATTCGAGTTCAAGTTGAGTTTTATTCAAGCTGTTCACAAGCTACTCGAGAGCGGCTCGAATTGTTTACACTCCTATATGAAGGGGAGGATGGATGTTCACGGATGGATTAGTCTAATTTGCAAATCGATTAATGGGTGCGTGAATTCGTTATTCTTGGACTATTGCGTGGTTGATGAATCCATATTGTGTTTTCATCATGATCTATCGTGAAGAATGTATATCATGAGTACTGTCATTGTGGACTCTGGGTTGTTTGTATCTCTAGCCTCATCTCGTTGTTTGGTTGAAAAAAATGAAAGTGGAAATTCTTAATTGAGCAATGCTATAGGTGCCAAAAATATGTGTTCGGTTGTGTATGCCATATACATGGCAAGAAAGGTGTTAGTTCAGGAAAGAAATTATTTGATGATATTATTTTTTAAAATCCATAATTTGATATTTTGATGATGGAATCCATAATTTGATATGCATGAACGGTTTAAATTTAGCAATTTTCTTCTCAATTAGGGTATGATGGTGTGAATCATATAATTCTCCTATTTTTTTGTTAGATTTTCCTCGGTGGATTTTTGTAGTTGATTGTTGTTGGATGTAGCTGGGGGGTGTAAATAAGCCGAGAGACTCGCAAGTCCTTATGAGCCTACTAGTCATAGAGCTCGAAAGGTCAACTTGCTTCAAGTTCAAGTTGAGCCAAGTCGACTCGTTAATGGTGATGAGGCAAGCGTTTACCCAAAAAAGCTTGAGGCGGTAAATGAGCCAATCACAAATCAATTTATGAGTGCAAATGTGCCAAATCAAGCAAAGTTCTAGCTTAAATGAGTCGAACTCAAGCCTAATCGATTAAGCCTAGATCAAGCGTAGATGTCTTTAAACAGGGTGAACTTTTGCTTAAAGCTTGCTGAGCTTGGTTCAAGCTCAAACTTGTCGAGCCGAGCCGAAGCCTAAGCTGAGTCTCGAGCCTCATGAGCTCAGGCTCGACTTGGCTCATTTACAACCCTAGGTGGATGATAACTCTTGGATGAAGTATTCAGTTGTGCTGCTGCTAAGATACTTGTACTTAACTTTCATGTATAGTCCTGGCTTTTATCTCCTAGCTTGCAGATTGCCTGGCCAGAATTGGCTGGGGAAAATTAGGAAGTATGGAGCTTATGGAGTCGAGATTGGGGGAGAGAGGTTCCGTGGTGGTGTCACCCCGGTTGAAAGATTGAAGAGAGCAGTCTGGCGAGGTGGCATGCAAGAGTTTCAGGAAGTGGGAAAGTTAGTCTAGAGTTTACTGGGCTGGTGGGTTATTTTATATATGGTTACATCCAATTAGATCGGTTTTCTGTCCAGTTGCTAGTTTTTCCAATATAGGATCAATCCTGACCAAACCCCAATTGTGTGGTGAACTTCACATGTAAGTATGAAAATGTATTGTCCCGTATTGGAGTTGTGAGAAGGGAAAGATTAACATATAAGCCTTGTGGGCTACTCTATATCAGTTGGTGTTAGGATGGAACCATACTTGGGCCTTATGTGGACCTCAAAAAAAATAACCGTGTGATCGAGCCTTAGGCCCAGTGAAATTTACAGTCCTAATATTAGGACTGATGACGGAACCAGCAAAGAGTAGGTTCAGTCCGTTCTAGTCCATACAGTGCACTGACTTTCTGGCAGCTTCTGGTAGCCATATTCTGCATGGGAATGCTTTCAATCCTGGATTTGTAGTGTCTTGAGTTCATATCCTATCCATTTTATACTGGCACCTCTGGTGCTTGGTCTTTATTTGGTAGAAGGAAGTTGTTTGATATTACTATTCTTGGCAGAAAAAGTCAAGGGCTTGTTTAGAAACAGAGAATTTTTAAATTTTCTTGGAAAGTTTTCAACTGAAAATGGGAAACTGGGGAAGCTGTCAAAAGCCCAGTTTTCTAGTGGAGAAGTTGAAACGCAATTTTTTAATTTTACATCTATTAGAAAAGTTAGTAAATAGTTTTAAACAGGTTTTCAAACTTTTATCCCATGTTTTCCAAATGGAAAATATGGGCACCTGCAGTGTTATCTATATTCCATTTCAACAGTGAAGTGCTCTTTTTCTTTGCATTTGATTGTAATTTGTAAGTGTAAATTTTATGAGTTCTATTGCCTATCTTCCAAGTTTGTGCATGCAAATGTTATGAGTTGTAGAAGGCTTGATTTTGTTTTCCATTGTTATCCAAAGTCTAAGATGCGAGGCAAAATTTTATGGTCTTATACTCTGATCTTTTTCTACACTGTTCATTTACCTTACATGTGAATGAAGAGCTAAAGCATCTATACTATTGAGGTTTCAATTTGTTCATTTATGCCATCTGGAATGTCAATAGTCATTTCATGACTTTGTTTATGTTATAGAGCCAACATGATGATCTGGTGGCAAAATTTCATGAGGAGAGAGCAGCTCTTGAAGCTAAATATCAGAAGCTATATGAGCCACTCTATGAAAAGGTGCGTACAGGGCAGGAAAATGTGTCGTGTCATGTTCATATTATACGAGGGCTTTTAGAAAGGGGTAAATCTAAACCAATTAAATGGTTTGGAAACTCTCGATCCTTTCCCAACCCAATTAACAACTGGGTAACCTATGGGTTACCTGTTTATTTATATGGGTTGACTTTTTCATTACATGCTAGCCGACATCTTATTGTTGATACTAGAAATAAATATGACATTTTTATAATTGTCAAAATAAATTATTGAATTAACATGATCAAATATAGTTCAACTAACATGCTCAAATTTATAATAGCAGTAGTATACTAATTAAATTACTTAACATAGCTATATAAATTGGTTAAACGTATAGAAAATGGGTTGACCTAACCCAAACCCAAATTCAACCCTATTACTTAACAAGTTAAACATGTATACCAAAATTAAACCTGACTTTCAAAAACCATGAACCCGACCCACTATTTTCATGTCATGTTACCTTGTTGTGTACGTATGATTAAATGGTTAGTTCCATATGTCATTACTGAGTTTCATTTTTCCTTTCTGAGTATGTTAAAAAGGTTTCGCAGCCTGACCCTTTTTTTTTTTTTTTTTTTTTTTTTTTTTAATTCCCACGCTTGTAGAGATATGAAATTGTGAATGGTGTAGTGGAAGTTGGAGAGCCAGGTGAAGCTGTGATGGAACAACCACAGGAAAATGCCCCAGAAGGTGCGAAAGTATCATTACATGTTTCCTTGGTATCATTTTCTATTTTTAGTTTTTATTTTTTAAGAAATCAAAACTAGGTAGGGGAAATGGGTTTTTATTGTAATTGATTCCTTATTTTCAGATTTTATCTAAGTATTTTAAAAGCTAAAACTAGGAAATAAGAAACAAAAAAAAGTCAGTCTTCACTACCCGGTTTTTGATTTCCTAAAGACTGTAAATAGAAAATGATATCAAGTTATGAGTAGAAAGATTATGCTCATGATTAGAGAATTAGCTATCACAAAAGTTTGAGCTGATATGTAAGAGTAGTTTTACACACTGTCCCCTCATGCAATTGTCTATTGGATTTGAAGCGTGGATAATGCAAATGCCTACCCTCATACTTGGCTTAAATTATATAAAATACTAATACCATGTTAATATTATAATTGAAAGTGGGGTTGTTTGGATTTGAACTCATATCCTTGTTGTCAACAAGGCTTTGATACTATGTTGAGGTACTAACTATCCCAAATGTTTAAGCTGATGGGTGAAGGCCTAAAATGGTATTATACTCTAACATTCGCAATGTGAAACAATAATGTTTATTCTTGCAGCAGAAAAAGGAGTACCTGACTTTTGGCTCACTGCTATGAAGACCAATGAAGTTTTGGCTGAAGAGGTGATCATTTTAGCTTGACTATTATCTTTTATCCTTGGAATACTTCGAAATCTATGCAAAATTGAACTCGGTATGCTTCACTTGTGACCGACCTTCAGATCACGGAGCGTGACGAAGGTGCACTGAAATATCTCAAAGGTCTCAGATGGTCGAGGATCGACAAATCCCAGAGCTTCAAGCTTGAATTCTTTTTCGACTCGAATCCTTACTTCAAAAATGCCGTTCTGACGAAAATTTATCACATGGTAGACGATGATGATCCTATTCTTGAGAAGGCTATCGGGTATGTTGCTCCTTGTATATGAGTAATTTTTGTTTGTAAAATTTTTAGTTTTTATATCTGTTTCTGCTTTAGAGGAAAGCAGAAAAGCCGCATGACTTTTCATTCTATGAAAAAGAGCCTAAAATATGAAAAAATGCTTTTTCTACTAGAACAGAAGTTTGGCCAAATGGGCTCGAAATTCAGTACATTGTGCTGCTTAAGGTTGTATCTCACATATTGTTCTTTTGTTTGTAGCACGGGGATCGAGTGGTATCAGGGGAAGTGCTTGACACAAAAGATCCTAAAGAAGAAACCTAGAAAGGGATCTAAGAACGCCAAACCGATCACAAAGACTGAAACTTGTGACAGTTTCTTCAACTTTTTCAATCCTCCCGAGGTTCCTGATGATGATGATGATGATGTTGACGATGATGTGGTTAGTTTGGTTTCTCCACGGTCTGAATGTTCGTCGAAATCTATTATGCGATGTGTTATTAATTCGACGCATTGACAGGCTGAAGACCTTCAGAATCTAATGGAACATGACTACGAGATCGGGTGAGTAGATACTTCTGCTCAGATCATTGTTTCTGGAATGGATAGAATTGGGGATGGCAATGCCTTAGAGTTCGACATGCTATCTTTCCTACCCTTTTTGTTGATCTCTTAATTGGAGCTGCGACTGAAATTGGGTCCAGAAATCCAATTATTATAGTGTTTGGTTCACGTACTAGAATTGGAATTCATTCTACTGCCTAATTCCAAATAAAAAAGCAACAGCAAGATTCCCGGTGGCCCAAGGGCTCCCGCCTAAGCGGGGTCTGAGGGGAGTGGATGTACGCAGCCTTTCCCCTTCAGGGTACTACCTTGAAGAGAGGCTGTTTACTAGAACCCCGAACCTGAGGGGTGCAACAAGAGGACTTCCCAAGAGGTCACCCATCTTGGTGTTACTGCCGCCTAATTCTAAATAATCGAGTTTTAATCGAAAATCATACATTCTAATTCTTTCGGAGGATAAGGAATTGTAATTTCATATTAACTCTATTAATCCGAAACTTTAAGTGATCCAACTCAATGAACCTGAACCCAAGACGATTTTGAACTAAAACACCTGACTAAACCTAAATTTGATCCAGAACTTAAAATGATCCTATTTGAATGACTTGAACCTAAATTGATTTGACCTGACCTGAGCCTGCCTAATCTAACTCAAATTTATAAGTACCCAAATTGATAGACCAAAATCCGAGATAACTCAAACCTAAAATGACTTCACCTGACTTGGATTTTACTTTAATGAGGCCCAACTGAGCTAATCCAATCTAATTGACTTTATACCTAGAGATGGCTAAAGCTACAAATAATGTGGCACGACTTTCTCTGACCTAAATTTGACCCATCCTAGATAATCTATAACTAGAAACAATGCAACTTTATTTTACCTGAAGCCAAATTGGCTTGAAGCCTAAATCTTCCTATCCCAATCACACCCTTTGCCTTAAAACTTGAAATGACTCGAATGTGAAATCATCCATTTTGATTGCAACTGGACCCTAATTAACCCAACTCCGAAATGATCTAACTTGATTGATTTAAAACTCGAGGTGATTAGTTATAGAATTGCAATTCCACTCCCAATTTTGTGGTTAGCCAAACAATGGAATTTCAATTTCATCTTAATTCCAATTCCATCAGAAGTAGAATTGGAATTGCAACTCTACACTGCAATTCCACCTTATATTTTTTGAATACTCATATTATGTGCTGGCTATTGCGGTAAATTCTAAGAAATAAATGCTAAAATTATAAATTTATACCTTAAAGGACCAACAAATGTGAATAAAAGAGACGTGGGGAATTAGGAATGACCTGAGTGCTATTGCTCATTTCTAACTTTGGGTTGGATTAGATGTTGACCATATTTGACCCCACTAATGCAGGTTGGATTTTTTCCCCATTGTTGGATTGAATTATTATCTACCTGAATTGTGAAAAGAACTTTTTTAAAGCAGTTTTTACATAAACAATTTTGTCAGACGTGCTATCAATATAGGTATCTTCATTTGAACATTTTTTCGTTTTTTGTGTTTGCTTCTGCCTTAAAGAAGAAACACTATTTTCCCGCTTCAATTTTAAAACATAAAATTATTTCTATTTCTGTTTATACTGTTAACGTATAAAAACTGAATGTTTGTCCTTTGACATAGTTTTAGAACCTTGTTGCCAAGAAGTCATAGCTTGGAATCCCAATAGCCTCCATTTTCATTATTTAAGCACAATGTATAAGATGGGCCTGTACAATATCCACGCTTCAAGCCCAATTGGCATTCGTGTGAAAGGGCATGATAAAGTATGAAACGATTCCTTAGTCTTCACCTATCAGCTTAAACCTTTGAAAAAATTGGTTCTTTGACATATAAACATTTTTCTTTGTAGACGAAATACCCTTAAAATATGAAAAAGTGCTTTCCAGCAAGGAAGTTTGGCCAAACATTTATTACTCTAGGTGGGGTCGGACTTGCCCCAGGGTCGAGTTTAATTGCCATTCCTAGTTTGAATCCATAACACCGTAAAGCATGCGAAGTTCATATGCTCTTAATGAACATGTATACTAAATTTGCCTTGTGCACTAAGATGGTATTGGTCCTTGCAGTTCAACCGTTAAGGAGAAAATCATTCCCTGTGCAGTTTCTTGGTTCACTGGAGAGGCTGTTCAGGGAGACGAGTTCGGTGACAGAGATGATTATGATGATGAACATGAAGATGGCGAGGACGAGGACGAGGATGATGATGATGACAATGACGACATGGAGGAAGTCGAATTGAAAAATGTAAAGAAGGTACCAATCGAGATCGTTGAATTTCTGATTCCAATTTGCATAGTATAAGCTCTTGTAGTTACTGTTAGTAAAATGTAGTATGGGAATTGATGAAATCTAATTCGCTTGTACATTATTCGGCTCTATGCATAAAAACTTTGTCAAAAGTTTATTGACTTATAAAAAAAATTTATATATGCTTGCATTCATGTATACAACAACTATTTCTAAAATACCGATAGAATGGAAGGGGGGATATAATTTTGTTAATTTTACTTTTGTTTAATGGTGTTATCCATAATAGTGGTAACAAGAAGCATAACTCATGTTTGCTTTTTAAAATATTGACATAGTAGAGAGAGATCATTCTATTAAGTAAATAGCTTGAGAGTTGAAGTTTCAAAATTAGCAAAATAAAGAATATGGGTATTTAATTACGGTATAAGTACGATTATTTTCAATTGATCATTTGCTTTCTATTCGGGAAAAGTACGGATACGTGTTATAAAACGCGTATTATATAGCTAACATAAAAAACACGTATTTTACTGTATTATTAGTAAAGATACTTAAACGTCCTTTTAAATGGAATATAGATGCACATAATATGCTAATTATACGCGCATTTTACTAACAATGTTTGTAATAGATGGAGAATAAATGTGTTTTTCCTGGATTGATTTTGCTGCTTTTGCAGGGATCAGCCGGGGCGAAGGTGAGATAATCTAATCATCTTATCCTCTTCGCACGAAGAAGAGGTATCTAACTTTTTTGTGGTGAGTTAATAATACATAAGGGTGCAAATGAGCTAACTAGAGCCCGGGCTCATCAAGTTGGAGGCTTAGCTTGTAGCTCGCTTGAGATTGGCTTGGTCATGGTTTAGCTTGAACCTAGCTTCGTGAGCATTGAGCTAAATTCCGTTTAGGATAACTCTAGGCTTGTTTCAGCTCGATTATGCTTGAACTTGGCTCATCTTGGCTCAAACTCGACTCAATTAGGCATAATTAGATTCATAACTTAAGTTGGGATTGGCTCATTCAAGTTCGCGAGCCTTCGAGCTCGAGCTTTGCTAGGCGTGTAAGCTCACAAGATTCGTTTATTTATGCTTGCGAGTTTTGGAGCTGGAGTTTTATAAGGGTTAAGCTGAGCTCATTTAGCTAAACGTCTTGAGTTGATTAGTGTTCTTCAAGCTTTAAAACAAGCTGACATGAAAGGGGTCATGAGCTAGCTTGGCTCTCTTACACCACTAACACACGCCCATGTTGTGCCATGTAGAAGAGCGGAAGAGTGCAGCCTGGACACGGTCAAGCCGGGGAGCGTCCACCCGAATGTAAGCAGCAATAGTGAAATTCTTGGTATGTGTGTGTCATCTTGGGCTGTTTTAGTATCGTTTTTTGTTTATAATTTGAATTTTGAGAAAATGAAGATTATATTTTACAAGTAATTTGTTTAATTTTTTCGGCTTTATGAAGCCAAAACCAAGAAAATTTTCATTTTCAAAATGTGTTTTTTAATTTCTCAAAAACTATTACTGCATACAATACAAAACGATGCTTTTTTTTTTCCTTTAAAGTTTCCTGCATCTTTCTATAATTGCTTTATTGATTAATGCATGCATTTTGGGTTTCTTTGTGAATTTATGTATAATCTGAATGAAGCCTAAGTTTAACATATTGTTTGTTTATTTAATCATCTTTTCTCTCGGATCTGTGACTGTGAGGTTTACTTTAGAAAGGGAAATCATCACTTAGATAATTTGAGGTTTGAATTTTTTATCACTTAGGTACCTTATGTCAGAATTTAATAAATTTTTGTAGGAATTTGACCAATTTTATATAAAAAATGCTAATTTAGTACATGATTATGCTAATATATTAGTCATGTTAATGTTTTCGATAAAAATTCAACGAATCACGATAAAAGTTAATCAAATTTTGATGTAAACTATCTATATATTATCAAAATCATGTCTACGTGTCAACTTTTTGATAAAAATCATCAAATTTTAATGAAAGTATATACATATTGTCAGAAATATGTTTCACTTTAGTATTTAATAATAAAAATCTAGTGAATTTTTACATTGATAGAATTTAAAAAACTTCAGGGTAGTTGAATGATAAAATTCTTAAATTCAAAGTATCTTATTATATATATTGAAACATTATGACACTTAATTGATAATGATCAAACTTTAGGATACCTAAATGGTAATTTTTCTTTTAAAAATGATAAATACTCAATATATATACAGATATAGATATAGAGTATGACAATAACATGTGTGGTTTGAATACAAGAGCTATATTAACGATTTCTTTTAGTGTATTTGTTTTTAGTTCTTATTTATAATGTGACAATAAATTATGAAAGGTTCATTTACTATGCACTAATACACTAGATCTTATTAGAATTCTGAAATTAAACATGTTTCGGCAATAGTAGTAGCGATGGGTGATGGGAAGTCCTCGTGTGGCCAGTCCTATAAGGTTGGGGGTCCTCAGAAATAGCCTCTTGGCAGGGTTGCACTCTAAAGGGGTAAGGCTGTGTATATCCACCCCTCCCAGATCCCGTTTATGCGGGGAGTCCTTGAGATACTGGATATGCTGCTGTTGTTGTTGACAATAAATTATGAAATCGTATTTGATATAAAAATAGAATATCTTGATTGTCATCAATATTGATAGATTGTCCTGATTTTTGAGGTAGATTTGACAGTTTTATATTATGTTATAAGATAAATATGGATATGATACAATCAAATTAGTTGTGACATGTAGCATGACAATACTTATAATTTTTTTTTAGCTAACGAGGGGCCCGGTTACTGGTAAAGCTTAGCTTATACGGTGATTCATACACTATAGAAGCCAGTTAAGTCAAAAATTCTTTAAGGAGAGATTCAAGGGAAAAATTGAATGCCAGACTTTTGGCCCTGGTGGGTAATAGTCATAATTTTTTTAATGTAGGTAGGAATTATATTTTCTGAAAGCAAGAGAGACCTTCAATCCCTCGATCACGGTAAAAAAAGAGGCGGGATTTTTTTGATAATTAGTGATAAAAGTTACGGTATGATATAGACATATCCATAAAAGTGAGGCCTAAGCCAACTCGTATAAAACTATGTAGTAGAAAAAGGTAAAATTAGCTAACATTACATCTACAGAAAAAGAAAATTATAAGAAAATACTAATTGTTGCTAAATGACTTCATCATTGCTGAAGACGACTAGCAACAAGAAAAGAGGAAACAAACGCTAGAAGTGTTTGAAAATAGTCCATTACTCAAATACATGGTATCAGCGCATTTTTGATCAAAAGATCACGAGTTCGAATTTCAACAGTCTCCACTTTCAATATTAACATAACTTAAGTACAATGTAAAAGGTGGGCATGTTCATTATCCACGTTTTAAACCCAATTAGCATTTTTTGTAAGGAGGCATGCTAGATAATAATACTATTCATAGACCTTTATGTATCAGTTTAAGCTTATGGGTGAGTTGGTTCATTGACAGTAATAAATATCAAGTAATTAACTATCATTCAATATGCTAAAGAGCTGTTAGATTTAGTATAGTTATTCGGTTATCTGACTTCCAAGCATGAGTTTTGGTTTGAAGTTATCTTATCTTATAAAAAAGGTGCTAAATCCATAAAGTATGAGCAAAATTGGGGTGGGGCTACACCAGCTTGGGTGACTCTAGTGTGAAATTGGCAACCTGGCTAGCTCACAACCTGAGCTGGGAGGACAGAAATGGTTGGGAGTTCCGGTGGATTTGGAACCTGGATCTCCAACCGAAAATCAAGATCCTCCTGTGGCAAGCACTTAACGGATATTTGGTAACAGGAAGCCAGATGAAAAAATGCCAGGATTGGGACAACATGTGCACATGGTGCAAAAGCAGTTGTGAGAATGTGTCCCACTTATTCCTTAGGTGCCCTCGCTTGAAGCAAGTCTGGGACACGGCGGCCATGTCCAAGTGGATCCCTGCCCGGCCTTCTAGGTTAGATCTAAGGGAAGAACTTAGAGCAAAAAGGAGAAACAAAGACATTGAGAAATTCGCGGTTGTATGTTGGCAAATCTGGAAAGACAGAAACGCTGTGATCTTCAGAAAGGAGAATCCCTCCCCAGCCTAGACCCTCAACCGAGCCAAGACTATAAGCTTAGAATGGTTATGCAGAGCAAAATCGATGAAAACAATGTCGGCCGTAACCACGATAGAACTTCAGCAAGGATAAGGAATAGATGGATAACCTGGGCCTTCCGGCAACAGGATGGCTTAAGATCAACTTTGATGGAGCAAAGAGAGGACCTCGGGCTGCGTCTGGGTTTGTCATCAGGGACCATAATGGTCAAATTGTCAGATGCGAAACCAGAAAGCTGGGCAACGACCCCAGTCATTGTGGCGGAAGCCATTGCGGCGCGTGATGGCCTCTACAAGGCCATGTCTATGGGTGCCACTCGGATTATTGTTGAAGGGGATAATAAGGTGGTTATTAAAACCCTGAAAGACGAGTATTCCTGCCCCAGCGATATCAGAACAATCAGAGAGGATATCAGGACTCTCGCGGGTAGAGCTTCTAGTATAAATTTCTCCCACGTCTTCCGCGAGGCAAACAGATCAGCAAATTTTATGGCTAGTGAAGAATTTGGAATGACAGGGTTTCAGCTAAACATCATGGAGCCAACTAGATCCCTCCTTATTTCAAGAGCCGAAGCTTAAGAATGTCCCTCGTTAAGGAGTGAACGCTGAAGCCCCTTTCCCAGGTTTTACCATATTAAAAAAAGGGCAAAATTAACCCTATTTAATTTTTAATTATATCAATTTAATCTTTTTCTGAAATTAAAGTTAAGTTAAATGATATAATCTTTAACAATCAGATCATGTTAAATACAAATGACTCAATACAAACTCACCTATAGATTCCATTTAAACTCCACCAGTGATTTGACAAGTACATTAAATTAACGTAATATAAATTGTACAAAAATAAATTGACATAATTAAAAGTATAATAATAAATTATAAGGATCTATAAGCACCAACTATCATCACACTTCAATATACTTGTATTTTACAATTGCAAGCCACAAGGCTCTAACATAAGTGTCACACTTCCTTTTTTCTATTTCACTTTGGTATTATTATTATCAGGTAAAAATTATTAATAACAAAGCAATTTTGACAAAATTTATAATTATTATTCATTATAAGTCATATTACTACTCCGAAAATAATAATTTTTACTCTGATAATAACACCATCCTTTCGCTCCTTTTCTTCTTATATTATTGCTAGAGCATCTACAACAATTATATTCTAGTTTTATTTATATAAAACTGTCTTTAAAATGATCAGATTTTATTTAATCAATACAACATATTTTTTTTTTTAAGAAATCAATTTCGCTAAAATATATATATGTTGTGCAAATAAATTTTAGAGTTATTTATATGATTTAATTTAGTCCCTAATTTTAGTTGTCAATTTATTTTTCGGACAGTTGAAATTATTTCAATTAAGCCCAATATTAAAATTAAAATTATTTTTTTTCTAAAAGCATTTTTTAATTAGCACTAACATAAATTTTTCAAAAGGTAATTAATGTTACGATTTCAATCAAAATAAGTAATGTTATTATTAGAGCAATATTATTAGTTTTAAGAAAAATTTTTGCTATCTTTTTTTTTTAAGCCCAACATTACTCCAGTAGCAACAATAGTTTTTACTCTGATAATAATAATTTTTAAAACATTTAATATTAATTTTTAATATTAGACTAAATTGACACAATATTAGTATAAATAACCCTTGATTTTATATGCTTAAAAACTGATCATTTCATAAGATAATTTTATATAAATAAACCTAGATTTCTTTTTAACATATAAATAAAAAAATTAAAATCACTCCAAATTTTTGATCATAGCAGCAGCCACATCAGCCATTCCATGCAAATACTTAACTCTGTCAATTAACGGCGCCGGCCCTTTTCCGTTAACGGCGACTCTACACGCCTCCGCTTCGTTACCGGCGTCAATCATCGCCTCTTCACCAAACTTCGGATCCCCCAAATTAACGGCGTTAACGGCAACTCTAACGTTAGTCTCCACCACTAGACGGTACAAACGTGCGCACTCTCTCAAACCCCAAGTCACGCGGGGGTCACGTGACTGGGCTATGAGTTTGCTGACGTAATCAACTGAATCGGAGAATTTGGATTTGACGACGCCGATCATGAGCAGGATTAGCCCCTCCTCGTCTGAAGTGGCGCTTCGTGGGTCGGATCGTAAAGAGGATTCGCAGAGGGTCGGGTTGGGGGTTCGGTTGCAGGTGGATCCGATTAGGTCGGGTCGGGCTTCGAGGGGGGCGAGTAGGAGAGAGAGAGTGGACAGGTGGAGGAGGAAGAGGGTTGAAACGGTGCGTTTTGAGATCGTCTTCATGGGTTTGGAATGGGGGTGGTATTCGGGTCGGGTATTCGGGTTAGGGTTTGGGTGGAAATCGGAGGGTGTGTTGAATGGGGATTTTATAGAGAGAGTGGGGTGTTGGACTACGCAACAAGATATTTTGTCAAGGAAATTTATTTAACTGTTGTATATTTAATTGTGTCAATTTAGTTTTTCTATTAATTATATTGTCTTAATTTGATCTCTAGATTAAATTTATGTTAAGTTATTGATAAAATTTTTAATGGGTTAGCCACAATTAAATTAAGTCAGTGGGTAGATTTATAGTGGATTACTTGTATTGAACATAATTGTGTTGTTTAAAATTATATCAATAATTTAAATTTAATTTGATCATAATGACTAAATTGACATAATTTGAATAGTAAATGGACTAAATTGCCATAATAAAAAATATATGGACTAAATTGACACAAGGAGCAAAGTTCAAGGACCTTTGGTGTAAAAACTCTTTATAATTTAACTATGGCTTCGTTTGGTACGCAAGAAGTAGATGCGAGAAGTAGAAATTCATGAAAATTGTGGATTTTGGCACTTATGTAGTATGCAGGAAGTAGGCAGAACGAGGCAGCAATTTCTAATTCCTTCAAAGTGCGGGAAATAACTTCCCCAGCCTCGCTGAGGTAAGTTCCAATTCCTTTTATTTCTAACTAACCTTCTGAAGGAAGTTCTATTTCCCATCGTGACAACCAAAAATGTTTTTCCTATTACTTTGTATTTCTCCTATTTAAAAAGTACTTTTTTTACTTCAAACAGTACTACAGTCAGACAGGCATTAATGGCAGTGTAATAACACGTGGATACCGTGTCATGAGAGCAATGCAAATCGTGATTCTTTCATGTACTTCTCGTGCGTCTAATGTAATCCAAAATTAATGGAAGTATTCAATTTCTACGCAACATGAAATTTTTTGTGCTTTACTTCGTAAACGTAGCTTATGGCAGAATGAGGCATATTTAGTGTGTCATTTACCCTCTAACTGAAGGCGCGGATGATTTCGAATTGAGCTTGAGTTGGCTAGGTTTGAGGTTCGGCTCGCTAAATTGGCTCAACTCAAGCTCAGCGAGCTCAAGCTCGACTCAATGAAATTTGAGCTGAACTCGCATTATTTAGGCTTATCTAAGTTTGATATAGATCTATAGTCTCTTTGCTTTGTCTAGCCCCTTTTTTGGGCACCTTTGGGCTCCATTTGTCATCAAAATTGGCCTTGCACCGTGGTTTCCCTGCTCGCCTATTTCTCTTACGATAAATAGGCCCGAGATCTAATCAACAGAATAAAGTTAAGAATCGATGCCAATAATTGTGACATAAGACAAACATAGGCTAGATGAACAAAGGTTTATCTGAGACTCGCTTGACTGAACGCAATTTTATCTAGTTTGACTCATTTAAGCTTGATTGGATCAGTCGGACACATTTAGGCTGCGTGTGGTTCAACTTTTTAACAGTTTAAAACTGTGAAAAAGATCTAGTTGACTAAAGGACTTCCGTTTGGTTGACAGAAAATATCTTTTTACATCTTTTTCACAGCTTAAGTAGAAAAATCAAAAAGCTGTTTTATAACTAAGCAGAAAAAGATGTAAAACTGGATCTTTTTAACTTATTTCATAAAAATGCTTTAAAAAGACTATATTAACATTAAATTTTCACCACCACTAAGACCTACTTTTACTTGTTATCACCATCCCACTTGCCACAACCCTTTTTTATGCCCATTGGTCGCTACATTCATCGCTCGCCACTATCGTAACCAACTAATTTCATGATTCTCTCATACCTACTATTATTAATTTATATTATTAAGTTATTTTTGAGATTTTAATACATCAGTTTATTTTTAAAACTTGCATTTAATACTTTATTTTGTAAAAAAAATTTCTTTATGGACAACGTAATCAAACACTTAACTGTAAAAAGATATAGGTCTTGAATAAATAAATCTTATTAAAACAGATAAGTTAAAAAAAGATAAGTTGAAATAAGCTGAACCAAATGCACCCTTAATTCATAGGGTCGTGGGTCTTCGTGCTCGGACTTTTTAACTCGATTTAAGGTGGTTGTATGTGTCATAATAAAGTCATATGCCACTACTAAAATTATTAAGTACAAAAAATAAAGATAACAATGTATGGAATCCAACCTAATTCAATCACATCTTTAAAATATATTATTTAGAAGAACATTTAATATTATAATGTTTTCTTAATATAATAATGGTCGATGTATTTTCTTTTCAAAAAGCAAATTAAAGGGGTTTTCGTGTTCAATTTTTTAAAATCACCCCTAAAATTTACGTAATTATTAATAAAAGATCTTTATTTTTTAAATACTTTAAATTTTGTTCGTATTAATATACAGAATTCTCTCCAACGTAATAACATTATATTTTTGGGAGAAAGTTGATGTAGTAGGTCACTTTCAATACCCACTACGATATTTACTGAAAATACCCTTTTTATTCAAAGAAGAGAAAAACTCTCATTCTAACTGTTAATACCCTTTTATAAATATCAAATACTAAAATATAAATAACTATTTTTTTTAATATGCTTTAATATTTGAATAAATATACCTACTAGAACTTTGCCTCAATCGTTAGAGTCAAGTGAGGGGATAGAATACTGATTCGGGTCAAAAGGTCTGAAGTTTGATTCCTCCCTTGAATCTTTTCTTGAGGAATTCTTGACTTAACTAGCTTCTGTGATATGGGTCGCCGTGTGAATTAAAGATTTATCGGATAATCGGATTTCTTATTAGCAAAAAAAGAATATTTGAATAAATTTATTTTATGAGGTATATCTTTTCAAAAAAGCAATTTGGTGTGTTGATGTAATGGTTGCCTTTTTTTTTTTTTGATTGAATCAAGAAGGCTTTCCCACCACCCCTAAATAAAATTGCTTTAAATAATATCTTTCTTCTAAGCAACTATTATAATTATTATTATTATTAGTGAATTTATTGTTGAAATTATTCCGGAAAGCGGGCTTATACGTAGAGATGATCACAGAACAGGTAAAACCCATTACTTGTGAGTACCCGCTTTGTTTGGGACGGGTATAGGTATATGTGGGGCGGGTGGTCGACAGGGTTGGGTGTACCCTCTTTGAATCCACCGCCTCGTTCCATACCCGCCTTGTACTGCTTCATACTCATCATACCTGCTCTATTTTTTATCTAATTAACTATAAAATTAAAAAACCTGTGCTTAAACTCAATTACCTAAATTATTTATCAATGCTGTAACAAAATACAATTGAATTCTTAAAAATAGTATCAAATAAATAATACGGATGGTTATGGATAATCGTTTAGTACTCATATTACAGTGGGTACGAGGCAGGCGATGGATACCCGTTGGATACCCGTAAGTAATGGGGCAGGAATGGGTATGGATTTGTACTCGCCGGGGCTGGTATGGGTATCTATTTCATACCTATGGTGGGTGAGGTGGGTATGGGTATGAATTTGGATGGCGTAGACGGGTATGAAATCCTATAGTTCATTACGATTTCTTTATAATGGTGGTGGTTTAGTCACTTTAGCGATTGTTCGTTTCACACGTAACTTTCTTGTAATCCTATTTTTTCGGTCCGAGATATTGTCTTGATTTTGTATCTTTTTGATTCTTGCTTTTACATTAGTCGACTCGTGTTTTACTTGTATGAGTAGCTTATCTTATACTATAACTTTATCGCTAATTATTATTAAAAAAAAGTGAAGAGTTTTCTGGATAAGTTAGTCTTTCAATACAGAGGAGTGGCCTCCTAAGCAATGCAGTTGGGTCCCCTCTCCTTCAATGATGGTATGGGAAGCATTATATCAGTTATTTTAATAGTTATTTATATTTTAGTATTTTAATATTTTTAAAAATAATTTTAATAATTTTAATCTTTTTAAATTAATAAAAAAATTTTTAAGTTTTTAATATATTTATAAAAAGGTCCATCTCCAGCGTGTTGACATCGTTTTCCGTCGAAAGAGCTGACATAGTGACTAGTTGCTATAGGAAAATGACAAAAGTACCATTTAATATCCTTATTATTACTTTATAAGCACAAAATTTGATATGTTTTATTATGTTGAAACTACCCGTTTCGCTTAATTTGTTTAAAAATATGGTTGTTGAATGACGTTTTTGTCATTTTACTATATAATTAATAAAAAAGTGGTTGTCACATCAGTTTTGTCGACAAAAATGACGTTATTAACCCAGAGAGGGATCTTTTTATTGATACAAAAAAAACTTATGGGCCATTTAATAATTCAAAAATATCATGGTCTTTTTTATTATTTTTAAAAAGGTCGGCATACTAAAATATAAATAACCCTTATTTTAACTATTGGAGATGATATTCATTTTATCAGTCAGGAATATATTCAAATCACTTTAAATCAGTATTCTGAAAGGTAAATAAATTGGCAAATTGGTTAGTAAATTTAGGTTCTAGAAGTCTGGCCTTTTAGTGTGACAATGTCCGTAAAATAGACCATTTTCCTCTCTCATTAGAGCTGATGTCTCGTTTTCTTGTTTGTTGTAGACAGTCCTAAGACTACTTTGCCCTTATCATTCAAAAAAAAAATGGGAAACACTGACAATATTTTTTACCAGAACTTACCAAAAAAATTTTTTTTTATCAGTAGTAAAAAAAATAAACAGTGTTATTAGTACGATAAAAATGTTATTACTTGAGTAATAATGTCATTTATAATAAATAATAATCATAAATTTTTGCAAGTTTTTTTTTATAATTAATATGTCATCATGACGCTAGCATTAATAATATTTTGTTTACAAAAGGAGGATAATATTTTTCTCTCGTTGGATAAAAAAAAAATAATATATATATATTTCTACCGGAAATATTATTTTTCCTCACATAATTTATATAACTATTTAATTTTTTGAATTTGATAAAAGAATATTTCAAAAATAATATTTATATGTAGTTAAAAAATATTTTATGTTAAGTATTTTCCAAAAGGAAATGGTTCTTGTTCTCCCTCTAACTAAAGCAACATTATCGGTGCTCTGAGGGCTCCGGCCTAAGTAGGGTCTGGAGAGTGAATGTACACAGCCTACCCTTTTCAGGAAGCTACCTTAAAGAGAGGTTGTTTCCAAAAATCCCCAATATGAGGGGATGCAACACGAGGATTTCCTAGGAGGTCACCCATCTTGATACTACTACTCTCGTTCTCCCACTAACTGAAAGGTTATAATACAAGTTTTTTTTTTTCTTTCTCTTTTTTTTAATATAGATTTTTTTTCTTACAAATATTTTGGTAACGTAATATCAAGTGTGAGATTGTAAGGACTAAATTGGTTCAATGATATTTCTCTTTACTCAAGTTCAACTCGATATTGGTTGAATTATAAAGGTTAGTTTTAAGTTTGCTTAGGCTCGAAGTCTAAGCTTGAGTAGAGGGGTAACATAGCCAAGTCGAGCTGAGCACTCTATTGTTTGAACTCGAGCTAGAGTTCAAGCCAAGCTCTTATAGAGCTTACCAAGAGTTGTTCGAGCTCAGTTTGATAAGATTTTAGTGTATTATATATACTCGAATCGGATTGGTTTGTTAGGTTTATCGAGCTTAGTCAAGCTTATTATTGAGCTTAAAACCAAGCCGAGGTTGCTATCGAGTTGAGCTTTTAAAGTTACTATTAACCATTTCCGAACCAATACCAACTGTTAACGAGCTATTAACAAGCTTTAACGAGCTTTTATCCAACCCTTTTCAAATTGTTCAAGAATGTTAACGAGTTGAGCACCCTCCTATTCGAACTCGGCTTGTTAAGCTTATTCAGCTTGCTCGAACTCGGCTCGATAAATCGAGCTCTCATAATGAGCACGAACAAGACCTATTTTATAGTATTTTATACAAATTCTATTGTAAATTTTTTTCTTGTATATGTAGGTTTTGCAGTATTTTCTTACACCAGCATATTTTATTTCTCTTTGTACCTATTTTTTATTTCTCGATATATTTCATTTTCTTAATAACATTACTATAAATTTGTATATAATATTATGTACATTATTTGTCTTCTGTTCTTACCAGAGTCACAAATAATAAAATTTTTGGATCTGCGACTAATCCCCTTCATCTTGGACTTGTTGACCATGCAAGTTTTCACGAACCAACTCGGCTTATTTTTGTCAGTCGGTTTTTAGTATTCAACTCGACCCTCTCCTAGGTATTCATTCGTCTTCAGTCAGGTGATTCTATGTGTGGCTCTGTTCCGGCTCCGTCTGATGCTCTTCTAGTCTAGGTCTCTGCCTGTTTTTCTTGCTTTCGATTTTTTGGTGTTTTTCTGGTTTCGAGTTGTTTGGTGCCTGTCCCTGTTATCCTTTTCCCTGTTTGTTTTGTCTTTATCTATTGTACCCACTTTCGCTTACAGGGCGGCCCAGGGCTCGCTTTGACATACTTTGGCTATGCCGATAATTATAAAAAAAAAATTTCAATGCCAAGTCAGAGACTACTGGACGTCTCTCAAAGTGACACTAGGCACTGCATTTCTTTTTAAAAAAATAGAAGAAGAAAGCTGACTTCAGACCTGTTTGGCCAAGCATTGAAAAAATTATTATTTTTATAAACATTTTCTATAGAATCACTTTTGTAGACAGTGTTTTCACTAGAGTTATTTTTGTTGACAATTTTTTTTAGTTTTTGCTTCCAGTTCTACGTAAAAACAAATAATCAATCGTAAATTCGAGAAAAAAAATTACTTTATTTAGAAAAAAACAAAAAACAACTTGACTAGACAGACTATTAGAGTATTGATTGCCCGAATGGAAAAAGGTTTCTACAGCGAGACCACTTGATCGAGAATTGGATGTCATAAACAGACATATAGAGATAGAGGTTATCTTAAGGTCATAATCACGTATATATAACCATTAATTAATTAAATAATTAATATTTAAAATGCTGATATTTACATAATTAATAATTAATTAATTTCTTACATAAACGACAATATTTGGCCGTAAAAATAGTCTTTAAAACGAACAATCTAGATTTTATTAGGTAGGTGTTATAGGCACATCCCATATTGACATTTTTTGACCATTAAATCCAAACATTAATATATGTATATATATGAAAAATATCAAAATATTTTATTTATACTATATGTTTTATATTTTATTTAGGGGTTTTACTCAAAATTATCTAAAATTTAGGTGCAATTTTAAAAAATATATAGATTTTGTAATTTTTATATCACACATAAACTTTCCGAAATTGTTTAATGTCGCACCTTAGCATGACGTCGTTAACATCCATTAATTTTTGCTGACGTGATATTATAAATAAAAAATAGAAAATAATTAAAAAGTAGAAAGGGCAAATATATAGTGAGATCCCCTGAACTTTGCAATTAATCATAATACACTCCCTGCACTTTCAATTTTGGGCCCCCTAAACTTTGCAATTAAGCACGACACACCCCCTGCATTTTTAATTTCAAAAAATAGTTCCCTGAACTTTGCAAATTAACACAACACACTCCTTATACTTTCAATTTTATAAAATAGCCCGTAAACTTTGTTATTAGTCACAACTTACCCCCCGAGCTTTGGTACCAAGTATAATACACCACTTAAACATTTATAAATTTTAAAATAAAAAGTATGAAATTAAAAATTTTATTAATTCAATATTAATAAAAGATAATGTTTTTATGTGGGTAAAAATTATTATTGTCAGAATAAAATAATAGTTTTTAAGATAATTTTATAACTCCCATTATTTATAAATTATATCATTACACTGATAATAATAATTTATATCCTAACAATAACAAATATCCCTTAATTAATTATAATAATAGCAAATGCAATTTGATTATCTAAAGCAATATTTTCAGTGCCTCAAAAACTTCCGCCTAAGTAAGGTTTGGGGGTGGGTGTAGGCAGCCTTTCCCCTTCAGAACTAGGGATGGCAATGGGGCGGGGCGGGGCGGGTACGGGGGGCACCTCCTGCATACCCGTACCCGCCACACAAATTCTACACCCGTACCCGCCCCATTACCCACCACGGGTATGAAGTGGGTACCCGTACCCGCCCCGGCGGGTACAAACCCATACCCATTACCCGCTCCTCGTACCCACCTTGTTACCTGTCCATTGTTCAACTTATTACACATAAAATTCTTTTCTTTTTCCCTTCAATAATAACCATGACTTTATAATTATAAATTGCCTGAGAAATTTATTTTATATAAAATAACACGACGGGGATATGCAGGTATGGGGAAGAGCGGGGCGGATACATGCGGGTACGAGGTGGGGCAGGGCGGGTACAAGCCTATTCCCGTACCCGTCCCATACCCGTGACGAGTATTAAAATGTGTACCCTACCCGTTACTCGCATCATCTATACCCATACCTGTCCCAAACGGGGCGGATACCCACGGGTAACGGGTTTTACCCGCCCCATTACCACCCCTCGGAGCGCTACCTTAAAGAGAGGCTGTTTCTGAGAACCTCCAATCTGAAGGGTGTAATACGAGAACTTTTCAAAAGATCACTTATCTGAGTACTACTCTTATCTAAATATACTTAATTTTATAATACTAATAAAATCTGATACTTGCGTATTAATGCCGTTTTAGTTGCAAGTGACGCCACCTGCAAGTGCCCCAATTTGATTATCTAAAGAAGTTGTAATTGTCTACATGCGGCGCCAGTGACACCACGTGCACCTCCAATCAATCATTGAACCCCTGCGTAAATATTTTGCTTAATTTTTTGAGTTTTTTACAAATGTAGTACACTTTTTTAAAAAATTATTAAATTGACATATTTATAAAAATATTTATTAAAATAGCACACTTTACTATATATTTATTAAAGCACTTTATTTGAAATAGCATACAAAATAAGTTTTTTTTTTTTTTTTTTTACGAAAGCACATTATTTGTATTTAAAAAAATTATTGTATTAAAATTATTTAATATAAATAATTTAAAATTTTAATAGTTTTTTAAATACAATAAATTTTAAAATTTATATTTTTTTAAAAAGTACATTAATTTTATCATAATATTTTATATGGCATTTTTTTATTATTATGTCATCTACTGCATATCTTTTTGGTTTTCATGTTATTTTTTCGAGTAAGTTGGAGGTCTTCGGAAATAGCCTCTCTTCAGGTTTAACACCCTGAAGGGGGAAGGCTGTGTACATCAACCCCCCCGACCCCGCTTCTGCGGGAGCCCTTGAGGCACTGGGTTTGTTGTTGTTATTTTCGAGTAATTGTTCTGGTCACTTATAAATAGTTTATACCTTTGTTGGTCATTTTCTAAATAATATTCTTCTTCTTGGTCATTTCTGCAAAGTATGTGCCCGTGTTGTATATAATATCATTTTTAAAAATTTTCACAAAAAATGCGTAATTTTCATGTATAAAATATTGGTTCAACAAAAATTTAACAAGCACCTAAATGATGAAATGACCTATATATATTATTGTCATTATTCACTATATTCAACAACAACAACAAATTCAGTATCTCAATGGCTCCCGTATAAGCGGCGTCTGTGAGGAGTGGATGTATGCAGCCTTACTCTTTCAGGGTGTAACCCTACTGAGAGGTTGTTTCCGATTACCCCCAACCATATAGGGTTGGTAACACGAGGACTTTCCAGGTGGTCACCCCTTCTGGTACTACTCTCATCTAAGCACGCTTAACTTCGGAGTTCTAATAGAATCCAATTATAGTAATGCCTGGTAAATGAATCCTAAATATAAGTTCAACTAAAGTTCCATCTAAAACCAATCAACGTGAAATATAGTTATCCACTACCTTTATATTAACCTATTTTTTCTTACAACTTTTATGTGACATTCTTACTAGATTCACATGTGAAGTACAGATAATTCAGAAATAAGGAAGAAATGGGCTGCTGGGCTCCAAAACCTGGACCATTAGTGACCGGTCCAATGGGCGTGATACTTTAAAGCCCACGTCAAGTACTTGATGTAATGGGCTTATTTAGTATGCGTCATTTAAGTGGCGTTTATGCAATAATTTTTCAGTTTTTACTTTTAATAAATACAAATAAAGTTTAATTTTTTTTTAATTTTAGCTATATATTTTTAGTATTTTTTGCATTTTAAAAAACTGAAAATAAAAGTTTAAATAGTTAAATTTTTTTTTCTCAAAATCTCTTTATTTTTTTTTTTTAAAGCAAAAATTATAAACAAGAGGTGTTCTATGATATCTTAAATATTACAATTTTAAAGGGGTTCAATTTGTTAACGTTTGCAAACAGTTTAATAGGAGTTTCTCGTCAAGAACTCATTAAAAACTCAATAATAACTCACCAATAATTAATATTGGTCTAAAAATGGCTCAATAGCAACTTGAATAAGCTTGGTTCAATCAGGAGCTCGCTCAATAACAAACTCGGTTGGGTTATGAACTTGACTTATCTCAATAACGAGCTCAAATTGAGCATCTAACAAGCCAATTCAAGTTGAGCTGAGTCGAATATTAAGGCTCCGTTTAAAATTAAGAAAATTTAAAGGAATGAAAAAAGCAAGGGAAAAAAGTTGAAGGGAAAGAAAATAAAGGAAAATATATATATATATATATTTTTTTTATTGTTTGGAAGTCAAGAAAAAATAAGAGAAAAAAATATGTTTTCAAGATCAAAATTTTTTTCCCTTTGTTTGGTTTATAGAAAATGAAAAGGAAAAAAATAATTATTGTCCAATTTGATAAACTATATTCTTTTTATATTGTTTAAATCGTATGATTTTTTTGGTGATCGTTCTTGATATTGTTCTAATAAAAATTTATTATTTAAGCACCCTAAGTTTAATTATCACATATGTACCTGACATTTCAATATATACAATCAGAGATCTTGAGGTTTAAAAATTTTAGAAAAAATTTGACTCCGGTATATGATTTCAAAATATTTTTTAAATATATTAATATTTTTCTAATATTTTAAATATTTTTGAAATATATGAACACTTTTTAAATGTTTAAAAGACATTTTAGATAATTATTAATAATTTAAATATTTTTTGAAATTTAAAAATATTAGAAATATAAGAAAATTTATCATTTAGATATTCCGAGATTGGAATATTTATTATTTAAATACCCTGATATTTTAATATACACAACGAGGTGTACCCCAAGCCTTTAAAACTTTATCACTTAAGTAACATATGCCGGAATGTTGATATAATACATGATTACAATAATATATACGAGTTATATCCATGTTGTCAAATGAAAATCTAGCATATCACGAAATTTTTTTTTTGAATTATGACAAAAAATATCTATATATTAGCGAAGTAATAAGTTATATTAGTATTTACGATAAAAAATAAAATATTATAATAGAGGACAAATATATATTGTTATAATTATGTTTCACATTAGCAATTTATAATAAAAATCTATTGAATTTTAGAAAATGATACCTGATTGATAAAATTTTAAAACTCTAGGGTACCTAAGTGATAAATTGTTTAAAACTCAAGGTACCTCATTATATATATCGAAATGTTAGGGTATCTAAATGATGAATGTTCAAACCTCAGTGCACCTAAATGATAATTTCCCATTTTTTTAAGTGCAAGTCAGCATAAAGTAATAGAACCGTAACAAAGTTATGCATATGGTAGCTAAGAAAAGCTTACAAAGTTAAACGTATCTCAAAGCATTTCAAAATCCCAAGGTACCTAAAAAATATGTTATCAAACTTCAAGGTACCTGAACCAAATTTTCTCAAATGATTATCACATTCAAGTACCGCAAGTTTAAATATTTCGTCAATTGAGTATTTTAAATGATAAATATTATATTTAGTTCATACGTTTTATATATAATGAACATACGCAATCAACGAACTTATGTAACAAACAAAGCAAACCTTGTTGGTTAAACATGAAGACGAAATTCCCCCCCCCCCCCCCATTTTCTTTTCCATTTCAATAGGAAAAATGTTTTCCTCAAACTCTATCGTAAAGTTTTAAGATTTTTTATCGGATTTTTTTCCTTCATATTTTTCGTGTATTATAAACATGGGAAAATTACTGTTCTCCAAATTTTTTTCCTTTCTCAATATTTTTTCAGTTCTAAACGAACCCTAAATACATTAAAATTTTATCAAATTGAGCATGAATAAATTTTAAAAAGGTAAATAAGCTTTATTGAGCTTGAATTTGGACAAGGGGCTGGTTGTCTTGGCTCCGTTGCACGGGGTGTAAACAAACCGAGTATCCCTTGTTCGAGCTAGATTTCAATAAGGCTTATTGAAGTCGAGCTTTTATTGAGCATTTCTAACCCTTGTTCAAAGTTGGTTCGATAAGAATACAGTATGTTCAATACTGGGCTCGGCTCGGCTCCACTTGTTGTCCCCGCCGAGAACCATCCCCCACATAAAAAATCCGTCACTCTCACTGGAAGATCGGGGGGGGAGAGAGAGAGAGAGAGAGAGAGACAGAATGGAGCCGCACCAATTCGGAGGAGGAAGCTGGACGATGATCCCTAACACTAACCCCGATCCCCTCTTTCTTAACCCCCAATTTCACTTCCCGCAACCGCCGCAACACTTCCAATCGCCGCCGCAACAACCGCCCCAGTTCCACTCCCTTCTGCCGCAGCATCATCATCATCATCATCAACAGCAATTCGTCCAACAATCGCCTCAACAACAGCAGCAATTTGTGTCGCAATCGCCGCAACAAGGGCAGCAGCAGTTTGTGGCGCAATCGCCGCAACAAGCGCAGCAATTTGCGCAGAATCAAGCGCAGTTGCAGCATCTGCAGCAGCGGTTTCAACAGCAGCAGCAAGCGCAGCAATCGCTTGGTTCTCACTTTCATCTGTTACATGTATGAATTTCGGTGTTGAAACCCTAGGGTCGTTGGTTTTTGTACGTTGTTCTATTGTGTTCGACTCTCGCTAGGGTTTCTGATTTTCTTTCTTGCTTTGATTCATGATTATTATTATCATCTTATTATCATAAATAATTCTGAAATTTAGTTTGTTAATTCTATTATTTTGTTCTTAATTTTAACAATGGGCAATGCAGTTAATGGAGAACCTAGCAGAGGCAATTGAAAATGGGACGCGTGATCAGCAAACGGATGCCCTGGTTCGTATCTGTATCCTTTGTTCTTCTTTTGGAGGATTTCTCCTGTTGTCACTTTTCCAATTGATAATGCCGGTCCCGGTTTGTCTCGATGGTTGGGGTGGCAGTTGGCCAACTCTGGGACGTGGGTTTGATTCTGGACTCCCCCTCCCTCGGCTTCACCAATACAACAACAACAACTGACCTAGTGCCTTGAGGGCTCCCGCATAAGCAGGGTTTGGGGGACAGGCTTCACCAATGTAAAAAGAAAAGAAACTATTCCATAGACAATGGGATTGTCGACCTTGTTCAAACTTCATAATATTAAGGAACCAACCTTTCCCAAAACTTAAGTTCATGAGTGAAGAATCATGAATGACATTATTCTCGTAACACTCCCTCCCCCCATGCCAATGCCCAATGGATTAAAGCATGAATAATGCACGTACTTATCTCATATCCTGTGCTTAAATTATATTAATATTATTGGGATTTCAAATTATAATAATATTATTGGGATTTCAAAAACTCAAATTGATGGGTGAAGATCCAAGAATAGTTTTATGCTCTAAGATCTCCCTCACATGAATGCCCATAGGGTTTAAAACATGAGCAGGACACATGCTTACCTCACACATTGTGTTTGAGTTATATTAATATTGGGAGTAAGGGCTATTCGGATTCAATCACGTGTCCTTGTGGTGAACAAGGGTTTGATTGGAACGAACTGTCCCAAAAGTTTAAGCTGATTGGGGTGAAAGCTCAGGAATGGTGTCATATTCTTACACAAACTAGGATTTGTGGTCTTTATCTTGGTTGATTTTCTAAATGTGCTTTTTGTTTGGATTCATTTGTGGATGTAATTTTTCGTTTTTGGATAGATTAACGAGCTAAATGGCCAGTTTGAGAAGTGCCAACAGTTGTTGAACTCAATATCAGGGACAATCAATGCAAAAGCCATGGTAATTTTCCGACACTGGACTTCATAAACAACTGTTATGAATTGCCTCAAATTTTTGGGTGCGGTCTGTTTGCATGACCCGACTTGATACTTTTTTGGGGTGGGCCTAATGCGGTCCAAAAAATGGAGCTTTGTGGTCCGCCCCTATGGTATGGACCCACTGACCTAGCCTCATCCACTTTGTTATATTTGTTAGCTTATATGGAGTTATACAGAAGGGAACTACGGTTAGGCGCATGATTTTCAGCAGTTTAATACAGTGGGGGATTGACTGTGTGCGAGGTGTGGGAGAGAGCGTGAGTAAAATCTTGTAATCTCCTCATTACTAGTGGCCTTGTTCTTTCTTCAGCCATGGTTTTTCTGTTCATATCGGAGGGTTTTTCATGTAAATTATGTGTGTTGCGTGTTTTCTTTGCGTTCTTGTTCTGGATGTGTGCTTTAATCCCTGATAATGTTTGGGGGATTCGATCCTAACAAGAATCAAATACGTTGTTGTCTTGAGTTACTTCTGTTTGTTCTATCCTCTGCTGTGAAGTTGCTTTCCGAAATTTAATTTTTTATCATTGCACATAGACTGTGGAAGGGCACAAACGCAAATTGGAAGAGAGTGAGAGATTACTTAACCAAAGAAGGTTAGTAATTTTGAGAATCAGAATTTTCACATTTACAAATGATTCGGGCTTGTTTGGTATAATTTTTTGTTTATATTTTCTGGTTTTGTTTAGGAATTAAATATCTTGGAAATGATTGTTTCTCGTAATTAGTTTCTAGTTTTTAGTTTCTTCCTAAATTGAGTGAATAAAAACCGAAACAAAAAACAAGAAATAGTCATTTTAAAAAGTCCCTTTAGTTTCTAAAAAACTAAAAACTTCCAACAAAAAAACAATGCCAAGTAGACCCTTACAACTCGGGCTTTTAGTCAATAAATTGCAAATTTTCACATTCAAATAAGATTAGAACATCGTTTTTAGTTCTCAAATCAGAATTTTCACATTGAAGATTAGAAGTTGTTGCATTTACACGTGTTCTCAACTTTTTCTTACCAGGGATTTGATATCCAAGTATAGAAGTTCTGTCGAAGAACTCGTTAAATCAGATCCATGACGCAATGCTGCTTGAAGTACGATCGTGGTAAGGGTATTTCCTTCTCTTGTTTGTAGATGATTCGTGGCATAGTAGAAGTATTATGTTGATGGTAAAAGGGAGGTACAAGCTATTGAATTTGGATGCTTAGCTTATGAGTCAATTAAGACATAGTTATGCAAATGTCTTCATATCACAAATGAAAGCGAATTTGCACCCCACCAATTTGTCAGTATCCTTGCGCACGCTAATGAGCCAAGTTGAACCGAATACCTCTTTGTTCGAAGTCGAGCTTGATAAGCCTTATTAAACTTGAGTTCGAGCTGAGCTTTTGAACCTTTGTTTGAACTTGCTTCAATAAGATACTAGTTTTTTCGATGCTTGGATTGACTTTACTCGTTAGTCTAATTAGACCGAATTGAGCTGACTTAAGCTCGTAATCTAGTCGAGCAGGGCATCAAGCTGAAAGCTTGCTATTGAGCCAAGTTGTTTGAGTTATTAACGAGTCATTGTTAAATCATTTTTGAGCTAATATCAACTGTGAGCAAGCTGCTAACGAGCCCTTAGCAATACCTTATTGAGCTCTTAACGTGCTGTTATCAAATTATTCGTAAATGTTAATGATTCGAGCATCCTCTCTTCGAACTCAACTCGTTATGCTTATCGAGTCTAATTGAATTTGGTTCGAACACAAACGAGCCCTAATTAATTTCGAACTTATTGAGTGTTCTGTTTCTTTATCCCCATACTCACTACAACTCACTCTTGCATGGCTGCTTCTGAAGCAAAGGATGATGTTGAACTAAACTTCAGACATGCACCTTTTTTTTTATCAACATCGAGGAAGACGGCTTTAAAGGTATCGGAAAATTATCAAAAGTAATGTGATGTATATAAACAGACCAAACATTTGATTAACTGCTCTTGTTCGAAAGCCATTGAACCGAGTTCAAGTAAGCTCGATAAGATTAACAAATTAAATTTGAATCGGAGTGCTGAAGTTGTTAAGGTTTGTGAACAATTTCATAAGGACTCATTAATCATTAATGACTCGTTAAGAACTCATTAATATCTCATTAAAAACTCTCTAACATATCGGTATTAGCTTGAGAAGTATTGATTGATGGTGGCTTGATAATTGCTTGAATAGCTTAGTTCAACTGGATAACAAGCTTGGGGAGGCTACTGGATAGCAAGCTCGGTTGAAGTATTGAGCATACTAATATCTTGTCAATCTGAGTTTAGAGAAATGTTCTAAAATTTCATTAAGGTTCATCTCAAACTGGAGCTCATTAAGGCTCATCAAGCTCGAGTTTAAACAATGGGGTGTTGGTCTATGTTGGACTTGGCCCGTGGAAAAGCAGATACGCACCTTTACGTGGAAAAGCTCGAGTTTGGTAGCCAAGAGCTATTTAATTGAAGTTTAGCTGAATCTTGGATGTGCTAGTTTTGCTTTTCTTCGATATTCAAAAAGCAGATATGCACCTTTACGTCGTCTGTGCTAACGTCAATGCTGATTTCGAACTTCCGAGTTCCATTCACCTTGGACGAATGTTAGCTTGCTCGATCAGTGGGTCCACAGGCGTCCTACCGCTGGTCGTCTTTTTAATTAAAATTGACTCAACTTTCATTTGTATTTTTCGGAGTCCTTTTGTAACTCTAAGTCGAAACTAGAAGCGCTCAAATCACGTGGATTCTGGCGTGACAGTTAAATAGGGACGTGGCTATATTTGAGATGGTTTGATTATTCTTGCTATTAGTATTATGGGTAACATCACTAAATAAAAGTCGAATTAATAGAATTATATCATCTTCACTCCATCAGTATGCAGAAGCAATTATTTAATGTAATCATACATAATTGTTTTTGTAAGTTGATGAATATTTAGATGATTTTTTTTTCTTTTTCTTTTATGAATAGAGCTGAATAATACATGAGCATATTAGGTGTTGTTTTATTTTCATGTCGTATTTTACCAACGATTGTATTCGTTGTAATCATGTGCTCGAAAAATCATCCATATAACGGGCTTGGCCGGTTATATGGATTTTTCATTTTTGGATGTTCATTCAAATTGAATTCTTGTATTTTTTTTATTTGTTTAAACTATTAAATAGAAAAAAGCAATGCTTTATAGCTAAAAATATTAGCTTATATAAAGCAACATACCCAGTGCTTCAAGGGCTCTCGCTTAAATAGGGTCTGGGGGGCGGATGTACGCAGCCTTCCCCCTTCAGGGTATTACCTCTAAGAGAGGCTGTTTCGAGTGTCTTCAATTTGAGGGTGAGAACTTCCCAGGAGGTCACCCATTCTGGTATTACTCTCGTTCAAGCACCCTTAACTTCCGAGTTCTAATGGAATCCGGTAACGGCGTGTTGGTATCCTCTTTAAAAATATTAGATTATGTAATAATGTAAAACAATTATTTTTATATATACAACATAACCATTTAATTTACTTATACACAAATATTCAACTTTTAAAAAAAAAAAATTCGGAAGTGGATAAATGTATAAACCAGATAATTAGAAATACTTATTTAATATTGCATGCAAGGACATTTTTCCACTTTTTTTTCCAACCGCATCAATGCAATGCTTTACACAGGCGGCTTTCTCAAAGATAAGATTTCAGAAAGATAAGATATAGAATTATTTATATTTTAGTATTTTAATATTTTTAAAAATGATAAAAAAAATTTTAATCTTTTTGAATTATTAATACGGTCTCTAAATTTTTGTCATGTTAACAAAAAAAAAGGGCCTCTATATTTTTGTCGTATTAATAAAAAGTCTTCTCTTTGACGTGATGATATCATTTTTAGTTGACAGAGCTGATTTGTGACGGTTATATTTTTATTAATGCTATAGTAAAACGATAAAAAATAGTCCTTAATAAATATTTTAAAACAAATTAAGTAAAAATAAATAACTTTTACATAACACAATATCTTGAATTGTGCTTATAAAGTAATAATAAGAAAGTTGAAGCATATTTTAGGTTATTTTATTGTATCGTTAATAAAAAATAATTACCAAATTAGCTTTGTCGATGATAAATAACGTTATCATGATTGAGAGGAGCTTTTTTATTAATACAATAAAAATTTAGGGGCTTTTTTAATAATTCAAAAAGATTAAAAATTTTTTTATTATTTTTAAAAATATCAGGGTATTAAAATGTAAATAACCCTAAAATATATGTAAGTTTACTCTTATATGGTGCTACCAGAAGACATGTTCTCAAAGAGCCTCTAACTCTAAAAGGAAAAGAAAGAACAGTATATATAAAATTTAAGCTATTTTCCCACATTTAATTCTTTGGGTTATTTACGTCAAAAGTTCCTGTACTTTGTTCAATACGTCAATTTAGTCCTTGTACTTTTAATTATGTCAATTTAATTTATATACAATTCAAAATGTTTTAATTTGGTCCTTAAAAAATTTTATCTTAAATTTTTGATAAAATTTTTAATGGCTCAACCTTGAATTGGATTAAATTGAGTAAACAGATTAATTTATAATAAGTTACTTATATTTAACATAATTTTACTATTTAAAATTACGACATTAACATAACTTAAATTTAACTAAGGACTAAATTGACACATTTTAAATTTTTCAAAGACTAAATTAACCCAATTAAAAATACAAGGATCAAATTAACACAATAGAAAAAGTATAGGAATCTTTGGCGTAAATAACCCTCTTAGAAATCATGAGAATAGAACTTTTGGTGCTCTGCACGACCCTATTGTGCTTTCTCAAGCTTGTACTGTAATTATCTAAAAAAAAAAACTGAGAATAGAACTTTTACGTCACCAATTATCTATAGCATACCTAACTCATTTGACAACTAACTATATTCCAAAATCAAACATGAGATCATTTTAGACAAAATAACCGTATCATGAAATTCGTATCCAAATGCGAAATCCTCTATACTTAACAAACACGAAAGGTAAAAACATTTTCTTGAACACATTCACAAAGAAAGGTTCCCCGACTGGCTCCTAAATTTATTCACCGCATAAATAATGATATTACAAAAATGGAGTGTCCTTCAACTGTTTGAAAACCGATATAAGAGAAGTAAACAGATTTTGATGCGTTCGTGTATTATTCCATCATACGTAACAAATTGAAGCAAAAACTTCATTAGCTAGTTAATTCTAATGAGTTTATAACAACTCCTTTTAAAACATTGAAAGAGTACTGATATAATTCTACCCATTTGACTGTTACTCGATGTTATTCTTCATAATAGTAAGAAACCCATACAAGCAACTCGACTTTCAGTTGTGTCAAACCTCTCCAAACTCTATAAATTTGATCATCGGTGATGAACACAATATACTTTTGGTCACATCTCCGCGTAAATAAATTAAATTACACCGTCATAAAGGCGGCTTCTTGTTGTTGCCATATAGGCTTGTTTGGTGTCATTTTCAATTTGCAATTTTGGGTCTATACGAAGCTTTCCAAGTTCTAAAAGAGTTCTTTTCTTGTTTTTGATTTCCTAGTTTCAGTTTTTACCTGAACTAGGGGAGAAAAATGTAAACAAAAAACCAAAACAAGCAATGCTGATTTCTAATATAGCTTTTAGTTTCTCAAAAACCAAACAGAAAACAATAGAATAAGCTCGTAAACTAGAAAAAATGGAAATGAGAAACAATGGTTACTATAGTGTTTAGTTTCTCAAAAGCCAAAAATTACAAATAAGAAACGATACAAACAAGCACTGTAGAAAGAAAAATCGACCATAACCTGTATACTAAACGCGTAAATTTGAAAGAGGGCTAACCTTTAAATGCGAAAAAAAGAATCTATCACAAGCCCATTTGATCCATGTCTGGCACACGCTGCGGGGCTTTTGTCTTTTGTTCTGGATGTTCCACCACTGACGCCTCCGTTGTCGTCAGCAGCAGTGAGACGCTGCAAAAACCGGTAAATTGGTTCAGCCAGAAGAACGGTACTCGATAAAATCTGACAAGATTAACACGACTTTATGGTAACGTTTGCTCACCTGGCAGCATCGATCAAGGCGGTTCTGACTACTTTCAGAGGATCTATGATTCCTGCTTTCACCATGTCGACGTACTCGCCTAAATCATTAAAACCGAGAGTTTGTAAGTAGCCAATGGGTGGCCGAGCTTTGGTGTGGTGGCCCATAAACACATCAATGGATATGAGCCCGTTTAGCCAAGCTATGAAAATTTTACTTTTCCAGAAGCACTTTTGCAAAACTATTATCAATAGGGGGTACTTTTTTGTGAGAATTTTTTTAGTTTTCGCTTCTACTATTGATTTAAGGGAGAAGCACGATTTTCCTACTTCTATTCAAAAGTAGAAAAACAACTTCTACTTCTATTTGAAAGCACTTCTCTTTCTTGGCCAACAACAACAACTTCTCTTTCCTGACCAAGCATCCTTAAAATCTGAAAAAGTGAATTTCCAGAAAAAAGGAAACTTATGTTCAAAAACTATCAGAGCTGGGAAAGAATAATCTATGATGGGTACGTAAGATCCAGCTATTTTCAAGGATTTTCGAATGTTTCAGGTCGAATTTGGAAAGTCCATCGATTATAGGATGGAAGAAGGGTTCGAGTAGCACAGATGAGGACAAATGGGACACCGCAATACAGGTACTCGCATCACTTCAAAGTAATTGGCCCGAGTATCCTTTTTATAGTTGGTGAACGGGTTCTGGACGAGTTGAATCTGGGACCTGAAAACCGAGGGTACCTGAAACAACTATTAACATCAAGTGCGACAATCTAAAGTTTCAGGCTCATAGATAAACATGCACACCCTTCAACGGTTAGCAGATTGATGAAAAGCTTGTAGAATTACGCGCAACCAACCTTTCGTTGCGTCGTAACCCAAATTAGAGTCATCTTGTTCCAATAACTTGCCAAGAATCAATGCCCCATCAGCGCCCGCGTTTGAAACAATGGTGTGTGTAGGTGCCTAAAGCATCAAAGAAGCATTCAGTCCTGTTAGTAAATATGGTTCGGGATTTGATGTTTTTGTGATTATTCGGATATTACACATGAAAATTTCAATTAGAAGTTCACAGGCTTAAAAAAAAAATGGTTACATTCATATCTAAAACAACTCAATCTTTTAAAATACAAAGAAAGTGAAGAGGGATCTAATTCTATCAATCCAAGTTTTATTTGATAGCCCCGGTCACAATCATGGTGGCAGAAAGCATAATGCATAGTAAAAGATAAGGTATAACCAATAACTTAGGAATTGCATTGACAAAGTTAGCATAGTATATAACATGAAAATTTTAATTCAGGCGTAATATTGATTGTTTTCAATAAATCATTTGTCTTTTATACGTAAAAATACGGCTATGTGATATAAGACGTGTATTATACAGATAACATTAAGAAATATGTAAACACCTTTTTTAAACAAGAAAATACAGGTGTTATATGTGTTTTTTTTAACTATAAGACCCATCTCGCTAGAGGAACAAGGTATCGTATTCGAGCAACAAACCTTAAGAGCATTCTGGATAATTTGGACCCCTCTTTTTTGGTCTTCATTTGATGTTTGGAGATTGTCCAGAACTTTCGCTGCATAGAGGAGAGCAACTCCACCGCCTGCAAAAACAAGCTCCAGATTTGTCATCATAAAACCAAATAAAGCTGTTTCGTCGTGATAGATTTCGGGCTAGCCTCTATCCACTTGGGCGTTACTTGATGGTACTCTTGTAATCTCATTCTTGTCCCTAATGCTTATGTATTGCTTTTAATTTATTAAGACATACTTATTGAAGTGTTTACACATTAAAAGCTGCTCGATGACATTACAGTTACTGATTGTCTAAAAACATTAGGCTTAAAAGTAATTTATATCTCCTACTGCGGGATCTCCACAATCCACTACAAAATTTCTCTAACTATCAAAAAAAAAAAAAAAAAAAAAAATTTCTGTGGAACCCACACTAACGATACAACCACCGACGATTTGATGCCATGATTGCCACTAACCACACAGACAAAGAAAGGGAACTTCCACAGCCTTTCAGAAAGAATAAGGACTAACCTGGAACAATACCCTCCTCGACAGCGGCTCTTGTCGCATTAAGTGCGTCTGTGACTCTATCCTTTCTCTCGCTAACTTCAGCCTCACTTGCTCCTCCAACCTGTAAGTTTCGAGGAGAGAGAACAAGACGTAAAAGGGTTAAGAGGAAGAGAGATAAAATTTGATCGTATAATGATCATAAACAGATATAACAAAATATGCGTTCAAAGATAAACACACTCAACCTTGAAAACGGCAACTCCACCGGACAACTTTGCCAACCGTTCTTGTGCTTTCTCTTTATCGAATGTCGAGGTACTTTTCTCCATAGCTGTCCTAAGCTGTAAAGCATGCACGCTAGTCAGAATTAAATCATTACATTATGATAAGATCATCAATATTGCTATCATATTCATCACACCTTAGGTCATTTTTGCTGTCACTTTGTAGCCATTACAAGTTACCATCATATCATGATACAAGTCTAAAACCGCTATTTTTGGTTGTTTAACAACATCCATGTTGCAATCTTCGCTTCTGTGACACTGCTGGTGCAGGTAAATTGTATCTCATTCGTTTCTTTCAATTATTGCTTTTTTCCAAGAAAGGCGATTCAGTGAAGTAGGTTCCGTGGGGCATTCATTCTGGGTAGAAAGATAGACTGAATATAACTTCCTATGGGCTTGTTGCTTTTCATCCTCTTTGGCTAGTGAAATAGTTTCACAAAGACCCATTACAGTTCACTGAGGAGAACTCTTGTTAACCAACGTGACATGACATGACCTAACACTGACGGTTGGTGTATATACTAGACCGGGTATGAGATTCGAACATGGTTATGTATCCAGAGATCAGAGTCCTCTACTATCTAAGAATTTTTTATATTTTTGTCTAATTTGAAGTGTCTCAGTGTCACACTAAGATCTAAGTATCCTCATCATATATGTAAGGATTAAATTTTCACTCGTAGATCTAGCATTCAAATAACTAGAATTCCACTTCTTATTAAAAGAAATTTGTAGTTCACTCAAAAAAATGATCATTGTCAATCTCAAAAATTTGATATTCAATATCAAAATATATAAAATACTTTTCTTCTGTGTTATCCCTAATTAAAATACTTATCTTCTGTATTATCCCTAATTAAAAAGGTTTTATCAACAATTTGTCCCTAGAATCGAATAAATGGTCAACACTATCATAACTAGAACTGCCATTATCACTCCAACGATGAATGTTTTCTTCTGCATCATAGAGAGTGGGATCTTTTCTTCTCCTTCAACGGGGTATTTAATAGGACCAAGACTATTCAGTAATTTAGCGCGGAATGGAGAGTGTCGGTAACATTAACTGGGCTAAGGGTTTGATCATATGATAAACAAGTGATGTAATTTACATAAACATCACGAATACCTCCTCACATCTTTCTTCAATCAGCTTCTTATCTCCTACTCCATGCAGCACAATAGTGTCATCCATCGATACCGTCACCTGTCTCATAGAGAATATCAGCATCCTAAAAAAATTGACATACATTATTAGATAGTAGAAGAAGAATGTACCCTTTTAGCACTGCCAAGCATTTCAGGCCGAGCTTTCTCGAGGCTCAAGCCACGCTCTTCAGCAATGACCTGTCGTCCACACACTTAATGATAACGCTCTCCAAGCAAATAGCTAGCATGCATGCATGTGTGTATATGTGAAAATGAAATGCAAATGGTTCACCTCCGCTCCTGTAAAAATGGCCAGATCATCAAGGTTCGCTTTTCTACTTTCTCCGAATCCTGGAGCCTTGATGGCACAAACCTTGGGACAAGCACATCAAACATCATTTAGAAACCTGAACACGTAATCACAACAAAGCTTCTTTGAAATATCTTCTCCGTTGGGCAAAAAACAATGTCATAGACCCAATAGGACCTTGCCTTAGTGGTAGGAGGCAAGTGAAGAGATAAGAGTATTGATTTAGACTAAAAAGTCTGGTGTTTAATTCCCCATTGAATCTCTCCCTGAGGAATGACTCAACCGACTCCTATTGTGTGTGGGTCCTTGTTCGCAAAAAAAATAAAAAAATAAAAAAATAAAAAAATAAAACAAACATGGCATTGAGGCAGCTAGAAAAGCAATTTGTGAACATCTTTTGGTAAGTAGGGTAGGGAGGATCTCATTCTAGGACCTCTATTCTAAGGGCCTTAGTCTTTCTAGTGTTTTGCCACTAGGCCATGACCTCACTGACGGCAATTCATGAACTTATTAAGGCATGCTTTCATTCTTGAGTGGCATGTCACTATTTCTTTTAACAAGGAGGTACAACACTGCTTTAAGATGGCCGCCAACTTTTGGGGGAGGGGAGATGAGCTTCAAATCTAAAACCCCTTACTTGGGCGGCGGGAAGCTTAATCCTAACAGCTCAAGTGTATGTCATTTTTAGTCATGCATGAATAGCAAAAAATAGTACTGCTAACAAAGACATGAACTCCAATATGGACTCAGCATCAGTGGTACTAGTAAAGGCTATGGCTGTTGGGGAGGGAATTAGTAAAGTAATAGCCTTTGGCTTCTCGAACATTGTAGCTGATATCAACTGCTTCATCTAGGACCATAAATCGATACAAATAGCTCATTGCTTGGCGGATAACTGGATTAAGAAATTTAGAAATTCAATTTCTTCAGCGATGGAATGGTCTTATCCTCTTTCTAGCCATTTGGTTTCTCTTACTGCAAATGGTACTCTAGGAAGATCTTTCCCTAGGAAGGGCTCCTAAGGTCTTTTTTACTGTGTATGAAGTTAACAAAAAATGCAGTCAGAGAGCCATTAGCACCACTTAAGGTTTGTCCTGGGCAAAAAATAACATATATACTTGCCTGAAGACCAGCGCGATGCTTGTTAAGAATCAGCAGAGTTAGTGCATCACTCTCAACATCTTCAGCCACAATTAGCAGAGGTCTATTCTTCTGTTATAATTTAAGAAGCAAATAATTAATACAAAATAAACTTTCCACACAGTCGTATAATAATATTAGTATCAGTATTTCACATAAATATGGAGGAAAGGTCAAATACCTCAACAGCCACTTCCAATACTCCAAGAAGTGAGTCGATGTTGGTAATTTTCTTTTCATGGATAAGGATAAGAGGATTTTCTAGTTCCTGAAAAAATGCACCAGAATATTGACATAATAATACATAGTATACAACAACAACAACAAAAAAAAACCCAGTGCATCGAAGGGCTCCCGCCTTTGGGGGGGGTGAAATGTACGCAACCTTACCCCTTTGGGGTGTTACCCTAAAGGGAGGCTATGTCAGGGGACCCCCAACCTGAGAAGCATAAATAAAGCATAAAGGCACAAAAGATTGCGAGCATCTAAAATAAGAGTAGAAGAGCAAACAGAGCAAGCAACTAGAAAGCAGATAGAAAGCAAATAGCAACAAAAGGCAATAAAACAGTTCCCGCCATATCAAGTCAATCAAACAGGCCTATACCTAATAGCCTAGGGGCACTAGTTGCTAGCTAAAAATATGCACCTCAATTCTAAACCGCCACATCGGCTACCTCTATGCTAGCCCTCCACTGAGCTCTATCTAAGGCCATCTCCTCGTGTAGGTTTAGGTGGGACATATACTTAAACAAAAGTCAATATTCTAAGATACATTCAAAGACATTATAATTTACAGAGGCAAGCGAGTCTGTATCTGAGCTTCACATTGCAGTGAAGGAAGAAACGCCAAATAACTGAAGTTTCTACAACAAATTAACCCCTCATCTGATAGGGAAATATCACAAAAACTTACACATTTCTGAGTCTTCACATCAGTAACAAAATAAGGAGATATATAACCCCTGGCTAGCTTCATGCCCTCCACCACTTCCAATTCATTATCCAATGTATTTCCATCCTGAAAATTTATACAGAAGTCCGTTGATTTCCCTTCAGGAAATTTTCATAAAATACATGTTTGGTATCATTTTCTATTTGTAATTTTTGGTTTTTGAAGAACTAAAATCAGGTTTTAAAAACAATTTTTTTGGTTTTTGATTTTCTATTTTCAGTTTTCACTTAAACTAAGGAAAAACTAAAAAAGAAACCAAAAATCAGAAACAATCCTTAATGAAATATGGGTTTTAGTTTCTAAGAAACCAAAAATTGCAAACAAAAACCGGTCCCAAATAGGCTCGTAGAGATATGCAAGTTTGCTTACAGAGACAGTGATCACTCCTTCCTTCCCAACTTTCTCCATAGCTCTAGCAATTAACTCACCAATTTCACGTTCACCATTGGCAGAGATGGTAGCTACCTGTTTCAAAGGTATTACAACTTGTCTCATGACCAAATAAGCACAATGAGGCTCCATTGATTACAGGGAAATATGATTCTAAAAACTCATTTTTCCTTTTTGTTTTTCTTGGGGCAAACTAGTGAAAAGAAAATTATTTCTAGAGCAAAAAGTTTTACCTCACTGGGAACTTCTGTTATAAGGGTAGAAGTCAAAATTCTATATGGGCTGAATTTGACTCCAACACCTATTCTCTATAAAATTTCTAAACTTTTGGACTGGTTTTGAAGTCATCATCCTGAAGTCGGGTATTCATAGATTCAAACCTAGACCAAGACACATCAAGAGAAATCTGAATGAAACATGTGCTCCATTACAGAGAAGAGCTCCTCACCTGTGTAATTTCTTCTGGCGTGCTGATCATCACTGCTCTGCTTTTCAAGTCAGAAACTACAGCATCAACTGCCATGTTAATCCCGCTTCGCAAATCCATAGCATTCACTCCAGTGGCTATGGACTTGCATCCTTCTGCAAGAATTGCCTGAGTCAAGACAGTTGCACAAGTCGTCCCTGACAAATAGTAAGAATAAACCAAATAAGCATATTCCCATAAAATGCTACTATACAACAACAAAAAAGAAAAAAAAAACCCAGTGCCTCAAAGGACACGACTGCAATTTTTGAGGGCTGATGAATTCTACAAAAAGCACACCACCAGTACACCACATTTGAATGTCAATCTCGAGCACAAATGCATCAAAGTGATTCATGGAAGCGTCATGATATTGCAGGTAGCTCCAGAGCAATTGGATACTTGGTGGACATTCCAAATCTATTGTAGCTAGAGGAGTAAACAAACCAAGCTCTTGTTCAAACTCGAGCTTGATAAGTATTTGCAATCTCATAGTTCAAACCAAGCCTTAAATGAAATTTGCAACCTTTATTTAAACTCGGTACAATAAGGTACTCGTATGCTTGATACTCAGCTCGACTTGGCTCATTAGTCTAATCAAACCAAGCTTTTTACTGAGTTGAGTTATTCGAGTTACTAGCAAGCCATTACCTTGCATCAAATGATTGTCATTTAACAAGTATTCAAGCTGGTAAAGAGCATCAAACTAATCCCAAGCAATCAACAAGCCCTTAGTAAGCCATTGACCTGTCTATAATGAATTATTCATGAACATCAACGAGTCGAATAGACCCTATTTGAATTGGCTCATTTACTTATCAAGCTTCCACCTAAGAGGGTACCAACACGCAAGCACTGGATCCCATTAGAACTTCAAAGTTACGCGTGCTTGGGCAAGAGCAGTACCAAGATGGGTGACCTCCTGGTAAGTCCTCGTGTTGCACCCCTTAGGTTGGGGGTTCTCGGAAACAGCCTCCCCTCAGGGCACCCTGAAGGGGGAAGGCTGCGTACATCCACCCTGCCCAGATCCACCTGCCCAGACCCTGCTTAGGCAGGAGCCCTTGGGGCACTGGGAATGTTGCTTTTTTACTTATCAAGATCCCAAATCAAACATGAACAAGCCTTCATTGATTTTGAACACGAGTAGATTGTTGACCGCTTGGTTCATTTACAACCCTAATTGTACCTCTAGGGTTGCTGAAACATTGTGACATCATCTTCCACTTGGGAAGTGAAATGTTCAAATCTCTTGATATTGTGGAGGGCATTTGAACTTAAAAAACAACTTCCAAGCTTTTCAAAAGTATAACAGAACAACAAATTACCATCTCCTGCAGCGGTATTTGTAGCTTTGGCAACCTGCTTTACAAGCTCTGCACCAACATTCTTAGCCTTTTCATTGAACTTGATGCTCTGGGCAACGGTAACACCGTCCTTTGTAACCTTTGGATCTTTATGGCTTCTTTCAATTATCACATTACGTCCCTATATCAATAACACGGAAAAAAAAGGGAGCAAGATACAACTTATCTCCTATATGAAGCACATAAGCACATAGAAACAGGTGTATTTCATTGTATGAGCTTAGTTTCAGTATGAAGCATATAAGCATATAAAAACTATTATATTTGATTTTGGATTTCTCTAAAAGACAATATATCCGACTTTCAACAAAAATTATTAATTATCATTAATATATGTAGCAACCAAGCAATAATAAAAATAAATGAGAAAAAAGATTCTGCAATTCCAATGTGATCCCATTAGCACTTTGGTTTAATAATAAAAGGACTCCCAAAATTGAGGGCTGTAACCAAAGGGGCTCAAGCATTCAGCCTGACTTTATGGGATACAAATCAATTTTCCTCAGCTACTCAATAAGAAATATATATTTTCCACCTCAAGCTCAATGAGCCACCCATCACACTGTTCCTGTATAATTAGAAATCCCTCTTCACTGACGGTGATAACTCTAACAAAAATTCTCAAAATACAACCTCACTCACATAATAAGATCTCCAGCATGCAAGTTTCAACACTAGAAATAGATAAATAAACAAACACGGACAATGAGATAAACACCTTCCTGTCCACAACAAAGCGAATAACGGAAAAAAAAGGACCTACAAGTCTTCAGTAACATTTACACTTAGGATTTTTGGAATATAGATACTTAACTTCTGTGGTGAGGACATCCTCCCTCTAGTCAGTGGTTTTCTAGGAGTTACGTCCAATACCCTTTATTCCTGATAAAGCTTCTCACAATCAATCATGTAAGGGAACAAATTTTAATCCGCATACTCATTTAAGTTGGGGGTCCTCGGAAACAGCCTCTCTTCCACTCGGAAGGGGTAAGGCTACGTACATCCACCCCCCCAGACCCTGCTTTTGTGGGAGCCCGTGAGGCACTGGGAATGTTGTTGTTGTTGTTGTTGTTGTATACTCATTTAAGTGCAAAGCAAGAACCTTTCATAGGAGGTAAACTTACCTTCCCTATTTAAAGGACTGCTCATAGTAGCATTAACAGAGCGATAGAAGAGTTGCATACACTTTCTAATTCGAGATCCTATGTTGGCCATAGTTTATTAAATGTCATATATAAGACATTTCTAATATATGGAAACAGAACTTCTGACATACCTTTGGTCCCATGGTAACTTTCACAGCTTCAGCAAGCTCATTGACACCCTGTAGCATTGCTGCTCGAGCACCGACTCCGAAAGTGATCTCTTTTGCTACATAGCTTCTACTATTGATCACCCTGCCGCATACCTATCGATCAACAAACCAACCGGGGGAAGATCAAAACATAATTATGTGAAAAGAACCAGATGTTCCAAAAGTTTAAACTACCAGGTGAAGGCTCAAGAATGTGTGACAATATAAAAAGCACTCTCATGCAAATGCCCGTTGGGTTTGAACATACGTAATGCACATGTCCACCCCATACCTTGTGTTTGAATTATAATAATATCAAGAATGTGGACAATTGAGGTTCAAATTCCATACCACTCGATCAAAGATACTATGAGATATAACAAAGAACCAATTATCTCAAAAGTTCAGGATGTTCAGTATCATTTTATGTTTGTAGTTTTTTTGTTTTTTAGAAACTAAGACCCACATTTCGAAACAATTTTTTTCTGGGTTTTTTGATTTTTTTTTGTTTTCAAAATCTTCCTAGTTTGAGTGAATACCAAAAATAAAAAAATGGAAAACAAGAAAACTGTTTTCCAAACTTAATCTATGAAATGAAGGTACAAAAATGATTATATACTCTAACAAACATAAACACCATGCGGTACAGATATAAGCAACCACCTGCCAAACCACACTATCCGATAAAATGGACCAACATTAGCAAAAATAAAAGGACCAACATTAGCAAAAATAAAATGCAATTTGAAGCTATAACTTTGTCAATTCAAAAGGGGTTTTAATTGTGCTATACTGAATAATTCTAAGGAAATAGAATAAAGATAGAGAGAGAAGACATTACCAGTTTCTGAGAAGCAAAGGACCTGGACCAACAAAAGAAAAGCAAATAATTTAAATAGTTCTCCATAGAATTTTAACTGAATTAAGCCTCGTGTCAACTTCCCGAAAGTAGGTATAAAGTGTTTCATCGTTATGAGGGGAAATAGAACTTCCTTAAAGGACTAGATAAAAACAAAGGAATTAAACTTACCCAAGGGGCTAGAGGAGCACAAATAAACTAGTACTAGCGCCCTTAGGCTTTTATGCATGCCTGTTTGATTATATTTACCATTGCTATGTGTTAGTGGCTCATTGTTTTGTCACTATGTTGCTTTATTGCCTGCTGCTGCTTTACGCTTTCTCTGTGTCATCATTTTTATGCTTTTATACTTTTCAGGTTGGGGTTCTCAGACACAGCCTTCCTTTAGGGTAGCACTCTGAAAGAATAAGGCTGCATACATCCCATCCCCCGCCAACCATCCATATGCAGAAGCCTTTGAACCACTGGGTTTGTTGTTGTTGTAGAGGGCTAGGAAAGTTACTTCTGCACTTTGCACTGCATTTTGAAGGAATTCAAAATTGCTAAGGAATTTCCATTTCCCACGTTTTACCAATTTTGTAATAACCAAACAGGAGCGCAAATGCATGCTTCCCATGTTTTGCAAATTTTCTAGTAACCAAACAAGATAACAAATTCACACTTGCCATGATCCTGTCAACATCCGATCGATAAGATGTATATCCAATCGATGAGATTAGCCTACACAGAGTTTTTGTCAGTATCCGATCGATCAAATTGGCTTTTGGACATGCATTTTTAGTAGTTATTTTGGCTAATTTCTTTCACTTTTCATTCTTTTAAGTTATTTTTATCTTGTAAACTCTATAAAAGACTTCTTAAGCCTCATTTATAATCACGAATTTATAAGACGAATAAACTTGCTCTTTAATTTTCAATCAAAAATTCTACTCCTCCCTTCAATTTCCTTATTCTTCTACTTTCTCCCTGATTTCTCCCCTAATTCTCCCTTTCCCCTCAAATTGTTCTCTTTCATGGGTCATAACACCACTTCTCATGAATTTCGATTTCTGTGCTTACTTCCTGGTAACCAGACATCGCCTCAAAATGCAAAAAGCAACAAATACAACGGAAATGCAGAGAGAGAAAATCAACGAATATGCACCTGATCAGTGATGAAGCGACACGATACATGAGCAAAGATTAATGTGGAGAGAGAGAGAGAGAGAGAGAGAGAGGGGGGGGGGGGGGTTTAAGCCCAGATTTTTGGGGTTTCAGAAATGGCGAGTGAGAGAGGTTTAAGGCTGTCTAGTTTTGAAGCCTAGAAAACGAACGTGGACCGGGTTGACCCGGATCCGAAAGAGCCGGGTCGGATTCTCCTTTCTTCCTGTTTCCAAATACTTCCTTAGCAAATTATGTAGATATTGTGTTCCAAAAAAAAAAAAAAAAAATTGTGAGTTGTTTACACTTAATCGCAAAAATGACATAATAATATAAAATAACTAATAATAGTAGGTAAAAGATAATCATAATAATGGTTGGTTACGGGGGTGGAGAGTGGTGAGTGGTGATTGCAGCAACCTACGAGGGTAAAAAAGGTGAGAGTGGTGAAAATAATTAAAAGTAGGTCATAGTTGTGGAGATTTAATACTAATATAGTCTTTTTAAACACGTTTCTGAAATAAGTTGTGAAAAATATATACTTTTGCATCTTTTTTTTTGCTTAATTATAAAGCAACTTTTTTCATTTTCCTACATAAACTATGAAAAATATGTAAAAAGATCTTATTTGTCAACTAAATGCAAGCCTTATAGTCAAAAAGAGCTTTTTCATAACTTTAAGTTGTTAAAAAGCCGAACCAAGCGCAGCCTAAATACAACTCTTTTGTTGGTTGGTAGAGTGAGTGAGAAAAGAACAAAATAGTGAGAAAGTGAGAAACATTGTTGTATACTTATTTCGGTAGTGATAATTTGTTGCTCTTCTCTGTGGACGTATACTTCAGACGAAACAAGTAAATCTAATATCATTTTTCTTTAAGTACCTCGGTTTAACTATTTTGGATATCAAATCTAGGGTTTCGGTTTGTGTGGATTACTTAACAAGAAACCATATACAAAGTTGGAATGTTGTCAATGCCGAATCTTAATGGAAGAAGATGAATGTAAATGATACTATAAATCAACTTTTTTCCCCACAGTAGTTTTGGGATCAATCGTGCGAAATACAACTAACTTCAAATATATCGCTGCAACCCAAGACGCTTTTCATGTTGCGTCAAAGGTTGTCTATATCTCACTTATGGCTTATGGGCTCGAAAGGAGGAAAATACCGAGTAACCTTCGAGGTTTAGAGTTCGCCATGTTATATATATATATATATATAGGGTAGCGTTCTTATGAGAGGATGAGAGCGTGAGAGAGGTAAATCTCAGCCCTCCATTATAATGGACGGCCAAGATTTGTTGAGTATTAAAAAAAAAAATAATTTCCCTCTCTTGCTCCTTCTTTCTTTCTACCCCATGAAGGGATATGGGTCGTAAATTATTTTTTTTTTTTAATGTTCAACAAATCTTAGCCGTACATTACAATAAAATGTCCGAATTTGCACCTCTCACGCTCTAATAAAAGCACCACCCTATATATATATATCTAGCAAAAAATTTGCAAAAAAAGGTCAAAGAAAATATTCATTTACAGCAAGTTACAATATTATCATGAATAATGCAATATCAAAATCAAACCCAAAGTAGTGTTCCAAAAAAAAAATAATAATAAAAAAATAAAACCCAAAGTAGAAACAAAATAAGAATTTACAAATTCACATAACAATCAACTGAAAAAAATGTTAATACAAATTAAATTTATGTACCATTTAAATATCTAATATATATGATAAAAAAAATCCGTTCATCATCGTTCTGTTTTGTTTCTTGATTAATCTTTATTCTCTTATTTTCGATTCTTAATCTTTGATTTTTGAAAAATAAAAAGATAGATAGCGAAGAAGACTTTTTTTATTTTTTATTTCTTATTTCATTTTCAAAAGTCTTGATAAAAATCAATATTTAGAAATATAAATTTGGAAAAAATCAGTATTGAAAAATATAAAGTAAAAATTCGTTCCCTTTATCTTAGGATTTTTCAAAAATAAAAAGCTGAAAAAAATAACAAGCAGTCCTAAACGAAAAAGTCCAATTTTGGATCTTCATCCTTAAATGCACCTTACACTTGACCCCCTTAACCCTTATCGTTCCATCAAAATTTTTATTAGAAACAATAGATTTTATCCCATGATGACACGTAACCCTAACGTTATCCCAGTTAGTATTTACCTCTCCAATGTTCGCTTTCACTTTTCCCTCCATCTCGACCTTCAAAGCCACCTGTTTCCCTTTGTTTACTCCTCTTAATCCTGCCAAATGGCATGCTATCCACGCCATCCACATTGTTCTGAATCACAACATGCAATAACGTCATATTTTTAGACTCATGCATGAACCCTGGGAATGTGCCCTCCCCGGTGACAACATCATCAACGGCGGAGGTTTTTATTCTAATGGGTGTGTTAAAAAAAGTTGATTTTTATCGTTAAGGTTTCACGCCCTGGCGGTCAAACTAAAGGTGGTTGAGAAATGGGCAGCAGTAAAGGGGGAAGGGTCAAACTGGGCGACAATGAGACAGAAGAGAGAGAGAGAACATTGGGTGTTTGGGGTGGTAAAAGGAGTAGAAGACGGCAGCAAGGATGGCAGCCAACACTAAAAGTGCTACGAGGATGAGAGTTGTCCAGAGAAAGAAAAAACCACAGCAGCAGCGGATAGGGATGGCAATGGGGCGGGGCGGGTATAGGTGGTGCCTCCTCCATACCTGTACCCACCACCCAAATTCTATCTCGTACCCCCCTATTACCCGCCACGGGTATGAAGTGGATACCCGGGGCGGGTACAAACCCATATCCATACTCGCCCCATTACCTGCGGGTATCCACTGCCCGCCCGTACCCTCCCTACAACAACAACAACAACAACAACGACAACAACAACAACAAACCCAGTGCCTGCAAGGGCTCCCGCAAAAGCAGGGTCAAGGGGGATAAATGTACGCAGCCTTCCCCCTTCAGGAGGCTACTCTGAAGAGAGGTTGTTTCCGAGGACCTCTAACCTGAGAAGCTGGTTCGCAGCATAGAGCATGAGACCTGGCAGCAAAAGAGCATCAAAGCATGAGTAGGGCAAAAATACACGGCGAGCAAAACAACAAACACAAAGCAAGCCACATCAAGAAAAATCAATGGATAGGTGGGCAAGTAGCAGCTTATGAGAGCAAGTACACAACCTAAAGGCGCCCCGTACCCTCCATAATGTGTGTAAATAACGATTACCTATATTTTGCTCATATTAGTTATTTAATACTATTTTTAAAAACTAATTATATTTTTTTATAATATTGATAAACAATTTATATTATTAAATTTAAACACATATTTTTTAATTTAAAGCTTAAATATGTACACAATCAAGCAGGTATGGTGGGTATGAGATGGGGCCGGGCGTGTACACTTAACCCGTACCCACTACCTGCCCCGCTTATTCCCGTAGGGGCGGGTACCTGCGGATAGCTAGTTTTACACACCCCATTACCATCCCTAGTGGTGGGCTAGGTGACGATTATTAAGGCGGTAGAGAATTGTCGAGATTTGGTGATTGGGAAGGGAAAGACAGCGGTGCTGGTCGCAGCAACGGTGCTAGTGGTGGCCGTGGTAGTAGTGGAGTCATGAATATAGAAATTTTTTATTCCACAAACTTGATATTGTACCATTGTTATGGAGGGTCACTTATGAGTGGATTATTTTCTACTTAAATTAAATGGACTTCGATTTATAAAAAAAAAAAAAAAAAAAAAAGACTTGTATAAAATTATTCAACAGATACATTAAAGTTCAGTGTATTCACATATTACCTCTCATTATTGACTGTTGTGTCGTCTTTTCCATCGTTACATAATATAATGTCACGCCATCTTTCTGATTGTCACATCGTCATTCTGATTACCTATGATGAAGTTGATACCGTTCTTAGTTACTTTCTAAAACTTACTGCACTCACTTGTATATAATAAACATCATTCCCTTCTCGGTCCTTTGTCAAACACTTAATAATGTTATTTTAAGAGATTTTTACTGATTTTATATTTTTTACCAAAAATTGCAAAAATTATTTCTAATATTTAGGCTTGAGTTTATCAAAAACCAGTAAGGGATACAATCAACTTTGACATGGATATCCCATTAAATGAACTTATTATATAAGGAGAAATCAATGAGAATTTTTTTTTTTTTTTTTTGATAATTAGCGAGAGAACTCGTAATACAAACCAAATGTAGTCAGGAAAGCTAGCCCTAAGCCAACACGCAAAATATGTGGCGTGAAAAATGAACGAAGAACTGTTAAATAAAACTATCCTACAATATAGGAAACGCCCCATGAAAAATAGGCACAACTAGATAGAGCTGGCAAAAGGCTACCCGACCTGAACCTAATTCGAAAATTTTTTAGTTTATTGGGTCCCGAACTAGAAAATGAACTAACCCGAATTTGACCTAACCTGAACTTGACCCGATCCGAGCTGACCTGAAACTCGAAATGACCCGACTTGGATTAGACCGACCCTTGATGACCCAAGATCTAAACCAAACCTGTCCTACAACCCAAAATGATCCAAATAGAAGTCCAATTTATCATAGAATGTAAATAATAGGCTAGTCATAGTCATTTATGTCATAGTCTTAGTTAAAATTTTTAAGGTCGAATAAATATATTATCAAAACATCCTGATAAATCAGACTGAAATCCTATTCAACCCAAGGATGACCCAGCCCGAGGTTGACCTGACCTGAGACTGACCCGACCCAACATCGACACAACCTGAGATTGACCCGACCCGAGGATAACCCGACCCAAGCTTGTCCCGACTTGATTTTGACCCGACCGAGATAGACCCGACCCGACCCAACCCGATTGCCAGGTCTACAACTAGATGAGGTAAGTAGCCATTTGCAGCATCGATCATACCCGCATTCCAACGCCCAACTCCAAGAAAAGTGTGATAATCGTAGGTTAGAACAGAGCTATCATGTTCATCTCTATGTTGCATCATCTACTATCCCATTTGATTGACGTTGACATCTTTTGTAAATACACTAAAAAGTCAGTTAACACGTTTCTAGAGATTATAGATATAACCATTGTCTATTCCTAATGTGGCCCCATCTGTAGGGGTGTAAATGAGCCGACCCGGCTCACGAGGCTCGGTAGCCACCGCGAGCCTTATAAAACTCGAAAAGTTCAGCTCGTTTTGAGCTCGAGTCTAGCCGAGCCAGGCCCGAGCCTAGTAAAGCTCGAGTTCGTAGGTTCGTGAGCCTAAACTAGCCTTTTTAAATATAGTATAATTGCTTAAATATGCCCTATGAAGCCAAAGTTGAGTCTAAATAAGCTGAGCCCGATCTTAAACAAACTCACAAAGAGTCTAGATTGAGCTTAAATGAGCTAAAATATTGCAAGACTAATTCGAAACTCGCCAAGCTTAAACTGAGTCAAGCGGAGCTCGAGCTTGAACTTTCTAAGCTCCGAGAGCTTCTAGTCGAGCCCGAGTACAGCTTAATACAAATGAGCCGAGCCTCGAACCTGACAAAATTAAGCACAGCTCAGTTCAAATAACCCCTACCCACTTGTGTTGACATTAGACCTGGCAAAATCTGACACGACACGATAACACAACACAAACACGACACGATGATAGTGGGTTTGGGTTGGGGTTTCTGAAGCCGGGTTGAATTTGGGTCGACCCATTTAACCTGTTTAGGTATTTAGGTTGAATTTGGGTTTGACCCATTTAACCTGTTTTCAACCTGCTTGACCTGTTTATATAATTATGTTAGGTATTTTAATGGTCTATTATTGTTACTATATATAAATGTTGGGTAACCTATTCCACATAAGATAATTTAAATATATTTAGTATTGTTAATTTGATAGTTTATTATAAATATGTTGTGTATTTATTGCTAGTATCAACCATTAGGTGACATATTTATAAATTAGAAACAAGCATTTATTGGAAATAACATTACCGATATAATTAAAATGGTTAACCCGTGGGTTACTTATTTAATAATTGGGTTGGATCAGGGTTGAGAGTTCCTAACCCTTATAATAAATGGGTCAGATTCGGATTGGCTTTATTTCTAAGACCTTTCGCATAACACGAACACAACACGACATATTTGCCACTCATAGTTGACATCATAGATTTATTCTGAAAGATAATGTATGAAATAGGAACATTAACGCGTCAGAGAGAAGATATTTTGACGATTGTGATGTGTATTTTGGCGATTCCCAGCTGGGATATCTCCTTGTTCCCCCTTGCCGACACATTAATGTTGTATTTTTCTTTTTTATTTTGAACGAGGAATTCGGTTACCCGATACATCTCCACCCATGCAGCAATTCATATTTTTTTGGATAAATATCGGCATAGCCGTAGAACAAACAGGCAATTCGAAAAAACGAGGCCTGAGCCACCCTGTAAACGGAAGTGGGAACAAAAAAAGAGATCAGAACAAACAACGAACAAACAGGCACCAAAAGCAAAAACTCCCAAACACATACAACAGACACCAAGCACAGGCCAGACAAGACACGCACGAATAAGCTCAGACAGGGATCCCAAATGAAAAAGAACCAGACGAACAACACTGGAAACAGGAGCATGATTGAAGCTTCAACCACAAACCCATCCAAACTCATCGAGCAAGCAAGTCTGGCACCATAGGTGGGTCGAAACTGTCGAAATTAAAACCTACTATTTCCCCATCTCTATTACCCATTCCGCTTGCATGATCATCCCATCATACTCCGCTTTCGAGATCTTACCGTACTAATTTCCCCTATTCTGTTTTTTCTTCCTCTCGGCTGTCTTTGACGATTTACCCCATTTCGTCTCCTTCCCCTTTTTTTGCTTGCCTGAGGCCTTGGTCATTTATGCAACAACCCACATCACCACAGGAGTCAGTTAAATTAGGGATTCCTTGGGGAGAGGTTCAAGGGAGGAATCAGACTCCCGACCTTTTGGTCTAAAATAATACTCTATCTCCTCACTTGCTCCTACCACTAAAGTAATGCCCTGGTTAGTCATTAATGTTGCATTTTGTTTCTTTTTTCTGTACAGTTTAAAATCTATTGTTAGTGAAAAACGCTTATAATTAGCGTATTAAATATAAAAGCATTAAGTGTTCAAAAAAAAAATTTATATATAATAAGCATTAAAAAAGTATTGCTAATGATGTGTTAAAATATGCTTATGTTTTAGATTATTTATATAATATATGTTTTGTAACACATATTCATTTTTTTTTTCGAATAAAAAATAAAATAGTCAGTTAAAAATAATTATATTTATACATAAATTAATTATATATGTTTTATATTTTGTTAAATTTGTCATTTCAACTTTTAAACTACTGACTCTTATCTTTTTCCTTTCTTTGTACTTCATTTTTTGCTATAGCTATTCCGGGTAATATCATTAAACAACAACAATAACAAACTCAGTGCGCTAAGGGCTCCCGCCTGAGTATGGTTCGGGGGATGAGATGTACCATAGCCTTACCCCTTTAGGGTATTACACTAAAAAGATGATGTGTCACGGCATCCTACCCTGAAAACAAAAGGGTAGGTAATATCATTAAACAAAAGTTAAATTGGCTGAAATATATCCCTCTCTACTTTATACGTTTATATATATATATATATATAAGTCAAAAAATATTTGACCAAAATTTTTATGTCTAGAGCTAAATAATAAACGAACATGTCAAATTTCTAATTCCCATTCCGTGTTTGAGTAACTATAATTCAAATTGATGCCCGACGTCAGTGTAACGTGAAAAATTAAACTAATAGATGAAGTTCGTATGATCCACATCCACGTTATTTATAGAAGACAAACAAAAACAAGGATTAGATTGGATAAGAAGATGAGCCGTACGATGATTAGAAGAAGATCGTTATCGAAATATAAAGGGTTCTTGACGGTCCAAACAACAAAAAGTTCTATTTAAAGCTAAGTGTTAGTGATCAGACTTATAATCAAAGTGAGCAAGTTAAGGTTCGAAGGGGTGCTATACTAGACAAAAGAAGAAAGATCGGGAGGTATTTTACCAATTAAAATTTCTAACTTGTAGTTGACCCTACGAAGAATCAAAGAGCCGGAAATCAATGTTAGAAGAAAGGAATTGTCATTAGAGCTCCTTAGAGACATGATTTCGGAGGAGAATATATAGAAATAGTCTGGATTATCTAAAGTTAATCAGGCTGAGTTGACTGAAATTAGAAAAACTTACGATGCTTTAGAGATTAGGTATGAGTAAAATTAAGAGAAAATTATAAGGATGGTTGTTTTGATGGAGAACCGGGGATCAAAGGGATGCTGTAGCAGATTAGTAAATAAGGTACCACTAAATAAGTATTGCATAATTATTCAGATGTGTCGCTTCCTTTTTGCTTAGAATCAATGTATCGGTGTAGTTTTTGTTCCTCTATCAGGGAATTATGAATGTTTGGGTGTTGAGAAGGCTATTGAAGTTGATTGTGTTCCTTTTAATGTTATGATAGCATGTTTGATGCATTATTTGGCAGCCGCAATTGGGTAACTTTTTTGGTGCTCGTGTTTTAATGGCTGCCTGGGATTTCTCTTTTGTGCTGATTTGTCTGAGTTCAGTGTTTTTGAGTTCTTGAAATTGTTCTGCATCTAGTTGTCTATTTTCTGGAGTGCCTCTTCCTAGGATTATCTGTGTAACTTTTTTTGTTTGTATTCCATATTTTTGAGTTTTATTTGTCATTTTTCTTTGAGCTTTACTATCCTTCGAAAAATCTGAGTTGTACCACGGCTCAGGTCCATGAGTTTAGAGGTGGCCAACGGGCGGGCCGGGCCTGGGCCGAAGCCCGGTGGGCCCCCACTGTAGCGGGCTCGACCCGGCCCGGGGGCCTCAAGGGGCAGGCCCGGGCCCGCTACAGTACGGGCGGGCTGGTCCGGGCCGGGCCTGGGCCCGGCTTTTTAAAGGGAAAGAAAAATATAATAATACAAAATCGTTTTGTACTAAAATTATTGTAATTCATTGATAAATAATATGAGATACAAATACATTTTTTTTAAGCACTAATAATACTAAATATACATTAAATATATGTAATAAAATAAAATACACAATAAGTAATAGTAAATATCTTATCAAAAAAAAATAATGGTACATAAAGAACGTAACAAATATAAGTACAAATATAAAGTTTGACATATGGGGGGTGCGGTCGTCTTTTGACGTCAATATTTAAAAGTAAATAATTGACATACAAAAGTATTGACATCAGTCGCCTTGGGGGGTATCTAGGCCATCATTTGAGGTATCGGTTGTACAGTCGTCTTCTTCATCGCTCGATGAATTCAGCTTCATTCTCTGTTGTTCTCTTGCCTCTGCTAGCAGCCAATCCTTCAAGCACACGGTCATCTCCAAGTTTGACGGCGATAGCTTCGCCCTCTTCGTTCCAAGCAACCTGCCACCAAGACTGAAAGCACACTCCGATGCTACTGAAGACACCGGACAACTTAGTATATCACGTGCCATGGTGGAAAGTACGGGATACTGGGTTTGGTTTGTGTTCCACCATTGTAACAGGTCAAAATTCGGGTTGGCCGGTGACTCGAAAATATGGACCATCGTTGTCCGCAAATAATAATCTAACTTGTCACATGATGTGGGGGCTGCTGTGGGCGTAAATTGCTCCAACAGCTTCCAAGAATATGACGTGTGTGAACTACTTCCACTAGATGTGGAAGATCCTACTGCAGCAGTACTAGGATAATTGGACGCTAATTGACGGAAATATTGAGAAAATAAACTATGCAAGTCGTTATCGACATCGGCAATGAAAGTGTTGATATTAAGAGAAGGATTCAAATACGTGAAAAAATGTTGGCAAAACAAGTTGAAACCCGAGCGTTTACAGTGAGGGTCTAAAATAGTTGCAAAGCAGTATGTAAGAGGTAATTCAAAATAATATTTGTCAAACTTTTCTTTCATTGCCTGAATCGATGCGAACAAAACGGGGTTGGATTCATTACCCACCATCCAATTGACAATATCAAGCAATCTTGATATTGCTTGAGTCATGGTCTGATAGTAGCAACCCGAAAAAAAATATTGTTGCCTCTTTAAATATGCTAAACAATTTACAAATTTGATCTATTGTCTCCCAATTTATACCGGCCAGGTTGTAATCGCTCCATTCTGCATGATTTTCCTGGGCGTATTCCATTAGAACGTCTTTGTATGGTAGAAGGCGCTCTAACATTTCTACCGTAGACGACCACCTATTTTGGGAGTCTAATTTGAATTGTTTATATTCTATGTTATGCAACCTATATAAAATTTTAAATTTTCTTTTTCTAGTGCTGGATGATTTTACAGATATTATTACCGATCTTAAGGTGATAAGGGATGCTTTTATGAGATCTAAACCATCCGTTACCTTTAAATGCAAAATGTGACAAACGCAACGAATATGAAAACACTTCCCACCTAACATGGGTCTCATTTGCCTAATTAAATGTGTAACGGCTACAGTATTATTGGTAGCATTGTCGAACGTAATACTGAAGATACATCGCTCTATGCCCCAGTCGCGGACTGCTGACATAATCACACCCGTAATTACCTCGGCATTGTGGGGGCAATCTAAAAGTCCAAAATGAATTATCCGCTTTTGCATGATGAAGGATTCATCCGTCCAGTGTGCCGTTATGCACATATCAGGTTGGCCGGGTTTCGACGTCCATACGTTCGACGTCAACGAGAACATGCTCGTGTTCGTCGCAAAATGTGTGAAGACCCCAGTTTTCATCCCGTGGTACAACGTAAAAGCGTCCCGCTTTACGGTGTTCCGAGGAATCCTCACAATGGCGGGATTCACATTTCGTTGGAGGTAGTTGACGAAAATTGGGTCTTCGCAGGTATTAAAAGGCCTTTCACTCATAATTATATATTTAGCTAGCCCCTTTCGGTTGCTCTCCTGAGAGAACCTAAAATTAGCAAGTGCACCGGTCACTTGCTGTACTAGACGTTGTTGGCTCTTTTCTGGGAATTGCTCGGGGTGGCACCTAAGTATATGCCTGTTTAATGTGCCCGTCCCTTTACCAGGTTGATGGCTAAAATCCTTAGGTGGGTCACATAATTTACAAGTTGCTTTATTAGTTGTCTTATTAAGGGTAAAGTGCTTCCATACCCCACTAGTTGTACACCTACTAGTAGAGCTACTAGTTTCAGGCTAGGCTTCGGTGGTGGGGGTGGGTTCCTCATCAGTTTGTGAGTCTCCAACCCCACCACCACCTGACTCATGATAATCTTGTTATTGTGAAAAGTCATAATCTATGCTATCATCAGTATATGGGGGTGATGGGTCTGGTTGTATAAAAGCTCGTGCTTCAGTATTAAGTAAGACAATTCTACTCATTTTAGGGATTTTGGGTGGCCGAGAAGAGCTAGAACTAGCACGATCGGCTCCAGAAGATGATGAAGAGTTATGTGTCATATTAGTATAAGTGATTAGTATTTATAAAATATAAGTAGTAATGCAAATTAAATAACTAAAAATGCGAATCAAATAAAATTGCGATACTAAAATTACCGAAACGAGAGAACAATGAAATTCGAACTTCAGCCAAATACTTTACGAACTTCGAACTTTAGAGCACAATTTTTGCAATTAGCAAAGTTAGAGAAGATGAGAGATGATGAATGTATAGAGAGAGAAGAGAGGATTGAAAAATTGGTGAGAAAATGAGTTGGGAAGGTTTAAGTATTTATAGGAAAAAAATATATAAATTTTTTTTTTTGTTTAATAAAATAGCCGTTCAACGGCTCTTTACAAAAGAGCCGTTGAACAGGCTGTGTATAACGAGCCCAACGGCTCTTTTTAGAGCCGTTGGACCCTGGCCGGGCTCGGCCGAATATAAAAATAGGCCCGAGGCCCGGCCCGGGGGACCTCGGGCAGGGCCAAACATGGGCCGGGCGATCGGGGTTTTCGGGCTGGCCCGGCCCATTGGCCACCTCTACCTGAGTTGTTCGGAACCCACCTTAACTGTGGTATAGCTCAATTTTCGAAGGATGCATTGAAAAACGACTCCTAAAACCTTTCATTACCTTTGTAAAAGAAGTGCTTATTTCCGTCGTAATTTCATGTACTTTGTACACTATTCCAATTCAGTTATTGTACAATTTACAATATGCCAATTCAATCCTAGAATAAAATCAACGTTAAGCCGGAGATAAATGTTTGACATAGTCACGAGTGGGTTTGAATTGAGATAGTGAATGGGTTTTCATAAGGGTATCACTTGCATCTGACATGACAAAACCGTTATCGGGACTAAAGTAAAACAATTACAAATAGAATGAAAAATTACATGCATCTTTGTGATAAATAACCTTTAAAAAAATCATCCTTACACCGTATCATATTGCAATATAACAAAAAATAGTACAATGTCCCATTCCCAGAAAATAAAATTACCTGAAAACAAAAATATATTGCAATATTTATTTTTGAACGTGTAAATATATATATATATATATTTATGATCACATGTCATGCCTCCCATTGCATTTATTTGAACAAGCATGGTGAAAACGACACTTCATTTTTACAAGTCCTACACCATCACCATAAATAATAGCTAGTTTTTTTTCCGTGCGATGTACAGGTAATGTTTATACTTAAAGCAATTTTAATTTATATATTATTATTTTATAAGGATAAATTATAGAAAATTTTTCTATCTTTTACTTCAAAAATAGAAAGCTCCATCACAAATAAAAACACTCACAAAACCCTCTTACTTTTAAAATTTTAGCACTTAAACCCCCATGAAACTTATTTTGACCATTTTGTCCCTCAAAAGTAAGGGAATTAAATGTTTAATTTTATTTTTAGAAAGGAGTTTTATATTATTAGGCAAAAATTAAAAATTTTATATTTTTAGCAAAAAAATTAAAGGAATTTTCTATATTTATAAAAATATAATTATTTTAATTAATTATAGTAATAATATTATAAATTTAAAAGACAAAAAGTATTTTTAAAATTTTAATAAAAAATATTATGGGATAAAATATAATATTTTTTTATTGAATGTCACTATAATAAATTAAAATAATAATTTTTACAAATATAAAAAGCCCCTTTTTGCTAAAAATATAAAAAAAATTATTATTCTCCTCAAAAATAAAACCCATACCTAAAAATAAAATCAAACACTTAACTATTTTATTTTGAGAGGCAAAATGGTCAAAAAAAGTTATTCGGGGGCAAAGTGATAAATTTTTAAAATGAGAGGGTTTAATGAGTAATTTTATTTGTGAGAGGTTTTCTGTTATTGAAGAAAAAGTCAAAGGGATTTTCAGTAATTTATCTATTATAAAAAGATTTCATATATCTTTTGAATTCATTTTTCACTGTATATATTTCACTAATTGTCGTTTTCATGTAGCGGAAACTTGAATTTATGAGAGAAAACTCAAATATCAGCACTTTAGAAAAATTTGGATGGAGTTTCGGTGCATTTAGGAATGACGACGGTGCATTTTAGAAAGTGATTATATTTACTAATCTTTAAATATTTTATATTGAGATACATGTTATATTGTATTTTTATTTTATATTTTGAATATTGTAATTAATATTAATATTATTAGGCATTTAAGCCATAGAAGTTAATTATAGGTATTTAGGTACGTACTTTTCGGCTAGCCTCAGGCCTCGTTTTTTCGAGCTTGCATGTCTTGTATCAGGCACTCCGGTGTCACTGTTATGCTCGAGCTTGAACCATGAACGTAAACTAATATAAAATGCGGAATATGTTGAGAATTTGAGATGAGAAAGAAGGAAAATTAGATGAGAAATAGAGATTTTAGAGTTAAGATGAGATAAGAAGGGAAATTAGATGAGAGAGAGAAAATTGATCTCAACTTGAGACAAATTTCAGATATTTTGATTGAATGAATCCCTTTGAACATTACAACCATCACTTATTTATAGCAACCCAATACAAGCTAAGCAATGAATCTAGACTTATTTCACTAACCAACTCAGCTAGGAACAATCTAGAAACATCTAGAATATACGAACTAACATTTAAATTCTATTTTAGTGGCGCCAAAATACTATCCTGACATCCAGACCTGCTGCAGAAATACTACAGCTTATTACAACACATACCCAGCTAATACATCATTGACTTAACTACTAAACAACTAACTAACAGCAGCACATCAGCAAGTAGTAGCAGATCAGCAGACAACAGCAACTAACATAACTGAAGCAACACACCAACAGCACCAGCAAGTAGTACTCAGCAGCAGTCTAGCAACGCAGCAGCAGATCAGTACCCAGCAGTAGCATATCAGAACAGATTTTAACTGAATTTTAACTACCAACTACAATTCCCGCCACAAGCCAATTTAAATTCAAACCTCAGATTCTCGGTTTGTAACAGTCACTCATCGAAAAAAAAAGGTACGTACTTAGTGTATGCATTTAGTTGGGGCATCGCTCTGAACGCCTTTGGGGTGGAGTGCTCGTAGGATCGAGAGATTGATCCTGTCAAGACGTCATTAACCAACATCATTCCGATAATACGAAAGATGAAGGAAGTAAGAAGATCAAACATCGATAACTCTCCTTGACAACGGACCCAGGATAGAAGTCAAGCCTGAAATGGTGCATAACATCTTGATCGAGCCTAAGGGAAACAAAACTACAAAGACAATAGGGAATTTAGATATAATCGAGACACACTCTGATATCATGAAGAAAATGAAAGCTCGATCACATTAAAACAAATTAAAAACCAAAAAGTAACCTAGGATGCCAAAATGCTAATTAAAACAAATTGAGTCACCATTCACGGTGATCTAAGGGTGGCCAATTAGAAGGCCAAAAGTCAAGCCCTGGCCACATGCTTACAGTAAATTCCTTCAAAATGCAGTTAGTAACTTACCTAATTTTCTATATAAATTATAATTCCTTTGTTTTTAACTAGTATTCCCAACAAGCTCTATTTCTCGTATCAGCAACAAAACACTTTATGCTTACTTTTTGAAAAGTTAACACAAGAATTGAATTTCTGCATTTTCCATAAGAATTAAATTCACGTGGCAACTAAACGAGGCCATAATGTATTGACATTTGTACCGAATCCTTATCAAGTAAAATTAACAGTGCGAAAGCTACTTAAAGAGAGAGAGTGAGTAGGGATGGCAATGGGGCGAGGCGAGGTAGGATGGGCACGGTGGATGCCTGTACCTGCTACCAAAATTCCTACTCATACCCGTCCTAGTATGAAGTGGATACCCATACCTACCCCAGCGGGTACAAACCCGTACCTATACCTACTCCATTACCTGTGGGTATCCAACAGGTATCCATTACCCACCTCGTACCTGTTCTAATGCGGGCACAAAACGATTATTCATACCCACCTATATTAATCATTTAATACTATTTTTAGAAATTCAATTATATTTTTTTTATAACATTGATAAATAATTTAAATAATTAAATTTAAATACGTATTTTTTAATTTAAAAATTAATTAGATACAAAATAGAACAAGTATGGTAGATATAAAGGGGACGGTTGGATAGGTACATCACTATACCCCCCGTACGACAGGTACGGGTGGGTATACTCAACCCGTACCCGTTACATGCCTCACTTACACTCATATCCACTTCAAACGAAACAATACCCATAAGTAACGGGTTTTACCCTTTCGATTTAGAGAGGTCCACCAGCTTCTCACCAAGGAATCTCAAGTCCGTCTCTGTTTCTCTCTCTTGAACAGAGACTCTCTCACCAATGATCACTCTTCATCTGTTACTCTACTTTGTGGCTCCATTATCTATATTTCTTCATCAACTCTTTGAGTTCTATTACAAGAATTGAATTTTAATTGAAAATTAAGCTTTTCACTTCCACTAAATAAGGATAAGGAATAACAATTTTATATTAATTTCATTGACCTGAAACCCATAACTATCCCACTTGAATAACCCAAAGCCAAGAGGACTCAAAAATTAAAAAGCTTAGACACAATTTAAAATTTGAACCCCACCTCGAAATCACCTAACTCAAATGACTTAAACTTAAAATGATCGAGATTTACATAAGTCAAAGTTCGAAGTGACCCAAACTAATTAACAAGAAACTCGAGATGACACTCTATCAGTGCCAAATACCTACCCCATTTTCAACCATCATCCAGATTTAAACGATTTCAAGCAGGTGATATCGGTTATTAAATTTTCACAAATTTTAAAACGATTATCAAATCAATAAATTTACAATACAGTTAACCAGTAATGAAGGCTCTGTCAATCGTCGCTTTCTTTGACCCTCTCATAAACACACACAACAATCTCTCACCAATGATAACTCTTCAGTTGTTACTCTACTTTGTGGCTCTAATCTCTAAATGTGTTCATCATTTCTTTGAATTCTCATTTTCAAATCTCTCTTTTTACTCAGTGCCTAACACCTACCCCATTTTCAAGTTTGTGTTTGTGTGTGTTTCCACTAATTTTGCACTTTTTCACTCCTTTTTTTTTCAACATTTTTTTTTGTTAATTCTAAATTTTGGGGTTTTCCGGGCTTTCTTTTGCCGAATAAACCCAGGTTTATGGCCGGTCCTGACAATTTCGGGACAAATATTTATAAATAGGGCCTTTTTTCACTGTTTTTTAGTTTTAATTTCTGGGTTTTTTCTTGGTTTTCTTTTGCAAAATAAACCCATGTTTATGGCCAATCCTAAAAATTTTGATACTTTAAACGAACCTTATAAATAAGGTCATTTATATATATTAATATTTTTCTGATAGTCCAATTCACTCTTTTTTGTTTTGCTTTTTTTTACTTATCTCAACTTTTCTTGATTTTCTTTTTGTGTGTGTGTGTGTGTGTTTCATCTAATTTTGCACTTTTTCAATCTTTTTTTTAATTTTAATTTCTGGGTTTTTTTTCTTGGTTTTCTTTTGTGCAATAAACCCATTTTTATGGCTAGTCTTAACAATTTCGATGCTTTAAGCGAACGTTATAAATAAGATCTTTTATATATATTAACATTTTTTCCGAGTGTTCAGTTCACTCCTTTTTGTTTTTATTTTTTTTCTTATCTCAACTTCCCTGAATTTTCTTTTTGTGTGTGTCTCCACTAATTTTGGACTTTTTTAATCCTTTTTTTCACTTTTTTTTTTCTATTTTAAATTATGGGTTTTTCTGGGTTTTCTTTTGTGCAGTAAACCCATGTTATATTTGACCTTAATTGTCCAATTTACTCTCTTTTTCTTTCAGTTCTTTTGCTTACCTCAACTTCCCTCAATTTAGTTTGTGTGAATGTTTTAACTAATTTTCACTTTCTTCATCTTTTTTTTTTTTTTAAATTTTGTTTTCTAGTTTTCTTCTGTTTTAATTCATGGTTTTTTGTGGGTTTTCTTTTATGCAGTGAACCCATGTTTTATTTTACCGAAATTGTTCAGTTTACTCTATTTTGCTTTCATTTTTTCGCTTATCTCAACCCTGTGTATATAACTATGACAGAGTTTTGAGTTTTGATCCCTTGATTTCTTTTCTTTTTTGCCTACAACAACATCAACGACAAATCGAGTGTCTCAAATAGACTCTCGTCAAGGCAGGATTTGAAAAGGATAGAACGTACGGAACCTTACCCCTACAGAGTAGGGAGGGTGTTTCCAAAGGGGTTCTTTTCTTTTCTTTTTTGGCTATTTTCTCTATTTTAAATTATGGGTTTTTTTGGGTTTTGTTTTGTGTAGTAAACCAATGTTTTGTTTTAGCATAATTGTTCAGTTTAGTGTCATTTGCTTTCATTTTTTGCTGGTCTTGATTTTGGGGAGTTATGTTATGATAAAGATTTAAGTTTCAATCCCCTAATTTTTATTTTTCTGTGAGGAAATGGAGATAAGAATGGCAATTTTGGTGCTGAAAATCTGCATAATTGCTTGTGCTTTTGCAGTTCATAAATCCGGAGGTAATGTGTCTTTTAAGTTTTGATTGTGTTCTTGAATTTCATTTGATCTGCACTTTCATTTCTACATTATTATTGTGAAATTTCATGGCCTTTAGGCCCGACTATGGAGTTGTTGCATATAAGGTTTGTGTATGAGTTTATTGGGTTTGAATGAAGTGTGAATAATGCATAAATCTACGTCATTTCTTGTGTTAGAATTACAAAATTTAAGTTGATGAGTGTAGATCAAAGGGTTCATTTACCAGACACTAATGCACCGGATCTTATTAGAACTCTGAAGTTAAGCGTGCTTGGGCGAGAGTACTACCAGGATGGGTGATCTCCTGGGAAGTCCTCATGTTTCCAACCCTGTAAGATTGGGGGCCCTTTGGAAACAGCCTCTCGTCAGGGTTACACCTTGAAGGGGTACGGTTGCGTACATTCACCCTCCTAGACCCCGCTTAGGCGGGAGCCCTTGAGGCACTGGGTCTGTTGTTGTTGTTGTTGTTGTTGAGTGTAGACCGAGGAATAATTTTGTACTTTGGCAAGACTCCCATATGGATGCTAATTGGGTTTAAAGAGTGGATAATGCACAAACTCACTTGCTCCTCATAAGAGTAAGAACTCCATGTACAAGTAAAAATGTCAATCCCACATAGGAATTGTAGGAAAGAAGAGACCAACATATAATCTTAGTAGGTTACTCTACTTAATGCCAATTAGTTTGAGGATGGAACTTTGCTTGGGTTTATATGTGGATCTCATGTGTGTGACAACTCCATCAGTCAGGTCTAAAGGCCCGATGAAATTTAACAGCTACCTTGTGGTTAAATCATATTAATTCATATGATTTCAAGGTTTTTTTTTCAAAGCACTATTTGTAGAAATACTTTTTGTAGAACTGCTATCCATAGTAGTATTTTTGTCTAAAAAATTTACGGTCTTTTTGTAGCACTATTTGCTTATGCGGGAGCCCTTGGAGGCACTGGGTTTGTTGTTGTTGTTGTTGTTGTTGTTTGTTTTTACTTTGACTCTATAAAGGAAACTCTTTCTAAATAAATCAGCAAGAATTTAAAGAAGAAAGAAGAAGAAGCATTATTTTCGTGCCTCTACGTAAAAACACTTGTCTTTCCAAGCGAACGCTTAAAATCTGAAAGAAATGCGTTTTTAGGGAAAAGCCCTTTTTTAACAGGTCCTAAGAGTTGGTGCTATTCAGACTCAAACTCGTAACTTCTCGATCAATAAAGCTCTGATACCATATCAAAAAACGAACTATCCAAAAGTTTAAACTGATGGACAAAAACCCAAAGGTAGTTCTATACTTCAATAGCTGGGATTAATTGTTCATTTAGGCTCGTCAAGCTCATGAGCCACGTGACCAAGCTTGAGAGTCTTACCTAACACAACAAATTTCGAGCGCAAATTAAATAGAGCCTTTCGAGCTAATTAACAAGGTAACTCGGCTTATTTACACTGCTAATCTTAAGTGTGAAAATGAGTTAATCATTACTCTTAACTCATTAGCAGACACTCATATTTTGCTTTCTGAATGTAGCCCATGTACAGAACACTGCTAATGGATCATGGAGATCACCCATTCAACATCATGCTACATGGACATGGATGCATGGCCTTGCATCATCCCATGGAACATCATATCATAAGCACCGCCATCATCATCATCATCATCGTCGTCATCATTATCATCATCATCGCCCTCACCCGACTCATGCCCAACATGGTAGGTTTCATGCAAATGTGGAGGTGGTAACTTCTTTTTTATTTACATCAAAGGCAAGGCCGGTTTTAACATTCTCGGGACTTCAAGCAAAATTTTCGAATTGGACCCTTCAATTATAATAATGTTTCTCTTAGAACTCATTAATATTAGCAATTGTTATTTTAAAAACGACGACCTCTAAAATTTGGGAGCCATCGAGTGCTTGGATTGCTTGGGGTTATGTTCAGCCCTGATCAAAGGTCCTTGTACTTGTCCACCGTTTAGTCCATATGTAATTTACATTGTGACAGTTTGGTCCTATAGTGAATTTGATCTTAAGCCAGACATAATTTTTAACGGTGGACATATATGTCAAATGCAAGTGACCGAACAGAAATCCACTCGTTGATCCAACTTACCTACCCGTGATTCGTCCATTAAAAATTCCTTCGTTGACTTGATGTCGGTTTTATTGTAGGACTAAATTGACACAATTTAAGTTGTGCATGGACTAAATGGATCCAACTAAAAGTACAATACCTAATTGACACAGTGGACAAAGTATAGAGACCTATGATGTAAATAATCACTTTTTTTGTAACCAAGGTGTCTGTGCTAGGTTATGCGCACCAAATAATCCTCGAAGTGAGAGAATCCCACATGTGAGGACTTAACATACGAGGCTAGTAACAATCTCACACTATAGTTGCGAGAGAGAGAAGTTTAACATATAAGTCACCTAATGCCAATCGGTTTGAGGATAGAACTCTACTTGGACTTATATGTAAACCTGATACATGTTAACTCCATATGTCGGGCCTAAACCCCGATGAGATTTTACACCCACACTTTCTATTCGTAAGTTTTTTCTACGTGTATTAGGGTAAGTTGCAGCCCACTAATCCAATGATTAGCCTCTAAGAAGTGTTTGCACTCAGTGGAAGGTCTCAAACCCCAAATCTAACGCTTAATAAGACGCTATGTCCAAGTGTCTTACCACTTAAGTGGACCCGACTATTATAGAGGTGGTTAATTGCTATATGATATATGCTTACCATGATGGGTTTTCTATTCTTATAATTTAGCATTTGATACAACTACTAATAGATACTTTCTTGCCACAATTTTCTATTGAGAAGGACCTGTGCAGTATCCAGCTCCACCGCCTTTGAGTTCGACGAAGAACCCTCATCGGCATTCATTAACGATCGCACTACCTCCTCAACCTCGGACAGATGGTAATTGTACTCTTTTGTTTAACAATCAAGTTGTCCATTGTAGAAAGCTCGATAGACTTTACGACCATAACCATGGAATTGTATCACAGTTTGCAGTCATGTAATAGTTACGCTGGAACAATCGTGGAATTGGATGTCATAGACACTACGTAATAGGTAGTAGAGTTTGTGTTCGATTTTAAGGGAACACAAACGTTTAAACCGAAGTAGAGGGTGGGAAGGTTAGTGGTCGACGAAGTGTGGACTAGGGGAGGCTAGCGACAGGTAGGTGGCTTGTCCGAGGAGTCAACAGGGCGAGGAATGTCCGATGAATATGTTAAATTTCACTGGGCTTTTTTTAGGCCTGACCCACGGAGTTGAAATATACGAGGGTTACATATAAGCCCAAATGGGGTTCCATCTTAAAACCAATTGGCTTTAAGTGGAATATAAATTAATCTCTTTAAAATATAAACTAAATTTCAATGTATCTCAAAAGCATTTTAAAACCCTATGCTATTCGAAAAATATGTAACTAAACTTCAGGGTATTTGAACTGCATTTTTTCATAAATCTGTGTTGTAGAAAATAGAATACGCCGTTCCAACTATATTCTATTACATAACAGCAAGGTTATTATCTACTACATAACAACTTCATTTAGGGCCTGATTAGCCAACCTTATTTTTTAGAAATACGTGTTTGTTCTCAAGCAGCTTCTCTCTAGGATAGCACCCTAAAGAGGTAAGGCTGCGGGAGCCCTCGAGGCATTGGGTTTATTGTTGTTGTTGCTGTCGTTGTTTTGTTGTTGTGTTTGTTCTCAAGAAAATAACACTTTTTATTAGGATTTGAGGATGTATGCCCCAACCTAAGAGGGTACCAACACGTAAATACTGGATCCCATTAGAACTCCGAAGTTAAACGTGCTTGGGCGAGAGTAGTATCAAGATGGGTGACCTCCTGGGAAGTTTTCGTGCTGCACCCCTCAGGTCGGAGGTTCTCCAAAACAACCTCCCTTTAGGGTAGCACCCTGAAGAGGGAAGGCTGCGTACATTCCCCCGAAAACCCTGCTTAGGCGGGAACCATTGGGTACTGGGAATGTTCTTCCGGATTGTGCTGCCATAACATGTACCGACCCATTAACCTATACTTCTTCGAACTCGTAGATTGTGCTGCCATAACATGTACCGACCCGTTAACCTATGCTCCTTCCGGATCTCCATGCGGGTGTGTTCTTCCGGTTCAAGTTAAACTAGGCCTCGGTGTCTCTCTACACACATTCTTCCTTTTGGTTTCCGAGCTGGCGGCTGAAACTGCATCGAGCCTTCCACTAAACCAGAGTCAGGTTCGGGTCATCGGAGCCAGTGCAGTTAATCAGCAGTTACAGAAGACCGTTGTACATTTGAATTTGGTGCCTCTTGAGATGAAATTTGAACACAAAACTGCAGTTTCAATGTTCCAAAAGTTTTGGAGCAAACAAGTGCATATAAATTCTTCCCTCTTTGGCCCCTATCAAGTGCTATATGTTCACTATCCAGGTTAGATCTTATCTCATGATAGTTCTTATGAGAGTATGAGAAGGGTGAATCCTGACCCTCCATTGTAATGGACGCTTAAGATTTGTTGGACATTAAAAAAAATAACAATTTACGGTCAAGATTTGTTGGACATTAAAAAAAAAAATACAATTTATGGCCAAAATTTGTTGAGTATTAAAAAAAAAAAACAATTTTCTTCCGTTACCCCTTCTTTCTTTCTACCTCATAAAGGAGTATGGGCAGTAAATTGTTATTTCTTAATGTTCAACAAATCTTGGCCGTCCATTACAATGGAGGGTCAGGATTCACCTATCTCACGCTCTCACCCTCTCATAAGAACGTTATCCTATATACATACATACATATATATATATATATATATGTATGTATGTATGTATGTATGTATATGAACTATTTTTTATGTTTTACAGGGTTTATGTACTTTGCGTATTATGTCAATTTAGTCACTGTGCTTTTATTATATCTGTTCAGTCATTGTACAATTTCTGTTGTGTTATTTTAGTCATACAGTGAAGTTTACAAAGGTGGAAATGAATTTTCAATGTCTTGGGTTACGGGTTGGTTTGTTTTGGGTCCCTTGTATCTAAAATGACTAAGCCATTAAAAACGATGTCATTTACATAACGTCTATTTTATTATAGGACTAAATTGGCACAATATAAATTGTACAACGACTAAGCTGATAAAGCTCAATAAGAGCTCGGCCCGAACTTGAGATTCTCTGCTCGAATCAGTTCATTTACACCCCTAGACTCATCGAACAACTTCTATTTTTATTATCTTGGCAATGCAGGTCTTCCTCCATCTCCACCTTCAATTGCTTCAAATCTTGCTACAATAGATGAACACCCTTACCCAGCTAACCGAAACCCGAACGAGTCAAGCATATCCAAACCGTTAGGAGTTGATGTAGATGTCGATGTTCCCAAACAACAAAAGAACGGGCTCGGTGGAAGGACGCTAGTGGTTATAATCGTGTCGTGTTTTACGCTTTTTGTAATGTGCTTAAGTATGGCATGGATTTTAGTTCGGAAAGGTCAGTGTTATGCTCAGAAGTTTGTTGAGAGTCCATCTACTCCAGTTTTATCCCTCGCAAAAGCACCAGGTAATGCTTTTACTATGACTTTAAAGCTCTGTTTGTTTTCAACGGAAAATTTTATTAGTTTTCTGTGTAACTTCGTAGCAACAATCACAGATATGGAAAATTTTCTCCTCCTGTTAAGGGGGAAATTGGTTTCTCCTTAATAAAAGGGGAAACATTTTTCATCGTAATCTCTTTTCCAGTAAATTAAGGGCCTCTTTGGTATCGTTTTGTTAGCAGTTTCTATTTTTTGAGAAACTAAAAACAACGTTTTAAAAGCAGCTTTCTTGACTTTTGAGTTTTTTACTTACAATTTTCACTCAGAATTGGAAAAAAAACTAAAAACAAAAAACCAAAAAGCACAATAAATTGTTTTCAGTGTACGATTTTTAGTTTCTGAATAAGCTAAAAACTGCATATAGAAAACGATACCGAATAGGCTCGACCTTGCCAAGAGCTAACAAGAACCCATTTCAAATCCAACAGGTGCAGGCTCCCCATCAATGTCCTTCTGTTCAAACATGCTAACATTTACTGGGTCAGCAAAGACTTACAGTCTAAGTGAAATACAAAGAGCAACAAATAGCTTTGATCCCAAAAGGGTCATCGGAGAAGGCGGTTTCGGGGTCGTTTATAAGGGCGTTTTTGACGACGGTCAAAACGTCGCTGTGAAAGTGCTTAAGAGAGACGATCATCAGAGCGAACGAGAATTTATGGCTGAAGTTGAGATGCTAAGTCGGTTGCATCATCGAAACCTAGTTGAGTTGATTGGGATATGCAAGGAAGAGGATGTAAGATGCCTTGTGTATGAGCTTGTTTCAAATGGAAGTGTTGAATCTCATTTGCATGGTAATAATATTATTATCGGTATCTTTCGTTTTTAAGTACGCTAAAGTTTAAGAATTTTATCAACCAGGTACCCTTTGCTAAAATTTGGTGAATTTCCTTTGGAAATTGCTGGCATGAGGCATATGATTTTAACAATTTACAGGTTTGTAATCTTATGATTTTTTGTTGCAAAACGCTGACATAACATATTATTTTGGTAATATTCAGGTATCTTCTGTTAGAATCTGTGAATTTTTTTGGTAATCCACTGAATTTTGCAAAAAGACCACTAACGTAGCGCATAGATGTTGTCCTAATCATATAACGTAGCAGCATTTTCTTTAGTCGGGTTTTGATAGAGATTCACCGGTTTCCAGCATAAGGTACCTAAGTTGTCAGGGATAGCCAGCTTGTTTGGCTAAGTTATATTTTTTTCAGAAGCACTTTCTGCGTATGCACTTTTATGAAGAATGCTTTCAATAGGGGTATTTCTGTCTTAAAATTTTTAGTTCTTACTTCTGTTTTTACTTTAAAGGAGAAAACATCATATTTTTGTTCATACTTAAAAGCAGAAAAATAACTTCTGCTTCTATCCAAAAATGCTTTTTTTCAAGCCGAACACCCTTAAATCCCCAACAAGATGCTTTTTCTCAAATAGGTCTTAAAAGTAATAAATGCTCAAACGACAGAGTATCTAAGTGATAAATTCACTGTGCAGGAGTTGATAAGGAAGTGGAAGCACTAGATTGGGGAACAAGAATCAAGATAGCACTAGGAGCAGCAAGAGGGCTCGCTTATTTACATGAAGATTCAAGCCCTTGTGTCATTCACCGTGACTTTAAATCTAGCAACATCTTGTTGCAGCCTGATTTTACACCTAAAGTCTCCGATTTCGGTTTGGCTAGAGCTGCTCATGACCAAACTGATCCACACATTTCGACCCACGTTATGGGTACATTCGGGTATGACTCTGTTCGTCGTTTAACTTAACTCCTGTAGTTGACGTCTTTATGGAAAACCGTTACTGACTCACTACATTACGGTTGTCATATCCTGACCCTTAACCGCTATCTCAAGCCATGTTTTAGGGTTGCGCTTGGTAGGAAGGAAGACATTGTTCTTTCGTAAAATATGACCTTCATACACAGTCACGGTCACAGAGTGGCAAAAACGAGAGGTCATCACGTAACGCTACTGCTGACAGTTGTCGTGCACGGCAATGACGTAACAACTCATGATAATTTTCTTTACATAACGCCCATTACCTTACATGATACCCATTATTTGACTCCATGCACAGGGGAATAAATTTACTACAAGTCCTTGTTAGTGTTTGCTGTAGTTATAACAAGGTGTACATGAGCTGATACGAGCGTCGAGCCCGATGTTTAGCTTCGTTTGGACTTGGCTCAGAGCTCACCAAGGTTGAAAAATTCAAGCTCGAGATTAGCTCAAAACAAGCAGGGTGAGCTCCGAGCTAAGCCCATCTTATTTAGACTCATGTAAATTCTATTTAGGCTCGGGCTCGGCTCATGAGCCTACGAGCTTGAACTTCACTAGGCTTAGGCTTGGCTCATTAAGCTATACAAACCAACTAGCCTCGAGCTTAAAATGAACCAAGCCATTCGAGCTTATGACGGGTCAACTTGTGAGTCCTCATTTGCACCCCAATTATAACTTCTGGTGATTGTGGAGCCATTTTCTCCTACGTGACTTTTTTGCTTGTCCTCTGCTTTTGTTTTCCGCAACTTCAGTTACTTGGCTCCAGAATACGCAATGACTGGCCATCTCCTCGTAAAAAGCGACGTCTACAGCTACGGAGTAGTCCTCCTCGAGCTCTTAACCGGAAGGAAACCTGTGGACTTCACACAGCCATCGGGTCAAGAAAACCTAGTGGCATGGGCTCTTCCGCTCCTCACAAGCAAGGACGGTCTAGAAACAATGATGGACCCCGCCCTAAAACCAACTTGCCCCCATGAGAGTTTCTCCAAGGTAGCAGCCATTGCAGCAATGTGCGTTCACCCAGAGGTGACTCACCGCCCTTTCATGGGCGAAGTTGTACAAGCCCTGAAACTCGTTTGCGCTGAGTCTGACGAGGAAGGATCGAAAAGAAGCTTCATAGATAGCAGAATGAGCGAAATTTCAGTAGATTCTGCTAGGTTTTACCATAGAAATTACGCGGGACATGACGATGAGTCAGGGTTTGATACAAAGATTACAGTATCAGCAACAGATTTGGCAGGTGAAGCGGAAGGATACGAGGATGAAGACAATCGGTGGTTTAGGAGGCAGTTCAGCTCCGGACCTCTGCTATTTGGAAGGAAAATGAAATTCTGGCAGAGACTAAGGGGAGGTAGCATGGGTGAAGGACGATTTTTGCATGGTTTTTGGCCAAAATCGAACTGACTCATGTAGAGCGTGGTTATAGATAAAAAGCATACAGTTATTATGTAACGGATTTTGACCTACTCATTACGAAATTAGCCGTTATGGCAATAGTTTTAGAGAAGTTTTAAATTGGATGTGTTTTGTATTTTGTTTCTTCAAATGCTATTGTACTTTATAAAGGCAGAAAAGATGCACCAGTACAAATGACGGTGAATGTGTGACTATTTATTTAGAAATTTTTATGCTAAAATTTATAAGTAATTTATATTCTCGTAAAACCGATTTGGTTCGCATCAGCATGAGTCATGACGCAAAGTATCTCGACTCCGCTCAGCAGACAAGAAAAACGTGGGCGAAAGGCGTCTGGACGTTCGCTCCTAGTGGCAATTTTTTTTTTTTGAGAAACTAAAAGACATTTTAGAAAAAATTTCTTTCTTCTTTTTGTTTTATTGTTAATTATTTTTTATTTGATTGAAACAAAAAACTTACTTTTGAAATTTGTTTCTAATTTTTCACAAATCAATAATTACAAACGGAAAATGATATCAAATAAGCCCCTGTTTAGTACGCAAAACAAAACATTAACAGATAATGGATTTACACAATCATGTGAAATTAAGATTATCATTCGTAGTTTTATCATTAGATACTCAATTACTTACTTCAATATATCTAGTATATTTTTGGATTAAAATAAAATATATTAAGTATCTTCGTGTTATTATTTTGCTCTCAACAATGTTTTTGTATGGCAGCTCTTTGGATGTAGATCGCCCATAAAATGCAACATTTTCAGCGGTCCAAGGCTCCTGCCTTAGTAAGGTCTGGAGGGATGAATGTACATAACCTTCCCCTTTCAAAGTGCCATCCTGAAAGAAGCTGTTTCCGAGAGCCCCCAACCTAAGGGGTGCAATACGAGGACTTCCCAGGTTGTAGATCGCCCATGATGGGAAAAAAATTCTTAGCACAGAAAGTGAAAAAAGGGTTTCACACGAAGATGATAACATAGACGCTAACATGATAGGGTTAAGCTGACTCATTTAACAAAGCAAGTTGAGCTTGAACACCACAAAACTCACTTAGTGGCCATAGCTCAAGCTTGAACATATGGGCGAGCCAGGCTCCGAGCTCCAAGTGCCAGCTCCAAGGCCTGGGCTTAGCAAACTTTGAATTTGAACTTGAGCTTGTGCTGAGTAAAAATGCTGCACCGAGCCTTGAGGAAGGCCAAAGGCTGGGGTCGTTTCAACCCAAGCTAAACCCAAGTCTAGTGGAGCTCGAGCTCGAGCTCGAGCCTGAGCCTGAGCCTAAACGGGCCTAAATAGCCTGTTTTAATACAATTTATTAACCTAAATATGTCCAATCAAGCCAAATTCGAACCTAAATGAGTCGAGCTCGATCTTAAAATCAACCCAAACGATCCTAGATTAAGAAAAAAGAGCCTAATAAGCAAGTTTAGCTCAAAACTCGCCGAGCTGGATTCGAGCCAAGCCAAGCTCAAGTTTGAAGTTTCAATATCCTCAATTGGGACGAGCTCAGGTTATGATATACACCTCTAGCAATGATAACATGGACGATTCTTGGGGAATACATTCCAAATATCAAAAGCAAATTCACCTTCGCCTGGCGAATGTAGTTCTTGGCAATATCAAAAAACTAATTTAGAAACCAAGTCCTAGACCCCACCTTAGCGGGAACCATAGGCACTGATTTGTTGTTGTTGTAAACCAAGTTGCTCGATAATCATCAAACACGCCAATGACCAACAGGTTGCTTTGGAGAACTCGTCCAACAATCACTAGACAAAAGGCCGTATAAAATTCAACTCACTTCATCCTAAAATGCTTCTTATGCTATTCTCCGGGTAAGGTCGATCAAATTTTACCCTCTATTACTAGCCAAACAGGGGTAAGGGTTCATCTCATTATCCGTACCCCTCTTTACCCTGTAGCCAAACACGGAATTAAATACAAGGACAACAACAACAGTCCCAATGCCACAAAGGCTCCCGTGTAAGTAGGGTTCCCCTGCGGGTCGATGTACGCAGCCTTCCCCTTTTAGGGTGCTACCCTGAAGGGAAGTTGTTTTCGAGGATCCCAACTTGAGGAGCGTGCCATCATGGAAGCATAGTAGCCAAACACGGAATTAAATGTGAAACACAATTACTTTACAAAGCACAAATAGCTACTACAACTGAAGCATGAAATACAAGACGAACATATTTGTTGGAGATGTCACCCATATTTAAGAATTAAGCTCGATACTCATTTCTATAAGCAATATCAAATATTCTTCAAGATACAGCGCAATACAAACCCTAGAAACCTAATCACACACCCAAAAACAAAGTTATTACACCATTGATCCCCAAATTTTTTTTAATTTGTTTAAGCTGGTCCATTATCTTTTCTTTGATTCAAAATAGTCCATCGCCTTTTTGTTTGTTCAAAATGATCCTAATGTTAACTTTATGACAAAATTGGCCCCTTAAATTTTAACCTAAATTAGTTAACTAAGCGGAGGACTAACTTTGTCTTAGAATAAAACATTATAAATCATTCTGAACAAAAAGAAAGACTAGTGACTTATTTGAACAAAGTTACAAACATTAGGGACCAATTTGAACAAACTTAAAAACATCAGGGACCAATAGCGTAAACAACTCCCCAAAAGCACCAACTAAAAGCAAAGATCTTTACTTATCTTTAGTAGAAACACCATACTTCTCCTGCAACTTAGTAATCTCATCCTCCTTCTTCTTCTGATCAATCTTCTTATTCATCTTCGCCGGCTGATAATACAACACAATCAAGTACCTATTCGCAACGTTGAACCCGGAGAGATGATCCACAGCGGTTTTGGCGTCGTAGATGTCTTCATAGACGACGAATGCGGTGCCGCGCGTGTCCTTGTTGGTGCCGATGCGGATTTGGCGGATTGCGCCGTACTTTCCGAAAATATCGTACATTTCTTCGCTGGTGATGTTGAATGGGAGGTTTCGCACGTAGAGGACGCGGTTAACTTCCGGTGGGAGCCTCGTGTTGCCTTTGCGGAGGCTGATCGCCGCCATTGTTGAGGGTGAAGAGAGAGAAACTTAGGGTTAGGGTTTAAGACGATTGGCTATGGAGACAGAAAGAGAGAGAGAGAAGGGGGAGATCGGAGGGGAGTTTTAAACGGACATTTTAAGTCGGTGAGTTTTCGACATTGCAAATACTGTACGAAATTTATCTAAACTTTTTGTGTATTTTTTAATGTTACACTTATTGTGATATTAGAACTTTAAAATTAAGTATATTTGGACAAAAGCAGTTCCAAGATAGGTGACCTTCTTGTATTGCGCCCCTCGGGTTGAAGATTCTCGAAAACAACCTCCCTTCAAGGTGCTATAAAGGGGGAAGGCTACGTGTATGTACCACCCCAAATTCTATTTAAACGGGAGTCCTTGGAGCACTAAAAATGTTACTTTTACACTTATTGTGACATTGTTAGTATTCCTTAGTTTTTTTTTTTTTTTATTGTTGTGATATTCTAAAAAAATGAAAATAATTTTAAAAGTTAAAATGCACATTTTAAATAAATTTTAAAATATTTAAATATGTCAAAAAATATTTTAAATTCCTATAAAATTTGTAAATATTTTTAAAAATAACATTTATATTTTTAGAAAAAAAAATTTTAATGTTATGTTAACAAAAACTAATGAATATTAATGATGCCATATTAAGGTGTAACAGTAAAAAATTTTAAAAAGTTAAGATGAGACATAAAAAAATTAAAATATAGGTAACTTTTTTAAACCATACCTAAAATTCAGGCAATTTTTAAAAAACTCTATTTATTTTACAGGTATAATACTATCATTAGTTAACATCAAGAGCGAGATTGTCAGAATCAGAATTCCACTTAGAATCGTTAGGATTTATAGAATCGGAGGATTCAACTTTCTTTTACTTCAGGGTAAAAAAGCTCGTCTGTTTACAATATATGCTTAAAATTTTTACTTTTTAACTTTTTATGTATGCATTGGTAGGATCAAGATAGAATTAGTAGAATCGTAAAATTATATTATAATCCTATTCGTTAGTTTTGTTTAATCTAAGAGGATCGTAAGATTTTACAAAATTAAGATTCTACTTAAGATCCGAATCGACTGACGATTGTGGGATCACAAAATCGTAAAATTCCAATACTCAGATCGAGAGTTTAATAACCATGATCAAGAGGAGAGGAAAAGTAGATCTCGAACATATAAACCTCATGCTTGCAAAGAGAATAATATAACTACCACACCAAGCCTATTGTAATAAAATTATTTTCAACCCTTCATTCAATAGCTTAACCTTTTTAGATAGTTAAAATTTGACATAGTATTAGTCTTGCCGATCAAGAAATTACGAGTTCAATTTCCAATACCCCCCAGTCTTAATGTCAAAGTAATTCCACCATGAGATATGAGGTGAATTTATACATAATTGACGCAAACATTCATCCCACAGTTTAAATTTTTAAGATAGTTCTTTAACATAATATCAGAGTCTTATTAACAAATTCGAATTTCAATAGGCCCCTCTTGATGTCAATATAATATTTTAGCATAAGGTATGCAACAAGCCTATCTACTATCAAGACTTTAAACGTAATGGACATTTTCTCTAGGGAACATTTTAGAACATAATAGTTGGTTCTTGACAGAAATACCAAATCCACAAAAAACGAAAACATAAATCCATCGAAGGGGACTACCACAACAATAGACCCAATGCCTCAAGGACTCCCACCTAAGCGGGGTCTGGGGGTGTAATCCTGCCGATAAACTGTTTCCGCGTAGGACCTAACTTGTCTAATTAAAACACAATATGGTACACAAAACTCCATAGCATCTACGTCAAAGTGGAACAACCTTACCATAAATGTCCAAAATATTTCCCAAAAGAGACACTAACCAAAGCAGAGTTCAAGAAACAACTCTCACACTTCCCGTCGTCTTTCGAATGAAGCCTTGGTCCAGTAGTAAAACAATACACGGGTCGATGTCCTAACTTAAAGGGTCTCGTCTAAATCCTCTTACCTCCAAACCCGCTTGGCTACCGAAAAGAAAAGGTTAATGTCGTTGTGATCGAGGTTCAAGACGAAGAAGGGGGACATGCTAGCACTTGAGCTCGAAACTTGTCTAATTCATCTAGAACTTCGTCTTGTGGCCTGTAGAGGAGATCGATTATCCGCCATATCTGCACTCATATTAAACAGGGTTAGCTCATGACCAACACTCGAAACTTGGATACAACTCACCTCACGTAAGGTCCGTTTGCCACACGAAGGGTTCGTTTGTTTTGACATAAGAACTTTTTCGTCTTAATTCCATTATTTCTTTGTAATACGTCATAGCAACACTCACAAATATGGAAAATATTTTCCTCCACTGAAAGCAAATGGGCTTCACTTCAATGAAAGAGGAAAATATTTTCCTTCACGGAGGAAAACAATATTTTCAGTTGAATCTCACGTTATATACTTCACTTTAACCTCTACTTGCCCAAACATGGACCAAATACAAATTTATAAAATTATACCATTTTTTACAAAATATTTAAGAAAAACATATTTTTAATTGCAAATATTTTGTCAGAAAAATGTTATTCTGTTCACCAAACATAAAAGAAAAGTTTCCACCTACCAGTGTTTTCCAAGAAAATATGTCCAAAGTGCCAGTTTTCCAAATTTCTGAAAGACGAGTTTTCCTTCATAACTAAAAGAGTCGGGTTTTTTTTTTTTTTTCCTTTTTCTGGAAAGCTCTCAAATTTCCCGTTTTCACAAAAAAAAAAAAAAAAAAAAAAAGAGCGCTTGAAAAGACAGAAATAGAAACAAAAATCTCTAATGGACCCTAGTTGGTTAGGGTTCATTTACAAGGCACTAATATAGCAGTGCAATTAGAACTCCGAAGTTAAGGGTGCTTGGACGAGAGTTCTACCAAGATGGGTAATTTCTTGAAAAATCCTCGTGTTGCCAACCCTATTAGGTTGGGGGTCCTCAAAAACAGCCTCTCGACAGGGTTACACCCTGAAGGGGTAAGGCTGCGTACATCCACGTCCCACACCCCGCTTAGGCAAGAGCCCTTGAGGCACCGGGTCTGTTGTTGTTGACTCTAGTTCGTTAGTTTCCAAAATAATCTTTTTTACTATGGTAAAAAAAGACCCCAGAAGCAGAGGAATAGCCAATTAAAAAGGGGATGAGGGGGTCTAAAACTCGAGCCACTTTCAAGTTACAACAGAGTAGTTACTATTCTGTCAACCTTAGAAGTTAGAACCTCGAGTGTTGGAAAATAAATTACCTGCAATGTTCCACCACCAGCAGTGCTTCCGCAGTCATCGGAAACGCTAACCATAGTCCACGGATCAATCGAATTCCAATGGAAATCGACGATTTTGTCCCTGAGAAATCAATTCAAAATTATACACTAAAATTGTATCAGATAGTATTAACGAGACAGAAGTGCAGTAATTCCAATTTTATCCAATGTCTGCGGAGAGACTAGGTCCAGCATACATCAAATCAAGATGATTTAATTCAACATAACTGTTTTCCAACACCTGAATATTTTTGCTTTTTGATAATGGGGATATCTGGGCCAACTTACACGCACTTCGGCTAATTCACCGCGTTGCATACATCACTTGCTCGAAAGTTCCCTCACGATGCAATAATCATGACGCTTTATGACGTGTTGGGTCCTAGTGTCTTACCATTTGAGAGAACCCCGAGGGTTCCAGTGTTGGATACGGTTATCAGAAAGCCTCATGATAATCATACAGATAAAAGTTGGTAAAATTAAGTTATGGCTCGTTTGGCGTCGTTCTCTCTTTGCAGTTTTTGAGAAACCAAAAAATATATTTTGAAAACGATTTTCTTGTTAGTTTTTTGTTTCAGTTTTTTCCTACTTGAAGCAAAAACTTGAAAACATATAACAAAAACAAGAAAATCGTTTCCAAAACTTAACTTTCATTTTCTCAAAAACGAAAAACTGCAAATAGAAAATGATATCAAATAGGACCTTAAATAAGAGCACCATACCTATGGCCAGCATGCTTGAAAAATAAGCCTGGTGGATGATCTCCCCTTTTCTCACTCCCGGCCTCTTGGGTCTTTCCAATCTGAATCTCACACCAATTATGTCAGGGACTAACCTAAGTCCAGTAATTATTTTCAAATATATTTTTGAATAATTCAATGTATATTAAAATACTAACTAATATGTGTGTTCTTTATATATGATATATAGACATACATACGTATATAACACATAGGATGATATAGCCCAACACCCTTGTGCCCCAGTAGTTGGGAATGCTTTTGGACATCCCCAGGGTCCCGGGTTCGAGGCACTTTCCCGCCTCCCCCATTATAGTGACCTTACCAAATTAAAAAAATAAATACATAGGTTGTTATTTCTCCAATTATGAATATTGATATGCAATAAAAGCAAACTAATTATAATAATTTTCAAAAAGGGGCTTCTAACAAATTGGGAGGCCCAAACACTACATCATGATCACCAATGTGATGTGTATAATTCATTTGTTTCCTTTTAAGTATGTTTTAACAATATGAGTAATACTTTATCGTTTCCACGTTACTTGTGTAGATTAAAGGTGCCTGCTAACTCAATTGGTAAAGTCTCTGAGGGGTGGTATGTCAAGACCTAGGATCAAATTCAGCTTTCTTCAGGAGTGAGAGGATTTATGGGGTTTGGAGAGGGTTGCCCCCTTGTGCAACAAATAACAAAAGCACTTCGGCAGACAATCTTGTATAGGAACCAATTTTCCCGAAAGCAAATACAAATGGATGAAGGTATAAGAATAGTTTTAAGGATGTCTCTTTACATGAGTTCTCATTGAGCTCAAAGCGTGGATAGTATAAAGGCTATATATACCTCATAATTTAAATTATATTAATGTTGCGAGTGGGGATTGATGGGATTTGAACTTGTAACCTCTTGGTCAATAAGGCTCTGATACTATGTTAGAGAACCAACTATCTCGGAAGTTTACGCTAATGGGTGAATGGTTTTATACTGTAACAAGTTTATCGTAAATACATAATAGAATAACAGAGATAAATTGTAAATTGAGGAAGCATGATATTTTCCGGACCTTTTCACAATTCCAGATGTTTAAGATGCCATCCTCTGCGGCACTTCCAAAATATGATTTATTATGCGGCGACCACTGTACGAAAAAGAAAATCATGGGTCTATCAGAATGAGAAAAAGGGTCTTCTATGTAGCAAGTACAGGTGTATAAGGATTGAGTCGAGCGACCCTTTGTTTGAACTTGAGCTCGATTAAGAGCTTTGGTACCAACTGAGCTCACTTATCAAGCTCGAGTGTAAGCCGGCATCTTATTGAGTTTATGAACATTTGTTCAAACTCAATTTGATAAGATATTAATGTCTTAAATATTCAGCTCAAACTAGCGCATGGACCCAATCTAGTTAATTTAAAATTAAGTTGGCTCACTTGCCCAATCTAGTCGATTTGAGCTCAATATCAAGCCGAATCGAGCTTGTCATCAAGCCGAGTTTGTTGTCAAGTTAAACTCGATACTAAGCCGAACTATTCAAGTTACTATCGAACTGTTATCGAATCATTTTTGAGCTAATACCAATTGTTAACGAGCCGTTAACGAGTCCTTGTCGAGCTCTTATCGAGCCATCCATGATCCCTTATCAAACCGTTCGTGAACTTTGACGAGCTAAGCACCCTTGTTCGAACTTGGCTTGTTAAGCTTGTTGAGCCTGCTCGAACTCGACTCAATAAGCTATCAAGCCTCTAAAATAAACAGGAACAAGTGCTAATTGATCTCGGACACGAGTAGTTCATCAACTATTTGGTTTGTTTACACCCCTATAGTTAACTTCATAAAGATCTATAGAAAAAGTTTAAGAGTGAAAATTAGACCTGTACACAGAGGACAGCAGCGTTATGACCCTCAAATTTATGAACAGGTGATCCGACTCCACCAGAAGTGAGGCTTCTCCGATCAAACATGTGAACTGAATTATCAGCAGACCTAAAAATCGACAACGTGACATCCGTAAAACTATGGAACAAACTCAAAAGCTAATGTACTGGAGCTCAGTATTTTGTATAGTTAAAATGTCCTATATTAAAATAGTCAAAGAAAAGAGATCAAACATATAAGCCCGTGAAAATTACATATAGAAAATATACACATACCCAGTTAGGATAAGATTTTGATCATGAGGATTCCAATCAACGCAGTGAAGATCAGCATTGTGAGCTTTTTCGACCTGGTGGAAAGCATGGAAGAGAATTCAAGCACATCAATACCAACTTGGAACCCAGACCCGGGATCCACAAAGGATGGAGAAGGGGCCATACATACAAGCGGAAGAAGCCTGGATCATAGGGCTATCAAAAAACCAACTCTCCCAGAAGTTTAAGCTAATGAGTGAAAGTAAGGGGTATATATGAGCCAAGCCTAGCTTGAGCTCGTCAGCATCGAGGCTTGGCTCGAGTTCTAGCTTCGCTCTTGGAAACTTCAAGCTCAAGCTCGACCAGTTAGAGGCACAGGTTTAGATCACTATTTTCGAGCTCAAACCTAGCTCAGCGAGCTCTAAACTAAGATTGCCTTATTTAGGCTTATTCAAAGCTCAATTTAAGCTAGTTTCAGCTGAAGTTGGACTTCTTTATGCTCAAACTGGCTTAATGGACATAGTTAAACTAATGAATAGGATTAAAGTAGACTCATTTGGACTTGTTTAGGCTTAGGAACCTATGAGCTTGAACTGAGCTTGATAAGTTGAAAGCTCAAAATGCCCTGCGAACTTTATGACGAGCTAGCTTGGCTCATTTACACCTCTAAGCAAAAGCTCAAAAATGGTTTTACACTCTAACATGTCTCCAACGCGAATAACCATTTGATTTAAAGCGTGAATAATGCATAGGCATATCCCATAGCTTGTACTAAAATTATATTCATATTGAAAATAGGAGCCGTAGTAATTCAAAATTGTGACCTCATAGTCAATAAGGCCTGGATATCAATGTTGAGAAACCAACATTCCCAAAAGTTTAAGTTGATGGATGAAGGCCCAACAATGATTTTATACTCAAACACGAGCAAGCAATTGGGAAAACCCCCATACAACTTTAAACACAATTTGGAGGTTCAAAGACTTTTACCTTAGAAATAGGCGTAGAGCCAACTCTTGCATCCCATAGCATGAGGCAGGAATCATCACCTACACTGCAGAACTCCTGGGCACTTCCAAACATAAGGAAAAATGTGAAAATTGAATGAAAAATATTTGATTATTGATATCATATTCATAAACATTCTATATCAAATTACTAAACACAATACAGGTTTGATAATTATGTTAAATCTTTGAACATCGGAGTAAAAAAAGAGAAATCATTATTTAGATACCCTAAGGTATGATCATTTATCATCTAGGTAACATAACGTTTCAAAACACACAATGGGGTACCTTGAGGTTTAAAAATTTTATCACTTAAGTACCTTGCAGTTTCAAAATTTTATCCATCATGCATCTTTCTTCCAAAATCCATTTTTTGCTGAAAAATGCTAAAGTGAAGCATGATTCCAATAATATATAAGTATATTCATTAGAATTTGATGATTTTTTACCAAAAAATACTCATATTACATATGCGTTTGGCAATGTGTAGGTAGTTTATATCAAAATTCAATGAACTTTTTTATTTTAAATTGTTTAGTTTTCATTGAAAACATTAATATATATTATTGTAATTATACACTATATTAGCATTTTTTGCATAAAATTGATCTAATTCTCACAAAAATTTATCAAATTCCGACATAAGGTACCTAAACGATAAAATATTCAAAGCTCATGGTGCCTAAGTCATAATTTTCTTAAAACAAGAAGATTCCCCTAGTATATAAGAATATGTGGTATACCTTTCTCTATACCACACATTGTCCTACATATCTCAAAAGGCTAGTCACTAAGGGTCCACTTGGTACAGGGGAAGTCCCACTTCCAGAAAAAAATTTCATTTGGAAAAGATTTTTCAAGGAAAAACATAATATACTTGAGCCTTTCAATTGTTTGTTTCGAATGAAAACATGCTCATGTTGTGATGTTCCCTTGATGGGTTTAAAAGAAAACATCTTCCATCAATCATCCTACACGTTATTATAGAACAACATAAGCAGTAATACAATTTATATAACAAGTGATAGAAATATAAAATTAACTATCCAGTTCGTTTAATTTTGTTCACACCTAATTGATCATCTTATGGTTCAATTCTCATCCGACTTTATGACTTTTAATGGTCTCTGACCCCACCTAATTCATTCCAATCCGATCCCAATTCAACACAATAAAGACCCGAAACATTTTGGGCCTCTTGGAATAATTACTGCCTCTACTTTACAAGAGAAGTCATTTTCCCCCCAATGGCTACAAAACCTTTTGTTTACAGAATATTTTCCATCACGAAATGTGAGCAAAACAAGGGGAAAAAAAACAAAAAACCGATTCCCACAATCTAATTTTCTCCCCTCACCAAACAGAGCGTGAGTTTTAACATCTCCAGAATACTCATATAATTTGTTAAAATCGTGAAGTGAGGGCATTGGGGGTCCTCGGAAACAGCCTCCCTTTAGGGTAGCCCCCAGAAGGGGGAAGGCTGCGTACATCTACCCCCCAGCCCTGCTTTTGCGGGAGTCCTTGGAGGCACTGGGCTTGTTGTTGTTGTTGCTATGAAGTGAGGGCATGGCATACTATTATAGCAGGTAAAAATTCTACCCACAAAAGCAAATACATATACACGTTCAGATTAAAATAGACAAGAGTCAGTAATTTACTTAGAAGGGCAAAATTGCACATCCTCAACCGTATCCTCATGCCCCTTGTAGATGCCTCGGGCTCCAACTGAACGACTTTGACTTTCTACAGATGGATTGTTTCCGTTACCAGCCTTAGAGACCGGTTTAATAGTGCTTCCAGAAGATCCCGGAGACTTTGTGGATCCCGGTGTGGCCAATGTTGAGATGTGATCTTGGATACTCCATAAAACCACTGACTTATCCTTCCCTGTAAAGCAACATATTACTACATTGAAACATTTTGCATATCATAAACTATAAATGTTGTTAATACATCCCATAAAGGGCATGGCTCATATAGAAAAACACACAGTACAGAAACCGATCACTGTTCACAAAGTGCAAAAATGATACATCCCATGTCACCCATGACGAGTGAGGTTACACTCGGGGCGTAAACAGCCCGAACATTCATTGAACTATTCGTGTTCAAAATCAATTACGGCTTGCCGCGTTTGTATGGAAGCTCAATAGCCTATTAAACCGAGTTCTAACAGATTCAATAAACTTAAGGAATTGAGTTTGAATAAGGGAATGCTAAGCTTGTTAACGTTCGTGAAATTTTTGATAAGCGCTCATAAAGAGCTCAATAAAGCTCGTTAAGCTCTTGTTAAAAGAACATTAAAAGCTTGTTAATTATTGCTATTAGCTCAAAAATGGTTCGACATTAGCTCAATTGTGAACTCAAATCGACTTGATTAGCCTAACAAGCCAAGTTGAGCCCAAAGTATCAAACACACTAAATCTTATCAAATTAAGCTCGAACAAAGGTTGAAAGCTCGATAAGAGCTTAGCACAAACTCGAGCTCAATAAGGCTTATCGATCTCAAATTCGAACAAGAGGGTGCTTGGCTTGACCAAGCTCGTTTACATGCCTAGGTTACAAGCTCTGCTATATAAAGGTTATCCATGCAACTCGATTCTTTTCTCTTTGGAAGCTTTTATCACGAATATGAGGCTAATTATTGATTTACCATCAACAAAATGCATAATGATGAATCAAAACATGCATTTCAGATGGTTAGCCATTACCTCTGGACTAATACAAATCCATGGTAACCAATTATATTGCACCATCGTAATTGGTGATGTGAATGAACCAAACTCTCCATGAACTAGTCATATTCAAAATCGATTAAAGCTCGTTTGTGTTCATTTCGGGGACATGTAACTTATCAAGCCAAGTTCAAGCAAGCTCCATAAGCTTCACAAGCTGAGTTCAAACACAGGGGTACTCGGCTCGTTAACATTTGTGAACAGTTTACCACTTATTAAGGGCTTGGTAAGCACTCGTTAAAAGCTTGTTTAAGGGCTGATTAATAGTCAATATTAGCTAAAAGATAATTCAATAATGGTTTGGTAGTAACTCAAAATAGCTCAACTTGATTACACGCTCGACTCGGCTCAACTAACAAGCCGACTCAAGCCAATGGTTGAACACGCTAATATCTCATTAAACTAAGCTCGAACAAAGGTTCAAGAGCTTGATAAAAACTTAGCCCGAGCTCAATAAGACCTATTAAGATCTAGTTCCACAAAGGGGGTGCTCAATTTGATTCAGCCTATTTATACTTCTAGTTATAAGACAATATAAATGGACCATTATGTGTGATTAACCAAGTGATGATAATTCGATATGCTTTCTGATCTAAAGATGAAGAGAGAGAAACAAGACCCCAATTACATAATACAAACATGATAAGTGTTAGGAAAATGTCTCAAAATTCCTTGGAAAATGAGTGAGAAGGCCGTGAGGGTGCCAATCGATCGGGGGAAGTACCGATCGATCGGGCAGATAAGCAGAATTAAAGTTTGAAGCCGTAGCAGCACCGATCAATCGGGAGCCGCGTTTTCACGCGTGTATAAATAGCGACGTAGGGTTCGTCCGGTTGTAATCCAATTTAATTCTTTGGGAGTTTCCCTGCAGTGCCACACCAACAAGAGTGAGAGAGAGAGAAAATGAGTGATTGTAATTCCTTTTTTCGATTCAATAATAAAAATTCCAATCTTCACCCGTGGTTTTCTCCCCTCTCGATTGTAGAGGGGTTTCCACGTAAATCCTTGTGTCATTTGTTTCTTTTCTCTTTTAGTCCATTTACTTCTCGTATTGTTGTGGTATTTGATTCGGATTGCATACTGGGAGTTGAGTTTTTCCGCACAATAAGAATAGCATAAACACATCAATCAGAACAACTCGCCACCTAGCAAAAGAAGGTCAAAGGTTTGTAAATAATTGCAAAAAATAGTTTGACCTCCAGAAAGCACGAACGGTTCAGAAGAGCACATGGCCAGCGCGAACTCAGCATTGTCTTGGTGGCCTGTCAGTATCTGCAAGATACGTTGTAGTACGTAAGAAATAGGTTTGGCATCGAGTATGTTCGTGCCTTATAACCCCACCTTACTCGGATTTCTGGATTATTGCACTCATAGAGACACTAAAATGAACCATAATCGCAAAAGCATACCATGTTTGGTACATGAAATTAGAGCTTGAAATTGAGGTTGAAACTAAAATTGGGGTCCAAAATTCCAATTCTTTTTTGTTTCGCCTATTGAAATTATAATCACAAATCCACTATTTTAACTGAACTTATGATTTCAAGTTCTTTGGAGTGGTAGAAAGAAATTGCAATTTTATATTAACTCTATTAACTTGAAACTCAAAATGACCCAACTTGATTAATCCAAAAACCAAGATGACTAAATTCTAAAAATGAACCTATTGACTTCAATGTGACCCAACCAAGCTGACTTGAAACTCGAATTGACTTGACCTGATATACGCAAAACCTAAGATGAGTGAAACCCAATAGGATCTAACCTAGCTCACTCTAGGCTTAACTTTGACCCGACCTAAGATAAACCGAATTATGACGCCACCCGATGGATCCAAAACTAAGATGACCTGAACTCAAAATGACCTAAATAAACTCCAACTTGACCGATGCTAATTTGAATCCCGAAATGACCTAAATCCCAATTAACTCAAAATCTAAGATGAATCGAACACAAAGTGATCTAACTCGACTAAAATTTGACGACCAAGTTGACCTAAACTCAGGATAACTTGAGCTCAAAACAATCCAGCCTGAAAGCAGCCCGACCCTAGCTGACCCAAAACTTAAAATGTCACAATCCGACTGACCTAAAACTCATAATGACTCGAATTGTTATGAAATTAATCAATAGCAACAAACAACAACAACAAACCTAGTGCCACAAGGGCTCCCGCATAAGCAGGGTCTGGGGGTAGATGTTCGCAGCCTTCCCCCTTCCGGGAGCCACCCTGAAGGGAGGCTGTTTTCGAGGACCCTCAACCTGATGAGCTAGTCCGCAGCATGGAAGCCTAGGCCCGCTCCTGGCAACTGGTTGTGGGCTACTAGCTGCGGCGTGGGGGTGGTGGTTTTGTTGGGGGGGGGGGGAGTTGTGGATGCGGTTGGCTGGGAAGGGTTAACGTTAGGAATTAGAATTCCACTGTTATGGAATTAATCGAACAGCGGAATTCTAATTCCATCCTAATTTCAATTCAATTGAAATTAGAATTAGAATTGCAATTCCATAGTCGAATACTAATTCTAGATCCCAAACAAAGCCTAAGAAAAATTCCTAGTGTGCAGGTCATTTCCCTTTTATTAAAAGGCTGCAGAGCTAGAACACTAGATGTAAAAGAATAGAGAATATCATAAAGACACACCAGATCTGGCTGAGATTCAGGAGCTCCCAATGTAGCATGACGATTAGGTTGGCTTTCCACATCCCAAATCAAGACCTGGTACGACAATGTAACAAGTTAAAGAACATCAGTTTTTTAAATCCAAAATTTAAAATCAATATTGGCATGAAAGTGGATGCACTTTAGCAGTTAAGCATATGATACATAACTAGAGTTAGAGTATAAAATTAATCTTGGACTTTACCTAACAACTTAAGCTTTTGATATAGTTGTTTCTTGACATGTTATAAGAGCCTTGTTGCCCGGAAGTCACGAGTCCGAACCCCAACAACCCCCGCTCTCAATATTAATATAATTTCCGCAATTAATCAGGTGCGCCTTTCCATTATCTAACGCTTCAAGCCCAATGGGCATTTGCCCAAGGCAACATGTTAGAATATAAAATCATTATATAACAACTTAAACTTTTGGAATAGTTAATTTTTTGACACGATATAAGAGCCTTGTTGCCCGAGAGATCATAAACTCCAATCTCAACTGCCCTCACCCTCAATTCAATACAAGGGATGATGTAGGCCTATATGTATTTATGCTTCAACTCTAATAAGCATTTTCTTGAGGGGCTATTTACCAAAAAAAAATTTCTTGAGGGGCTGCGTTAGAGAATAAAACCATTATTCAGCCTTTATCTAAGAGTTTAAACTTTTGATATAATTGGTTCCTTGACATTTAAAAAGGTATATGCTGCTGCACATGCCTGTACTTTTTTAAATGAATTACTCACATCAGGACTGTCGGTATGTGTGGCCACTATATTGCTGTTCTGTGGTAGTTCCCTGATTCTATTCACCTGCACAGTTGTAATAGTGACAACTTGCACATATTGATGATAGAAATTAAATGAAATATTTCAAGGGCAACATTAACCAATAGATAATAAATTCGTGCGTTTCCGCATAGATGATCAAGTCAACTGTTTGAGAGGAAAAAAGAACTAAAAATTATGAAGAAAAATAGTACTAAACAAGCCCTTAAACCATATCGAAGTATTTCCAACAAAAAGGTGCATCCTTATTCTGTTGCTTGTTGGAATAGTTCCGTATAGTTAATGAGCCATTAATAAGCTTTTAATGAACCCTTATCAAACTATCGAGCAAACGCTAACAAGTTGAGCACCCCTCTTTTCAAACTCGGCTCGCTAAGCTTATCAAGCCTACTTGAACCGGCTTAATAAGCTATTGAACCCCCCAAAACAAACAAGAATCGATTTGAATATAAGTAGTTCATCGAACATTCGTATTCCGTGCAATTAATGAAGTCATAAGAAAATGCAATGTCGCCACGCCATCTCATGTCTTCACACAAGCTGATGCAAGCCTTTAAAGTACTACTAGTTTGTTCTTTCTTTCTCACTTGCACCAAGATCTGTATTTATTGAAGTCATATGAGTCTGGTTTTTTATATTGTAATGGGTCATATGTCATGAAGCAGAGGATTGGGCTGATGTATACTCTTGGGCTTAATATGGCCCCGGCTTGACTGCGGGTGTTTTTGAGGCACCCTAGAGTTTGAATGGCCATACATACTCTTCCCTAGAGTTTGCTAGGTGAACTGTAAAAGAAGAAATTCTCTTATACTCTTCCCAGAAATAGTAAAGACCCCTCTACAACTCCATACACGTAGACATAATTGGCCAAACCACATAAATCTTGTGTCCTTTTTTTCTTTTTTCCTCATTGAATTTTTCGTTGTTCTTTTTTTTTGTTCCCTAACAATGGGACCCAACAAACATACCTCTCCAGGATGAATGATGGTTTTGAACTTCTTCACAAACGGCGAACGCGCTTCTTCATTGAACTGGGAAATCAAGAATGACAAATGATTAACATAATACTGATATCACAATTATTGAATGAGAAGAAACTTTTAGAATACAAAATTATAGAATCAAAGAATGACTTTACCTGTGATATATGCTCAGCAGCAGCAATTCTAGGTTTAACAACCTCTACATTTGCTATCACGAGCGTATTTGGAACACTGCCATCAGTCTAAATCAAAGAAAGAGCTCCAGAAAGTAAAACAAAGTAAGAAAGTTATCCCGCAACCCTATCAAAAAAAAAACCGAAAGTTACATCTTACCAGAATCTGTATGATAGCTGACAATGTTGTCTATTTTCAAACAGGTATGTCTCTCTGAACACAGTGGAAAGTGCTTTTTTGATTAAATTCAGAGGATTTGGAAATGAAAAGGATGTCAAAATATTATTTACTACAACTAGGGTGGCCATTCTTGGGTGTATTTTGTTGGAAAGAAAGGAGACATACACTCCGGTGAAATTTTTTATGAGAGAATATGTTTTTCTTGGGGTAGCTGTGGACAAAAAGTTTTCAAGGTTTTACAGGCACGCCATTGGCTGATTCATAGAGAGACTCAAATGAGTTACTTAGTTTTATATTGTTGCATTTCTTTTCTTCAATGAGGATACCCTATTCTTTGACATTTTGTACATCTAATGTATCTTAACTATATTTCTTTTTGCTATCAAAATAGAAAAAAATAGCATCATACGAGCACAGAGCCGGACATAACCCCAAGCAACCGTTAGAGGCCCTTGATTTTTGGGATTATGGTTTTTATAGTATCAATTCTTAATATTAATAAATTTTATGGTCAAAACTTCTACAATTTGTTGAATGTGAAGGACTCCTATTGAAAATTTTTCTTTGAGGCCCCGAAAATGTCAGGGCTGGCCCTATACAAGCTCAGAAAAATATAATCAATACTCGATACTTTGATTTTCTCAAGATTTACTAGCAAGAAACGGTATGACTTTCCAGAGATACTCGAATTCTATATCAAAGTATTTAGCTGCTTTCTAAATAAGCTACGCACATAAACATAATACAGGAGACAAATTACAAAGAAATAAACCAAGGGAAAAGCATGACTGGAAGCCAGGTACCTGCTCTGAAAGGTAAAGACGTTGTTTATGCTTATAAGTTGCTTGCTCTAGAAGTGGACCCCATCTATAACATGCATAAGCCATAACAAACATAAAAAATTAAACTACTGAAATAGTTTTTTTTCCTAGAAAAAGAAATATTATTAAGAGGGAAATTTAGTATGGTTTATAAATTGGACTAAAGTCAAAAAAAATACAAAGAAGAATATGAAATACACTAGTTGACTGACTATGTGTAGAGCCTGATTTTAAAAGGACTTGTCTACGTAGAGGATTGCAAAAATTCAATTCAAGCCCATGATGCACTAAGGTTGGTGTGTAGCTATATGTACACATTAAGGTTGTGTCAGTTATGAGCACTACAAAAAATTGCCTCATGTACTATTCTCAAAATAGACAAATTATTGTACTTCCCTCCGTAGAGTTGAGCGTAAAGCCGAAACACGTAAACTTCAGTATTCTGGTTTTTTCCTCATCCCCATCCCCTTTGTTTCTGCTCGTTATTTCGATTTAGGATTTCAAGGTTTATGGATGACCCTAACAATAATTACATACTGAAAACAACAACGAACTTTCCGAAGATGATTGATTAAGTGCTCATCTTTGAACAAATGTCTATGAAAGTTTAGGATTGGACACACCAAATGAGGTGGTCCCCTCTTGTATTTATAATGAACTCATAATTACAATATATAGAAACATATACATATTAATCCTACATAATATATTCTAGCCATAATATAATATATTCTAACATATCCTATACAATATATTCTAACCATATGTTCAACACAATATATTCTAGCCATAATATATTCTAACATAATTCTATATAATATATTTTAACCATATATTTAACTATTACCATATATTCTAACAGTCTAAAAGATGTATTGCCCGATGTACATAGGCTAACTAAAATCTAAAGGGTAAAACATAGGGAATAAACGCACTCAACAAAACGAGAAAAACTTCATGAAAGAAGAGGGGGGGAAAAAAAAAGATGGAATGGAAATAATGTGCCTCTCTTAGGCTGCATACATCCGAAATTATTTCAACAAGGGATTCGAGAGTCATCAATCGGAAACCACCCCCCCCCCAAAAAAAAAAAACCCGTATTTAAGGGTCCCAATATTTTAGAGGTTTAAAGCAAATCTTGATTGGTGAGCCCCTTTTTCTGGTAATAGAAGTGTCCATGAAAACTTAACATATTAAATAATTCATTTTATCTTTTTTTTTAATCCAAAAAAGAAATAATATTAAAAGAAAAGAATGTACAGAGTTAGAAACAAGATGTCTTCAAAATTACAAAATGTAACAATAAAAAACCATGAACTAATAACATAAAACCGTCATATCCCCTTATACATCAATTAAGACTATGTCAATAAAGTCACAATGTTCTTCGTCAAAAAACTCCTAAAAGGACCACCATTTCCCATGTATAATACCAACAAATACATGAGTCTTTTATATTATATATGTTACATGTACGTTTACAATATAACATACTTAGGTCGTTATTTCTCCAATTAAGAATGGTGATATGCAATAAAAGTAAATTCACGATCTAATTAATTTCTAAATGGGACCCTCACAAATTGGGGGCCCGAACAATTGCTTGGGTTGCTTGGAGTCTTGACTGGCCTTGCTCAAGGTTCAAGCTATCAAACCAAAAACTGTGTTGAGTCCATTTCAAGGCCATGTTCTATAAGCAGGAAAAATCAGCCTAAAAGGTGAAGGCTAAATACCCACATAATACGACATATCATGTTCTTTTTCCCCTACTCTTCACAAAATCTTCCTAGCCCGACTTTCCTAAGGCCTAAAACCTAGTTTACTACATCCTACATTTCTTCAATTCATTGGATATTATCATTAGTGTCAGACATTGACTGGATCTGGAATACCCGGTCAACTTGTCAGCCATTTTAGCCTGATTATATCAAATATCCGACCTCCCTAGCATCCCATTTGTTAAGGGTAATAGTAGAGGGCTATCCCGTATTCGTTGAGATATATAGGTCAAGTAGGGAAATCATTTACTTAGTCTATAAATAATATCCCACCCCCTCCCCTTACACCCCTGGAAAAAAAAATGTCTCTCTTCCAATGGTTTACTTTTCCATTATAGTACCATCTACATCTTTGGATTTTGGTAATGTAGAATAGGAAACTCTGATAGCCCTCTTAATGAGATCAATTAGCGGGTGGTCCAAGTTTATATGAAGGTTTGTAAGATAAAGATTGAGATCATTATTCTGCAATTCTTGTTCCCTATTTGGGTAACTGAGCTGAACAACCAGCTTATGGGCACCAACCAGTTGATGGTCCAAAGAAATTTTTTTTTTGATAGAGGTCCAAAGAAAGTTTTTACACTCGAATACGAGATTCAAACCGTAGACCTAGTGTTTCATAAAGCATAGTCTAAATATCTCACCACTTGAGCCAACCCATTGAAATTAAGTTGAAAATTCTAACACTATGTCAAGAAACCAACTGTTTCAAAAGCTTAAGCTTCTAATTGATGTAGGTACAAAAGTTCCATAACCGCACCCCCCCGCCTAGTCCTATTTCAAATCCCGTCAACCCAACACTTCATCGGAAACCAAACAAATAAACCCATTTGCCTTTTTTTCAATTTCTCCTTCTTCCTTCCTTTTTCAAGCCTACATACGAATTTGTCAAAGGTCAGTCCAATAACAAATCTCATATCAGAGTTCTAGTACAAAAGAGATTAATGTATAAGCTTTGTGGACTACTGAGCCCAATACAATTGGTTTTCGTATAAAATTTCAAAAAGGCTTGTGTGCATAGCTCACTCAAGCTACGGGAATTGGTGTTATGGTACAGCTGTCAACCCCCAAGCCAAAGGTCTATGGTTTGAAGTTCATCTCCCTCATTCCATGTTAATCCTTACCCATTGAAACACAACGTATAGCTCACACAAGTGTCAGGCTCGTGACCAATGAAATTTAACATCTACCAACAACATCATTATTATGAATTGTCAACTCTCATATAGTGGTTAAGTTACCCACCCCAAGTATAGAGTGTTTTGAGTTTGAAGCTCGTATCCCACTCCCATGCCTTAAATATTGGTAGCCCTGCGTAGGATAATATTGTACATTCTTACTATTATATAAGAAAATAATTAAAAAAGAGGTATCATAGGAAAGCAAAAAATGGAATTTGAAGTTCATTCCCCCCTCTCCTACCCAAAATATCATTACCCCTACTTAGGACAATATTGTGCCTGCTTACAATTAAACATCTACCAACATACATTATTGTCATCAGCTATTGAGTTTGGTGTAACGATTAAACTACCCACCATGAAGCATAAAATCTTGGGTCAAAAACTCGTCTCCCCTCCTCAAATATTGGTGATCTTACTTGGGGCAATGTTGTATCTCCTTGATATTATACAAAAATAGGGTAATTTTATTATTAGGGCAAAAACATTAATGCCAAAACAGCTATACAAAAACTTGTGGCCGTTATTCACTACAAGTCACATCACTGCTCTAGCAATAACAATTTTTGTCTTGTTAATAACACCTAAAAAATTGTTAACAACAAATAACAGTAAGTTTTACACCATTTCACACCGTCATTGAACCACCTTATGAAATACACGTAACTTTTTAAACTAATAAATTACTTTACAAAGTTTGTAGACTAAAAATTACTACACTAAATGATATAAACTGAAATCCGAATAGAAAGAAATTAACTAGAAAGCAATAAATTGCGGAAATTAAAGAGATAAAGAAGACGAATAGAAAGAAAATTTACGAAATGTCTTACCCCTATTTACTCCAGATACAATGCCTTACCCCTATTTACGAAATGTCTCCTTTCCTGGAAAGCTTCCCTTCAAGATACCGCTTGACTCGATTTTATAAATATTGTTTTGTATTTTACTTTTTAGGGTCGGAGGTTTTTTGGAAACAGCCTCTCATCTGGATAGTACTCTGTAGGAGTAAGGCTACTTATATTTTACCCTCCCCAAACCCTGCCTTAGCGAGAGCCTTTGAGGCACTAAGTTTCTTCTTGTTGTTTCTTCTCTAGGCCGAGCCCACGTTACTGCCTACTAGACTATCCTATTATTATAAGCCCATATACCTAATTTGAGAACATAACACTAAGCCTTACGGCACTAACATATAATTTAACCCAAAAAAAAAGTGTACATAGTAAAGCTGTTGGTGCAAAATCCTTGCAATTGGGTAACCAAAAGATCTCAGGTGTTAAGGCCGTGTGATCCCTTTCCTTAAGACTTATTTCGGCATATGAAATAGTCTCGGGATACAACGACAACCAAAAAACAATGAAGTGAAGATGTGTAAAAGGAGGAATAAAAGAGATGAATGAGAATGAAGTTCTCAAGAACTTTCACAAACACTTGCTTTCAATCTTTCACAGAGTTCTTTTTCAATCTTTCATGTCTCTATCAAACAAACAAATGAAGGGAATATGTATGTAAGAAAGTGAACAGAGACGTCCAAAAAAACCATCCCAAAAGAAACGCCAACAACAGGAAAAAAACGGCCCAAAATAACGGTCGAAACCACCCAGTGTATCAAAGCTATGTGTCGACGTACAGTTTATTGTAATTCTGTATGTCGAAGTGAGTGTCGACACTCACTTCAACACACAACCTTCTGTAAGATCTGCGTGTCGACACATACAACCCAGACTGCGGTTCTGCAAGATCTATGTGTCGACACACATATACCTTTTCTTGGTTATGTAGGATTGTCCCATTCAAGCCAAATACACTTCAAACAAGATTAGGACAAATCTCAAACACTTTATTCATAATACATATTTTGAAAATACATTAACAAAAACACAAAAATGGAAGAGAGAGAGATGGGGGAGGGTACCGGCAGGAGAGAGAAGGCCAGACGAGGTTGTGGTTAGCGAGCCAGTCGTAGAGAATGGGCACCAGAGACTTCCACTGCGCGTACCTCTCGTCCACCGTTACCTCCTCCTTCCCCTTCTTCCCTCTTCCGCCACCGCCGCCGCCGCCCTTCCCTTTCTCCGACATCGCCCTCTCTCTCTCTCTCTCTCTCTCTCTCTCTCTCTCTCTAGAAGTAGGAGTGAGAGTGTGTGGGCGCGCGCGCGAGAGAGAGGAAATGAGTTTCCCGCTTTCCCCCTCTTCTTCTGCTGTTTATATTGGAAGGTTCTATGGTCGGTCCAGTACGGTCCTTGACAGAAATGCTCGGTTCGGTCCAATAAATAAATTCGAATCGATTTTTGTTCACTCTTATACCATTATTGATGTTTATAGAAATTACTCCACATATTCTTTATATAGAAATCCTAAAATTTAAGCATTTATTATTCAGGTATTATGCATTTTTAATTTATGTAATAGAATACATTAAGTTTTAAATATTTTATTGCTTAAGTATCGTAAAATTTTAAAATTTATCAATTAAATATCCTTTTATTAAAAATTGGATAGATTTTCCTTTATAAATGCAAGAATAGAATACGATTTCAACCATATATTAGTATTTTGATTATAATTTGATAGGTTTTTGCCGAAAAGTACAAAAATGACACATCATTGTGGTAATATTTACGTAGTTTGCATCAATTTAGTGGATATTTTATCATAATTTGTCATTTTTTTTATGAAAACGTTGAAATAACTTGTATATATTGTCATAGTTATGTGTTATATCGGCATGTTTTTGGTATAAAGTGGATAAGATTCTTATAAAAATTCATCAAATTTCCAACACAAGGTACATGTTTGATAAAATATTTAAATATCGGGGTACCTTACTCTATATATATTCAAATGACGGGGTACCTATATAATAAATGCTAAAATTTTAGAGTACCTAAATCATAATTTTCCTTATAATATTTGTAACTTTATTTTAATTGATCCCTTGTTTTTCCTTCTATTAAAATGAAAATTAATATTTTAAATTTGTTCAAATTAGTTACTTGTATCTTATCTTTTTTAAGATAGTTAATAGCAAAATTGATTCCTCGTCTTTTAGTATTTACATAATTTTAGCCATTGGACAAGGGACCACTTTTGTCACAAAATCATGTATTAGGTGTTATTTTAGACAAAAAAATATATATATATTTGAATAATTAATTTAAATGGACCTACAAATACTAGGGACTATTTTCAAAAAAAAAAAGAATAAATTTGAACAAGCATAAAAACATCAAAAACCATGGAGTTTGTAAGAGCTGGGTAAAGTAATCGATTAGGAAACATAAGGAATATACCCAGTGCCTCAAGGGCTCCAGCCTACGCAGGGTCTGGGGAGGGCAGATGTACGCAACCTTCTCCCTTCAGGGCGTTAGCCTGAAGAGAGGCTATTTCCCAATGCCCCAACTTGAGGGTAAAGACTTCCCAAAAGGTCACCCCAACCTGAGGGTAAAGTAATCGATTGTTCGAAGCATTTAAATTTTAAGGGCCTCTAAATTTCATGATTCTTAATTTTGTCCAAATTTAAAATTATACTTCATAATTTACTCAAGCAACATCAACTAGACCTAGCAATTGAGTCAGGTTGGGTTGTCAAGTTAATGCTTGGTCGGATCTATCTCGGGTCAGGTCAAAATCAGATTGAGCTAGACTTGGGTCGGGCTATCCTCGGGTTCAGGTCGACCTCAGGTCGGGTTAGTCTCAGGTTGGGTCGAGGTTGGGTCATCTTTAGGTGGGATAGGATTTCAGTTTGATTCATCAGGATGTTTTGATAAAATATTTATTTGACCTTTAAAATTATAATTAAATCTATAACATAAATGACTATAATTAACCTATTATTAGATTATGTGATAAGTTGGACTTCTATTTGTGTCATTTTGGGTTATAGGACGTGTTTGGTTCAGATATTGGGTCATCAGGGATTGGGTCAAACTTAGGTTGGGTTTAATCCAGGTTGGGTCATTTCAGGTTTCGAGTCAGCTCAGGTAGGGTCCAGTTCAGGCCAGCCAAATTTGGGTCGATTTATTTTTGGGTTCGGGTCCCAATAAATTTAAAATTTTTCGAGTTAGGGTCAGATCGGGGAGTAGGTCAAATAGGTCGGGTCATTGGGTCGGATCACATTTTGCCAGCTCTAACATCAAAGTTGTAAATAGATGTTCATATATATGAAGAATCCTATTTTAAAAACACTTGCTTCAAACCCTGCAACTTTTATGATCGCTTATGCTACAATGGACCGTATAAAACTTATTATTTGTGGCTATTGTCTTATCTTGTGCAAGTACGGATGTAAACGGGGTAGGTAACTAGTACGTGTCAAATACACGTGAAAATACTTGTCATAAATACGAGATAAGTGTATATTTATCTTTTTATCCATTCCATAACATTTTAACCTGGTAAGAGCGTGTATGTGTAGATATGGATCTGTTGGATACTCAGCACTCGTAAGCAATATGAGGCAAGTAATGAGTATTCGCTGGGTAGTGGAGTGGGCATGGCTAATCTCATCGAGATAAGTATGGGCTTGTCAGGTTTAAGGCTGGTTTACATTTAACCAGGATCGCATTCAGCTTGGTTAAGCTCGAACCCAGTTTGATGAGCTTCGAACTAAGATGACCTTCTTTAGGCTTATTTAAACTTGATATAGGCTTGTTGATGCACGAGATTGGCTCATTTAGGCTCAAATTTGGCTTGAGTAGGCTATTCCGCATGAAAAATTGTATTAAGATAGGCTCGTGTAGACTTATGATACTACAAGTTCGAGTTTCCTTAGGCTTGGCTTAATCCTTTAAGTTAAAGGAGACTACTCAACTCAGTTTGAGCTAAAATTTAGCCGAGCCTTTCAAGTGTCCTCACAAGAAATTGTTAGGATTCGATATGGCATGTTTAGGACCCAAGAATCTGGGTTGGGCTTGATATCACCCAAACCCAAGTCTACTCAAAATCCATTTTATACATCCAAATTCACTATAAATGGTTTGAGTCGGATGAATATCCAATCGCCGATAAGTTAGTTTCGCATCCCCTATCGGCTATCCTAAGCTCCATCAGTCTTTGCACTTTCCTTTCAAATGTTGTGGGCGGGTTTTTCAAACTCTCTCCGTGTTTCATATTACACACCTTATACTAATGTGAAACATCAACTTAATTATAAAAAGATCACGCCATTGAGTACAAACAATTCCTGCCATCAAAATGCATGAATCGAAATTCCATTTTCATCATTTATGCCAACGTTTGTGTTTCTTTTTATGGAATAAGCAAAGTCGACTACCAGGATTGGTCAAGATCCCAAACAACCAAGTAATTTGTCTCTCCTCCCAACCTGAAAAAAAAAATTCAAAATTAGTTACACTATCAGTGTGTTTCTACTGCATATCACCATCCACGGCTTCCAAGTTTTGTTAAGTTAGACTAGACACCCGGGTTACCAAAAAAACCTTCCTAAAATCTCAAGACTAGCCTTGCCAATTACATAAATCAAACTATGTAAATCTTTGTTATATTCTGATGAATCCGACCCATTTTATACATCAAATACGAACCATCATTGTGCATATAAGACCAGTGAGCCAGTGTCTAGCTAAATAGTGTCCCTGTTCGGAAAAATGTTATATCCTCCTTACCATTGCATTACTGCTACTGCTTGGACCGGGACGCTCCTTTCAAATTTGATAAGCTTAACAAGTTTCCGAACTACACAGGTGAGAGAATCTTCGAGGTTTGCTTCGTTTGCTTCATGTTCTGCAAGTCCTCTGTTAAAATAGCAATCATAAGTACGTCAATATGTCTCAAACGAGTCGGGTATCGTCGCGTATCTTAAAGAGCATTCAGCTCCATTTGGTTCCACGGAAAATTTTTCTTCACTAAATTATAATTAAAAGAATTTTTCTTAAAAGATTTTGTTTTTCTAACTAAGAAAATAGTTTCGTTCTATAAATTTGTATGATGCTCACGATCGGCCAAGTTAAGGTTAAAATGAAACACATGGCACGAGATTACCACGGAAATGGTCTTCGTTTATGTGAAGGAAAATATTTTCCCTTTCATTAACAGGAGGTCGATCTCTCTCTCAATGGAGTAAAACATTTTCCATATTTATGATTGTTGCTATGAAATTATGCAAGAAATAACAGAATTGAAACGGAAAAATATTTCCCGTCAAGTCAAAACAAATGAGAAATTGGAATATTTGGAAAACATTTGTTTTTGGAAAAATGTGGTGTCCTAGCCAATTTATACACACCTCGACTAATTCCCGGGTGGCGGCATCACCCACCTAAAAGTTCCCCTACACGAAACAGAGTAAGCACAGCCACAATCTCAATGGGTAATAGGATTTTCAGATCGTAGCGCTCATACTTCACGAGGCATCAGTCCAAGTATCTCACCACTTGAATCGACCGCTTCAACTGAATAATACCCACTACCCAGTACCCGCTTCATTTATAGCCATATCCACAGGTAAAAAGTTTTACCTTACCTATTATCATATCTAAACGGACCCTCCATTTCACTCCCAAAAGTACAAGACATTTTCATCTATGCCATGAGATTCCAGATGTTGTTACTCATACTGATACTTGGGACCTTTCACTTACTATTCAAGTCTTCGAGTATCGAATGATTTGAGACGCCAACAGAGAACCCCAACCGCGACATGATGTCCTCCAGCCGTACTGGATTTGTCAGGTAAAGGTAACCAATCTACCAAAAAATATAATCATCGTTACTTGAACTATTTATCATCATCATAATAGAAATCGGAAATGAATGTTGTTTCAGGTGTTTTGTCTCTCTAGTTAGCTAAATACGGAGCAGCACAGATAGAACAAACAATTACCGTGTTGGTTCTTGGTCGAAACAGATTAGGGCTCATTTGGGTACATTTGAGGGGGTTTAATAAGCTTAACGAGTTAAGCTCGAATGAGGAGTTACTCGACTCGTTAATGTTGAAGGACAATTTGATAAGACCTTGAGAAAGGTTCATTAACAGCTTTTTAAGGGCTCGTCAAGAACTCACAACAAGCTCGCTAATGGCTCAAATAGGTCTGTTCGGTTTCAAGCTTGACTCTATAGCAAGCTTAGCTCAACTATGAGCTCAAACTGGCTCGATAACAAGCTTGACTCAGGTTGATATGGTTAAGGAGCTGACTATCGAACATATAATATTTTATCGAATCAAGTTCGAACCAAGGTCGATTAAAGCTCGGCTCGAACTTCAGCTTGATAAGGCTCTTCGAGTTCGAGTTCAAACAAGGGGTACTCGACTCCACCCGATTCAATTACACCCCTCGGAACTCAATGCAGAGAATTCTTGCCACCTTGTAGAGGCATATCTCAATGGAGATATTAAACTAGAGCACAGTTAGTGAAAAATAAGGTCTATGAACTACATGGAACTTAATATGTACGTGTACTATTCAGCTCTATATATAAAAGATTGTTTATTATTAAAAAAAAAAAGTTATAAATGATTGCATTGACAACTAGAATAACTCTTTCTAAAATGCTTACAAAATGGAGAGGGATATTCTATCAATTCAGGATCCGTGTATGCCTAGAACCCTCATAAATAATCTCTTCCCCACGGCCAGATAAAGGGAAAAAAAATGTCTTCGGTATGAAGAAACTGACCAGTGTCTCGAGCGAAGAAGCTCGGTTATAGACAGCTGCACCAGCACGTCTTCTGGTCCGTGTTTTAGCAGACGTGACGTTCTTACCCCACCTAAGTACGTCCCTGCATCCGAATGCAGAAAATCCCAGATAGCCTCAGCAGGGAAAGAAAGAAGAAATGAAACAGTCGAACAAGCAAAATTTGCAAGCTAATGGCAACCAACTCGCAAGACATGATTACGGGAGAAAATGAGCTGCGGGTGTAAATGAGCTCAAATCGAGCCAAGCTCAGTGAAGCTCGAGCTCATAGGCTTGCGAGCCTAAATGAGCCTATCTAAATACAATTTGTTTTAGATTAAAAAAAAATTACAATTTGTTAGCTTAAAGATGCCCAATTTAGTTAGCTTTGAGCCTAAATAAGCCAAACTCAAGCCTACACAAGTCTAGATCGAGCTGTGTTCAAGCTCAATCGAGCCAAGCTTGAGCCTATGACAAGCCAAGCTCGAGGTTGAAGTTTCGAATCTCCTCGAGTTTCTAGTTGAGCCCTAGCCAAGCTAAATCATGCATAGGAACCAAGCCTCGCACTTGAAAAGCCCGGATTATGGCTCAATTTGGCTCATATACACCACTAGCCAGGACTCACCAACTGGCTCAAGCAAGTGCAAAACTGTGGGCTCCTAATAAGAACTTGAAACTTGTCAAATCTCTTCTTCTACTTAGGGCATGTTCGTATGTTTTTTGTTACAATTTTTGATTTCTAACAAAATAAAAACCAGTTTTTGGAAACAGTTTCTTCTTATTTTTGGTTCTCTACTTTCAATTTTTGCTCAACTAGGAAACAATTGAAAACAAAAACACCAAACACTAGGAAAACCATTACAAACAAAAAGAAGATACCAAACATGCCCTTAGCTTTCAAATTTGTTGCGCATTGAAATTGTACTTTATCTGTCTCGAGGTTGTTAGAATTGGAATGCTACTTATAATCGGTAGGGGCTTTTAGAATTGAATCGAGAATCATAAGATTTTACTAAATGTATATTATAATTGTTTTAGTATTAATATCAGTTATATAGTTCAAAATATTATCCATAAGACCTCGTCTTACATGGGTATATGTAAGAAATATAATCAAATATGATAAAATTATTATCATACAACATAGATATGTCATTTTATGCCATAACAATCATAAGAGCTTTTAAGATATACGCTGCTAATCGAACTTTATATTAAGTTTAAAACATAAAACTAAACTTAATTTAAGTTTTCTAAAAGTATATAAACGATTAATTAACTTTCTTTTACTTCAAGCTAATAAAATAAGTTTGTTTATAATATATGTTTGTTTTTGTACATTTTAACTTTTTATTTGTATACCTTGGTAGAATCGAGGTCGGATCGTTAGAATCGTAAAATCGTATTATGAACATATCCCTTAATTTCATGTAATATCAATGAATCGTAAGATTCTACAAAATTAAGATTCTACTTAGGATTCAGATCAGTCGACAAGATTCTACGATTCGAATCGAGATTTTAACAACCATTCTCAACCCGTGATTATGATTATTATCAGCTTTCAAATTAACCATTCATAAAACTTTTATTGACATTTCACTAGGACTTTCAGATACAACAGCATGATCATAGCAAAGATGAAATGTCTTGATATCAGCAACGACTTTAGACGGCACCGAAGAGTAACAGCGTACCTTTCTTCTTTTGACAAAAAATCTTCGCTAAGAAGTTTCTGGAGCAGCGCATCCTGAAACAAAGTGCGTTTAGAAAGATAGTTTACGTATAATTGCCAATAATACACTAAAATACATGTTCATTTATGGTACACGTATAAAACACGTCTTATACACATATTCGCATTTTAGCCAGTTAAAACACAAAATGATTAATCAAAAATATTCATCATACTTACATCTAAATTATCTGCATCCTATACTTTGCTAGGGCGTTTCTACGGTGCAGAAAATTTGTGAGCTGTGTGTCGACACACAACTCACAAATTACCGTGCAGAAAAATCACTTTTCTGCACGGTAGACAAAGCGTACTTTGTTGTTTGTCACTTCAAGTCCCAAGTTATTGGTTATACCTATAATTTACTATATATTATATGCCCATCCAATGCTATTTTGGCTGACGCTACTAAACAAAAGTCGAATTGCTAGAATTATATCACCCACTCTGTTCCTATTATAAAAGAATGGCAGAGTCGAGTTCTCACCATGCCGTTAAAAAAAAAAAAAAAAAGGAAGAAGTTTGAAACAGAAGATTTCTGATTTCAATGTTAACTTGGCGTGAGAAACTACCAGATGAGTTCATCCAGTAAAACATATGATTGTTAGGGGAACAAAAAACAAAAGAATAATAAAAAATTTAACGAGATTTTTCACTATTTTTTTATAAAAAGTACAAGAAAATTTTACATGTCTCACATAACAACTAACAAATCCTAGGCAAGTATATATAACCACACAAATCAAATTAACTGAAGTAGCGGATTGGGACCCATAATTTGATAAAAGTCCATTTTGAAAATTAGTTATATTTGCGGTTAGCTTCTACCAGATATCACAATTAATACTTGGAGAAATAACAACTGATGTATGATACACCATAAACACATATGTAGTTACATAATATAAATAACCCACGTATTAGATGTATTATAATATAAAGTGAATTGATGTGTTTAAACCCACGCATTCAGGCATTGGGTTTGTTGTTGTACACACCTCGGTTTACCAAAAAAAGGGGGCCCATCATTCAATACTAGCTTTGGGCCCTAAAATCTCAGGACCGACCCTATGTATATCCAGCTATACCTAAATGGAAAATCAGACGTACAAGTATGCTTCAGTAATGCAGAGAAGATGATGCCTAAAGTAGCATGTAGGTTGTTTTCACTTTTCACAAGTACATGTGATTTGAGCTGCAAGACTCGGTGTCGAAATGAAACTGTTTAGTTGGTGCAATGGAAAAGTTATCCAGCCCCCAAATTAGATGTCTTGGATTCAAAACCCACTGCCCTCATCCCCAGTTTTAGTTCTCATGAGTCGGTTATAAAGCTCAAAATCTCGGCTCATTTAGCTTATTGAGCTGAGCCCAAGCCCAATGAAGCTCAAGCTTGTAGATTTGCGAGTCTAAACGACCCTAAACAAACCTATCTGAATACAATTTATTAGCTTAAATATGTCTAACCAAACCAAATTTGAGCCTAAATAAGGGGAGCCAAGCCTAGACAAACCTAGATTGAGCTTAAACAAGTCTAAAAATTGCAAGCTTAATTTGGAGCTCACCGATTTTGGTTCAAACTCAACCAAACTGAGCACATCCAAGCTCTAGTTTGAAGTTTCCAAGCACAGTGAGCCTCAACCCAAGCCCAAGTTAAGCTAGATCTATGATGGGCTCGAGGCTCAGCTCAGCTCAAATACACGCGCCCCCCCCCCCCCGAAGTGATAGGTCTTGATTCGAAGCACATTGCCCCCATTTCCAATTGTAATCCTTATCAATCCGAAAAAAAGAGAAGTTCAGGGTTGAAGTGAAAAATGAGATACCTGTGCTTCACAGCGCACTACAGCCATAACACGGTCATTATATTCTTCTATATTTAGTGTAGGTGCTAAAAAGTGCCTTCTTGCATAGAGCTGCACATTTCCACAAACAAATTAGCAAGTAGAAGACTGAACGATAACATATAGCTAGGCCGAATGTAAACCCAAGCAACCGCTTGACGCCCTAAAATTTTTGGGTTATGGTTTTTGAAGTATCAATTGCTAATATTAATAAATTATAGTTTGTTGTATATGAAGGGTCCCATTTGAAATTTTCGCTTAAAGCCTCGAAAATGTTAAAATTGGCCCGGCATATAGCCTACAATGACATATATGGAAAATAGAAACTAGAGTCCTCTCCAATAAAGGACTTGCCCAAGTGTTACTGTCTCTATGGGAGCAATATTTCCGAATGCTTCTAGGATCTCTATCACTTGATCAACAGAATCCATAAACAAATAAGAATTACATATTAACCAGTTGAAGTATTAGGGTATTAGCCATGTTCTAAAAGAAAGTCTTAGCCATAAAGAAATTGAGGATTGTCTACTATGACTCACAGTCTATGTATAGAAGAAGAGTCAGATGGGTTTCTTCAATGCAAGAGATGAGATGCAAAGTCAACAACACCTTCATAAAGATGAAGACGAGGTGACATCATTTACCAGGACACTGACGCACCCCAAAAACATCGATTTGGTTAGATGGAAAACAATTTCCTTAAGTAAAATATTTCTTCACAAAATATTTTCAACTAAAAATATTTTTCTTTAAAATTTTGTCTTCCTAGCTAAAAAAATGGTTTCTTTCTATTAATTTGTATGAGGTTCGTCCCAAGCCATGTTGAAGTTGGAGTCGGGCACTATAAGATTAGAATGGAAAATATTTTCCCCTCCGTAAAAGAAAATGTTTTCCTCTTTTATTGAGGGAAAGTCAATTTGTCCTCAGTGGAGGATAACTAATTCTGTATTTATAGTTATTGCTATGATGCAAAGAAACAATAAAATTGAGATGGAAAAGGTTTTTTGTCAAAATAAATGGAGCTTGAACAACACAGCAAACGCGTACCTCATATATAGAATCTCCTATATACGCCAAAGCAGCCGCATTATATGAAGAACGGGGCTTCTCCACCTTTGGAGGGCTCGGCAACCATCTCTCATATCCCAAGTATGTTGTCTCCTCTACATCCACTACATCTTCATTCACACATTCATCCATGTTTAGGTTTCCATAAATGCAAAATCAACCCTCTAATATGTTAAGCAAATACTCGTGTCATGCTGAGGAATTATGTGATTCATCATTCAAATTCCACATTAATCTTTAAAATGGTAAATACATGTAACAATGTACCAAATTAAGCAAAAGTTAGGATTTCCCGCATTAGTTGATCAACTAACATTTGGAAAGTAATTTTGGCGGGAATTGCGGTTAGGAGCCGTTAGACTCATTAAGCGCCAAGACAGACTTCCTTATTTTTCTGTCGTTTGCTGAATTTTAGCTTCTTTTTCAGTTTTAAGGCCTACATAAAAGTATAAGGTCTCCAATGTAATCCATCTTTTCATCATTAATGAAAGTTTTATGAAGAATAATAAGCAACCAGGATTCTGTTTGTGGCTCTGATACCTTGAAGAATAATGAGCAACCTGATGAATCAAGGTACCCTCTCTCATAAGTAATACAACTTCGATACTGTTACAATACAAAACAGTCCCAAAATACAAGGGAATGATACCAAGTGAGCTACTCCACCCAATGCCAATTGGTTTTGGCGTGGAACCTCACTTGAGGTGTAACAATGGTATTAGAGCTATCGATCCTCGGATTGATTCCAAGAAGCTGGGTTTCTATGGGACGGACCTTGCTCTGGAGTCTTGCTTGGTCTAGTATGGCGGATCGTGCTCGATAGCGGTACTTGACAAGCTACGTGTAATGGGCCCAAGTTTCGGCAAGGACTACCTCGAGTAGAGTGGAGCTGTCTAAAGTAGTAAAAGACTACCTACTCAGAGTGAAGCCATCAAGACGACAGTTGTAGAGCGTGGTGGTTTGTACAGTATAAAACAGTCCCACATAGAGAAATACAAGGGAATTTTAATCCAAAAAAAATTACAAGGGACTGATACCAACCAACTGGTTTTGAAATGGAACCCCACTTAGGTTGTAACAGATACATCAATGTAGGTCAATACAATACAATATATACTAGCACTATGTTACATAGACTAACAGTTTTCTTCCAATTCTCCCTAATTCCCTCTTCTCCCTCCTTTCTTCACCTTCCTTCTCCCTCTCGACTGAATTCTCCCCTTTCTGATTTTGTTTCTCCCACCTCTCTTACTGAAATTCATCTATTCTCCCGCAATTCTCCCTTATTTCATGATCGATTGTTGAAGTTTTGGCATAGAATCAATTTGAGTCATTATAACCTCAGAACTGGGTTGGATTTCGATGCAAAAGAACATATTTTAAAGAAATTGAGAAGAGGAGAGAGAGAGAGAATAATAACACATAGATTTGTGTGGATTTCATAAATACCTACCTGGGTTCGATTCACAGCACCTCTAGGCTTACATGTCTATTATTGTCGCTTTTTTTGGTATGTTTGCTATTGCTTTATTTGACTTAGAATTCATAAATAATGTTCTTTTTCGGGCTGGGGGCTCTTCGGAAATAACATCTCTATAGGATAGCACCCTTTTGGGGTAAGACTGTGTATATCTTACCCTTCCCACGCCCTGCTTCGGCGGAAAGCCTTTTCGAGGCACTGAATTATATTGCTGTTGCTGGATTTACGTGGAAAACCTCAAATTGAGGGACAAACAACTGGCAGAGAAAAAGGCAATACACTAACAATACGAAGGAGATGATACAAACGACATATATAGGCAGAAGTTGCTGAATTTATAAGGAACCAACTTTTCCAAAAGCTTAAGCTAATGGGTGAAATTCCATGGATGATTTTATACTCTAACATGCTCCCTCGCGCAAATGCCTATTGTACTTAAAGTATGGATAATACACATAAAACACCCACATCTCGTCCTTGAAATATGTTAATATTTAGAGTGGGGGCTATTGGAATTCAAAGTTCTAACCTCTTTGATATCATGTTAAGAAACCAACTAATCCAAAAGCTTAAGCTGATGGGTGAAGTTCCAAGTAGGGATGGCAGTAGAGCGGGGCGGATACGGGGGGTGCCTCCTCCATACCCGAACCCAGTGCCCAAATCCGTACCCATACCCTCCTCATTACCCGTCACAGGTATGAAGTGGATACTCATACTCGCCTTAGCGGGTACCAACCTATACCCATACTCATCCATTACCCACAGGTATCCAATAGATATCCATTAACCGACCCATATCCACTATGGTGATCATGGGTTTGGGTAAAACCATGATCCACCCAACCCATTTAATTGGGGTTGGATTGGGTTTGGGTCGATTCCTTGAAATATCTGGATTTAATTGGGTATGTGTATGTTTACCCATGGGTCTCGTGAGTTTTATTGGGTTAACCCACAAGACCCGGTTATTACCTAACCCATATAAAACATATCTACACTATACTTGCTTAAATTTTAGGGAAATTATCACTGAGGCACCTTGAGGTTTAAGCACTTATCACCTCGGTACTCAAACATTTCAATATATACAATGAAGTACTCTGAAGTTTGAATATTTTATCACCTAGATATCCTGTGTCGAAATGTGATGAACTTTTGTGAGAATATGACCAATATAGAGAATGTTGATATAATACGACAATTTATACAAGCCATGCTAATGTTTTCAACAAAAATTGAACAAATTACGAAAAAGAATTCATCGAATGTCGATGCAATTGCCTAAATATTGCCAAAATCATGTGTCACACCAACATTTTTGGGAAAATTTTTTTTTTCTAATGAACATATTGATCGATTATATTTTGTTAAGGCATTGATAAATAATTTAGATAATTAAATTCAAGCACATATTTTTTTAATTTGAAATTTAATTAGATACAAAATGAAGCGAGACAAGTATGGAGTGGGGCGAGGTGGGTATCACACTACACTCGTACCCACCCCCTGTAACTGTGGCCAGTATGGGGCAGGTACACCCGACTTGCACCCGCTACCCACCTCACTCTGCTACGCACCCATTGCCATCCTTAGTTCCAAGAATGGTTTTATACCCTAACAATAAATGCTCAAGCTTTAGTGCACCTAAGTGATGAATTTTGAACAGATAGAAATTAGGGAAACGGAGTACCTGATTTAGGACTTGCGGCATCGAATTTGAGAAGAGCATCAACATCTATCTGCAAGCGAGGATTCGATTGAATGGAATCGACGGTAGAGGAGCTCTGCTTTTGAATTGGAGAGAGAGAAAGGGTTTTCGGAGGTGTGATTTTGCGAGGTGCGTTCCGATTGTAAGGTAGCCGTTGTTGTGTATCCCATGACGCCCTCGCCGGCGCCGCCGTGGTCGCGGTGGCTAACGCCATTGTTGAATTGCCCTGCCTCTGCTGAAGTTTGGGATGATAAGAGTTCCCAGACAAAGCTAAAAAGAGCTCTATTTTAATTTTTTAATTATTTTTATTTTTATTTTATATTTTTTAATTAATAAAATATGTTAAATTTTATTTTAAAAATTAATAAATTTTTGTATATTAAATTTGAATAATTTTTTATTTAATTATTCATATTAAGTTATGTTTTATTAATATAAATCTTAATTTTTATAATTTTAATTCGTTCTCTTGATATAATTAATTATTTTTTAGTTACATTTATTTTTAATATATTTTTTTTATCTTGAATTAATTAAAATAATACAAATGATATTAATTATTAATATCTAAAAAATAGAGTTTCAAAAATGGGGCACCACTACAAGAAGCCTTAAAAAGTGGTTGTTCTGTATTCATCTCGTGGTTTATATTTTAGCGCTTGATATTTTTTAAAATAATAAAAAGGATTTGATTTTTTAAAATTATTAAAAAGGCTTTTAAATTTTTGTCATATTAATAAAAAAGCATCTCACAAGTGCGATGATGGCATTTTTCATCGATAGAGTTGACGTGACAATTGCTTTTTATTAACGCTATATAAAAATGATCTAAAGTATGCTTTAGTACTTTTATTCTTACTTTATAAATACGAAATTTAAGATATTATATTATGTAGAAGCTATCTGTTTTCACTTAATTTGTTTCAAAATATGGTTATTATAGAGTACTTTTATCATTTTACTGTAGTATTAATAAAATAGCAACTATTATGTCAACTTTGTTGACTAAAAATGACATTATTATGACGAAAATGGACCTTTTTATTACTGAGACAAAAATTTATAGTTCTTTTTATTAATATAACAAAAACTTAGGAGTCTTTTTAATAAATAAAAAAGGTTAGAGTCCTTTTTATTATTTCCAATAAAGTCCGGTTGCTAAAATGTAATAACCCTAAAAACTATTATCGTCGAAATAATTATGTGATTTACAAATGAGTTATAAAATTATCTTAAAAACTATTATCCTACTTTAATAATAACAATTTTATCCCGAAAAAAATATTATCCATTAAAAATTCAGTTTTAGAAATAAATATTCTTAATTTTAGTTTTCAGTTAAACTAAAATAATCAAAACTGCCTAAATTTTATGCAGTTTTATAAATTCACCTAAATTTTTCAATTTTTTAAAGTCACTTAACCTTTTTAATGTTACACCTTAACATTAACGCTATTAATATTTTTGGTTTTTACTGACCAAACATTTAAAAAATATTTTTTTAAACATTTACAAATTTTTAGATATCTAGTATATATTCTAAAATTTAAAATTATTTTAAAAATTATTTTCTCTCTTTTTCAAAAATCATGTCAGCAAAACTTAGTGGTATTAATATTAAGGTGTAACATTAAAAAATTTATCAGTAATTTTAAATTATTTAAAAATTTGGGTTATGTTTTTTAAAACGTACCTAAAATTTAGGTAGTTTTTGGTAAAGAACCCAAATAAGGGTTAGTTTATAATATTTGTTAATTTATTTAAATTAATTTATGTCAAATTAATTTATGTTTTTAGTTTATAATTGTACTAATCCTCTAATTGGTGTCCGTACTCGTTAAAATTTAAAGATACATGACTATTTGTCCAAGAAAAAAGATGAATAGCAGATCCTCGGGGGGTCTCCCGTGGAAGGGGACTTAGTGTGCCACACCACCCAACCCGAGTTCGAATTTGCATACTATCTCCCTACTTTTGGGCGTTGTAATGATGATAAAAAAGATAAAAGAAAAAAAAGATAAATAACTAATTTTATTATAAAATAAAAATAAGAGGCTATTTAAATTAAAAAATAAACAAATTTATAAATATCATGGATCAACGAAGTAAATAGTTCTTTGAAACTACAACTTACATTGAGTTAGCCTTAGGGTAATATTTGAAAATAATTAACACAAAAATTTTGAGTTAAATTTGTAACGTCGGGTGATGAGAAGAAAATACAAGAGTTATTTGTGACGTCAGAAACTCTTGTTAGGGTAACATTCTGAAGGAGTAAAACTGTTTACATTCCACCCCTCTCAAACCTTGCTTATACGGGAGCCCTTGAAAGACTGGGTCTATTTTTAGGTGATTAGAAGGAAATACGAGAGTTACTTACATATCCATAGTTAGATATTAATGATTTAAGGAGTTGTTATTGCTACGAATTATAAATAATGAGAACCATAAAAATAACCTTGAAGATTATAATCTTACTTTAACAATAATAATTTTATCATGATAATAATATTACCCGTGATTTATAGTTACTATCAATAAATAGATACATACGATGACTTACAAGATAGGCTCTATAGTTTAGAGGGATTGATAATATTTTTCATACAGATTTCTTACGTGACGGATCAATGTTACTAAATCAAAGAGAAGATGATCCCCTCTTAGAAAATGAGAACGAATTAATTTTTACGAGAAGAATTTTTCCTATTCAGGCTCCATTTGTTTCGGAAAAAAATCACATTCTAGGAAGTAATTTTCCCCTTTTTCCTTTGTTTGGCGCATTATTTGCTCAAGAAAAAGGTTTTCGTCCCTCAAATGAGGGAAATTAACTTCCCTTTCAAAATGGGGGAAGTCGTAATTCTAAATGACTCAAAAACCTCGACGGTTACCATCACGCAAATCGAGATCGAATCAAAATAAACCAAACTGTACTGTAGACATTTAACGTCAACAACGGACAAGAATTAGACTAAATAATTAAAAATAGCTTGGATACTACTTTATTATTGTTGCAAAGAACAACTTTAATTAAGTTAAATTGTTATATAATATTATAGAAAAAAATTATCTATGTAATATTTTATTTTGTTACTTCATATATGTTGTATTATTACTTATATTGTCTTATAAAAAGATATAAAATAATTGGTAAAAAATATTTTTTTAAAATATACACAAAAACATCACAATGGGGAATTAATTTTTCCTTTGAAACAAGCAACAGAAAAACCCATTAGGAATTTATATTTCCTTGGAAAATATTTTCCGAAGAAAAATTAATTCCTAAATTCTACTTTTCCGTCAAAACAAATGGAGCCTTAATTTTACATATTTCGACCTTATATAATTTTTATTAATTATTTTTTCTATGTTAAAAGTGGTCTAAATTTTTCTTAGTAGCAAGTCAGTTTTACACTGCAAGCAACAAATAGTGGTAAAAAAAATTAACACTAGTGCCAAAAAATTCATACAGGGTTAGTTTTATTTTTTTCTAATATTTTTTAATATACAAATATATATTGTAATATTAATTTTCTAACTAGATAAACTAAATTTTAATGAAGAAAACAGTTACAGTTAAAAATATCTCAACGAGGAGTTATCTTCGAAATGGAACAACAACGATCTCAGTGCCCCAAGAGCTACTGCCTTAGCATTACGCAGCCTTCCCTTTCTAGGATACTACCCTAACGGGAGACTGTGTCTAAGGACTCCCAACGTGAGAAACATGGAAGCATGGGAGCAACAGAGCATAAGAGCAGTACATAACACAAGTAAAAATTACCTCATAAAGTACTCATTTTTCGGTTTACATCCTACCATTGGGTTCAAACTACTTCTTGAAAAAACCTACTGGTCTATGAGCTTCAACTACGCATATAAAACTACCCATGTTACATGCGGAAAAAATAGGGATGTAAACAGAGCTGGCTGCGAGCCCTCACAAGCCGACTCACCAAAAGCCTAAACAACTTGACTCATTTTGAGCTCGAACGAAGCTGAGGCGGCTTGTTTAGCTTCTTGAAACAAGCTGAGCGAAGCTCCAGCTCATACACTTGCGAGCCAAAACAAGGGTAAATAAGCCTATCTTAATACATTTATTAGCTTAAATGTATATAACAAGGCCTAACTCGAGCCTAAATGAGCTGGGCTCATGCCTGAACAAGCCCAAACAACATAGATCAACCTTAGATGAGCTTAGACAAGAACTCGCCAAACTAAATTCAAGCTTAAGCTTCAAGTTTCAAAGCTCACGAAGCTTCAAGCCAAGCTCGAGCCAAACTAAATACAGACAAGCCGAGCCTCAAACCCAACAAGCTTAAGCTGAGCTCGACTCTGCTACAGCTATAGAAGAATCTTCCAAATAAACCATGCATGAAGTCCAGTGGCTCCATTTGTTTTGACGTAAAAGCTTTTCCATCACATTTCTATAATTTCATTATACAAAAAAGTAACCATTGTTGTTTTAAAGGAATTTGACTTCCACTAACAAAAACAATCACACTTCAATTTGCAAAGCGGAAGACATTTTCCATCATCATATCACGTCCTATATCTCACTTCAACCTGAACTTAACCGAGCACAAATCCCATATAAACACAGTTAATGAAAGTAATTTTCTGCAGCTGAACATAAACTTTAAACGAAAGACTATTTATGGATGAAAATATTTAGAGAAGAAAAATTTTTCAGGAGGCAAATATTTTTCCTGAGTGAAATGGAGACATTATGCTAATCTACTAAAGGAGACAGAGGTACATAAGAGCATATTTTACAAAGAGCATATATTAATATGTATCACCAGAACAATCCCAGAACAGAAGTGTCTTGTTTAACATCCAAAAGCCATACTCACCATCCTCAGGACATTCAATCAATCTATCCAATCAGCTCCATTGCCGACCTGTACTGTACCGGCTTCTGCGTTCCGGGTAATTTCCATGACCTGATAAGGAATGAGAATCGGAAATAAGTGATTTTACACAAAGTGCTTCTTAAAGAATCAATTTTCTCATAGTTCGGTAAACAAGCCCCAAGTCCCGTGACTATGTGAGGAGAAACGGGTCTTATGTCTACATGGGAGTTTAATACGAACCAAAGGTTTCTATTTGGTATCGTTTTTTGTTCGTAGTTGGGATTTTTTTTTAAAAAAAATTCAAGTTTTGGGAATAATTTTTCTTGTTTTTACTTTTTATTTTCTATTTTTAATTTTCACTCAAATTGAGAAGAAAATGAAAAGAAAAAATGGTTTTCAAACAATGAATTTTAAATTTCAAAAATTCAAAACGTACAAATAGAAAAAGATAACAAACAGGCCAAAAATGTTTTTGTAGGGTTTTCTTCGATCCAAATCTAAATTGGATTCAACCAAACATCATCAAATTGAAGAATTGTAAAGAGTGCAAACACCAGTTCATTTACCAAGGATAAATTTTTTTTAAGGAACCAAAAACGGGGTTTTGAAAATAATTTTTCTTATTTTTCATTTCCTATTTTTCACTCAAACGAAGAAGGGAATGAAAACAAAAAAGCCAAAAACAAGAAAAAAAAATCATTTCTAAAATACGGATTTCATGTTTTCAAAACTCAAAAACTACAAACAAAAAACAATACCAAACAAGCTCGAAATGTTCATGGAGCGCTTTGATCAGTCCGAAACTAGATTGGATTCAGGTACTAACATTGTGGCCTACGCTTCTAATATGCTTCTCTCTCTACATTCAGGAGGGATCAATTAGTGACCAATCAAGAACCGCCATGATTCTAGTCACTAGTAAACCATAGAACAAATGATAAAAAAGGATTCCAAAGCATCCTTGTGATTCTAATGCTTCTTTTCTTAGATGAATGCATGACACAAAAAACGATGGCTACATATTCTTAGTCCTTCTCCCCCCCAGTCTCTGTCCGGTGGGGCCCCTCCATTTGTTCCGGTCCATTGGTCCCGGCCTCCGAACGGGTTCATCAAGATCAATTCCAATGCTGCATGGAAGTCCAAGGATGTCTTGGCAGCGGCGGCTGTGGTTGCTAGGGACTCTTCTGGCGGGATTGTTGGAGGTTGGTGCGGCTCCTTCCAGGCTTCTTCCCCTCTCGTTGCTGAGGCCCTCGCCTTAAGGGCAGCTTGTTGTTATGTTCAAACTCAAGGATGGCGCTGCATTGTCTTCGAGTCTGACTGCAAGACCCTCATTGATGCTTTTGTGGACAAAGGTTCATGTCCGTGGGAGATCCTTGCTATTGTAGATGATATTTGCTCCTTTGTTGGGTTTTTCAATGCCTCGTCTTTTGTTTGGTGTTCTAGGAACTGTAATAGGGTGGCCCATTTTGTAGCTAGGGGCACTCCTCAGGTGTCTGTAATCATGTTTGGTGGAACACTACCTCCAAACCCTTGATTGATCTTGTATCCATGGACGTTAATGGTATTTAATTTTTGGCCTGCGGGCTTTGTTGTGATCAAAAAAAAAAAAAAAACGGTTGTATTTTTGAAAATATCTTATCCTTAAATCTTTGTACGTTCTTTTATCTCTAAATAATATTTGTTTTTCAATCAAAAAGAAAGCATTGCATTTCATCTGCAGGATCCCTGAAATCCCTAGTTTCGTATTCTGCAGGTTATTGCGGAAGAATTATGTTACTCAAGCATGAGAGTCCAACATGCATATGAGTCAAACGCTAGACTTGGGTAAACTCCAGGATTTTTTATGTTTTTTATCCAATTTGAAGCATCGTATCAACATTTAAGCACCTAGATCTGATATGGATATTTAGGGCGGAATCAGAAGTTGAAATAAATACAACAATCAGGGCTCGTTGGCAATGCTTATTTTCTGAAAAAGCATTCTTTTTAAAGGGTATTTCATCTATAAAGAAAGTGCTTTTGAATAAAACAGAAGCTACTTTTTTTGCTTTTTAATTTGGAAGTAGGAAAATAATGTTTCTTTCTTTGAAGCAGAAGCAGAAGCAGGAACTAAAAAATTATCAGACAAAAAATACCCTTATTCACGACATTTTTTATAAAAGCGTTTTTGTAGAAAGTACTTATGGAAGAAACAATTTTTTCAGAGTCTTGACTAAGTAAGCCCTCAGGTGAATTCTGAGAATTTTTATGTTTTGACCCAACTTGAAACTTCTAAGCATCATACCGATTTAAATTCCTTATATAATACGGATACTCTAGGACGACAACATAAAAAGTTGAAGTAACTACACAACAGTTGGACGTGGGCAAATTCTAAGGATTTTCATGTATAACGTCTCAGTGCCACATCCACGTTTAAATATCCTTACCTAATACAGACTCTAGGGACAAAATAAAAAGTTCGAAGCAACGATGCAACAATTAACTTACCCCCAAGAGCAGGAGGAGCACCTCGGCCCATAGCAGCCAGCTCAGGACTAACTTTCTGGCCGGCTTCTTGTAAGATTGCGATAAGTTCTTTAGCGAATCGAGCATTTGCTGCTGTGAAAAATGTATACGCTGTTCCTTTGGCCCCTGCCCTTCCCGTTCGCCCAATACGATGAACATAGTCTTCAAGGGATCCCGGGAAATCATAATTTATCACGTATTTGACATCTTTCACATCTGCAAAGGAATTAACAATCACACAGTTGATCGTTGGCCGCACAATGGATCTTACCAAAAGCTGAGGAACAACAGTACTCCAATAAACTATAGGTACATTAAGTTCCCGAAAATTTTCTTAGGGCGTGTTCAATAACGTTTCCTATTTGTTTTTTGTTTTTTAGAAACTCAAGACTGTACTTTGAAAATGATTTGTTCTACTTTTTGGTTTATATTTTTTTTTCCCAAAAAGAAATAATATCGATAGAGAAAAAAAGTACAAAGAGCTAAAGACAAGGTGACCTGCAAACAAATATCTGTGGATTTTACTTCGAGGATGTTCATCTATCATAGAAGATGCAAAGGAAGAAGGAAAAGAAGTCTTAACTGTTCTCCATTGCTTCAACTACAATTCTCTTGTATATTTGGCTAAAAGGAAATGCTAAGATTCTTAAAGACTGATGTACAACAGCGAATTTAGTATGGAAAATGTAATCTTTGGGGGTTTTTGACATAGTTTTGGCAAATTTACAAAGGAATTGAAGAGCTTTATTTTATTGTTTTTTGATTTTTGATGTTTGAGGATATCATGTCCCGAACTCTTTGTAAATTCTCTCTTTCAATAATATTACTTCTTTCAAACAACCAACCCAGTGCCTCGGGGCTCCCGCATATGTAGGGTCTTGGGGTAATAATATTACTTCTTTCAATCGAAAAAAAAAAATTGCCAAAGGAACGATACATACCTAAACCACGGGCCGCAACATCAGTAGCAGTCATTATAGGACTCTTGCCAGATCTGAACTCCGAAAGCACCCAATCCCTTTCTGCTTGGCTCTTATCTCCATGGATCGAAAGAGCGGGCCAACCATCCATACGAAGCTGCCGAGTTATCTGATCACACCCCTTTTTGGTGTCCATAAATATCAAAATCCGGCTTCCGTCCATTATGTCCTCCAGAAGATTCACCAGCCTAGAATTATTTACATGATATTAATACAAGTAATAGAGTTCCATCTGTAATGTGTGAGATAGATAGGTAGACAATAAGTAAATGGCTGTTCGAGTGAGAGAAAGAGAGTTTGTACTTGTTATATTTCTGATTCTCGGTAAGAATTTCCACGATCTGACGAATGTCGTGATTAGCTTTTAGTTCCGCAGAACCTATTACCACCTGCAGAATTCCGAGAATGCAGCTAAAAAATGACTCTCTGTTAAGCATTTAGTTTAAGAATTCCTTTTTTCTGACAAAAACTTTTCCGTCTCAATTATATTATTTTTTTTACATCACGTCATAGCCAAACCCCCCAATATGAAAATTGTCATCCTCCGTTGAGGGGAAATTGACTTCCCCTCAATAAAAGAGAAAAACATTTTCCTTCAAGGGGAAAACATGCTTTGTGGTAATCTCATGCCATATGCTTCACTTCAACCTCAACTTAGTTAAGCGTGAATTTTATACAAATTTATAGAATGAAGCCATTTAGTTAAGAAGCCTAGAATGGCAAAAAACTTCAAAGAAAAAATATTTTTAATTGAAAAAAAATTTTATGTTCTCTACTGAAGCAAACAGAGCCTATAATAATTAAATTTAGCAGTTGGCGAAGTTAAGTCGAGTGCATAACAGTAAGTTATAACATATGACTCATCCCGCTACACTTTGTGGGTTATCGGGAAGAGGAATGTTCTATAAGAGAACTTTGTTCAGGTAATCATTATAAGAAAACTATACACTTGATACACTCTCGGCCTGCTAAGATCACAAATCATGACATCACTCAAACCGACAGGCCTTTACTCTTCAAGACACGTATGAGGACAGTAGAAACGTCAAAGTAAACCTTACTTTATACGGATTGTAGAGAAACTGCCTAGCAAGTTGCTCAACCTCCTTCGGCCATGTAGCACTCCAGTAAAGAGTTTGACGGTCAGGACGAATCTGCAATAAATGATGCATAATCACCGCCGCCAAGTAAGCAGCCATCCGGAAAGAATATCAACTAAATTCAGGACATCCCCCTCAAGAATAAGAAAGTGAGAAAGCACAGAGAACCTTACAATACCAAGCAACTTTAGGCCTAGCGGTAGGAGTTTACCAAATTTCTCCACCCACTTTCAAAACACAAAGTTCAAGAACATCAACCATTTGATGTCTCCCAAATTAGGATTTTATCAGATGAAAAAAAGGATTTAGTAGTACATAGGCAACAGCAGATCACTTTTCCCAATGTGTAAAGCTTCTCATAAGTCATAAGCACCGTTGTATGGTGTATTGCACCATCCAACCAAACTTGCTGCTGACAATGACAACTCTCTTTCTGCCACCACAACCCCACACCAAAAGATGGCATTTGGACCCGATCTCTTAGGACATCCATCCAAACTGACCCGTGTATGATGGATTTGGACATTAAAAATGGGTTGTACATGGATTTGGATTTGAATTTTGATAAACAAGTTTGGGTCAGGTCGGGTTTGGTTTCCCAACCTGAATCCGCATAGGCCAAAATTTTGAAATTGCTGAGTCTTGGAACACACTGGACTAGATTCCAACTTTTTCTTTATTGTGCCAACATTTTGAAGCTTGTTCCGGCACCATAATATTCTTTTGGAGCTTATTCTGGCATTATAATATTGTGCCAACATTTTTTTTTATGGTTTCATTGTGCCAAAATTTGGAGCTTATCCTTAATCTGCTTCTTTTTCTTCTCCTGGCAGTGCCATTTGCCTGAATTGTCTTCAAAAATGATTAAATTTTTTTGAATGATTTCTAATATTATGCTATTATTATTCTAGATATTAAATGAAAAGAAAAGAACGGGTAGTGATTTCGCCAAATATTGTCTTCTGGTGCACTTCTATTGCATTATTATTTTTGGGTAATGTTATTGCCAAGGCAAAATTGTTACAGCCAAAGCAAGATCGTAGCTTACAAGGCAATTATGTGGTTCTCATTGTTTGTAAGTCATATCATTACTATGGCAATAACAACTCCCTTTTTTATATGTTAATATTATATTACAATGCTACAATTTGTTCTAAGATTTAAATTGGTTACGGTTTGGGTCACATATCCGTTTCACCCAATGAATTTGGATCTCGGATTGAATTTTTATGATAAATGGGTTTTTCTCGGATTAGGGTTGAGTCGGATTTTCTACGTATTCAGTGGATGGAGGCAAACCCAATCCAAACATGACCCAATACCACCCCTAGCCACATTCCGAAATCCAAAGACAAAGGAAGGAAAGTAAGATAAAGGCTTTGTTTTCTTTGCCTTCTGACTGAGCCTCGAGTCAGGTATTTGTGTTTGCAAATGGGAAAATGGCCTCAGACAATTTTTTAAGAGATTTTCTCCTGGTTCTACATGATTCCCAAAAGGAAGCCTGTTGAATGAGAGAGGGCAAATATATTCATGAACGACAATACAGGCAAACGACACTGTTAGGAATAGTAAAAGAAGCAGATAAATGATAGAAACCATTCAGCATACCTGGGTGACAATCTTACGAATCTGGGGCTCAAAACCCATGTCCAACATCCGATCAGCCTCGTCCAATACAAGATAGGTAACCCTACGCAAATTTGTATGATGTGATTCCAGCATATCAATCAACCTTCCGGGTGTTGCTATCACTATTTCAACACCTGCAGAGAAAACCCAGAAAAAGAATTTCTCAGAAAGCCGCAACAAGCAGCAAATCGGATCCCTTACAAAGTATAATAATCCAAATGAAATCGATAACCACCTATAACAAGAAGCCCGGTTCACCAAAGTCGCAAAATGATAGCAAAGTATCTCAAATTTGCTTGCCCCTTTCATTTGATGGATAAACTCATCTCAAACTCAATCAGCACCTACCTTTCTGGAGATCACGAACCTGAGGCCCCTTCGGAACCCCACCATATATGCAAGTGTTTTTTATCCTTGATGATGCACCAAACTTAGTGGCTTCCTGTTGTATTTGCACAGCAAGTTCTCTAGTTGGAGCCAAAACCAATACAATTGGGCCATCTCCAGGGGCTGAACAGAGATAAAAACCCAAGTTTAACACCCCAAAAAAAATGAAAAATAGTCATGAAAAGAGAAATGCACGGGTAATATGTAGCAGTAATTAAAATACGGGAATTTATCACTTAGGTACCTAAAGTTTGAGCATTTATCATATGGATACTCTAACATTTTAATATATACAATTAAGTACCCTGAGATTTCAAATTTTTAACACCCGAGTACCCTATGGTAAAATTTAGTCAACCTTTGCCAAAATTCAGTTAATTTCACCAGAAAATGCTAGTCTGGTCTACAATTATGACAATATATAAGTGATGTTAGTGTTTTCAACAAAACTACAGCATATTACGATAAAATCCCATTGGATCCTACCAAAGGAAACCTATATATTATCAAAATCATGTGTCAGCATTTTTCATTACAAGAATAATCAATTTTGATAAAGAACACCTATATATTGTTGAAATCATGTTTCATGTCAGCATTTTCCAATTAAAATCCACGAAATTCCAACAGAGTCTACCTAATTCATAAAGTCTTGAAACTTCAAAGAACCCAAATAAAATCTTAAAACTTCAAAATACCTCATCATATATGGTGAAACGTCAGAGTACCCAAACAATAAATGCTCAAACCTTGGAGTACCTAACTGATAAATTCCATTCAAATAGATGCAATTAAAAAGCAACAACACACTTACACAAAATCGGCTGAGCATTCACATGAACAATGGCGGGCAGTAAGTAGGCAAGTGTCTTGCCTGAACCTGTTTCAGCAAGACCAATAAGGTCGCGTCCCTTGAGGGCCATAGGCCATCCTTGAGCTTGAATCGGTGTAGGTTCAACAAAGCCAGCTTTATTGATTTCTTGCATAACATATTCTGAAACAAAGGATACATATATAAATATATATATAACATCTAGGTCATGATATGCGAGTTCCAACAACAAGCAGAAACAGCACTGCAGGTAAAGATAACACAAATATATCATGACTAAGTTAAAGGGAACCAATTATACTACCCACCAAGCAGTTGATACCACTAAAGTTCCATTTGGTTCAGTGGCAAAAATTTTCCTTGCATAAAATTTTTCTTCAGAAAATATTTTCAAATAAAAATACTTTTTTGTGAAAATTTTTGTCTTTCTAGCTTAAAAAAATGAATACATTCTACAAATTGGTACAAGTTCACGCTTAGCAAAGTTGAGGTTAAAGTGAAGTATATGACATGAGATTGCGATTTACAATGGAAAATGCTTTCCCTTGTCATCGAAGGGAAATCAATTTCCCCTTAGTGGAAGAACATTCTCCGTATTTGTGATTGTTGCTATGAAATTATAAAAAAAATAGAGGGAATATGTTTTCAATTAAGGGGAAGTCAATTCCCTTTAGTAGAGGAAAACATTTTCCATATTTGTAATTGTTGCTATGAAGTCATACAAAGAAACAAAACAACCGAGACGGGTTATGTTTTCCATCAAAACAAACAGAGCCCAAACATTAGAAACCATAGCTATATTCATGACACTACAGTAATATACGTCCACATTGGTAGACAGGATTAACAACTCCTCCATATGCCAATTGAAAGTACATCATAAGCCACCGATAGAGAGCTTGACCAAGTAAGAAGAACAGTGCAACAAAGAAAGCGGAGAAAAAGAACGAGAGAAATACAATTCCAGCCTCCATTTGGAAGACAAGAAACAAAAGGACATTTTCTTCGACTTTGACAATACAGAATCTCAGGTGCACCTTTCTTGAGAAAAATGGAAAAAGATTCAATGGAGGTCAACAAGCCCAATAAGCAGGGTGAATCATTCAGTTATCACTCCTTAAAACTTTTTTTTATGAAAAAAGAAACATTATTAGAAAAGAAAGAATGTTCACGGTGTTCTCAGACATAAAACCATGAACACCCAAGAGTGGGGAATTAGTAACTTAAAGTCAACCAATTCCTTTGCAAATCAACCAAGAGTATGTAAGCAAAGCCCACAAAGCTCTTTGTCCACTCTTTTCATATTTGCAAGCTTCAGAAGAACCCCAATGCTCACTACCTAGCCTCTAGCTAGTCTACTGGCCAAGCTGATACCATAGGGGGATGGCCACACTGTTACCTCAACTCTTCATTCCATTCTCATGTACCAGTGTCAAACAAGAATACTTGAACATTGGAACAACACTTAGACACTTAGAAAAATCTTAGAAAATGGACAAGAGAACCTATGAAAACATGCTTGCGTCTGTCTCTCATATCCATGTTTGGATGATGTAGGATGGAGAGCAAACCACATAAAAGAAGGGGGAAAGGAGTACGAAGCGACAACATATTGCAAACCATAGACACATGTAAAGCAAGGACGGACTGGATCAGGTAAAAACTTATAACTACTAGGGGAGAGAAATTCCATTAGCCGACATTTTGCTGTCTTCTTTTGCATCCGCTGTCTCCCTTCAAAAGGATCATCTGCCATTGAAATCCTTTGCTGACTACATAGTAACTAGCTTCATCAACAAACCAGAAGAATAGCAAAGAAGGCACTTCTAGTTCTTGTTACCTCTCTATATGTCCTCGGTGACACCGTCCCCTTCATCAGACTATCGGATATCAACCTCTCAAAAATACCAACGATTTGTTTAGTCGCAGTTTGCAGAAACCCTAAGGTGTCAATATGCAGTTTACTGAATATCTACTGTCTCTTAAAACTAGTAGATTCAACAGCATAGCACTCAATCAAGGAAGTATACAAAAGAGCGCCCATCAGTGACACAGTATGAATGTGACAAACAATTCTCTCTATGTATCCACGTGCTCTGAACATATCAAAGAGTAAATTGATAAGAGTGGCCCATTTAGTAACATTCTTCATTTGTAATTGTACATTTTAGTTCTTTTAGAAACTAACAACCACATTTTGCAAACTATTTTTTTCTTATTTTCGGTTTTTTTCGTTTTCAATTTTCTCTAAGTTTGAGTGAATATTACAAAAAACACAATAAACAACCATTTTCAAAAATGCCTTTTAGTTTCTAAAAACTAAAAACTGTAAACATAAACACGAAACCAAACAAGCCCTAAGAGAACTGTAAAGTAATTTCGATTTCCTTTTCAATGTGACACTAATAAGTGTGGCAAACTTCACAGCCCTCAAAAATTCTTCAACCTTCTTATAAGAGTACAACTCAAAGTATGGCCAGTAAAATTTGCACAAATAGAAGTTCACAATAGCAAACCTTAATTACCTGGAAACCCTACATCCCGAAAACTCTTGACAGGCTTGGGGATATCACGGCCCTCGACGGTGATTTCCCGCTCACGGCGATACTCCTCCACCTCCTCCTTCGTCATTGCCGCCACCAATGCTGATTCTACATAGAAGTTCTTCTCGAAGGGCGTCAACCCATCTAAGTCCAGCTTCCGCGGCGAATCAGGCCCACCATCATAGTCCCTCCTAGATGACGCTGTTTTGACTCCGCCATAAGTTCCAGCGCCAAATCCTGAATCACTGCAACCAATTCAAAATGTTCAGCAGTACAAATTATCAAGGAACCAAATTTCCCAAAAGTTTAAGCTAATAAGTGAAAGCCCATAATTGGTTTTATACTCTAATATACCCCTTCACGCAAATGCTCATTGGACTTAAAGTGTGGATATTATACTAGCCCACCTCATACTACTTAAATTATGTTAATAATGAATGCGGGATTGTTGGGATTTGAACACGTGAACCCTTGGTCAACGAGGCTCTAATACCGTGTCAAGGAACCAATTTTCCCAAAAGCTTAGCTAATGGGTAAAGGCTCATAATTGGTTTATACTCTAACATGCCCTCTCATGCAAATGTTCATTGTATTTGAAGCATGAATATTGCACAAGCTCATGCCCCATCTCATACTTTGTGTTTAAATTATGTTAATATTGAAAGTGTTGGGCTTCTTGTGTGGAGCCTTGTTTTATAGTATTTAGGGTTTGAGAAAGACTAGTGAGAACTGAAAAAACTGTGTTAAACATCCAAGCAATAAGATATCTCTGCAACTCAATAGACGTAGGCATATTTTGCCAATCCACGCAAATATTGTGTATTTGTTTTCGTTTTCTCGTGCTTTTGCAGTGTGTTTGCTAGAAAAAGGGTGTTGCTGAGATTAGGACGTGTGACCTCTTGGTCAACGGAGCTCTAATACCATGTCACATAACCAATTTTTCCAAAAGCTTATGCTAATGGGTGAAGGCCCATAATTAGTTTTATACTAACATGCCCCTCACGCAAATATCCATTGGCATTGAACCATAAATATTGCATAACCCTGTTATGACCCAAGTTAATACCTAGGCCAAAACTCAATCAATACTTGCAGAAACGATGTATTTTCTAGAAAATTCAGAAAATCCAGGGGAAGAACAGAATTTTGGGGGAGAATTCTGCAGAAAATGCAGAGAGGGAGAAGAGAAATAGAATTGAGGGAGAATAGAGAAGAGAGGGAGAAGAGAATTGAGAGAATTTGAGGGAGAAGTAGAAAGAATTCACTTGAATTTTATTAATTGTGTAAAAAGTTGCCATTACAATAGAGTATCTCTTGTTTTTTATAGACTTTACATGATTTAAGCAACAAAACTAACTCAAAAACAGAAAATAACAGAAATAACAGAAAAAAATATAGATCTTTGGCGCCAAGAGCCTAACAACTACCAACTACTTCTCCCGCCAATCGATATTCTAAAAAGTAGTTATTCTATTTACATAAGAGACCCTAATTTTCACCAAATCCATTTATTCTCAACTTAAATTGACCAAATTTGAGATCAATTTGATTAAAAATAATTGAATTTGAGATAAATTTTAGGATTAAAAGCTTAGGACATAACAAACCCCACCTCATCCCTCGTGCTTAAATATGTTAATAATGAAAGGGGGCTGTCGAGATTCGAACTCGAAACCTCTTGAAACATCCCACTTGATCGGATTGAGGGAAAAACGCTTAAATATATACTAACAGACCTACTCCACCCATTGTCAATTGGTCATAAAATGGAACCTCCTTTAGCGTGTATCTATGTCAAGGAACCAACTTTCCCAAGAGCATGAGCTAATGGATGGATGCCCAAAATTGGTTCTATACTCCAACACAAATTGAATCAAACTGGAAGAACGAAGAGGAATTCAAAATCGTATTTGTACCTGCGGCGATCGCGGTAGGAAGAGGAGTCAGTGGAGCGAGAATCGTAGCGGCTCATGCTGAGATTCTTGTTGGAGATGGAATGTAAAATCCTTCGAAAGTGGTGCTCGTCAAGGGGAGAGAGAGAGCGAGATAAGAACCCTAACCCTAATCGATGGTTATCGACACAAAACACAATCCACTTCTCCCCTTTTCTTGTGGCGGTGATGATGAGTTATTTACACTGATTTATTGTCAGTTTAAGTACTCGTTTGGTACGTAAAAAGTAAAAATATATGAAAAGTGTAGATTTTAGTTCGTGTTTGCTTGGTAGGAGATAAGCTGAATGTATAAAATAGATTTTTGTTAGTGTCAAATTTTACTTCGTCCTTCTATGTAAGTGTTAATTCATTTATTTTTAACTAATCTCGCCAGTAAAGTTTTAGGCTCCGTTTATTCAAGAAGAAAACCACATTCTATAAAGTGGTTTTCTCCTATTTTATTGTTTGACACAAGTTTGGTGACGGAAAATCTTTTCCCTCAAATGGGGGAAAATGACTTTCCTTTTAAAAGAAGGGAATAGAGGTGGCCACGGGCCGGGCCGGGCTGGGCCTGGAAGGCTCCAGGGCCGGACCAGGGCCTGGTGAGCCCGGGTCGACCTGTTTTCCATCAGCTTTAAAAAAGTTGTAATATTTAAAAAATACAAAGTCGTTTTATACTAAAATTATTATAATTCATTGATAAATAATATGAGATACAAATATATTTTATCTCAAGTACTAATAATACTAAATATATGTAATCAAATAAAATATATAATAAGTAGTAGTAAATAATGGTAAATAAATAACGTAACAAGTACAAATACAACGCAGTTGGAGCCTAGTATTTAAGAGTACAAAATTGTTTATCAAAAAATACAAAGTAAAAGTAATTTTTTAATTAAGTGGACTCCTGGGGCCAGGCCTCGCCCATCAAAAATGGGCCCATGGCCCGGCCCAGTGTATATCGGGCTCGGACCCGACCCGGCCTGTTGGCCACCTCTAGAGGGAAAGTTATCATTTCAAGTGATCCATGACATGATTCTTACAATATATAAGTATTCTTGTTAGAATTTTTGCTCAAAAATGCTAACACTCCATATGATTTCGGCTATATTTACATCAATAAATTTTGTATCGTAAGTTGCTAAAAACATTGACATACCTTGTAAATATTATCATAATTATGTTTATATTGACACTTTTATATTTGTTCAGATCCTTACAAAAATTTATCAAATTTTAATATATGATATTTAAGTGATAAAATAATCAACTTTATGGTATGTTATTGTATATATTCAAATGTCATAATAGGTAATAAATACCCATACCTCAAGGTATCTTGGTAATAATTCCACAAACACACAAAAGTTCTAGATAATTTTAAATATATTATATTGCTACTTATATTCTATAACCTGATATAAATTGATTGTTAGAAGATTACTCCTTTAAAACAAACCAGGAATATCAAAATATAAAAACATATTTTCCATTGAAACAAACAACGGAAAATCACAATGGGAATAACATTCTTCAATGAAAACATTTTCCAGGGAATGAGTACTTCCCCTGAAACAAACGGAGCCTTATTTTTCATCTGAGCAACCAAATATTTTTTACCTACTTCCTGAGAGTTGACACTGGAATTACATTCCCATAAAATACAACTTCGTGTCGGTTTTTAATTCATGTGGCAATTGAGTTACGTTTCATTCAGCGTTTAACAACTTGAATATGTGAAATTGTTCTAATTGACTGAAAGTCTTGTGTTTGATTGATAAAAAATGTCTTTTTACGTCTTTTTTACACCTAATTAGAGAGATGAAAATAAGTTATTTTGTAACTAAGTGAAATAATGTACAAAACATGATTTTTTTTCACAACTTATTTTAGAAATATGTTTTAAAAATATTATAATAACTAGTGGCGGATCCACGTTCATTCTAGAGCGAGCTTAAGCCCCCCCTACAATTTATAAAAAAATAATATCAATGAGTAATACACTGTCCTGACTGGGGGATGGCAATAGGCGGGGATAGGTATAGATGATGTGGGTAACGGGTACAGGTAGGATACGCATTTCAATACCAGTCACGGGTATGGGGCGGGTACGGGTATAGGATTGTACCCGCCCCACCCACCCCGACCCGCCTCGTACCCGCATGTATCCGCCCCGCTCTTCCCCGTACTCGCATATCCCCGTTGTATTATTTTATATAAAATAAATTTATCAGGCAATTTATAATTATGAAGTCATGGTTATTATTGAAGGGTGTAATAAGTTGGACAATGGATAGGTAACAAGATGGGTACGAGGAGCGGGTACGGGGAGGGTAATGGGTACCCGTTGGGTACCCGTGGGTAATGGGGAGGATAATGGGTATGGGTTTGTACCCGCCGGGGCGGGTACGGGTACCCACTTCATACCCGTGGTGGGTAGTGGAGCGGGTACGGGTATAGAATTTGTGTGGCGGGTACGGCGCCCTGCCCCGCCCCGTTGCTATCCCTCCTGACACCTTAGCCTGGTGGTCACAAGCCCTTAAGGGGTTTGTGATGACACGGGATCGATTCCCCACATGGGCCGCTTCTCCTTTTTTTTTTTTTTTGTCACATAAGCTTCTCCATTTTGAGAGGGGTATTTTCTACCCTATAAATTTAGACTTCTTACTATTTATAGAGTCTTTTTTTGTTCATTATATTAAATATTATATATTTTAGAAAAAATATAAAAAAATAATAATTTTGATATGTTAATTGCCTCGCTAGTTTTTCTTTAGACATACACATAATTTACTCACATGTACTCTCAATTTTTTTGGGCTTTTGTGTAAATTACTTTAAATTCTTTTGCAACATTTTCAGCTATATGAGTCTATGACTTAGATTATATAAGCTTTATTTTTATACTTTTATATTTATGCATCGATTCTTGTTTAATTTTATTCATAATAATTTACTGTAAGGGAAATGTATACTATCTTACATGTAATGGGTGAAAACTAAATCTGAAAAGTTAACACATAATTCTAAAATTATTTATTGAACTCTCTTTAGTCACAAATTTGGATTCATCATTTAATTTATATTCTTTTCATTATGTGTATTAACAAAAGTATGGTATCCAATGAGAATTTTTATAGAAATATTTTAAATAACAATGAGACGCGCTCACGCAGTGAGACACACGTATATTTTTTTGTATGGTTGAACGTCTTAAATAAAATTGTCTTATATTTAGTAGCGATTAAGAATAAATTTTTTACTCCAAATGAAAATATAAAATAAATTTACAACTAATGAATAGAATAAAGCTGAAAGTGAAAATAATTTGTAATACAAACCCACCCTGAATCGAAATCCTGGATCCGCCGCTGATAGTAATATTAAATTTTCATCATCTTGACATACTTTTTATCACCGTTTCTATGGAACATCACTATTTTCATATCTATGGGTCCCTACACTCACCACTCTCTTTTATCATGGCCAACTATTATAATGATTCTCTCTTGCCTACTATTATTGTTGATTTATAATAGATAGTAGCACTCTGGTACCACTTATCAAAAAAAAAAGTTTCTGTTTGGAACTCGTGTTCAAACACTTTAGTTTGTAAAATTTTTTTATCTACAATGCACGTATCAAAACACTTCACTGTAAAAACATAAAACTTAAATGAACAGATCTTATTGAAATAGGTGAGCTTAGAAAAGATAAATGAATAAGCTGAACCAAACGCACCCTGAATTAATTTCTCATCTTTTCTTTTGTTCAAATTGACCTGCCGTTTCTATAACTTTGTCTAAAAAAGCGTCATTTTCTTTGCTTGTAACGGTCCATAATGTTTTATTTTATGATAAAATTGGTCTCTCGTCTTTTTAACCTTTACCTAGTTTTGATCACCATGTTGGGACCAATTTTATTTTAAAATAAAATATTATGACCATGTTAGACAAATAAAAGTTGAGGTATTATTTTGAACATAATTAAAAACTCTACGGAACATGCTAATAAATTTGGAAAAGTTCGCTTGTTTTAAGATCGAGTTGAGTTTGAGTATAATAAAACCCAATTTTAAAGGCCCGTGAGTCCATACGAGTTTATGCGTGCAAACATTGATACTAGTATAAGTCATAAGCAAAGTGTGACAAACTGAGCTAACGTGCTTAATTTGACCCTAAACAAGATCGTGTAAATTAAACGAACCTTAAATGAACCAAGGGTGGGTCCTAACTCCTCGGCCTAGGCTTGAGCTCTAACGAGTTCAGCCAAGCTTGAGTTTTCGATTCGCCAAGCTCAGTTCAAACCAAATGTTGTTGAGCCAAGCCTTGAGCCTCGTAAGCTTGGGGTCAGCTCAACTTGTTTACATCTCACTTGAGTAAGGGTAAGTTAGCTCGTTTAGTTAAGCAAAGCAAGCTTGAGTCTAGTAAAAATCGAGTTCAAAAGCTTCCCAAGTCTAAATAAGCCAAGTGTAACATTAATTATGAATGTATATCCACCAAATCGAGCTGAAGCTGAGCTACAATGAGCCAAGGCTTAGTGTTATCAAGCTCAACGAGCTTATATACATCTTAAACGAGCCTAAACAAAGGTTGATTTAGCTTGGAATTTATTAAATCAGGTTCGAGGTAACCAAGTAATATTGAGCTCAAAATCTCCAACCCCAACGAGTTGCCAATTTTGCCGTCACTATTCATTTTATATCGTAATATTATTATAATTTTTGATAAACTTTTGTCACTGAGTCAATGAAGATTGCAATGAGCGCAGTTTATCTGACAATAACACTTCCCGAGGTACAAGACTCAACAAAGACATGTACGAAACACGGCCATGGAAACTTAGAGGGTTATAAGAACTGGGGAAATTTGATTATTGGGGTTTTGCAATATATTTTCGAAGTTTCACCATTGTTATGAAAACTTTCATCCATCATTCTAAACTGTGGGATTCAAAGCATGGTCTAAAAATCAAAGTGTTCTCGTTATCTTAGCCTGTCTTGATATCTACTGCTACTGGTGGAGCGAATTTGGTTGGACCTATTAGTGTCTCAAAAATATTTTAAAATTCAAAGGACACTTGAAAATATATTATTAAACATCGGGATACCTAAACCACACTTTATCTATTTTTTAAAATAATTTTGAATGTCTTTGGTAAAATTTAAAGTTGAGAATCAAATCGATTATAGTTAATATTTCGAGGGTGTCATTAATGAAATTATAAGTTGAGAGGTTACATTAACTTTAACCAATAATTCAAGACATGTTTTTAACAAATTATAAAATTCAGAAGATCAGTGTATTGCTTCTATGCTTTCATACTTTTCATATTTCTCAGATTGAGGGTCCTCGAAAATAGCATCTCGTTAGGGTATCACCCTGAAGGGGTAAGGCTGCATATATCTCACCCCTCCCAGATCCTGCTTACGCAAGAGCTCTTGAGGCATTGGGCCTCTTGTTGCTGTACTTTATTTTTACCAATAACTGGGAATCTTTATAATACTTGTTATATTTAAAAAATAGGTTGTCGTTGTCATTGCAGTAATAACTATTATTACTAAAATAATAAAAACTTAAAATAAATAATAGTCATGAAAATTTACCAAATAACTCTCGCCTTAATGTTACAACCCAAGCAAAGTTTCATCCCAAAGCTGATTTACAATAAGTAAAATAGCGCACTTCATATATAACTTGATATCAGTCTCTTGCATTTTGCAATACGAGACAATTTTCATACTGTAACACTTAACAATTATGCCATAACACAAACAGTATCCCAACAATATAAAGACACCATAAAGCAAAGAGTTATCTACATTTTAGTACCATAATATTTTTTAAAATAATAAAAAGGACTCTTATATTTTTGAATTATTAAAATGCTCCTAAATTTTATTGTATTGATAAATGTTAGGTTTATGTCTCAAATTACTTGTTTTAGTTTTATGGGGTTGCCGTAGGGTCACCGATCGATCGGGAGGGAAGCCCGATTGATCGGGTGATTTAAGAATAGATTCGGGATTTTTAGGCAGTTAGAGGGCCTATCGATCGGGTGTTTCCCGATCGATTGGGACCTCCCCGACCTGCGCCTATAAATTAAGACGTAGGGTTTCGTCATCTGCATCCAATCAAAGTTTGTGAGGCGCCGCCATTGAGAGTAAAAGAGGTGACTTTATAATTCCTCAAAGATTTTGAGTGCTACGATAATTTAGAGAAAGTGGTTGTAATTCTTTCATAGATCTCGTTCAGAGGAAGTGTCGTTGTAATTATTCCGTTCAGTATCAATAAAGAATCTCCATCTCCGCCCGTGGTTTTCTCCCCTCTCGATTGTAGATGGGTTTTCACGTAAATATTGTGTGTTCTCGTTTGTTCTTTCTTTCTCCATATTTGTTTACTTCTCCGCATTAAGTTTTCCCTAACAATAAAAATGAGCTCTCAAGCGCGGCGACGATGCCGTTTTTCATCAACATAGCTGACATGACATCTGTATTTTATTATTGCTATAATAAATGACCTAAAGTATGTTTCAACGTCCTTATTCTTATTTTATAAGCATGAAATTTGAGATATTGTATAATGTAAAGGTCATTTATTTTCGCTTAATTTATTTTAAAATATAGTTATTAAAAGGTATTTCTGTTATTTTACTGTAGCATTAAAGAAAACGTAGCTATCACGTCTGCTCTATCGACTAAAAATGACATCATTACGTCAGATGCCGACCTTTTTATTAACGTGACAAAAAATTAGGTACCTTTTTAATAATAATTTGACAAAAATTTAGGGATCTTTTCATTATTTTTAAAAAACTAAAGGCACTAAAATATAATATAAATATAAATAACCCTAAAGCAGAAGATATTTTTGATACCAAAGCACACCTTCGGACCAAAACGACGCCGTTTCGCCTTTGCAACGCGTGCATTCCCCGTTGAGAGTTGCCTTTTAGCATAAATTCCATCCTCCTCTCTCTCTCTCTCCCTCTTTTTCTCCGTGGGTGGGTGTATGCGAAACCAGCAAACCACAACGCCGCCGCACTCCAAACTCATACGGCGAAGATTATAGAGAGAGAGAGAGAGACTTTTAATCTGATCACAATCGTTAGCTAAAAGGTTTGTTTCCAATTCAATCGTATAATTTGTCAAATTAGGGTTTTCACACAAATTTCAGTCGTATAGTTGGTTAAATTAGGGTTTGGACACAAATCCTATCGCGGTTCAGTTCAATTTCTCTCTTGCTTATATGGATGATGAGGGGAATACCCTAGAAAAAGCATATGGTTAGGAAAGTACGAAGCTTGATTTAACTATTTATCTCGTTGTTTTAATTTGCGCCATTGATTTGGATGTATATTTGGAGTATAAAAATTATTACTGTGAGAGTAATGATGTGATTTAGAAAAAAAGAGAGTTACAATATTGTCTTGGAAATTAACAATTTTGCTCCGTCAATAATAAATTTGCCATGAGAACAACATTACCCTTAGTAAACCCTAATAGTTAACGGAGGTTTCTAACGAATTATTTACTCTGTTGGTCCCTCTTGTTTTTCATTTTCTTAAAATTGGGCCGTCATCTTTTCTTTTGTTTGCGATAGTCCCTGATTTTTGTAACTCTGTTCAAAATAGTCCCTAAAGTTCTATTTTCTTACAAGTTAGTCCTTCACCCGGTGACTAAAACCAGGTTAAAATTAGAAAGACGAGGTTCCAATTCGCCGTAAGCTAAAACACTAGAGCCATTTTGGGAAAAAAAAAAAAAAGATGAGAGATTGAACAAGTTTCAAACATTAGGGACCATTTTAAACAACAGAAAGAAATTTTTTTTTTCCCCCAATTCAATCGTATATTTTGTCAAATTAGGGTTTGCACCCAAATTCAATCCCTGTTCAGCTCAATTTATCTTTCCCTTTTATGGACGATGAGGGGAATACCCTAGAAAAAGCATTTGGGTGGGAAAGTACGAAGTTTGATGTAACTGTTTATCTTGTTGTTTCAATTTGTGCCGTTGTTCTAGAGTCCTTGATGTTTTTAATTTTGTTCACATTTTCTTTTGGTCAAAGAATTCACTGCTAAAGTTTTATTTTATAATAAAGTTAGTTCCCCACCCAGTGACTAAAACCAGGTAAAAATTAGAAAGACAAGGGACCAAATTTGTCATAAATTGAAACACTTAGGGCCATTTTGAACAAAAGAAAAGATGAGAGATTAATTTGAACAAAGTTCCAAATATTAGGGGCCATTTTGAACAATAGAAAGATTTTTTTCCCCAATTCAATCGTATAGTTTGTCAAATTAAGTCATGTTTGGAGCTTGGAATTCGGGTCCTGAATTCCAATTGGAGCCTGCAATGTGAACCGCTTTGACCATCCAATTGGAGCTGATTTAAAACTTGAAATTCTCCAACTCCTTGAAAACCCGCGATGACTCGAATCATTGTGGATTTACAATTCTGACCTCTAATTATTTTGATGAACGAAACAATGAAATTTCAATTCCACTAGAATTGGAATTGCAATTCCACAGTCCAATTCTAATTCCTTGTGCCAAATAGAGCGTTAGGGATTGCACCCAAATTCAATTGCGGTTCCGTTCAATTTCAATTTTCTTTCTATGGACGATGAGAGGAATACCCTAGAAAAAGCATCTGGGTAGAAAAGTACGAACCTTGATATAACTATTTATTGTGTTTTCAATTTCAATTGGTGCTGTTGATTTTGATGTATAATTAGTAAACCCTAATAGTTCAAGAGGTCCTTGATGTTTTTAACTCTGTTCAAATTGGCCCCTCTCCTTTTCTTTTGTTCAAAATGGTTCATAATATTTTATTTTATTACAAAGTTAGTCCCCCACCCAGTGACTAAAATTAGGTAAAAGTTAGAAAGATAAGGGACCTAATTCGTTATAAACTAAAACATTAGGGGACATTTTGAGCAAAAGAATTGACGAGGGACTAGTTTTGAACAAAGTTACAAACATTTGGGGCCATTTTGAACAAAGAAAAGATGAGGGACCATTTTGAATAAACTTAAAAACACTAGGGACCTTCTTTCTCCCTTAATGATGTCTATTTTTCAATTTAAAAAAAATCAGGGACCAGTGGAGTGAATAACTCGGTTTCCCAGCTTGCTGTTTTGTATTGCAGTGTGCAGTTCTGATGGGGTTTCTGCTTAGTCGTTCCCTTGTAATGTAATTGCTTAAGGAATAGGTGTATACCTTTGCTAATGCTTGTTTAGTTTCCCTTTTTTCTCCAAAACCTGGTTTTTAATTTCTCAAAAGTCAAAAATTGCAAGCAGAAAATAATAGCAAAGAGGTCCTTAATATTACATGATCCTTGTCTTGCCTTAGTTCATGGTTTCCGAATTAAGCGGTTTATCAGATATGTGCAAATATTTCATTTGTCCTTTCTGCTAGTTCCTATGTGTTCTGACTCCTCGTTCCTTTTTTTGGTTGTTGCGTGCTTCAGGATAAGCTTGCAATGGCAGGGAGGAAACGTATTGCTCATGATGCCTTCGGTGATAGGCGTGGATATCCTCAGGGAGGACCCATTATGCGGGGGCCACCAATGCCAAGGCCTCCACCTCCTCATCCTGCCATCCTGGAGGAAGAACTCGAAATGCAGCGTGTTGAGATGCGGAAGCTCTTGGATGATAATAGAAGGCTTGCTGATGACCGGGTGGCTCTGCAAAGAGAGTTAGGTCTTGCCAGGGAAGAAATCCACCGATTAAATATTGCGATCTCTGATATTCGAGCAGAACAGGAAATTCATTCCAGGGAGCTGATTGAGAAGGGTTTGAAGCTCGAGGCTGATCTCCGGGCAACTGAGCCTCTGAAGAACGAGGCTATGCAGTTGCGTGCGGAGGTTCAGAAGCTGAATAAGATACGACAAGAATTAATAGCACAAGTTCAGTCTTTTTCGAAGGACCAAGCAAAGTTGCAGGGTGAGAATCAACAGATTCCTCTCTTGAGGGCTGATGTTGATGGCTTGCAGCAGGAGCTAATCCGTGCTAGGTTAGTTTGGGGATGACCTTCATCTGTCGTCATAATAACTATTTGTTTATATGGGATATTTATGTCGACTACCATAGTGTGTTCAGTATCTCAATGTGGCTTTCATGATTGCTTTTAATGTTGAACGCTTGAGCTGAAAATCTCATCTGCAGATCTGCTATTGAATATGAAAAGAAGGCCAAGATTGAGCTGATGGAGCAGAGACAAGCTATGGAGAAGAACATGGTTTCTATGGCACGTGAAGTTGAGAAGCTGCGTGCTGAACTTTCAAGTGCTGGTGCTAGACCGTGGAATGCTGGTTTGTATCTGTTCCTTAGATTCTTGGAATTTGGAGGACCACATACATTATTCTTGAAAACATAAACTTAACTTTTTCAGTGGAGAAACATATTACGTTGCTTATGATTCTCTTCACCAGTTAATCAGTCTGTTCATGTTATCGGTTCTTTTACTGGACCTGACTAAATACAGTTGAGCTTGCTTGGTTGTGAAAACCTCGAATCCGGACGTGTGCACAAGACATTCATTATCATGAGCTTAACTGTTATCACCAGCGTCCTTTACTCTCCTTTCGACTGAGCACAGATTATGGTTTTGGCATCCCGTGATGCGAGCCTTCGTTTTTCAGACATATATTTCTGTTGTTGACGAAAATGATTTTCCTTCCATTAGTTTGTATTAAGCTATCCATTTTTTTTCTTATTTGTGTCTAAGAATTAAAAATCAATTATTCTTATGCTACAATTTTTAAAGATCAACATTACGTCTATTAATTTCTTATAGAAAAAAGTGGTCCTTTTAGAAGCTCTTTGGTCAAAGATCTTTGGACGCTTTGCCGACATAGCATTAGTTGATTTGGAAAGGGATTGAAGGGCTTTGTGATAGTAGTTTATGGTTTCTATTCTTGCTTTTTGTAGTTTTGAGGACATCTTGTTTTCAATTCTTTGTACATTCTCTCTTTCTAATAAAAAAAATCAATTATTCTTTTACTCGTATTCTTGGCATATTTTTTCATCTTGCACTGAAATACGCTTGATTTGTTGTGAGCTCCACAAATGTTGAGTTGATTGCATTGCTATCTATTCACCTACCAGTGTATGTTTTATGTTAGAGGTATTATCATGGTTGGTAGTTAGAGTAATGTGACTTATATAAAATCCGACACTGTTATATTTAGGTCATGGACATAGATGTTGCCACTTTCATTGATTACCGCAATATGTAATGCTGTGAAGGGTGTTGGACATGGATAATTAGATATCTGAAGAATGCAAGGCCCTTGAGTTCAGTTTGCTTGAGGGTTTTTACTTCCTTCCGGCGCCGCCCCCCCCCCCCCCCCCCCGCGGCGGATAATTGAGGGTTTTTACTCATATATCTTTCTCCACATTGATTGGTATCTTAATCGCGATACTTGGTCGTTTGTTTTTAATGAATGTTTCTGACCTTGCATGGAAGTTTATAATTGCGTGGAATGCATAATGAACATCTTAAAACTCTCCGAGGGTTGAAGGGAAGTCTGAGAAAGGAAGTACTTTAATAATCCCAACTGAAACTTTTTCATTTATATGCTATCAAGTAGGAATCTAGGGATGACCATTGTTTGAGAGGGGGTACTGAAATAGTTATTCTTGTTGAAGTCTTAACAGTGTCCCTTTTCAATAGTCATTCAATGGGAGAAATATAATATATGAACGCATTGGGAGAAAGTACTTTCGACTTTGCTGTTTGCTTGGGTGGAGGCTGTGACTGACGGTGAAATATAAGGAATGAGATGGTTATGTGTTAGGTAGTATAGAGTCATTTTCTCCATTTTAAGCCTCTTTAGCTGCCACTGTGAATGCAATTCAATTTAATGGCATTCATTTTGATAGCAGTCCATTGCGCCCTTAGGCTTATACGTCTGCTTGTTTGCTTATGTTGGCTAGTGGTCGTGCTTCCTACTAGTGCAGTGTTTTATTGCTCCACGGTGCTCTGTGCTTTGCTGCTTGTTGGTTATGTTATTTTGTTGCTTTATTCTTATTCTTGCTTTATGCTGTCTTTGTCCCGTGCGTTTTTTATGCTTTTCAGGTTGGGGACACAACCTCTCCTTAGGGTAGCACCCTGAAGGGGTAAGGTTGCATACATCTCCCCCCGGGGGGCCGGCCCAAGCCTTGCATTAGCAGGAGCTCTTGTGGCACTGGGCTTGTTTTTGTTGTTGTTGTTGTCTTTCTGAAAGCCTATTTTGTCCCATTCTTACCCGTCTCATTCTTGTTGAGAGCCTTGGCTCCCGTTAATGCTCTTTACATGACGAAGTTTCTTGTTGGCTTGTCCTTAAGGTGGACCATATGGGATGAACCTTGGCAGCCCTGAGGGAGCTTATCCTGCTTCTTATAGAGACCCGTATGTGTCTCATATGGTACGAACTTTTTGTTGTTGGGAATATCTTTCCTTTTATGTACTGTGTATTATGTCTCGTTAACTCTTTTGGTGTCTTAATTAATCTCTTTCAGGCTGCTTCTGACAAGGCTCCTTTGTATGGGTCGGGATCTGCTGGATGGGGAGGTATGGATAAGCCTCGTGGTGCACGACGATGAGGCAGGTACCCGGGTGGAGGCTTTCAAATTGCTCGTCTCATCTTTGGCTAGTCCTATGCCCAGTTTATGAGAGTTCTGGATTTGGTAGACTGGTCCGTGTTTGCTTGTCAAATGGGTAGTCTTTATAGAAACAACTTGTTGCATCTTTTCAAATTGACAATGATGGTTCTAGTGTTGTGCTTTAGTTATCATGCATGATAGTATCTGTTAAACAGTTATGGATTCAGATTTCCTATCCTCTATTCGTTGCTCTAACACGTGTGGGTTGTCTTATTTATTATGTTTTTGGTATGGTATTGTGTTGGATGGTGTTTCCCAGTTCACTCTTGGTGATGTCCATTCCCAGCAGTTGAAGAAATTTTAGAACACATGGCATCTGCCCTCGATTTTAGGGTTCAAGTACATGTGCACGCTGATTTAGATGTTGGAGTCTGCTCTTGCGGGATATCTGAATCTTATAGAATTTAGTGATGTAGCCTGTGGTCTTGCATGGGTATGTACTAGCTGAGAAGTTATGTTATTCTTTCATCTGGTTTGAGGAATTTAATGTAGTGGCTCTTGCTAGTGGCATATCCTTGGAGCTTTATCTAGAACTAGTGCTCTAGATTGCATTAGAACTCTGAAGTTAAGTGTGCTTGGACAAGAGTGGTAATAAGATGGGTGACCTCTTGGGAAGTCCTCGTTTTGCACTCTTTTTTACTACGTCTTTTACACTTTAGGAAAACCTTCCTTGGGGAGGATTCTAAACCCTTCCTTTTCCTCCCAAAAAAGCCTTGGAGCTTTATTGCCTTATTAGAAAGCAGGTCTTCTTTGTTTGCAAGTGAGACCGTCGAGAGTGGTTGAATCCTTCTAATACATGCACTAGGACATGCCAGAAATTTTTGTCTTGAAGAGCTTGATTTTGGTGAAGGATGGCACTATCTTTTGTGATGTGCATCAGGGTAGCGTCATCCTCCTTTACTTCTCCTATCTATGTGTCAAAGCTTGCTATATGAGGTGGAAACCTTTAATTGTTAGCAATCGTACCGCAGGCATTCCGCCTCTAGCAGCAAGTTTATCACTTGTATATTCTAGGTGTCGGTAGCGTTCTTTTTCAAGTAGGGCTGGTGAGGAAAACTGACGTGGAGAAATGTGCTTGGCTTCAGTTGTTGTTGCATGATTATGGGAGTGCAGTATTGCTGTGGGATTTATATGTTTCTAATCCCTGACTTTTGATTCGCAGCTGTAACAGAGCAAATGTCTGCCCAAAAGTAGTTTATAAGTCTATTCTTCTACCATTTATATTTCTCTGCTGGCTAGGTGGATGAATATTTGTCTTGAAGTTGTGAAACTCTACTATGTCCTTTGGTTCTTTCAAAGGCCACGATGTCCTTTGCGGTCGGGCTTTGCTTTGTAAAGTACTCTAGGTGTGGGAGATTAGGTTCAGTGTCCTGCGCCTACCATTCCCAGTGTTAGAACCTAGATAGAAGGGTAGTCTTTCTAATTTTAAGCCCAACCGGGTCAATGGAGCTACAGTTGATACCGGAAAATTACTGATCTACATGCTCTTATTTCATGACGCTTTTTGAAGCTGTTGAGCTGTGGTTGAGCTACAAAGTAGTTCCTGGTCTGTGTAGAAGGCGGGCTGATGTTGATCATACCATATTAGGTTCTTCGATCGGAAACATAGAATGTTCGGTTATTTTTGAATTCCGCATTTTTCTGTATTAGCTGTTGACTGGCATTCAGTCATCGGGGAGTTTGGGTCTCAAATTCTCTATGCTCTATGGCTGCATTGAGCTTTTAAGTAGGTGATGCAGTCCTTGGTTTTGGGAGACTTTCAAATGTTGTAAGCACCAACGTCACAAGGCAGAAGATTCAGATGAAGTGAGGTAATCACTCGAGGAGGATCAAATATCCATCTTGGTCATCCTTCAACTCATGGTTTCCGACTGCTTAATTGATGTATACCTTACACATGACCGAGGGGTCTCTTACAGAATCCCCTCCGTGAAAAAAGTCTTCCCTCCAATTAATTGGCGAGTAATTATGAAGTGAGAATGATGGGCAGATCAGGCAATGAGGTGCTGACAGCTGATCTGAGCTTCATAGGCAGCAGGTATTCCGTCTCTGTTATGTGATGAAATGCATTAAATCATATGTATTAGTATCCTTTGGAACTGCATATTGTCTTATTTTTAACTCTATAAATGTTACATAGATTAAACGGACCCAATAATAGACGATGTAGATGATAGTCTTCCGTTAAAAAAGCTAGTAGTGCATTTTTGAACCCTGGTTTTTTCTCCCTCTTCTAGTTTGCAACTTCTAAGAGGCGGGGCTTTGAATATATGGCTCAGTCGTGGATCTATGGTGAGGAATGTTGAGATCCTGCTCGAGTTGCTGCCTATTATCTAGAGGCGCTCCCTTATTCAGTACGAAGCAAGTAGATTTCTTATGGTGTGACATTTGGAATTCCTCATTCGATTCTTTTAGAGCATAAGTTTGACTGGAAGATAAAACTACAGAAAGAGGAATGGTATTTTATTGGTTCAAGGAAGCTATTCATGTTGTAGCAACAGATTGGCTTTAGTGCTAAGTATTAGATACAAGATCATATTTGCTTTATTCCTTGGCACTGATTTATCGATAGAGACTAGAATTACTAAGAGATGGATCGAGGGGTTTCCACAGGCTGTAAAGTGGATAGGCAAACTTACCAGAAATTCCTAAGTCGGAATTTCATGATTCTAGTGTTATGGTATAAGATTATTTGGAGGCCTGCGGCTGAATCTGACTCTTCATGGTTTGGATACTTCACGGGATGGTTGATCCTCGTTGCAGCTCAGTCCCCGGATAACTAGTTACGCGGAATTTTCTAGACGAGCATGCTTGTCGTTGGACATATTTTTGGCACATTGTCATGGCAATGTAGTGACCTGAGCGGCTAGATTCATCTGGAGAGTGACAGATCATTTTCATGTTTTAGCTGATAAATGTTATCTGAGTTGGTTGTATGAGAAATCAGAATGTCCAAAAAACTTTCTGCTGTTCAATATTTAGGTGGATGGTTGCTTCATCTGAGGCTACCTACTCACGGATGAGTACGGTTATTGACGTTGTTCCCCCCTCTGTTTTTTCTGTTTTATGATTTGTCGTCAACACCTAGCACTGAATCGTTGTCTTTTGAGACCAACAGAAGCAGTTTGGAATTCAAGAATGTTCAGGTTGAGGGTGACAGTGAGATTGTGGTAACTGCGCTCCGTGGGAAATTTAGGCCCCCTGGAAAAATCAGGAAAATTTTGGATGACATCCTGATTATAAAGCATAGGGAGAGAAACATTAGATTTCGGCTTTGCTTTACTTTAGATTTTGGCTTTACTTTCGGAAGTGAATATGCTATTGATTGGGTCTCTAAATATGGGCATCGGATTCCTTCTGCTGCGCTCTGTTTCCCCTGCCTTGCGTGTCGCATGCTTCTATAGTTTCACGGATGGTTAGGAAGATCCTTCCCTAGGAAGCTCTCCTAGTGCTTCTTATTTCTTTACAAAAAAAAAAAATGATAATCCAGAGTCTTCCATGGACAAGAAAATGTGGGCATTGGGGTTACTGGAAGTTCGGGTTTTCAATGCTTTGCTTTTAGCGAGCAGCAATTCAAAATGGCACCAAGTTGATGTTTTCCCTTGACTTACTTGGAGGATGATATCTGCGCGCTTTGGTCAAGTCATACGATTCTGTTTTGTGTTGCATATGCGGAAGTTGATTACGGAAGCTGGTTTATTATCATATGGCAGCGATTTGTAGAATGAAATAAGTTGATTGAGTGCCAGAACATGAGAGATCAAGGAAAGCATGTTTGTATGCTGCTGTTCTATAGCTGCTAATAATGTATACGTAAAGTTCATGTTTTCTTTACCATTTCCACAACTATGTTACATATCATTGTAATTGAATATATCTGGACGACTGTGACTTTTCTTTCATCTAATTGTCTGGTTTTTCCCCTCTTTGGCAGATCGAATTCCATGAACCTGTTGGAGCAACATCTTTTAAAGAAAAGGGCATGGAACCAGGTACATCCCTGTCTGATTTTGAAAACTCTGAATGGTTTGCTATGTATTGAGCTTGCGTAACATTAACAGGTCATTTGTTCATTATATTTTCTGAAATTAAACATTTCACGAACAGCGTATGCGGGAGCCCTTGTGGCACTGGGACTGTTGTTGTTATTGTTGTATCATTTCATAAACATAAAGTCACGTCTAATCCCGGTGATTGGGATGTGGCCCAACCGCATTTGTCACAGTCTAAGTATCACAAATGTCTTGCAAGTTGAAACTTCCAATAATGCTTTTTTTTATACTTCGCCCTTTCCCACCTGACGCCACTCCGTTGACCAGAAAGAGTTGTGGGGTAAAAAAACTATTCAACAGGCAATTCAACCCCTTGACAACACCTGGTGAAGCAGTTGTCGTATTTAGTAATTTCTTGTCGAGTTGTAACCGAGTCCCTTGATACCATCTGATGATATTGTTGCCTCTTTGGTTACCTAATTGGTTTCTTATTGAAGGTGTTAGTGTTTGCATCTCATCATCTTATCCCTTGTTCGGCAATCAGGTAAAAGAGTAGAGAGGGATAAGTCCCCATTAGCCTTCATCATGCCTACTCTTTTTACTCCCAGTTTGGGATATAGAGGGGGGAAGGCTAAAGTTTTAAACAAATTCTGATACTTTTGTTTTTGTTTTGACTATAGCTTTTTTTGCCATTTCTCCTTAAACTCAGTTGCCAAACAAGGATGACCCACTGATTCCTTTTTATCCTTATCCCCCTTTATTAAATGTACTTAAAGAAGGATGAGATAACTCCTTATCTTCCTCCTCTTTACCCCTCTCCACCCAGTTGCTAAACAAAATGTCAGGAGAAAATTGCTGTCTCTCCACTCCAATGCATGATGTGGGTGCTGGTATTTGAACTTGTGATGTCTGCTTTATGCTTTCCCCTCCAAAGCTCTTAATTTATGTTCTTTGTGAACAAAAAGATGTTATTTTAACTTCCATCAGTGATTAATTTTCAGCTATTATTGGCTTCCTTTTTCCCTTATTTCTGCCGATTGGATTCCGGAAATTCACCGGAAAGACTCTTTCCTCTCTTTGGAAACCTTTTACTAAGTGACAAAAGATACGTTTTACTGGTTCTAAGATGCCGTAAGTTCTCATATGACTACTTTCTCCACCATGGCTGTTGCCACAAATTTTACCCTGTTAAATGCCATGGTGTTCTTCTTGATGTGATGTCTGGAATGTCTTTTCTGCACCATTCTGTATTCCACTCCACGCTTATGATTTGGGAGCCTTGAAGTTGAACTTCATCTTTGGTGGGGGCATGGCTATTTGAGCTGATCACGAGCTAGTCAAGGTCAAGGCTCGGCTTGTAGCTCATCAAGCTTGGAAACTTCAAGTTTGAGCTCGGCTCGGTTGAGTTCAATCACTACTTTATGAGCTCTAAACTAGGCTTGTCTTATTTAGGGTCATTTAAGTTTCATTTTGAGTCCATTAGGCTCGAGTGTGGTTCATTTAGGCTCAAATTTGGTTGGATTAGTCATATTTAAGCTAACAAATCATGTTAACATAAGCTCATTTAGCTTGCAACATAGAGCTAAGAGTTTTTCTAGGCTCTGGATAAGCTTGGAAAGCCAAACAAGATGGCTATGCTCAGCTTGAGCTCAAAGCGAGCCGAGCATTTCGAGCTTTTACTCTAGATATTGTCTCGCTTAAAGGTGCATCATAAGCCTAGTGGGAGCATTGACTGGTCTTTTTAGCACTAGATAAGTCTGCCCTTGCATTTGAACCTACACCCTCTTTTCATCCTTTTCGATGAATAACAGTTTCTAGATGAACATGACACCAAAGACACGCTTGATTCTATAGCGAACGTAGCCAAATCATAGTGAGGCGGGCTACTTCTTGGGTTCGTGAAATTAAATAACTGTTATTATATCACTGACCGTCCACATTATGTCAGTGACGCTGAGTTCCCCTACTCCTTAACCATGACTGTGTTACCTATAGTTGCTGGAAACTCCTAAAATGCTAACTTTTCACGCTCAAAAACCATGTTGGAGTCAATCTTGTTCATTGGAGTACTTAATTTTTTTGATTGTGGCTTAATGCTGGCTTTATTTTGATATTTATGCTTTAACGACTCAATTGAAGACATTTCATTAAATTTTTGTGTATATCTAATATATAATAGTATAAGTGCTGCTCTAAGCTTCCAGCCTGATAGACTTCTTTGGGTGCTTGCTTCCTCGTTCCCGCTTCCCATTTTACTAGCGTCCTGCTTTCGCTTCGTGCAACTATGTTACCGCTGTCCTTTATTGAATTTCACGTCTGCTACTTGAGACTAATGAAGGAGCATCTGTGGGCCATCTTTCAGTCTGGTGCTTGATTTATCATGCCTTTATCTGTAATTTTTTGAGATTTTACCTTTTATGTTAACAACAACAACAACAGTGCCTCCAAGGGCTCCCGCCAAAAGCAGGGTCTGGGGAGGGTAGATGTACGCAGCCTTCCCCCTTCAGGGGGCTACCTTGAAGGGAGACTGTTTCCGAGGACTCCCAGCCTAAAAAGTGGTCTGCATCCATCAGCCAAAGACCTGGCACAAGAGAAGCATCAAAATGCATGAGTATGGCCAAAAAAAAAAAAAACAAAAAAACCGATAGATATAAAGAAAAGGATAGAGATAGCGGTAGAAGAGATAAAGAAAGAGAAAGAGAAGGAGAGAGAATGAGAATGAGATAAGGACAGATAAGGTAGAGACAAAGACTACCGTACTCCACCCAGATCATCTAATACCCCTATGCTAGCCCTCCATTGGGCCCTATCTAAGGCCATCTCCTCCCGAAGGTTTAGGTGGGTGAGGTCTTGTCGGATCGTCTCAAGCCATCTCTTCTTTGGTCTGCCTCTGCCTCTTCTGCCTAATGTAGTAAGGGGCTGTTTGCATCTCCTGACTGGAGCGTTGTCCGGTCTCCTTCTGACATGTCCAAACCGCCTTAGACGTTGCTCCCTTAATTTATCTTCAATGGGGCTACGCTCAATTTGCCTCTTATGATTTCGTTTCTGATCCTATCCTTCCTTGTGTGTCCGCACATCCACCTCAGCATTCGCATCTCCGCCACCTTCATCTTCTGTGTGTGCTGTTGTTTCATCGCCCTGCACTCCGCCCTATACGCCATGGCTGGCCTCACAACTGTCTTATAGATTTTACCTTTTATGTTATGCTCTTGAATCATCCCACGCATTTCCTTCTATATAGTTGGCTGACTTCGTTCACCTGCACATTTTCCACTTCGGGTGGAAACCACTGCATCCTTATTTCTTAATGTACACATGTTCTGTACATACTCAACCTACACCATCGTTTATGTGGTGAAAAAGTCGCCTTCACTAGCGCATTGAAACCTGTGCCTAGCCTTTCTGCCTTGCCTTTTGAACCAGACCCGAGCGTGTTTTGGAGCGTAAATGAGTCTAGCTTAGCTTGTTGACCTCAAGGCTCATATTTGACAATATTCTACTAGGTATCTCATTGTATATATTGAAATTGCGGGATATCTAGGTAATAAATGTTCAAACCAAAGGATACCCAAGTGATTAATTCCTTATTGATATTTATTCTTTGTTAATAAAAGTTAACGAGCACCTGTTAGACAAACTGTTTTTGGCATTGTCTATACATGTGCTTGTGACAATAGCTAGCTTACAACCTGCTAGGTTTATGGGTAACTTCTACTGTTATGTTAATAAACATTTGGGTTGAGGTTAGAGATGTAAATGAGTTGAGCCGAGCATTGAGCTCGAATTAGCTCGATTGAGCTTTTTAGAGCACATAATTTAGCTTTATATTGGCTTATTTAGGCTTATCCAGACTTGTAAGCCTTTGAGCTCAATCTTTACTTGGATAAAGCAGCCGAACTTTTGAGCAAAACAAGGCACCGTTGCGAGCTGGTTCAACTCATTTTCACCCCTACTTCAGACTTTATGGTTATGATCTTGACATTTGTGTTTTCATGAAAGTCTGTTTCTTCAGGCTTTCCATTTTTTTCTCGTTGAACTTGAGGCCTATCTGGTATTACTTTCTGGTAGCAATTTTTGGTTTTTTTGAAAATAAAAGCTATATATTGGAAATGACTCTATGTAGTTTTTTGGTTTTTTGTTTTTAGTTTTTCTAGTTTGTGTGAAAGCAAAAGCAAAAAACTAAAAACTACAAAATGTTTTTAGAACTTGGTTTTTAGTTTGCGAAAAACCAAAAACTGTAAACGAAAAGGATCAATGAGATGCGTATGAAGTGCAGAACAGCAGATCGTAGGAGTCCTTTCATGTTTATGTAGGTAACACTTAAAAGAGCTAGTCCATCAAGGAGAAAATTTCTGATGGAAGAAGTGATTGATTATTCGACTTAATAACACAATGAACTTCTGATTCTGCCAGGCATTCAAATACCGCGTTGAATAACGAGGAAACGGAAAAACAAAGCTCCCTGTGTTTTGTATGCCCCCGATTAACAAAACAGGAGAAGTTCAGGTATGAGTGTTGTTATGTTAATACCCAATTTGAGTACCTAGTATAATGAAAAAATGTTAGGTTATTTAAATCAAAGTCCCTTTACTTTTCTCATTATATCAATTTAGTCTTTGTACTTTTAATTATGTTAATTTAGTCCTTTTACAATTTATATTGTGTTAATTTAGTCCTTTACTCAAACTCAAGTTAAGTTTTTGACATAATTTTAACGGTAAAATCACCTTAGATGCAATTAATCCACTATAAATCCACCTGTTGATCCAATTTATCCCAACCGTGGCTGAACCATTACAAATTTTATTAAGAACTTAATATAAATTTTACCTCCGAGAACCAAATTTACACAATATCAATTGTATAAGGATGAAATTGATGCAATTAAAAGTATAAGGACTAAATTGATACAATGGGCATAGTACATGGATCTTTGCTATAAATAAACTAAAATTGTTTGTTCGTTAATATTTGATGTTGTCTTTCCTTATGTTCATCCCTTGCTTGTTCATGTTGCCTAGTCCAAGGCCTTATTTGGCTATGTTGTGGAAATAATTTTATTTCAAAATCACTTTTTGCAAATTATGAACGAGGGCATTTTTTTTTTCCTTCAAGATTTTTTTAGTTATGTTTCTACTTATAAGCAGAAAAACTGCTTCTATTTAAAAGTAGAAAAATAGCTTTTATTTTATTTGAAAGTGCTTGTGCTCCCGCTCCTTTTCTTTTCCCTTGAAAAAGCTTGGGTCAAATAGGTACTTTTTCTCCACCTTGTACTCAATCTCTTCACAAACATATGGCTCGAGCGCTCGAGCTTGGCTTGGTTGAGCTCTAAACTGACCGGCCAAGCTCCAATCTGAACTTGGCTTGTTTAATATCATTTTTGGCATTAGTCTCATATGTCAAATCAATATTGGCTCATTATGCTCTCGAGCCGCTAATATCTGGGTTCGGCTAACTTAGTTAAACTAGTTGGTCTGATTTTGCTTAAGCTCGAAATGAGCTTAGCTTCTTGAGCTTTGCACAAGTTGGTTCGACTCATTTACACCCAATGCTAACCTATTTGATGATGGATTTTCAGAGAGACAATTGAAGAAGCAAAAAGACATTCTGCTTTCCTGTTCCTCACATAATTTCAAGGGTCATATTCCTTACTCCTTTTTTCATATTTAGAGATTTCCATGAGTTATAATAAGAATAGATTATTTACATCACAGGCGTGCATTGTATCAATTTAGTTTTTGTACTATTTATAGTGTCAATTTAGTTCTATAATAAAATTGATGTTAAGAAGATGATGTAATTTTTAATAATCCAGTCATGGCTGGTTTTAAATTGGTTCAACAAATGAGTTTGTATTGTTTCACTTGCACTTGATGTGATAGATTGAGCCATTAAATGTTACGTTAAGTTATTAAACTTAACTTCAATTTTATTATAGGACTAAATTGACACAAGTAAAAGGATTATACTGATATAGTGAGATAAGTATAAGGACTTTTGACGTGGATAATATTAAATATTTAAATAGAGTAATTAATTAACTAGTAGCTTATGTACAATTGGGAAAACAAAGCTTGTAGTTGAAGAATAAGTGTATCTGCTTGCAACAAAATTTTTTTTATTAATTGAGGTTCTAGACGTTTACCCTAAAGCTTAAGCACATCCCAATGAAGTCAGACTATGTTTGTGAGGGAATTTAATATGGGGTTTTCATAAATACAGCTATACTGGTACGACAACGTACATTTTACCCTCTGCAAATCTTGTCTTGGTGGGAGTCTCTTTGTGGCACTGGGCATGGGTTGAATCCATCGATATTGCTTCTCTTAGGGGTCGATCTACATGGGGTTAATAAGTAGGTCTATGTTGGATCACTGTTATCAGGCATGACTGAGTTGTTAAGAATTGAATCATTGACTTTAAGTAGGATTAAATTGACATAATATAAATCGTGTAGGGACGAGATTGTAAATTGGCGTAATTAGAAGCAAAAGAGTTATGTTGACATAATTAATAAAGTAAAAGAACAGTACTTTGGCACAAACAACCTTGTACACTTTTCTGATGGTTTTGCTTGTGTATGTTTAGGGAGTGCGGTAAATATCATTATTTCCAAATTATTTGTTGATTGTGAACCTCATCTATACAGTGTCAGTTGAGGCGGGACCGATGCACAATGCTTGGCCGTGCTTGAGGTTGGTTCATTTAAGCTCACAAACTGCACGGAAATAAATGCAATTTTCGAGGTTAAAAAAATCAGTTTTCCTTATATATTGTTCTTTTTTGAATAGGCAAGCAGAGTTGAGATTTGAACCGAGGACCTTATTTTCCCCTAGTCTTGTTTTGGTCTGCTCATTTATATGATTGTTTAGTCTTGACTTTACATAGTATTGAGTAAAGGACATCCACAAAACTACGTGAAAGATGACATGATTTGGGGGATGTCAAATCTGTCGAAGACACCTAACATGAACTGTTCTTTTTTTTTTTGAATTATTTGCTTCTTGTGGCTTTGTTAAAGTTATTCACTCTGTTGATTCTTCGTGTTTGTAAGTTTATCTAAATCGATCCTTCTATAGTGTTTTTAAATTTGTTTAAATTAAAGGTTATTTACGTTAAAAGTATCGGATTCTATTAGAACTTTGAAGTTAAGCGTGGTTGGACGGGAGTAGTACTAGGATAGGCGGCCTCATGGAAAGTTCTTGTGCTGCCAACCCTATAAGGTTGGGGGTTCTCGGAAGCAGCCTTTCAGTAGAGTTACATCCTGAAGTGGTAAGGCTGTGTACATCTACCCCTCCCAGACTCCGTTTATGTGGGAGCCTTTGAGACATTGGGTCTGTTGTTGTTGTTGTACGTTAAAGGTTCCTGTACGTTGTCTATTTTGTCAATTTGGTCATTCTATTTTTAATTGTGTCAATTTAATCCTTTTACTATTTATATTGTGTCAATTAAGTCCCTAGAGTAAAATTTATGTTAAGTTTTTAATAATATTTTTAATGATTTGGCAACAAGTTGGGTTAAATTGTGTCAATGGATGGAATTGAAGTGAATTACTTGCATTTAACATGATCATAAAGTTAAAATTACATTATTAATTTAACTTTAATTTAGTTATAGGACTAAATTGACACAATATATATAGTAGAGAGATTAAATTGGCATAATTAAAAGTATGAGGAGCATACCTAGTGCCTCAAGGGCTCCCGCATATGCACGGTGGGAAGGGGGGGGGGGGGGTACGGATGTACGCAGCCTTTCCCCTTCAGGGTGTCAACCTGAAGAGAGGCTGTTTCCGAGTGCCCCCAACTTGAGGGTGAGGACTTCCCACGAGGCCACCCATTCCGGTATTACTCTCGTCCAAGCACGCTTAACTTTGGAGTTCTAATTGGATCCAGTGACGACGTGTTGGTGTCCTATTTGGTATAATTAAAAGTATAAGGATTAAATTGACACAATGAGCAAACCTTTGGTGCAAATAACCCTTAAATTAATCTCACTTTTTTGCATGTTCAAAATAGTTCCTTATTTTTTTAATGACAAAAGTAGTACCTTATCTTTTTTATTTTTTTCTAATTTCAGTCATTAGATGAGGAACAAATTTTCCTACGAAATATCATTAGAGACTATTTTGAGCAAAAGAAAGTTGAAGAATCAATTTAAACAAATGTACAAACGTCAGGAACTATTTCGTACAAAAGAAAAAATAAGTCTAATTAAAATAAGCATCCAATATTCGGGTTCAATTGAGTAAATAAGTTCGGGTTCAATTGAGTAAATAACTCTTTACTTTCTTAGTCCATAATATTTGTTAAGTTTCTTCAAATGGTCTAGTTATTTGTTTCAAAATAGTCTTTTAAGTTCTTTTTCATGATCAAACTGGTTTCTAGTTCAGTGATCGAGATTAAGTAAAGATTTAAAAAAAAAAAAAGACTAATTATTAAAAAACTAAAATAAGACGGTTTATTTTAAATGAAAAATAGAAAAAATAATTTGAATAAATTTATAAATATTAGGAATGAATGAAATAAAGAATAATTTATCAAACTGGCATATTTATAAAAAAAAAAATTTAAGAATATGGCATGTGAGCAAAAAATTTTAGCAAAATGTTACACTATACAGCTGAAAAAAAATGCACGCCATTGGAAATGGCATACACTTTATGTACATCATTTCAAATGGCTTATGTTTATGCACTGCATTTCACTATTTTGCATGCACGTTATTTGAATTGGAGTACATGCTTTATGCATGCCATCTTCTATATATTATTGCAAAGTACTTTTTTTGGTAAGTATTATTGCAAAGTACCCTTACCGTAAAAGCCTCTAAAACCCAATCCAAGCAATTTTAAAGAGGTGTCACCAAAAAACTCCAATATAAGCAATTTTAAGAGAGGACCATTTAATATTCGGGGTTATAGGAAAGAAAAAAAATAAAAATTCAATATCTTTACTATGTAATTTTATAAAGTATATTTTATAAAATTAAATTAATTCCAATATGATTATAAGATTAAACATTATATGTGCATTGCACGGGATAATACTAGTTTGAAATGAAGTGTATAAGCCACTTTATGCAGCTCATTTTAAATGGAGTATATAATATATAAGCACTTTATTAGCTTATGTACGCTATTTGAAATGGAGTGCATAGTACAGAAGCACTTTGTCATGTTTGCTTTATATGCACGTCATTTGAAATGGTGTCCACTCTATGCACTCCATTTCAAATGCCGTTTCAAATGTCATCGCTAACTTTTCAGCCGTATAATGTATCATTTCGCTAAAATTTTTTGTTGACATGTCATATTTTTGAATTTTGTTTTTTCAAAATATGCTAGTTTGATAGCATACATACATACAACATATCCAATGCCCCAAAGGCTTCCGTCTAAGCAGGGTCTAGGGAGGGCGGATGTATGCAGTCTTCCTCCTTCAGGGTATTACCTTTGAAGAGAGGCTGTTTCTGAGTGTTCCCAACCTGAGGGTGAGGACTTCCTAAGAGGTCATCCATCCTGATACTGCTCTCGCTCAAGCACGCTTAATTTCGGAGTTCTAATGGGATCCAGTGACGGCGTGTTGTCTGAAATAAACAACTAGGCTTTCCACTATTGGTGTAAGCTTTGTGTGGATGGGGGGTAATGTAGTAATGTGTATGGGAATGCTGAAACATGTTGTGTGATCTATATTACTGCAATATGAGATTTCTATTTTTATTTATTTATTTAATTATTTAATCATTTATTTATTTTGCAGCTGATGAGCAAGCAACCCTAATGATTTGAGTCACAACTCTTTGATAATTCTTCTCTCTCTCTTTGTTTTGAGGTAATCATCTCACACTCGCCGACTATCAGAGCTATCGGGTTTGATGCAGTAATCAAGTTATGATATTTGGATACGAGTCTGGATATAAAGTTACATTGCATTCAAGCCCAAAGAAGAAACAAAATAGGACAAAGCGACAAAAACATGATGTTGTCGTCAAAAAGTACCAAAACATGGTAAGCAAAGCAACCATCAAACGACGCTATTCCCTCAAGAGATCGAAATAGAGGAGTCGGCTAGCTGCCATTTTGGCGGCAAAGCTAAAATCTTTTATTAAAATAGTTTTTGTTATGTTTCATTAGGCCTTGAGGCTTGACCCACAAAGTTGGCACATATAACGTCCACATATAAGCTCAAATGGGGGTTTCATTTTAAAATTAATTGGCATTAAATGGAGTAACGCACTAGGCTTAATGTCGTTCTCTTTTTTTGTAAAACTCTTATGTGAGATTTATGTTTGACTCACATGTAAAATTTTGAACAGTTTTTTACCTAATTGGTACATTTAAAAAAAAGAAAAAAGAAAATTGATGAACGGTGTACTCCCATTAAAAAAAAAAAATTTGGTTGACCGGCATACTTTGATAATAGTATAGTAAATAGTTTTATTTTGATAAATATTTTTGAAATGGTGTCATTTTAGAAATTTTTTTTCACAAAATGTGCCAATTGGGTCCCATCATTATTCAAGATATGTGCTATCATTTTCTAGCTATGACCAGCTTTTTAATTGGCTCAATAATAGTATATGATATTTTTGGGGTTTATTTATATTTTAGTATCCTGATATTTTTTAAAATAATAAAAATGATTCTGATTTTTTTGAATTATTAAAAAAGCCATTAAGTTTTTATCGTATTAATAAAAACCCCCTAAGCTTTTGTTGCATTAATAAAAAGGCTCATCTATGCCGTGATGATGTCATTTTTAGTAGACAGAGCTGATGTGCCAGCTGCAATTTTGTTAGTGCTACAGTAAAATGATAAAAATACTCTTTAATAACCATATTTTTGAAACAAATTAAGCGAAAATAGATGGCTTCTACATAATACAATATCTCGAATTTCGTGCTTATAAAGGAAAAATAAGGATGTTCAAGCGTATTTTCGGTCATTTTATTGTTGCACTAATAAAAATACAGTTGCCATGTCAACTATGTTGATGAAAAATAATATCATCACGCTTGAGAGGGACATTTTTAATAATTCAAAAATATTAAGGTCTTTTTTATTATTTTTAAAAATATCGGGATTCTAAAATGTAAATAATTCTATTTTTGGTGGATGAAGATATTAAATTTCAGATATTTAATTCAATCCAATTTAGATGACTTTAATTAATCAGCAAATAGTCTGCTCTTTCTTATTTTTTTATTTCAATTAGTTAATCACATATTAGACATATGATTAAATAGTATTTTTGTAGGTACCTTTATTTTAGTAATAATCTCGGTAATTTTCGCTTTTATTACGCAATTACAGTAGTATTAGTATTAATTAGTTGGTCCCCCTCCCTTTATTATAAATAGAGGCAATAAGGTTGTAAGGCGTCATAATTTTTGGAATGTTAACAATCTCTCTCTCTTCCTTACAATTCTCTCTATCTCCCCCAATTTTTATATCGATACAGTTTTAACTGTAACACAACAATAACAGTCCACTGCTTCAGAAAGGCTTCCGCTAAAATAAGATCGGAGGATAGAATGTACATGGTCAAATAAAAGAATACCGGACATGCAAGCCTAAGGGTAGTGTGGGCTAACAATTGTGTGTTCCTCTCTCGTAACTACTGTGTTGACCACTTGTATTTTTAGTCGTCATTCAGCTCTATCTAAGGCTATCTCTTCGGTAAGGTTTAAATGGATAAATTAATGTCTAATCATCTCTATCCGAATATTTTTTGGCCTGCATATGATAAGATATATTAATTGACAACTTGATCCATTATTATGGAAAATTGTAGTCCATAGTTAATACGTATTTTGATTGGAGAATATTACATGTAATTTATGAAAGTGTAATAAAATTAACTCTATAATAATAAATAAGGAGCAATTAATATACCTTAACATATGTCCTTTGGACACATAAAACAGAAATTCTTATTATTATTTTAATTTAATGATATTATAATAATTAATCTAAAAGTAATCCAATTATATGCTAATATGCCAAAAAATAACTCAATTTTTACTTTTCTATCAATGCTAACTTTTCTACCAAAAAATAATCAAACTATAAAATTAATCTAAAAATAACCCAACTCTAAAAATTTGATCCAAAAAATATTGAATTTTGATGCTTAGACAATATATTTTTCTTTTACGTATTTGTGATTTGGCTTGTTCTCTGTAGGCGGTCTCATTTAGTAAACGAGTTGAGCGAGCACAAATATACAGCTTGGTTAGAAAAATGATACCAATATCGAATTGGTCTCATTTAGTTAATGAGCTAAGCCGAGCCGAGCAAGCTGTGGTTCGGTTTGGCTCATTTGCAGCTCTAGTTCTCTGGTTGTATTTCTCGGTTGTTTTGCTTGTTCTTTGCTCCATGATGTTGCCTTTTTGTGGGGTTGTACTTAATCATTAAAAAAAAAAAAAAACGTATTTTTAGTTTGGTTAGGTGAGAAACAAATCAAGCCATACCTAAAATATATAAAAGAAAAATATATTATCGGAGTGTCATATCATACACCGTGCTTAGCCATCAATTTAATATTTTTTAAAATTAATTTTAGAGTTTGATTATTTTTTGGTAGAAAAGTTAGAGTTGAGTTATTTTTTTTTTGTAGAAAATAGAGTTGGGTTATTTTTTGATATAGTGATCTATAATTGGATTATTTTTAGATTAATTGTTGTTGATATTAAGATGTCTTATTAAATAATTAAATTAAATACATTAATTACGTGCCAGCATTTTACTTTAAAAAAAAATGTTCATATCTATAAGCTTTTGGGTTTAGGGTTGACTTGAATGGTAATCTGTGCAAGCATTTTACGTGCCACCGCATTCAACGAATCCGACTCCACCTCGAGATCCAAATTACTCGCATCGCCCCTTTGAGTTATTTCTTCCGGAGCGAAACAAATAGCTTCCGACTTTGTTTGATTAGAATCCATAATTTCAATAGATGCCAAAAAAACTGCTCGGAATCTCCCATGACTATTCTTCAACACCCCTCCTATACCTGCTAAACCCCGTTTGCCCAGGGATGAACCATCCATCTGTGTTCCATTTTAGCACTCCAACACTCGGAGGGATCCGTTGTAATGTCGGCCTCGAGTTGACAGTACCAGCCCAAACGTGGGCCAATTCTATGTTTGCTAATAGATAGTCCACAAAATACGGGCCTCAATCAAACCATGCCGACATCCAATATGCCAATCTCCTTTTAACCAGTGCGAGAAGATCACTACCTGGTTTGCCCAAGGATAAATGGTAATATGTGTTATTTGAGTTATCTTGATTTAATTTTTTTAAAAAAAATTTCATTCACGATGGCGAACATTTTTCACGATAATATCACATTATATGTCCTACTTCAACTTCAACTTGATTAGGTTGAACATCATGTAAATTTGTAGATTGAAATCATTTTTTTAAATAGAAAGACAAATTTTTTTAAGAATATAATATGTTCATTGAAAATATTTTATGAAAAATTTTTCATAAGGAAAATGTTTTCCTTTAAAACAAACAGAGTCTAATTGTAAATAATTTTTATGAGACGCCTACAGTTTTTTAAAAGAAGAGTATCTGACTGATAAAATTTTAAAATTTTTGAATACCTAAGTGGTAGAATCTTTTAATCTCAAAGTATCCCATTATATATTCTAAAGCGGAAAGTATCTAAATAATAAATAGTAAAACCTCAACGTAATTTCCATAAAAGGTAATGTTGGCAAAATTATCATTGTCAGAGTAAGATTGTTTCTAAAGACAATTTTATTTTTTTTATTATTTGTAAGTCATATTATTACTTTGAAAATAATAATTTTTAACTGGACAATACAACAACAATAACAATAGACCTAGTGTTTCAAGGGCTCCTGTATAAGAAGGGTCTAGGAGGGATGAGATGTACATAGCTTTACCCTTTCAGGAAGTTATCCTAACGAGAGGCTGTTTTTAAGGACTCCCAACTTGAGAAGTATGAAAGTATAAAATATAAAATATACAAGCATTTAAGTGTAATAGCATAAACAACGATCATAAACAACTCTAATTTTTATTTTAATAATTATGCCTATATGTGATGCTCTCTTCAATAAATTGACCACTCTCCCCTTCCCTCTTTCCCCTTCTCTCTCTCTCTCTCTCTCTAAAACACCACCATGACGACGTCGTATGCCCCCATCTCCTCCTCATCCCCCTCCCCATTCACATCGAACCTCGAGTACATCTCACGCGCCAAACACCGCGTGTACTCCACGCTCTCCACGCGCCGCCCCTGGCGCCAACTCTTCAATCTCCGCTCTCTCTCTCTCCCCGGCGGTTTCTCCTCCGCCGCCTCTCGCCTCCGTACTAACCTCCTCTACTTCCGCACCAATTTCGCCATTGTTATCCTCTTCGTCCTCTTTCTCTCTCTTCTATGGCATCCGATCTCTCTCCTCGTCTTCCTCGCCATGCTCGTCGCTTGGCTCTTCCTCTTCTTCCTCCGCGATCAACCGCTTGTTGTGTTCGGACGCGCGATTGACGATCGCGTTGTGCTCGCGGTGCTCTCTGTGTTAACCGTCGTGTTTCTGCTGTTGACGCACGCGACGGTTAATATAGTGGTTGCGATCGCGGTTGGTGTTGCGGTTGTGGTGGTTTACTCGGTGTTTAGGAAGACGGAGGATCTGTTTTTGGATGAGGAGGAGGCGGCTGCTGGCGGATTGGTCGCGCGTGGCGGTTACGCGCCGGTGAATCAGGCGGCTGCTGCGTCATCTTAGGTATTTGACTTTGATTCTTTTTTTTTTTTTGGGTTTTGTGTGTATGGTTTGAGAGTAATTGGTTGATTTTGTTGTAATTGAAGTAGATTTTTGTGATCATTGCTTGTTGTGATTGTGTGTTGTTTTAATTTTTAGTATGATTGGTTTGTTGAAAATCATTTATAGTATGACGTGAGTTCAACTTTAATTATGAAGATCGACAGACTTAGGCTAAAGAAAAGTTAGATAGAGACGATTAGACATAACTTTATTTGACTAAATTTTACTGAAAATATGGTCTTGGATAGAGCAACACATAAGCACCGGATCCTATTAGAACTTCGAAGTTAAGCGTACTTGAACGAGAGTAGTACCATACGGGAACAGTCTCTTTTTAGGGTAATGCTCTGAAGGGGGAAGGCTGCGTACATTTTCTTTTTTCCCCCGGCAGAGACCTTGCTCAGGCTGGAGCCTGTGGGGCACTGAAAATATTGCTTTTTTGCTTTTATGGTCTTGGATAGAGCCTAGTACCGGTTAAAAATATGAGGAATAAACACAGCAGTTAGGAGATAGGAGTACGTTGATGCATGTTTGTATTGTTCCTTTATTATTGTCTGCATGTATGGTATTGCTCTATTTGAATCTTTTATATTGCTGGTCTTTGGAAAGAACCTCCCGTAGAGTAGCAACCTGTAAGGGTAAGGCTATGTGCATCTTAGCAGACTCTTTATTTTTTCTTTGTTGGAATGGTCACTATGTTTTATTTATTTTATGAGAAAATTTTCCTGGTGACCAAAATAATTAAACATTAAAAAGACGAGGCAACAATTTTGTCATAAAATAAAATATTATGGACCATTTCGAATAAAAAAAAGACAATGGACTGATTTAAATAAAGTTGCAAATATTAAATTTTTGAACAAAAGAAAAGATGAATAACGAATTAGAACAAATTTAAAACTATCCGAAACCAATGGGATAAATAACTCGCAACAATACTTCGAACGAGGATATTGTTTGGAAAAATGACTTAAAACGTATAATGTTCATTTCTGACAAGGCAACATGTTTTAGAAAACGATCCAAAGCGACAATATGTTGTAGAAAAGAACTTAGCGAGACATTCACTTCATCGATTGGTATTATGTCATTAGCCTGTCATCTTTTCGATTACTATGTTATCTACACTGCACATCATCTTTCTTGTTACTGTATTATCATTTCAACCGAGCTAAAAAGGTAATGGTGTAGTGGTTTGTATCCACATTCAAAACTAGTAGTCGTAGATTCGAGACTCATCACAAGCATTGGTTTTCTTTTTAAGAAAGCTGTTCTACCCCTTACTACTATTTTAAAAAAATTTACATTTTAGGCACCTAATATAACTAAGGATGGCAATGGGGCAGGTAAAGCCCGTTACCAGAGGGTATCTGCTCTGTTTGGCGCAAGTAGTGTTTACCGGTTGTCCCCTAGGGACATAGCTTAATGGCAGAAAACACCGGCAGCCTTATACGCGACCCGAGTTTGAATCTCTATTATGGTACTTGTAGCTTTCCTTTATGGGGATTTTAAGGAGTGCTCCCCCTCCTCGGTTGACCTACCAAAAAAAAAAAAAAGTAGCAAGTACGGGTTAGGTGTACCCGCCACGGGAATGGGGCAGGTGTAGTGTTGTACCCGGCCTACTTTGCTCCATACCCACCCCGTCCCGCCTTGTCTTATAACTACCATATCTGCTCCATTTTGTATTTAGTTAACTTTCAAATTTAAAAATACGTGTTTAAATTCAATTACCTAAATTATTTATCAATGTTTAAAAAAATATAATTAAATTTTTAGAAATAGAGTTAAGTAATTAATATGAGTGAGCATAGATAATCGTTTTGTACCCACATTAAGGCGAGTAATGAATACCCGTTGGATACGCGCAAGATAATGGGGTGGGGTATGGGTACAAATTTTGATTATGTTGTGCTAAAAAAAAATTGATTATATATATAATAAACACAAGATCTGATAGAAACCGAGTATTTCCTTATACCTGCCAAGCCCATGCCTGCTGCTATCGCCAAGACCCCTCTCGCCATCCTACCCGCCAACTCGGGTCTGGACCCGAGTTCATATCTGCATCCCCCACACTTGATGTGCTTCCCCGGCCACCTCGGCTCTAATCCATTACTATGCATAAGGGGTTAACCCCCAACCCCCCCCCCCCCCCCCCCCCCCGCGATAGTTGAGTATGCTAAATGTGATAAGAGTGTGATGCTCTCTCTCTCTCTCTATCTCTCTGATATTTCTCTAGTTTCTTCCCCATTTTTCTATGCCCCCTACCCTTTTTTACTTATAATCCTTTATTATTAGAGCTTATCTATTAATTTATAATACTTTTACTTGAGATTACCATTGATATTGAGCTAGATTTATATTTGATTTGTATCAAGATCCATTTTTTTGATTATTTTTTAAAAGATTATGCCTCTCAAAAGTACTTCCAGCCGGCAAAATTTTTTCAGGTCAGAAAATGTAATATCATAATTGAAACATTCCATTGTAAGGATTGTAATTCCCATATAACTGCATACAACGACCCGGTGCCTTAAAAGAGGCTTCCGCCAAGGCAAGGTAAGAGAGTGTGAGATATACGCAGCCGTACCTTATAAGATATGTAAAGAAGCTGTTTCTAAAGAGCCTCCAACTAAAGACATATCATTATGAATCTTGCTCGGCTACACTAGTAAACATCGAAGACGTGTTAAGCCTTATTAGTAGGTTAATAGTATCATTATCTCATTATATAATAAGTTAAATGTAATCAGTTTACTTTTATTCACAAAATTAAAAAATATACGACAAACAACCATATAATAAAATAAAGCAGCTATGTTCAATAGTTTAGTTGGGGTATATAATAAGTGAGCCCAGTACTGAGTCATTAACACCATTTTCCCGTTGATGAAACCCCATCTGAAGGTACATCACAACTCAACTAACTAGTAGAGCGCTTGTTTTAGGTACAAAATGTCATGGGTTCCAGAATTGCATAAATCACCAAGCGTATAAATTACTAACTAAGAGGATACCAACACGCAAGCACCAGATCCCATTAGAATTCCGAAGTTAAGCGTGCTTGGGTGAGAGTAGTACCAAGATGGGTGACCTCCCGGAAAGTGTTCGTGTTGCACCTCTCAGGTTGGGGATTCTTGGAAATCACCTCCCTTTAGGGTAGGACCCTAAAGGGGAAAGACTGCGTATATCCACCCTCAAGATCTTGCTTAGGCAGGAGTCCTTGGAGCACTGGGAATGTTGCTTCTTTTACCAAACGCATAAATCGTTGTAAAATTATCAACCTCAAAAACCTCGATACAAATCCGAGAGTATCCCGAATTGCATTTTCTTCAGGCAACAACCACGCGAGACAAATACAATAGAATACAATCACCTGGATTCATATTAATACAATTTTTTGAGCCTTTTCCCAAAATCAATATGCTTAAAACTAAAACATTCCCGCTGTAGTGGCTTAAAAAATATTTCCCAAGATGTTATCCACGTTGAACTTAATCTGTCACGCGTACAATAGTGATTTCGTCATGTGACATATTTTACATTCGAGCACTACGAGATTTTTCTTTTATTTTTTTATTTGAAAATTTTAAGCATCTTTTTGGGAAAAGACTCGCGGTATTAGAAGAGTGTTTGCTATCTCAAGCAATCAGTACCTTCATCAGAAGATGCCTCTTCAAGTCTGTCAAGAAATCCTTTGCCAGAAGTACCTGGAAACTCACTCAAGTTGAGATGGAACCCGGTTGTCGTTGATGCAGCTTCGAACTTTGTCCACAGCTCTTTCTTCAGGGTGTTCTCTCCCGGTCGCTTGTCTGTTCGGATGGTGCTTTTGGGTTCTTTCCACAATGGGGTGCTGTCTACGAGTTCGTTCTTGCCATTGAATTTCTCTGCAAATGACGGTTCATATAGTTGAAACCAAGTCAATTTTACTATAATTTACGGTAGTTTTTACGTTGTACTATCTTAGTTTGTCTCAATGTGTCAGTTTAGTTAGGGTTCATTTACCAAGCACTAAGGCACCAGATCCCATTAGAATTTCGAAGTTAAGCGTGCTTGGGCGAGAGTAGTACCAGGATGGGTGACCTCCTGGGAGGTCCTCATGTTGCCAACCCTGTTAGGCTAGGGGTCCTCGGAAACAGCCTCTCACCAAGGTTACACCCTGAAGGGGTAAGGTTGCGTACCACCACCCTCCTAGACTCTGCTTATGTGGAAACCCTTGAGGCACTAAGTATGTTGTTGTAATGTGTCAATTTAGTTATTTAAATTTTTAATTGGGTCCATTTAATCAGTATATGATATAGTCAAACAAGCCCTTGCTCATAATTTGAAAATTTTATCAAAACTGAAAATTCTAAGGCAAAGATATCCTTGCTCATAATTTTGAAAATTTTATGAAGAAAACTACTAACTTTACAGCATGGTCAAACAGGCCCTAAATTGACACGCAAGCAGCATCCTCGGCCTTTCTTCCATCTAATTCAACCAACATCTAGCAAAACAACTACATTGTAACTTTTCAACACGTAGAAAGATTAAATTGACAAAACTAAGAGTTAATAGACGAAATTAACATGATGGGCAATGTATAGGATAATACAAGGTAAAACATTGTAAAATATGTTAATAGCGAACAGATATTCAAAGTTAAGCGTGCATCGGATTATCAACTTAAAAGGGTACCAACACGCAAGCACCGGATCTTATTAGAACTCCGAAGTTAAGCGTGCTTGGACAAGAGTAGTGCCAAGATAGGTGACCCCCTGAGAAGTCCTCGTGTTGCACCCCTCAGGTTGGAGGTTCTCGGAAACAGCCTCCGTTTAGGGTAGCACTCTGAAGGGGGAAGGCTGCGTACATCCACACCTTCAGACCTTGCTTCTTGGGGCACTGGGAATGTTGCTTTTTTGAACAGATATTCAAAGAAATGATTGAACCAAATACCTGGATTGAAGATTGTCTTAGTTTGTGGATCATCAACTTGGACACTCTTTCCTCTAGGAGGCCACATTTTTTGACCATTTCCAAGCATATTGTCTTCCTTAGGAACCACAAGGGATATTTGCTGATTAAAAGCATTAGCCAGTTCTTGCAAGTCGCAGCGCGTTGTAGCGTTCTTTACCGGTTTCTCCTCTGGCGGCTCCATCAAAATACATGTTTTAGGCGGCGACATGAACCATGCTGGCGATGCTTCCAACGGTTTTCTCCCGTTTCTCAACATACAGATGGGTTTTATACCGACAAGCTCGGGATACTTCATTGACTGAGTCTCAGGAACTTCTTTTTCGCCATTCGAGGGTTCGGAATCTGGAGATTCGTTTATGCTTTGGGCTCTGACAGGAAACGGGGTTGACTTGCATATCTTACGGGTCTTCCTATGGGAAAAATTGCTATTGGGTTCGAGCAATTTGCATGTTTTAGGAGGCGACACTTTTAAGGAAGGGGTCATAACGATCATGGAGAAGTTGCTTTTTCGTAGCTCCAATGGTGAATCACATCCCACTTCGGAAATCTTCTTCATGTTCGACTTGATCGGAGGTTCACATTCAGATTCAGATATATCTTTATTGGGATTTACCGGTTCACCAAAAAGCGATGAAAACCCAGAACTAGTATTGGGGAGGAAAGTTTCAAGTGCAACTGACTTGGATAAGGCTCGAGTTCGGGAAATTGATCTTGGGATAGGAGTGAGAAGAAACAGTTGTTTACCTCTCTCTACAGTACAATCAGCAGCGCGCCAAGACACCAGAGGGGAAGGAGATACCAATGATTGACGTAAATCGGGCAATGGGCTATCAATAGTGTGCTCATCGTCTTCACTGGTGATATTAACATCTTTACTCACCGTTGGCGGCTTCAATTGAAACTCGGCCTCTATGGTAGGAAAAGAAAGCACTTTTTGGAATTTCGGGACCCATGGCTGCATTCGTAAAACGGAAGAAGCGAGTAAAAGATGGAAAGAGCTTATATAGCACATCAAATGTATAAATAGATGCAAAAATAAATCACGGGTTTGACCTTTAGAGAGGAGAGGATCTCGGATAACACATTGGAAAACGATTCTATCTCTTTGTTGCCTTCTTTGCTGGTTTCCTTCACATTAATGGCTTTGATGACAAGTTCGTCAATCTGTTGTTTAGACAACAAATAAATACAAAATGTCAAAAGTATAACGGAAAAGGGAAGTGCAATCTATCTAGACATTGAGAAATATTACTCGATATATTTAACAAGGCAACCCTGCTGTTGCGGGAGCCCTATGGCACTGGGTTTGTTGTTGTTGTTGTATATTTAACAAGGCAAATATCTTCCCATCGAAAATTTTTCAAGAAAACTGAAAATTTTATATTCCTAAGCAGGCCCTTACTTGAAAAACAATACCAATGAACTGATGTGTGTGATGAACGCAAAAGGGTCATAGATACTCCTGGTATCCGAAAACAGTCACTTCTACATGGAGAAAGTTTGACCCAGTTCTAGGCCTGACCAGTGGAGTTGGCATATAAGAGGTTCTACATATGATTCCATGCCAAGCTAATTGGCATTAGGTGGAACTGTGGAATAGCTCAGTAGACTTATATGTTGAACTCTTCTCTCGCAACTTGAATATGAGACATTTTAACTATACTTTCATATGAAGTTTTCAACAAAGAATCTTTTAAAAAGTCGTAAAATTAATCACATTTCATTCCCCCCCCCCCGGTTTTCCGTAAAGCATCTCATTGCCATAAAAACCTATCCCTCAAAACACCGTCAATAGAGGCCACTGTGTATTAGTGTAGGATTCCGACTAGAACAAAATCAAGTACAAAAAGCACATCGGCATTTGAATGAGCAAAGGGTAATGCCATTGCCAGAGCAAAATTGTCATAGTCGAGGCAATTTAGTTGCTATTAATCTCAACAAGTCATATCATTCCCCTGACAGTAACAATTCTTGCCCTGAAGAGAACAACTTTCCGAGTAAATTTCCTGGTTTTCCCGATTCTCAAAATACTACTTGACAGAACAAGCGTATTGCTTTGTTTAACTTCACTAGAATAAGCTCCTATTAAACTACAATAAAGATTAGAGAAACTTCATCCACAATTCTTAACTTCTAAGGAAGTAATAGTAAAACGCATCATCAAATTCCTCTCTATTTCTTTTCTCCTCATTTTTCCAATCAACTGGAGCCTAAAATTTATCTCTATTTCTTTTCTCGTTTTTCCAATCAACTGGAGCCTAAAATTTAGCAAAACAGGATGACTAAACTTGCATTAGAACTTACTTATATCATATCCGAAGGAAAGCTATGAGGAAGAATATTGGATTCAATCCATCATTGATTAATATATATATATACACACACACACACACACACATATATTTCTATACCTAAGAGGGTCTGAAGTTAAGCGTGCTTAGGCGAGAGTAGTACTAAGATAGATGATCTCCTGGAAAGTCCTTGTGTTGCATCCCTCAGGTTGGGGGTTCTCAGAAACAACCTCCTTTCGGGGTACCCTAAATGGGGAAGACTGCGGACATCCACCTTCACCAAATCCTGCTTAGGCGAGAGTCCTTGGGGTATTGGGAATGTTGCTTTTGCTATATATATAAATTTTTCTATCCAATCATTGATTAAGAATATTGCGCTTATATATGTGCATATTAAGAATACGATTTGTTTGATAGAATCAAATGGCGTTCACCCAATAGTATAAGGGGGAGTTCGTTTTTGTTTATTTTTTGTCAAAATAGAAATGGGTTTGTTCGGGTGTATTTTTTTTGGTTTGTAATCCTCTTAAATTATACAAACATAAACAGAAAATTACAAGCCAAAAAAGTTGTTTTTTTTTATTTTGGTTTGTGGTTTGCATTTGCCCAACCACTTTCTTTTCCTCCTCTACCCACCAATCGCCACCCCCTGCCTGCAGCGCGCTGCAAACCAAAAAACAGAAAACAGAAAATAAAACCGAACATATCCTAAGCTTTTGGAATAGTTGATGCCTAACATAATATAAGAGCTTATTTCACTTGGAGGTTTCGAGATAGAATCCTATTTTCGTTCTTAAAATTAATATAACTTCAGCATAATACATGTAGTAGGCGTGTGTACTATCCACACTTCAAACACAATGAGTGATTCTGTCAATTGGTGAAAGCCCAAACATGCCCCCTCAAGCAAATGCTCATTGAACTTGAATCGTTGATATTGCACAGACTCATTTCTTACCTCGTGCTTAAATTATGTAAATGTTTAAAGTGGATGCTATTAAGATTCGAACCCGTAACCGCTTGGTCAATAAGACTCTGATGCCATGTTAAGGGACCAAATCTTCTAGAAACTAAGCTTTTGGTAGAAGCTCGGGAAAGTAGACACATAATAAAGAAGAATTACTGAAATCATATTAACGAAATAGCCCTAAATCATCTTCCTCTACAATCTTACTCTAGCAATAACAACTTTGCCTTGACAATAGCATTACCTAACGAAATAAATCTAAATTATCTACTCTCTCGAAAACCTAGGGTTTCTTCTGCCAAATCAAATCAATTTCATCAAATCGAAACCCTAGTTCATCATCATCATAACTCCATGAATTCAAATAATCACCTGATGAAGAAGAGCAGAAATGTCAGAATGAACCAACAGAAGCCGATCAAGATCTCCATTTTCGTCCTTCTTCAACTCCATTTTCTTCACCGATTTTGACGGTTTGAGTCGGCCATTGGAGATCTCCTTCAATGGCTTCCTCCCTGATCTCCATCTCCCATCGTTCTTCCCCATTCTCTCTCTCTCTCTCTCTCTCTCTCTCTTCGAATTCTTTCTAGAATGTTCCTCTAGGGTTCCAGGAGTTGTGAGTGCGCAGTAGTGAGGTTTTCGAATTTGTCCGTTGGGACATGTCATTCGAACCTTTGGGAGGGCGGGATTTTCATTTTCTTTTTCCTTTAATTTAACGAGTGTTATTTCGAGCGATACACACAGACGTTTATGTTTTTTTATATTTTTTCCATTATAATTGTATTATGTATAAATATTAATGTATACAATAAAAACCAAGTAGGATACTAACACGCTGTCACTGGATCCCATTAGAACTCCAAAGTTAAGCGTGCTTGGGCGAGAGATAGTACCAGGATGGGTGACCTCCTGGGAAATCCTCACCCTTAGGTTGGGGGCACTCGGAAACAGCCTCTCTTTGGGGGTAATACCCTGAAGGGGGAAGGCTGCGTACATCTGCCCCCCAAACCTTGCTTAGGCGGGAGCCCTTGGGGCACTGAGTATGTTGCTTTTTATTAATGTATACAACAAAAATTACGATAGTGCTTAAACTTTATGATTTTTACACATTAAGATTAAGTACATACCTTAATTAATAACAATTATTAATTGACCGTTGAGTATAGACGCCAAAGAAATCTCATTTCTCTCTTTTAACCACTTTTTAATATCTTTCATGTCCATGAGTTTATATGTTATGGTTGATATATAATTAGAATCTTATTTATAGAGAAAAGACGGTGACTTCCATCAGAACACCAATAGTCGTGTCCTTTCGTTTACTAAACACGTCTTTTCATTAATAAATATGTTTCTTAAGTAAAAGACGTGTATCCTTACTAAGAAACATATCAAAGAAACATACCTCTTTATTAAAAGACATATTTTTTCGTGAAAACATATGTCTTTTTCTTAATGGGTGCTTTATTTTATTTTTCATTTTTTTTTTGAAAAAGTCACTTTGTGATAGAATGATTTAGAATTATAGAATAAAGAATTCTAGGAGGGATTTATGGAGAGTGAGGATTTTGTAATAATATAATAGATAAATCGATTAGTCATTGAATCGAGCCATAGCAATTTGGTCATCCTATGAAATTTTTATGTTGAAAATTACATAAAATTTAGGTATGTTTTTAAAAAATTACTTATATTTTTTAATTTAATTTTTAAAAAATTATTTTTTCAAGTTATTAAGCAAAAACCAACAGATATTAACAGCGGTAATATTAAGGTGCGGCATTAAAAATTTTTATAAAATTGAGATGATTTTTTTAAAAATCAGTAAAAAAAACTCTTATGAAAAATTATCTTTAATCGTCATGAGGTTAAATAAATCCTAACATTTTAAAATTTATACAAATAGAGAAATTATCACTTAAATATTTTGAGATTTGATCATTTATCACCTAAGTATCCTAACATTTTAATATATTTTTTTTGGTCGATTGTTTTAATATATTAGGTACTTTAAGGTTTAAAATTTTTGTCACTTAAATACTCTAAAGTTTTAAAATTTTATCAATAGATATCCTTTCATAAAAATTCTATAGATTTTTGCTGAAAAATGTTAAAAGTGAACATGATGCCAATAGTGTATCGTTATCTTTATTAGAATTTAATGGTCTTTTACTAAAAATGTTGAGATGACACATGATTTTGATAATATATAAGTAGTTCATATGAAAATTTGTTGAATGTTTTATAGTAATTGAATTTTGGCTGAAAATATTGACATTACTTTTATATATTACCATAATTATGTACTACGTTAATATTTTCTATATAAAATTGGTTAGGATTTACAAAAATTCACTAAATTTTGAAACAGAGTACTTAGGTACCAAAATATTCAACCTTATTCTACCTCATTACATATGATGAAATGTGCTGATATTTAGGTGATAAATACTCAAACTTTAAAGTACCTAAGTAATAATTTTCCTTTATCATAAGTGATATTGAGTTTGAATATTTTATCATCCATGTCAAATTTTAATGAATTTTTGTAAAAATATTACTAATTTTATATAAAAAATACTGACATAGTACAAAATTATGAAAATATATATAAGTGATAATTTCCCTATATCATAAGACACCCCAAGGTTACTAATAAATAACGGCATATTTTATATTTGCTTACACACTATTGTTTAAATTATTTTATTAAAAACATAGAAATTCATATGAAGTAGAGATTTAGGCTCTTATTTGGTTGGCGAAAGTTGGCAGAATGTGAGAAGTAGAAATTCAAAATGCAGGAAGTAAATTACCTAGCTCCCCAGGTAAGTTCTAATTCATTCGTTTTTAACTAACTTCTTCAAAGAAGTTGATACGGAATTGAATTCCCGAGAAATAAAACTTCCCATAGGAATTTAATTCCTGTGGCAACTAAACGAGGCCATACAAATTTTTTGACTATAAAATTATGCACAAAATTGGACACTAAATAATGAATTCACCAAACCCCAAAGTACTAATACGTAATTTACCTTCTATTACCCTACTGCCTTCACGAAAACAACAAAAAAATTACGTCAGATTCACAAGCCATCTATTGCCCTATTGCTTTCTCGAAAACAATGAAAAATTACAATAGCTTGGCAAGCAGTCTATCACCATATTGCCTTCTCGAAAACAATGAAAAATTACAAGAGCTTTGCAAGCAGTCTATCACCTATTGCCTCCTCGAAAACAATGAAAAATTACAAGAGCTTCGCAAGCAGTCTATCACCTATTGCCTCCTCGAAAACAATTCTCAAAAACATTGAAAACTTGCGATAGATTTGCACGGAGTCTATTGCTCTATTGCCTTCTCGAAAGCAATGAAAATTACGAGAGCTTCGCAAGTAGTCTATTGCTCTATTGCCTTCTCGAAAACGATGAAAAATTATGAGAGCTTCGCAAGCAGTCTATTGCTCTATAGCCTTCTCGAAAACACTGAAAAATTGCGATAGATTTGCAAGTAGTCTATTGCTTTATTGCCTTCTCGAAAACGATGAAAAATTATGAGAGCTTCGCAAGCAGTCTATTGCTTTATTGCCTTCTCGAAAACATTGAAAAATTGCGATAGATTTGCAAGCAGTCTATTGCTCTATTGCCTTCGCGAAAACATTGAAAACTTGCGATAGATTTGCACGCAGTCTATGCTCCATCGCCTTCTCAAAAACGATGAAAAATTACGAGAGATTTGCAGGATCGGAAGAACTCCAAACACAGCAAAGACATGGAGGAAAGCTCATAAAATTTGTTCAAAGAATACACATATCATTATATATCCGAGTAGGACAAGAAAAAGCTACAACAATTCCTGTAATACTACTGTACACACAACATTCTGGTCCCCGATTTGTCCCAATAGTTGGGTGGCTGGCAGTTGGCCAATCTCAGAACTCGGGTTCAAATTCGGTATCTCCTCTTTCCCAAGACATTACCGTTTAAAAAACAAAAAAAAAGTACAACATATGACTTGTTTGGTATCGTTTTTTATTTGTAGTTTATGGTTCTTAAGAAACAAAACAGACGAGATTTTGAAAACAATTTTTCTTGTTTATGAAAAAAAAACTAAAAATGAAACGATGAAAACGAGAAAATCTTTTTCTATCACTACAAAAAACAAGAAAAATTATTTAGGGTATGTCGGATAGTGTCTTCAGTTTACACTTAATGGTTTTTGAGAAACTAAAAAAATAAGTTTCGTAAATAGTATTTTCTAGTTTTAGTTTTATAGTTTCAATTTTCACTCAAATTAGGAACAAATTGAAAGTAAGAAACCAAAAACTGGGAGAACTCGATTTTAAAATGTGATTTTTAATTTCTAAGCAATCAAAATCAGAAAAGACAAACCATACCGAAAAAGCCCTTACAAAACAACGGTTTTAGTTTCTCAAAAACCAAAAACTATAAACAACAAACGACACCGAACCCGCCATTGCAAAATTGTGAGAACTAATTTAAAAAAGAGAAAAAAATCATATAACAAGAAAGCCCCGGTGAGGGTACCAAGATCTCTTGAGCATCTATCTACCTTGCACAAGGCCGCTGAATACTTGGCTGTTTCCAGCCAGCGTCGCCTCCCATTCGACAGACGACAGCAGGATCTGCGATAACGTAATGACAACTTGCTTCATGTCGGGCCTCAATATCGGATCGTCGTCTACGCATTGCTTCGCCAACATTGCCAGCTGCATCAATGTGTGAGTCTAGTAAGAAATAGTACATTGAAGTTCCGAGAGAGAAAAGATCAACACATATATAGACCTCATATATGCCACCTTCGTGAGTTAGGCCTAAGGCTCGGTGAAAATTTACAATAAATGAGTTGAACCGTTTCAAAATAGGAAAATGTTTGATACGGATATGAATATAGACGGAATCAATAAGACATCGTAAAGGTCAAAGGACCTCCTTTAGCTCGAATTCGATGGTTGTCACGTTCATCAGATGATAGATCCAGTAATAAACTGGCCAATAGGTAACTGATGGAGATCAAGGATAAAGAACCGAGATTTAATTTAGGATATTTATTAATAATTTGAATTGTTGTAACTTCTAGTTTTTAGAATTATTACTAGATTAGAATTGTACGAGCACTAGAAATCTATGTATTCGATTTTTATCAGATCAATTTTAGTTCAGTTTGTTATTATCGATTTAAGAGTTCCCTTTCGGCTTACGAGTTTGTTATTACTAAATCCAATTACTAGTGTTACCCAGACTCAGGTACGAGGGTCCAACACGAGTGATTGTCCAAAAGTGTGCCTCGGCTATTTCCTAAGATATTTTTTATGTTTCCAGTTTAATCTGAAGTGTTCGAGTGTTATATGAACGTCTAAGTAACCTTATCCAACAGAAGTACTTCAGACACAATAGGGAGACGATGTAACGATATATACGACCATTTAAGGACGAATTTCGGGTAAAACGGGAAACTTACTTTGTAAACACAGTTGTGCGGAAACAACTCCATCAGATTGGGATCGATATACTCTCTCATGTTTGACATGCTCATGGAGTCAGGCACGTTTCTCAAAGCCCCCAACATCTGTTTACAGAACATAACAGATAAAGTACAAGAAATCAGCTTTGCATATACATGTTGATCATTCATTAAAGGTGCATGAAAATAATCTCATTAGTTCAACTCAAATTTGGAACAAATTATCACAAAAGCTGATGCGTGAAGGCTCGGGAATAGTTTTATATTTTAACATGCCCATCGGGTTTTAAGCGTGAATATTACTCACACTCACCTCAAGCCCATTGTATTTTATTTGCAGCTTTTGGTTTTGAGAAACTAACAATTAGGTTTTGAAAATAGTTTTTCCGGTTATAATAACATAGATGTGGTTGATGAAGCTTACAAGACCAATATTAAATTTTAGAGTTAATTGCACTTTAGTACCCCGAGGTTTAATAGTTCACAAATTTTGTGTTCGGATTCTATTAGTCCATCGATTTGAAGTAATTTTTTAGTCAAAAAATCCAGTATAAGGCATCACATTTCCAGTATATGATGTCACCTTTTTGTAAAACCCAGTCGTGGAATCATCGATGACTGGGCTAGAATATTGTTTCATCATAGCCAATGGACTAAAAACTTTTCACCAAATCTCTAGGTATTAAAGTACAACTTACCCTAGATTTTATGGCCGGTTCAATATTGTTTTCTATTTGCAGCCTTTTAGAAATAAAGACCATATTTGGGAAACATTTTGTTCGGTTTCTTAATTTCCGTTTTTATGAATTCAAGTGGAAACTAAAAAAAAAAAAAAATAATTCAAAAAACGTAGTTTTAAATTTCTCAAAAACCAAAACTGCAAATAGAAAACGGTGGCAAATAGGCACTTATCGATCTATGTAGGAAGGGAACTTGGCTCACTCAAGAAGATGCTACTACAAACTTACAATGGAAACAAGGGAACGTCTTTCGGAACCCTTCGACCTGCCTTCTGTTCTTATTACAGCCTCTCTTCCCGATATTAGCTCGAAAAGAACAACCCCGAATGCATACACATCACTCTTTGTGGTGGCGAGCCCGTTGCTCAAGTACCTGTATCAAAGAAAGATACGTCAAGCAACAGCACCAGGGCCAATCCCAAGATTTCAAGGGCCCGAGGTGGGCCCTTTTTTAGTAACCAAGTGTTTAGGGAAACTTAAATGCACCTAGAGTAATCGACTTTATATTATAATATCATATAATACACTACGGGAAAATAAACTCTGTAATTAGAGAATTCACGAGTAGATCGACTCACTCGGGAGCTAAATAGCCATAAGTTCCGACGACCCTTGTTGCGGAAGCTTCGCCATCACCGGTCGTGCCAATAAGTTTCGACAACCCGAAATCTGATATCTAGATTTTCAAAATGAATCACATTAGCCTTAAACAAGAATTTAAAGTTTTTTTCTAGTTTTTTGGGAGGTGGGTCGGAGTCATGGAACCAAATTACGGTTCGATCGCAGTGTTATGGATGTTATATAACAGGTTGCGACGGTTGCAATTGGATTTTTAAGAAAATATGTCATTTTTGGTGCTTATTATTACAAAATTTTGAATGAACAATCATACTGTCATTAATTATGATACCCCTTCGATAGATTTTACGATACAAATATACTTATAAATATGTTTTTTCAAATATTACACCAAGAATCATATATTTTTTCCATTGTGTCAATTTAGTCCCTATACAATTAATATTGTGTCAATTTGGTCCTTATAGTTAATTTATGTTAAATTGTGAACGAAATTTTTAATCATTTGGCCATGGGTTGGGTTAAATTGAATCAATTGGACGATATGTAGTGGGTTACTTGCATTTATCATGATCATGCCATTAAAAAAGTCAAAAACTTAACTTGAATTTGACGAATTTGACCAGAGGACTAAATTGACACAATATAAATTGTAGAGGGACTAAATTGATACAATTAAAATTACAAGGACTAAATTGATACAACAAGAAAAGTATGAAGGCCTTTAGCGTAAACAAACCTATTGTACATATATATACAAGCACAGCAGGGTCGGACTAGAGATTTAAAGGGTCCACAACCACAACGAGGCTCGATCATTGATGGACCCTTTTTTAACAATGGAGGTATCTATGTCAACTCAAGCACATATCTAATAATTTACTTTATATTATAATAATAGCTACTATCTTGGTCCTTTATATTATATATTGACATGTATTATCCATAGGCGGTTATTTCTTCGATTATGATAGAGATATTGGGTAAAAGTAAAATTATAATATAATTAAGTTCTAAAAGGAACCCTTAACAAAATGAGAGCTCTAAGAGATTGCTTGGGTTGCTTGAAATCTTGACAGGGCTGACGCACATACATTATTGAGGCCACTGAGAATTATCATTACGTAACAAACAATTCAAGATATGTCACGTAACAGTCTTTATTTGATTCCATGATTAAAGAACGATATTAGATTTAAACAAGGATAGGTGTAAAATTGCGAACCTTAGCCCGGAAGGCCCCATCAAGTAAGATGTTGCTCGTTTTGATGTCTCGATGAACATAATGGGTTTTCGTATGTTCATGGATATACTCGAGCCCTCGAGCGGCATCAAGAGCAATTTGAACCCTCATGATCCATGAAAGCGACGTATGACCTGCCAGCGTGTCATCCACATATATCAGTATTGTGTCCATCTCAATTCAACAACATAATGAAAGCTCTAGAGTCGGCAGAGTTGTCTATCAATAGTGCACTTACTGTTCTCCTTACCTTCTAAGAAAAACAAAATAATGCAAGCGAAATAGTGTACAACAAGCCGCGAACATTACCTAAGGCAACCGCTCGGGGTATTTTAAAGTAAGGATGGAGATTGGACCGGAATCCGTTGGATATCTATCAATGGCAATCTATTTATGAGAGATTTGGATTTGGCTCGAATTTTAATGAAATAAATGAGTTTTTTTCGATTTAGGTGTGGTCAAGTCTTTTTGAGGTTGGAGCTGAATGGAAGCAAACTCGATCAAAATCCAACCCATTGTCATAGTTATAGCCCACTCACAAAACCCTAGTGCGCCAAAATAACCCCACACGGTCATATCAGCTATACAACTTTCTTGAACGTGATGGTAAGCTTAGCCGAAGGACTGTTTTGTACCGTTTTTTGTTTGTGATTTTTTCATTGTTTAGAAACTAAAAACCAGGTTTTGAAAACGAATTTTTCTTATTTTGGTTTCACAGTTTTCAATTTTCACTTAAAATAGGGAAAAAAATGAAAACAAAAAAACTAAAAACAAGGAAATATCATTTCCGAAATATGATTTTTAGGTTCTAGAAGACAGAAAACCATAAACAGAAAATGATACCGAGCAGACACTAGAAGACTTTGGATGTATACAAGGCACAGATTGGCCGAACTGTGAAAAAACTACTAGAAGCACTTTTTGTGAAATCACTTTTTACAAAAGTGCTTTCAATATAGGTATTTTTGTCTGAAAAGTTTTTTGTTTTTTACCTTTGCTTCTACTTTAAAGGAGAAATACTATTTCTCAGCTCCTGCTTTAAAGAAAAAGTATTATTTTTCAGTTTCTACATAAAAGCGGAAAAACAACTTCTGCTTCTATTTAATTCCCCCCCCCCCCCCCAAAAAAAAAACCGAACACCCTCAAATCATTAAAACAATGCTGTTTTAATGCATAAAAAATCACCTTTTTTTTTTTTTCCTAGAAAAGAAACTTGGTCAAACATTGCTCTTAGACTTACCCTTGTTCTGAGGATCATGCAAATGGCTTCCAAATGAACCCTTCTGGGCATATTCGTAAATAAGGAAGAGCTCGTCGTCGGTAGCTGCATATCCAATCAGCTCCACCTGCAACGCGAAATATTAGCTCAAAGAAATAATGATAATGGTGACTTGACTGATACTTTGGCTCTGTTTGTTTTGATGAAGAATATTTTCTGCATTAATTCTATTGTTTCTTTACATAACTTCATAGCAATAACAACAAATATGAAAAATGTTTTCTTCCATTGAGGGGAAATTGACTTCTACCCAACAAAAACGGAAAACATTTCCCTTCACGAAGGGGGGGATATCATATGTTTCACTTCAACATCAACTTGGGTAAGCGTGATACAACAACAATAGACCCAGTGCCTTAAGGGCTCCCACATATGCGCGCATGCACGGGGGGATGGGATGTACGCCATCTTTCCTTTTTTTGGGGTGCTACTCGAAAAGGAGGCTGTGTCCGAGGACCCCCAACCTAGGAAGCATAAAAACAACGGCACATAGAAAGCATAAAGCATGAAGCAGCGACAACAATAAAGCAACATCGCGACAGAACAACAAGCAACCAACACACAACAACAACAAATATAATCAAATAGGCATACATATAAGCCTATGGGCACTTGGCTAAGCATAATCATCATACAAATTCATAAAAACGAAACTATTTTCTGTAGGAAATAATTTGACAAAAATTTTTAAGAGAACTTTGTCTTTAATTGCAAATATTTAGTTGGAAAAAAAAAATTTCCCAAAAGAAAAATGCTGAAATATGGGTATTGTCCAATAAGGCGCAGCCACGTAAGAAACTTACCAAATTAGCATGATGAACCTTACAAAGAACTTTCATCTCTGCCAAGAATTCTTTAGTTTTGGTAGCAGTCATTCGTTTAACCGCAACTTCCTGTAAGACCGTATAGCATATGTTAACTCTAATTAAATGCGTAAATAAAACTACGGAAATTCAACACCTCCGTACCCAAATTTTGACCATTTATCGCCTAGGTAGCTTACATTTCAATATATACAATGAGGTATCCTAGGGTTCAAAAATTTTATCAATCAAGTACGCTAAGTTCGAAATTCGATGGATTTTCGATGAAAAATACTTAAGTGAAACACGATTTTGATAATGTATAAGTATCTTCCGTTAGAATTTGATGTTTCTTGCCAAAAATACTAACATGGCACATGATTTGACTTCATATAGGTGGTTTACGATAAAATTCCGTGAAAAATTTACTAAAATCCCCCGAAATTTTTGCTGAAAACACTCACACGACTTATATATATATTATCGTAATCATGTACTATATCAACATTTTCTAGTAAAAATTGGCAAGATTCTTTTAAAAACACATCGGTTTCCAACATAGAGTACCTAGGCAATAAAAAATTCAAACCATATGACATCTTATTGTATATATTGAAATGTAAATATACCTAGATGATAAATATTCGAACTTCAAAACACCTAAGTGATAAATTCCCTAAAACCAAACGGGGTCAGAATTCATGGGAATCGATACGAAATCTCATACCTGGTCATGAAGGAGTCCGTAATACACTGAACCGTACGTTCCATGCCCAAGAAGATTCGATTCAGCGAAGCTATCAGTCGCACCGAGGACGTCTTCATAAGCATAAACCACTGGCTTATCCACTTCAAAAACGTCATTTCCAATTGCTGCACCAACGATACCGGCTCGGTTATATGTAGCCCCGAAAAACAATGCTCGTGTTCTTTAGTATAGGTGCAAAAATGTGACTTCATAGCCAAAGCGGCCCAAACACAGAGAGGTATGGCCCACTCTCGGATAACAGAACTTAACTGCAATTGCAACTAGGAATATCACCGAACCATACGTTCAATGAACTACTCATGTTCAACATCAGTTATAGGTCATTCACATATGTTTTCGGATTGAGTTCAAGTAAGCTTCATAAGCTTAGTGCACCGAGTTCAAATAGGAGGTAATCGACTCGTTAAAATTCGCCAACAATTTGTTAAGAGTTTGATAAAGCTCATTAACAGCTTGTTAAATATTGGTATTAGTTCAAAAAATAGTTCGATAATGATCATATAGTACTCAAATAGCTCGCCTCCGTAGCAAACCAAACTTAGTAGCAAGCTCGGATTGATTATGAGCTCTAGTATACAGGAGTTAATCGAGCTGTTTATCAAACACACTGATATCTTATTGAACCAAGTTCGAACAATGATTCAAAAGCTCGACAAAAGTTTGGTTCGAATTCAAGTGATTGTAAGGCACACAAGATTTCCCATTTAGCAATTTCTAGCTTACCAGGAAAAAGAAAAAACTAGTACAAAAGATCAGCAGAGGCAGATGGAGAAATAGGGCAAATTAGGCATAGCTTGTACACACTTGTAATTTAGGAAAATGCACGTTAAGTATATAAAACTTTTGTTTTTTTGGTGATCGAGATGTCCATGCCAACTTCTAATCCTCCGGTGCACACTACCCTTTCAGAAATGATCCACATGCAACAGGGTAAGTTGGTGCCAATAGACTCAAACAGTGACCCCGAGGCATTGGTTACCACCAATGGAAAGATTCAAACCCCGACTATGATGATTAACCTGCTAAAATCTAACAGATCTTTTAGTTTTACGTGATTACTATTGTTATCTGGTACAACTTTCCCCTTATGCATTCATGAGGGTTCAAAAAGGCGAAATAGTCTGTTTGTTCCTAATGTCTGTAAGTTTAGTGTACAGAGCAGAAACATGGTTTTAAGTAGAGGTAGAGATCAAAGACACAGCGTTGTGAAACGAGGGCACAGTGAACATAACAGAGTTATTTATTCCGTTGGTCCCGATGGTCTATAAGTTTGCTGAAATTAGTTCCTCACTTTTTCTTTTGCTCAAAACAATCCCAATATTTGAAGTTTGTTCAAATTAGCCACTCATCTTTTTTGTTTAAAATAGTCCCTCGTGTTCTATTTTATGGCAAAAAATTGTTCCCGCGTATGGTGACCGAACGCTTCATAAAAAATAAAAGATGAGAGACAAATTCTTCACAAAATAAAAAATGAGGGACTATTTTGAACGAAACAAAGATAAGGAATCTATTTGAACAAGCTCACAAACATTAGTGACTATTTTGAATAAAAAGAAAAAAACAGGGACCACTTTGAACGAACTTACAAACATTAGAGACCAACAAATAAAGATAAATGAGTCTTACTCACAGTACGCTCGTTATAACACAACGGCTATGTCAGCTAGGCTAATTCCCATAATGTAACGGCCATTACATTACATGACAACTATTATATAATTCCACAGGCAAAAAGCTTCAAAGTTTTTTTTTTTTTTTTTTTTTTTTTTTAACGAAAGCTTCAAAGATTGATACCTTTAGGAATATTGACCTGGACGGTTGGTTCAACATTAGGTTGCCTGAAGTCATGAGACCTGGAACAAAACCTCCCGGAACCAAAACAAAAGCTGGTATTTCGAAGAACTTGGAACTTGGGCTCATTCCTTCCATTGGGATCTTTTGAATGACTTTTTCGCCTCTTGGAACAGCAAGTTGAAGATCTCATAGCGACACATACACATACGAGCACTAGAAGCAACACCAGACCGACTCCGAGGCCACCTACAATCCACCCATATGGCGCATGGACCTTACGGCTCGTGACGCTTTCTGCCAAAGAGAACTTGCGTTGTTAAGGGAACAGTAAAGTAGGGAGAGACAAATAAATGTTAAAAAGTAAAAGTAGGATGAAAGATTTACGTGGTTTGGTAAATTGTGCTTATGTCATGGAAAATTTTCACTATTTTCAAGTAAGAGTACAACATGATGGCTTAGAGTTGCAACTCTCGTACAAGTCCTAGGTGTCTTTATAGGCTACACACAAAGAGCTAGTGCACAAAATAACCTAGCCGATCTACACGAGCCAAGCTGAGCTCGACCTCAACAAGCTCGAGGCTTGGCTTGTCTATATTTAGCTTAGCTCAGGCTTAGCTCTCGCGGAGCTTGGAAACTTCAAGCTCAAGGTCAACTCGTCATAGGATCAGGCTTGGCTAAGTTGAGCTCAAATAGAGCTCGACAAGCTCCTAACTAAGCTTGCCTTATTTAGACTCATTTAAGCTTGATGTAGACTTGCTTAGGACTCATCTAGACTCAAGCTTAGCTCATTTAGGCTCAAACTTCGTTGGATTGGACATATTTAAGCTAATAAGAATAATTAAGATAGGCTTATTTAGGGTGCGTTTGGTTTAGCTTTTTTCAGCTTAATTGCTTTAATAAGATCTATTCATTTAAGATTTGTATCTTTTTACAGTGAAGTGTTAGGTTGTATAGTGCAGAAAGATCTTTTTTTTACATAATAAAGCATTTCAATACAAGTTAAAAAAAAAGTAACTTACCTACTATAATCACAAAAATAACTTAATAATATATATTATCTAATTATAGTAGGTAAGATAGAATCATGATAATAACTGGTCATGGTAGTGGAAAGTGGTGCGTGTAGCGACCATGACCATAAAAGGTGTGGTGGTCCGTGGGAGTGATAATAACAAGTAAAAGTATGTCATGGTGATGAAGATTTAATGTTAATATAATGTTTCTAAAGCATTTTTCTGAAATAAGCTCGAAAAAAGATCCAGTTTTGCATCTTTTTCTATTTAGTTATAAAACAGTTTTATTCATCTTTCTATTTAGACTGTGAAAAAGATATAAAAAGATCTTTTCTGCCAACCAAACGCTAGCTTTGCAATCAAAAAGAGTTTTTTCACAGATTTAAGCTATTAAAAAGCTGAACCAAACGCAGCCTTAGGCTCTTATAGCTTTGACAGCCTATAAGATTAAGCTTCACTATGCTTAGGCTTGACTTGACTCAAGCTTGAAACGAGCCGAGCCCTTCGAGCTTTAGCTAACTAGGGCATTTTTCTTCATTGGATAACGCCTTTTTTCTGATATGAACAAATGATTCATTAGGGGTATCTTTGATAATACCCTAGCTCACCACTAGAGTAGCTATCATTCACCTGTCTGTGTAATTCTCAACCAAGCACTTAATAATGAAAATCTCATCCAGATGACGGTTATGACCATGCTACTACTAATAAGACTATTCAACACGAACATTATCGTTCTTTCTTATCCTTTTCCGTTCACATATAAATCGTACAATTTAAGAGTTGCAGAGAATCGTTAATCGTCAAGCGTACCTGTGATATTTCTCGTGGACGGTGTAGGGACAGGAGCTGGAGGAATGCTGGTCTCGGTTGGATAAGGCTCTCCGGGAACTAGAAGATAGCAAAAGTAGATCTGTATTATCAGTACAAGAGCATTTTCATATGAAACATGTTGAGAAAAAAGATACACGCACATAGAATAAGTAAATGGAATACACAAAGGAAATTTTGGATATACATTGGCACTCTTAAGCAGCAAATTGACTTTTAACATCGATCAGCTAAATAGCCCCATGATACCTCTTTTTCAGTAACTACGGTGTCCAGGCTACACCAAGAACAACAAAACCAGTGCCTGAAAAGGCTCCCGCCAGAGGTGGGATCTGGGGAAGGTGAAATGCACGCAACCTTACCCTAACAGGGTGGTTACCCCAAAGTCCAGTCGAAGTTGAGTCAAGTTAAAATCAAGTCAAATAAACAATACCAGACATGCAAGCATGCACACGACAATAGAGCAACTACAATAGCGAACATGCAAGCCAAGGGGAATCGTGGTGTCTGGCCTAAGGGTGTAAATGGCGGGCTCAAAAGCCAGCATGAGAACAACTATTGGATATTGCTTTTGTTGGAAGTTGACTTTGCAGTCAACAAGTCAGCCACTAATTCTCGGTTGAATATCCCCATCATCTCGTGTATTAAGATTAGTGTTTTAAGCATCTCAAAATCTCAAACTCTCTTCTTGGAGTTACCATCTTTGGCTCTAGGTTTTGATGACATGGAAAGTAGAAGATTGTGGTAGCCCTCTCGATACTAAACAAAGGTTCTCAAAATGACCTATTGAAGACTATAAGATAAGTCTAGATCTCATTTTGCAATTGAGGTATGTCTAAACTCTATGTTTATATTAGCTATATTTCCCTTCAGTTTTCTTCATGATCAAATCATTTTTTGTCGCATGTATTGTATACTCAACAACAACAACAACAACATTCCCAGTGCTCACGGGCTCCCACAAAAGCAGGGTCTGGGGGGGATGGATGTACGCAGCCTTACCCCTTCCGAGTGGAAGAGAGGCCATTTCCGATGACCCCCAACCTGAAGATCTTGCCATCCTGGTGCTTAAGGCAATTGTATGCTCAACCTGTTGCTTAAATTGGGTACTCAAGGGTGATGCAGAACGGAAACGTAAAATTCAAATTGAACGCGTCAATTGAAGAATAAATTCGGAATCCATTGAAAGAGAGAAAAATAACTAGGTTTTGTATTATGAAATTGATGGATTCATGAAACTAACTACAATAGCAAGTATTTATAGGCAAACTAAAAATCCAAAAAAGCAAAATTACTAAAATACCCTAAAATATAAAATTATGAAATACCCCTAAAATGCAAAATTACAAAAATACCCGTTTGGATTCAGGCGGTCCAATTGCTCCATAAACTCTTTAGTTACTCATCCTACATTAAAGGGAACTTCCTTTCCACATTTGGAGTCCTAAAAAGCACACCATGCTAGTTGGTGTTCAGAGCACGAACTAGACTTTAGTTTATACACAGCTATCGTATATTATATAATTTTTATGCTTGGAGGGGAACTGACCTCTTCTTCCTTCACCAACATCTATTTTCTCAATCCAAAAAACACAATCCTTCAAATAATCATATACAATCAGTAGTACCACAAACCCCACATCTCCAAAACCCAGCCTAAGCATAGGTGAAATTTCATCAGGCATTGCACCCACGAAGTTACCACTAAGGTTCAACGAACAAAAGGTTAGATAAACTACTCGTATTCAAAATCGATTATCGCTCGTTTGAGTTCATTTTGGAGCTCAATAACTTATCGAGCTGAATTCGAACAAGGAGGTGCTCGACTCGTTAATGTTTACAAACAGTTTGATAAAGGCTCATTAAGGGGTTCGATTCATTAAAAGCTCGTTAATAACTTGCTAAGAACTCCTTAAAGGCTCGTTAGCCGGTAATATTAACTCCAAAATAGTTTGCTAATGGCTTAATAGTAACTCGATTAGCTCGGCTCGACAGGGAGCTCGACTTGATAATAAGCTCGGGTTGGTTATGAACTCAATTTTCGCTTGATAATGAGCTCGGCTCGATTAGCCTAGCAAGCCAAGCCGAGGCGAGCTTCAAACACAACAAAACCTTAACAAACCAAGCTCCAAAAAGGGTTTGAAAACTCGATAAGAACTCGGCTCAAACTCGAGCTCGATAATGCTTATCGAGTGCTCGCCACGGCTCGGCTTGTTTACGTCCCTGGGTTCATGTATAAGCCTGAGTGAGATTCTTCTCTAGAACAAATTGGCATCAGTTCAAGTAGCACACTAAACTCATGTATGGATGTATTTTTTGTACCAAAAGCAACCGTTGTTTTTTTTTTTTTTTTTTAATATCTACAGACAGAGATCATTTACAATCTGAAGAAGCAGAGAAATCTGTGGAACAAGCCACTGGGCAGCAGAAAACTATGAAAGACTGTACGAGGGTAAACGAACCAAACATTCGATAAACTGCTCAGGTTCAAAATTGATTACAACTCATTAGTGTTCATTTTGGAGCTTGATTGCTTATAAATCCGAGTTTGAACACAAGGGTCATCATTTGTTAACAATCGGTATTAGCTCAAAAATGGTTCGATAAAGACTCAATAGTAACTCGAGGCACCAAATCAGCATAAGCTTTCAAGATAATTGATCATTGACACCAACAAAAACAACAACAAACCTAGTGCTGCAAGGGCTTCCGCCTAAGCAGGATCGAGGGATCCTTGACACCCAGATCAAAAAACAAGAAAAAACACTCACCAGAATTCAAGGGGATGTAATAGAGAGACCCAACAGTAAAATTATCAGGATTATCAATCCCATTAACCTGCTCAATACTATCCATACTAACCCCAAATCTACTCCCCAATGAAGCAACACTATCCCCATCTCTCATCACATAACTCATCAAGTAATTCCACAACCCACTTGAACACCCACACAACAACCTCACCCCTACCACCGCCCCCGCTCGCGCCACCCGAGACCCGTTCCCAGGCCCTGGCGCCGGCCAATAAGCCAACCCCTCATAAGCATCCCTAACCAAATCATACACCAATCCACCATTTTTCCTCACAGTAAAAGTCGTTGTACTCAAGTAAACCCTCAATTTAGGATCACAAGAGCAGTTTTTCTTAATAAAAATCAAGTCCTTTTGGGTATTTTCAACTGTGATATCACTAGGCAATACGTCGAACATGCTCTGTGCAAGTGTTAAAGTGAAGTTCTTTGTGGGTTTGAAGGCTAAAAACGACGTGCAGAGGCGATTTGTGTCAGTACAGTTCATGGGTATTGTTGATTCTGCTAAACAAAGTGATGGATAAGTGAAAATTGAGACAAAAGTGAAGATTAATGGAGGGATTAGCCATGAAATTTGCATTGTCAACTGAGACTTTTACTTGAAAATAGAGAGAGAAAGAGAGAGTTAAGGGGGTTTGAAAGAAAGATGAAAATGGGAGGAAGAAGAGAGAGAGAGAGAGGTATCAGTGATGGGAGTTTCATGTGAAGAGGTGCAAGTGTAAGAAAGATTTTGGGAGATTAATTTGTGGGTTAGTGGTAATAATTTCATGATTAATCGTGTAATTTGGGATTTAACCGTTGAATTATTAGTTTGATTTAAAAATTAGCGAGTAAAACTAAATAAAATTAGAAAAAAGCAAAACTACCAAAATTAGAGAAAAGAGAAAACTAGGAGAAACTACTAATTTTCATTTGTTTGGTTAATGATTAGTTTTTCTCGCTTTTTCATAGTAAAATGTTAGAGTATAAAACTATTCTTGAACATTCACCCATAAACTTAAACTTTTAGGAAAGATGGTTCCCTGACATGGTATCAAAACCTTATTAACAAAGAGATCACAAGTTCAATCTCAACAGGTCCCACTTATTAAAACAATTTAAACACAAAGTTTGAGGTAAGCATGTGCACTATCCACACTTCAGGATCAATTGGCATTCGCGTGAGGGGGCATGTTAGAATATAAAACTATTCCTTGACATAAAAAAATTAGAGTTCTACTCAGTTTTGCCCAATTTTGCTGTTTTTTTTTTTCAAGTTTTGCTCCCACTTTTTCCTGCTATTTTTGCGAAAACAAAAAGTTAGGAAAAGTAAAACAACTAGAGTTTGTACTTAATTTTTAAGTTTATATAGTTTTGTTTAGTTTTTTTTTTTCCTTGTTTTACTGTTTTGTTGAAACTGAACTAAACTAAAAAGTAAAGGAAAATGCGAGAAGGGATCTTACTTTTAGCTTGTGGAGTTATCATTCATGAAGTTTGTAGAAGAGTTTTTTACCTTAAGTTTGTAAACAACGAAGATGTTCTAGTTCTATTAACAGTGCGTGAGCCGTGAGCGAAGGAGTTAAAAGGTGCATAAACATGGGAATAAATCAATTGCATGTTGAAGGCGACAAATCCAATTGTACTCGAGTCATCTGATATGAATTTCAATGCCCTTGGAAAATAAGAACTATAATAGAGGATATTGGGACTATGTTACATTAGTTTGTGAAATAATGAGTCTCTCGTGTTCTTTGTGAGGAGAATGAGGTGGCAAATCAGCTAATGTACGGCTAATCTCATTTTGTATTGTTTTGACTGTTGTGGACGGGAACTGTAGACCTTATTCATCTTACAAAATACATACCATGCACTAATACATAACATCATTCTAATTATAGAACGGCACTAGTGCCAATGCTTATAGAAAACCTACACCAAAAAGACCGAATTAAAACAAACTGCAAACTGAGATTTTCGGTTACTGAGTAATAATTGTTGATTCGGTAACTAAATCGATAATAAAATCAATTAAAAAGTCAGTTATCATTCTTTGTTTTAGTGCAAATTAACTGAATAAACTGATAAACATGCACCAAAATAAAATTATATCATAAATTTTAACCAATTGCTAATCAAAACTACACTGCTTGGTCAATAAGAAATATTATTGTTTCCAAAGGGCTATTATTACTATCGGAGCTTAATTTGTTAAAGTCAGAGCAACAAGAGTAATCTTATGATAAAAAAACAAAGCTAGAATTGTTTTGACAGTAAAAACCGTGGAAATAACACTGTCATATCCCAAGTGATATAGGTTACAAATTAATGTAATATTTAATTTAATTCGACAAAAAAAAAAATGTACTATCTAATACAATGTTATGACAAATGATTATGCAACTAATCAAATCAAAAAATCTATGGGCCGAAGTAAAGGTTACAACAACAGCAACAGCACAGTGTCTTAAAGAGGCTCCCGTCAAGAGGATAAAATATATATAATCTTATCCTTATAAAATGTTAACCCGTAAAAAGATTTTTTTGATGGAGATTCCTTGACCCTATAAAGAATGCCGAAATAAAGGAAAAAATTGAGTTTTGTTGAAAATAGTATAATTTTGCTTTTGTTATACTTGTATTTATGTATTTACTTGTATTCTACACATTTACTAGGGTAGGTATTTATTTAATTTTCCCATTTATTTGGCTTGGGTAACCGGCCAACTCTAAAGAGAGGGAGAGGGAGAGTTTTTTTGTTCTTTGTGTTTATTTCTTTCATTATTTGTTTTTACTCATGTAATTAACTAGCCTATGATTCCTTTGCAAGTGTTAGGTTTGACTTTTCCCTTTCCCATAGGTTTTGTATAAATTGGAGATCTTGTTAATGAGAAAAGTATCCAATTCTCATCATATTATTTCTTGTAGTTCCATTTTTTGTTTTCTTCATGGTATCAGAGCAGGTTTGAATCGGGATCATCAAGCTTTTGTTTTTTTTTTTTCCTTCTTCCAGCCGTGCACTCCATTTGTGAGTCTTCTCCTTATTCTCTTGTTTTTTACTTGTGTTTTTTTCGTGTTTAATTCATAATGACGGAAGAAAATACTAATCAAATTGTTGCACCTGGTGTTGACTCAAGGGGCGTTCCTGATGTGAACTCACTCTTTTACTTACACCCCTCAGATAATCCAGGTCTCGTTTTTGTTCAAGACGTTTTAACGGGACCTAATTTTCCTGCCTGGAGGCGTTCTGTCTTCAAAGTTTTTAAAGCTAAAAGAAAGCTGGGGTTTCTTGATGGAACCATTGTCAAACCCGATGAGTTTTCACCGGATTTTGAAAATTGGAGCACTTGTGATTCCATGGTCTCTTCATGGCTCACCAACTCCGTCTCCAAAGAAATCAATGCTAGTATAGCATATTTTGAAACTGCGCGCGATATTTGGTTAGATCTAAATGAGCGTTTCTCTCAAGGGAACACTCCTCGTATCTATGAAATCAAACGCGAAATTTCACTTTTAAGACAAGAAAATAAGTCAATTTTCGACTATTTCACGAAATTAAGGGCTCTATGGGATGAGCTTTATACTCTAGTAGCCATACCTCCATGTACGTGTGGATCAGGTCAAGCTTTTGCGGCCATACGGGACATGGAGAGACTACTTGATTTTTTAATGGGCTTAGACCCGTCTTTTTCTACTGTGAGATCACAATTGATGAATTCCAAGCCCTTACCCTCGGTAGCTAGTGCCTATTCAACACTCTGTCAAGAGGAAAAACAACAAAGTGTTGCATCCGGTAGCATTGTTGTACCAGAGGCCGCAGCCCTTGTTACTAAAGGGACTAATATGTTTTTGGGAGGTGGTTCGTCGTCAGTGAACGGACCACAACCCAAGCGCAATAATCGCCCAGTTTGTTCATATTGTAAGAAACAGGGACATACAAGAGACAGGTGCTTTGAGCTAATTGGATACCCACCGGGATGGAAGCAACCACGCAGCAGTAACGGGAGGCCTGCTGCGGCTACTGCGCAGCAGGCGTGGGAAGCTGCTGGTCGACAGCAGCTGCTGCTGCCAGCCCAGGACCAGCAGCCCGGAGCCCCGGACGCGAGCCCGATCGTAGGTCTTTCGGCTTCACAATATCAACAACTTTTGGGTCTTCTCAACCCGGGAAATTGTGCCCCTTGCGTTAACTTGACAGGTCAGGGTTCGTTTGGTCGTAGTTGTTGGATTATTGATACAGGTGCAACGGACCATATGGTGCCATCTGATTTTACTTTACATGATAGAAGGGTTAATACCGAGATTCGTCCCGTTCGACTACCTAACGGCACTTGTTTGCCAGTATCACACGTTGGACGTGCCAAGATCACGGATGACATCATGCTTGAAAATGTGTTACAAATTCCGGGCTTTCACTGCAATTTGTTGTCAGTAAGCAAATTAACTACAGATATAAATTGTGCATTGACATTTTTCAAAAATTTGTGTGTAATACAGGACCTGCCATCGAGGAAGCTGATTGGAGCGGGTAAAGAACGAGATGGGCTATACATGATGGAGTGCACTGTCATTCCGAAGTCCGCTCAAGTCGTTCATAGTACTAATAAAGGAGTTTTGTGGCATCGTCGATTGGGTCATGTTCCGTTTAACAAATTGTCTAATTTTTCGGGCTTGGACATTGGTGTCGTTTTGGATAATGTTTGTGACTCGTGTCATCAAGCTAAACAAACTCGGTTGCCTTTTCCTATTTCCGTTAGTAAATCTGTTGCTTGTTTTGATTTGCTTCATGTTGATATTTGGGGCCCACACCGTGCGTTGTCAATGACAGGAGCTCGTTTTTTTCTCACTATCGTTGATGATCTTAGTAGGTGTACTTGGGTGTATTTGATGCGTGACAAGTCTCAGTCACATAAAATCCTCATGGATTTTTGTGAAATGGTACAAACTCAGTACAGTTCGCAGATTAAACAAATTCGTAGTGATAATGGAGCAGAATTCCTTTTTGGGCCGTTACTTAACTTTTATGCAGGAAAGGGCATACAAGTGCAAAATTCTTGCAATGATACACCCCAACAAAATGGGGTAGTGGAGAGAAAGCATCGCCATCTCCTTGAAGTGGCCCGAGCCCTTAGGTTTGAAGCGGGTCTTCCTATTCAATTTTGGGGAGAATGCGTGTTGACGGCAGCCTATCTTATCAATCTCATGCCTACAACTCGTCTACAAAACAAGAGCCCATATGAAGTACTACTTGGTAAAATTCCTTCATATACACATTTACGCGTTTTTGGCTCGTTATGCTACGTTCATAATAAGGATCGTAGTAAAGATAAGTTCGGAAGTAGAGCAATTCGTGGTGTTTTTCTTGGTTACCCTTATGGCAAAAAGGGGTACAAGGTCTATGACTTAGACAATAAAAGGATTGTAATCTCACGTGATGTAGTTTTTCACGAAGATAGATTTCCATATGTTGAAGAAGGGAAGAACAATAGCTCAAATAATGATGTTTTTGATTTAATTCATTATGTCGACGAAGGGAGTTTGATACAAACACGAGAAACAAGGGCCTTAGGGGATCTCGCAGCACCGTCAAATGACGGTGCTGCAGTGATTGACCGAACACTGTTCGGTCAGCACAATGAGGGGGAGGAAGCTGCGGGTCAAGGAGGGAGACCGATTCGTGTCCGTACCATGCTTACAAAATATCGAGATTATGTGGTTGATGTTCCTCCTTCGATAGCCCATCCTCGTGATACTCCTTCATCGGCTAACTCAGGTATGGTGTATCCTATATCAAATTATGTTTCTAATGCATGATTTACTAACTCGCATTCTAATTTGCTACAAGCCATCACATCTTGTGATGAGCCTAAGAATTTTGCACAGGCAGTCGAGTCGCCTTATTGGAGGGAAGCTATGGAGAAAGAGATTTCAGCATTAGAACAAAACAAGACTTGGACACTAGAAGAGTTGCCCCCGGGAAAACGAGCGGTAGACTCGAAATGGGTCTATAAAGTCAAATACAAGGCTGATGGAAGTATTGAAAGGTATAAGGCAAGGCTCGTTGCCAAAGGTTATACCCAGGTAGAAGGCATTGATTATCATGATACCTTTGCTCCCGTTGCTAAATTGGTTACCGTTCGTTGTGTACTTGCAGTTGCGGCAGCTAGAAATTGGATAATGCATCAATTGGATGTGAATAATGCCTTTCTTCATGGTGACCTCAATGAGGAGGTCTACATGAAATTGCCACAGGGTTTTGAAAAACAGCATGCCGGTAAAGTTTGTCGTTTGCGAAAATCGCTTTATGGTTTAAAACAGGCCTCACGTAATTGGAATCAGAAATTCACAAATTCGCTTGTTGAAATGGGTTTTGTCCAGTCTAAGTCTGATTATTCTCTTTTCACTTATAACAAGGCGGCTGTGTATACTGCTATCCTAGTGTATGTTGACGATGTTCTTATTACCGGGAACAATCTGAGTCATATTGAAGAAGTAAAGTCAAAGCTTAATGTTCAGTTTGGCATTAAAAATTTAGGAGCAGTCAAGTATTTCCTCGGGGTAGAGGTGGCTCGCTCTCAAAAGGGGTTAATTTTGAGTCAACGAAAGTATGCACTTGATATCTTAAGTGAAACCGGGATAATAGGTGGGAAACCGGTTGCCACACCGATTGTTCAAAATCACCGTTTGAGTGATGAAGAAGGGGAATTAGTTAAGGATCCGGGCCAATATAGGAGACTTGTAGGAAGACTTCTATATCTCACCATTACTCGTCCCGACATTTGTTATGCAGTTAGCATACTTAGTCAGTTTGTCCACAATCCTAGAGTTCCACATCTTGAAGCCGCTTTCCGATTACTTCGATATATCAAGGGGACACCGGGTCAAGGGATTTTCCTTCCACATGATTCTGATATTAATATTCGTGCATATTGTGATGCTGATTGGGCAGGTTGTCCTACTAGCAGACGTTCCACTACAGGATTCGTTGTTTTCTTGGGAGGAGCTCCCATATCGTGGCGTTCTAAGAAGCAGTCAGTTGTCTCTCGTTCCTCTGCTGAAGCAGAATAACGTGCAATGGCCACTGTGACAAGCGAGTTAGTTTGGTTGAAACGATTATTAGTGGATCTTGTAGTTGATGTTCAAAAGCCCGCAATTTTATTCTGTGACAACCAAGCGGCACTTCACATAGCCTCGAACCTGGTTTTTCACGAAAGAACCAAGCATATAGAGATCGACTGTCATTTTGTTCGAGAGAAGTTGTTGGCCAAAGAAATCTCGACCTCTTTCGTGCGTACATCAGGACAAGTGGCTGATATATTTACTAAAGGGCTTTCTTCACCGTCATTTTCTTCTTTCCTTTTCAAGTTGGGCATTGTAAATTTACATGCTCCAACTTGAGGGGGAGTGTTGAAAATAGTATAATTTTGCTTTTGTTATACTTGTATTTATGTATTTACTTGTATTCTACACATTTACTAGGGTAGGTATTTATTTAATTTTCCCATTTATTTGGATTGGGTAACCGGCCAGCTCTAAAGAGAGGGAGAAGGAGAGTTTTTTTGTTCTTTGTGTTTATTTCTTTCATTATTTGCTTTTACTCATGTAATTAACTAGCCTAGGATTCCTTTGCAAGTGTTAGGTTAGACTTTTCCCTTTCCCATAGGTTTTGTATAAATTGGAGATCTTGTTAATGAGAAAAGTATCCAATTCTCATCATATTATTTTTTGTAGTTCCATTTTTTGCTTTCTTCAAGTTTAAATTGGGGGTTATAATTATTTAAATTTTATTAATTCTTATAAAAAAAATTGTAGAAATAATAAAACAAATAATTAGAATAGAAGATAATGAAACTAAAAGACGAAGAAATCAGCCAGGTTATATGACCAGGCAAAGCAAGGCTGGCTTTGAGATTTTATTTTCTTTTTGGACAAAAGTGCCCTCCATGTCACGTGGTAAAGCTGGCACCAAGGAGCCCCGGGTGGGCCAACCCCGAGCTTTTATGCTTCTCGGTAGGGATGGCAATGGGGCGGGGAGGGTACGGGGGTGTCTCCTCCATACCCGTACACGCCATCCAAATCCTATATCCGTACCCGCCCCATTACCAGCCGCGGGTATGAAGTGGATACCCGTACCCGCCAAACTCATACCCGTACCCGCCCCATTACCTGCGGGTATCCAACGGGTATGCATTACCCGCCCGTACACCCTCTCTAATGTGCGTAGAAAACGATTATTTATACCCGGTCATATTAGTTATTTGATATTACTTTTAAAAATCAATTATATTTTTTTATAACATTGATAAACAATTTGGGTTATTGAATTTAAACACGTATTTTTTTAATTTGAAGGTTAATTATGTACAAAATAAAACGGGTATGGCAGGTATGAGGTGGAGCGGGGCGGGTATGGAGCGGGTACAAAACTATACTCGTACCCGCCCCATACCCGTGACGGGTACACCGAACCCGTACCCACTACCCGCCCCACTTATACGCGCACCCGCCCCATTGCCATCCCTACTTCTAGGGTTGGGGGTGCTCGGATATAACATTTTTATAAGGTAACACCCTGAACGGATAAAGCTGCACATATCCCACCTCCCGGATCCTGCATATGCAGGAGCCCTTGAGGCATTCGATTTGTGGTTGTTGTAGTTGGTACATGAAATTTAGTATCTCAACAATTTAGGTAGTTATTAGATCAATTAATAGGGTGTACTTATTTCCGGCATAAATTGTGAATATGCTGGAGGATATTTGTATAATTAGTTCTTTCGCTATGCATGTTTCGTTTAATCATTATTTTAGAGAAGCAAATGAAGTTGCTGACTGGTTAGTGAATGCGGCTGAGGGCTTAGGTGTCTTTTTGGGTTTGTGCCACTCCCCTAGCTCTTCTCTCTATTACACGAGCTTATGCTTTACGGGTCCCTTAGGAGAGGGATGTCCTAAAGTCCCGTCCTTTACATTTAAAAAAATAATAATAAATTTTGGATTTTAAATTTTGTGAAATTGCATTTTACTCTAGAAAGTTACGGGCCTTTTAATAAATTTTTAGAGTTGGATGGAAGCAATTCGACATAAACTCACTTATCTCAACCTAAATGGGGAGATGACCTTCGATAGAGCTCAGTAGAGGATTAGTACCGATATAGCAATATAGGATCGACGAGCACTTCTAAGCTAGTACTAATGCCCTGAGGCTTTTTGCATGCCTGTTTGATTATTACACAATTTTGCTGTGTGTTAGATGCTTGGTGTTCTTATTGTCTGCCAGGTTGTTGTTGTATTGCCTACTCGCTGCTTTATACTCTTTATATGCTTGTTATGCGTCGTTGTGTATGCTCTTAAACCCATATGCTTATATGCTTGTTTGCTTTATACTTTCATGCGTTTCATGCTTCTCAAGTTAGATGTCCTCGGAAACAACCTCTCATTAAGGTATCACCCTGAAGGGTAAGGCTGCGTACATCCTATCCCTTGCAAACCCTGCTTATGTGGGAGCCCTTGAGGCATTGGATCTGTTGTTATTGTAGTATTACCATAAAAAAATGCTATTGTTAGAGCAACGATATGACTTACAAATAATGACAGCCACTTAGAGATGATGATCTTGCTCTGACAATAATAATTTTGCCTTACAATAACTTTACCATTTAATAAAGTAGTCCATATGACAACGTGTAAGGGTGTAAAATAGGCTTATTGTCCAACTTTTCTTTCTTAGCAATGTTACAACATGTGTGGGAACACGAAGTTTATATTAAGTTTACCAACAAATAAAAGTCAGAGGCCAACGGAACAATTAGGAATGGCAATGGGGCGAGGCGGGGCGGGTACGGGGTGTCTCTTCCATTCCCGTACCCGCCACCCAAATCTTATACCTGTACCCGCCCGGTTACCCGTTATGGGTATGAAGTGAATACTCGTACTCGCCCGGGCGGGTACAAAGCCATACCCATACCCGCGGGTATCTAGCAGGTATCCATTACCCGCCCTGTACCTTCATTAATGTGGGTAGAAAGCGACTATTTATGCCCGCTTATAGTAGTTATTTAATACTATTTTTAAAAACCAATTATATTTTTTATAACATTAATAAACAATTTGGGTTATTGAATTTAAACATGTATATCTTAATTTGAAGGTCAACTATGTACAAAATGAAGCAGGTATGGTGAGTATGAGACGGGGTGGGACGGGTACAAAACCATACCCATACCCGCCTCTACCCGCGACGGGTACGGGGTGGGCACACCTAACCTGTTCCCCCTACCCTCCCACTTATGCTCGTACCACTTCAAATGGAGCAGGTACTCACGAATAACGGGTTTTATCCACTCTATTGCCATCCGTAGGAACAGTGCGACATTTAAGAGGTAGGGATGGGGAAGAGTGATTTGTTTTTCTTACGGGCCCCATGCATTTGCCTCCAAATTTTTTCTATAAAAACATGTACTAATATTAAGATATGTAGTGAACTACTTTTTTTAAAACTTATTTAGTGCTTATTGGAATAAACTTATGGATACAATGATTAAAAAAAAAACACGAAAAGAGAATTAATGTCGAAATAACTTTTTTTTTTAACGGAAAAATGATTGATTTTCGAAATGGAAGAAACGGCGAATGACATAATTCTTACAAATAATTTCTAAAGGCTTTATATGTATGCATATTTGCTTATATTCGCTATTGTTGTGTGCTAGTGAACACTTGCTGCTTGCTACTTGTTGCTCGTGCAGGGTTGTTGCCCGATGGAGCTATGTGCTTTGAGGCCTGATGCTTGTTGTTTTATGCTTTAATATTTATTACTGCTTTATGTTCCCTTCGTGCTATTGTGTTTTATGCTTGTCAGGTTGGGGTTTCTCGAACACAGTCTCCCTTTAGGCAGCATCCTTAAGGAGCAAGGTTGCTTAACCCCCCACCCCGGACCCTGCATTGTCGGGAGCCCTTGAAGCACTGGGTTTGTTGTTGCATTAATTTTTCAATATATTTTAATAAATATAACTACATTATGTATTTTAAATAATATCAACTACAAAGACGCATTCTTAGCATATTTGTAAGTTGGTGTACTAGTCTTATAAATTATATGATTTTACCTAGTTACTATTTAGGTAGGGTAAGGGTTGATGATTCCTGACCCACGAAATAAACAGATCAAGTACAGATTGACCCCATTTTTTTGAAATTACGTGTATAATATAAACATAAATACTACATAACACAATACATTTGTTAGCCTTGTTTTCAAAAATCGAGAAGTAAGATATAATCTTGTTACACTGTTCATACATGTTCATAATATTGTAAATAAGGTCATCTGGTTTAAATATTGATATATTATTTCTCACAACATCAGTATGATACTTATTACTGTATGTATATGTGAATTATTAACCAACTGTTTTAATGTTTGGAGAAAATTTCAAAAGAAAGCTCAGATCACAGTGTTTTTCGCAATCATTTGGATTATTTGGAACACTAGAATTAAAATAGTATTTGAGAACGACTATTAAAGAGGAAAACTTTTGGAATATCAAAATGAGAACAGACTTCTAGATTAAGAAATGGTGTGATGTGCTTCCTTACTCTTGTGATGAAATTGCTGGAAATATGGACTGCATAGTATATTAAATGTTAGATGTAAGTAACTTATTATAAATTCATTTATTTACTTAATTTAATCCAATTCGTGGCCGAACTATTAAAATTTTAATACAAATTTTTCTCTAAGGACCAAATGACACATTTTGAATTGTACAAGGATTAAATTGACATAATAGATAAAGTACAATAACTTTTGGCATAAATAACCCTTATATATATATATACATATATAAATATATTACCACTGCCATTACTTTTAAGCTTTTAACTTTTATATGGAAACATTTTTCTTCATGTAATTGCACTTACTAGATAAAAAACTAGTAGTGCAGTTTAGTCCAGACCGATTTTTAACCGGTCTTGAACAGGACCGACTTGGTGTTAATCGGTCCAATCCTTGCTCTTATAATTTGATGTAGTATGAGCTGTCGTCCGATTAATCTTGGACCGATGTGCACTCTCGGCCCAAACTTTACAAAAGCCGAGTAAAGTTTAAAACGATAACTAGTTTTAAAAGGAGCAGTTGAAGTTGAAGGGGGACTCACATGGAATATAAAATTGACGTGTAGGATACGTTAAACAAGCGTGACAACTACACCACTGACTTCTACTGGGCCGATGATTTTTTTCTAATATAGGAACGCTCTAGAGTACGCAATTTGAGTTGTCGGTTTGTCATATATATATATATAGAGAGAGAGGATAAATTATAAAAAAAAATTTAACTTTTGTTTCAATAATAGAAAACTTTCCTCACAAATAAAATAACTCACTAAATTCCTTAACTTTTAAAAATTTTTCACTTTGCCCTCAAATAAATTTTTTGACCATTTTGCCCCTCAAAATAAAATGGTTAAGTATTTGATTTTATTTTTAGGTAGGGGTTTGATATTTTGAAGAAAAATAAGAATTTTTTTCATATTTTTAAAAAGGGGGTTTCTATAAAAATTATTATTTTAATTAATTATATTAGTGACATTATATTATTAACAAAAAAATTATATTTTATCACATAATATTTTTTACGAAAATTTTAAAAATAATTTTTATCTTATGAACTTGTAATAATATTACTATAATTAATTAAAATAATTATATTTTTATAAATATAAAAAATTTTCTTAATTTTTTTACTGAAAATATTAAATTTCTAATTTTGTCTAATAATATAAAACTTCCTTCTAAAAACAAAATTAAACATTAGGGGCAAAATGGTCAAAAATAAGTTACATAGGGATTAAGTGATAAATTTTTAAAAGTGAGGGAGTTTTGTAAGTACTTTTATTTGTGAGGAGGTTTTCTATTTTTGAAGTAAAAGACATGAAGTTTTCTATAATTTATCCAAAAAATATGTAAAATATAAGTCATAATTACAGAATAAATAAGTCTATGATAATAATAGGCTTATATCTAGTAATACAAACCGTCTGAACTTGATAATTTCTATTTATTTTTACACCGATAAAGTGTACAACGTCTTCTTTACGAAGGGAAACCAATATGAGGGATGTGGGGTGACGAGATTCGAATCCAAGACCTCTTACTCGAGGAGTTGGAAGATAAATCACTATAATAATATATTTAGATCACGGACTTGATAATTTAGAGTCAATGGAGGATATTTTACGACCCAAAGTTGAACCATTCAAATTTAAAACGAGCTTATCAAGCCTGACTCAGTCGGTTATTAGGTCTACTTCTTCTCGGTCCTATTTTTCTTTGTTTAAGTCGTCCTTTACCTTAACCTTATATTAAACATGAAAGATTGTTTAGATTATATCTGTAGCAAAATATATAGGGCTCTATAATATATCATTCACAACCATCGACATGTAGTGATTTGGTACATTTAATAAATTAGGGACAAGCAAAAACAAACTAAATCACAAGATATTATCATAATGTATATTTTTAATGTGATTTGGTCCCGTGGCGATGATCTATAGGAGCTAAGTCGATACTCGTTACCCGTTATCGAATCCCACTAGTAGTAATTTACTCCCACCAGCTCCTTACCAATGTAAAAAATAAAATATATGTGCATAGATTAGTAGGGATGGCAAGTGTCCCGAATCTATCAGATATTCATTCAACCCTACCCATTTATGATAGATTTAGATGAAAAATGGGTTTTAAATTGATTTGGATTTGGATGTTGGTAAATGGGTTTTGAGTCGGGTTGGATTTCAATGATATCAAACCCAACTCATATCCGACCCAAAATTATGTTTAGTAAAGAAAAATTTTAAAATTACTAAATTTTAAGTCTTTAACATACTAAAATATATTCCAGCATCCTTTTTATTGTGCCAATATTTTGAAGTTTATTTGGCACCATAATATTTTTTTATAAAACCATGATGTAATAAATTTATGTATAAATATTACTTGTTAAGAGTTATTTGAATAATTGTCTATATTGTTTTAAATACATATTAAATGAAAAAAAAAAAAAGATATACCGATTTGTTCAAATATTAGCTTTTGAGGTATTATTAGTGCAATATTATTGTTATATATATATATATATATATGAACATGGAACATTCCCAGTGCCTTAAGGGCTCCCGCCTACGCAAGGTCGGGGGGGGGATGTACACAGCCTTCCCCCTTCAGGGCATTAACCTGAAGAGAGGCTGTTTCCCAATGCCCCCAACCTGAAGGTGAGGACTTCCCAGGAGGTCACCCATCCTGGTACTACTATATATATATATTATATTGTAATATTATAATTTGATCCACTTGTGGTGGTGGTTGTGGTAGTTAGATTTGGGTGTCTTTGTTGGCCCGTTTTGTATTTGTTCTCCTATTTTGAGTTATATAATTCTGCGCTTGATATTTGGAAAAAAAAAAATTATAATTTGTTTTATAATTTAAATGAGTTATAGATTTGGGTCGAATATCTATTTTACTTGATGGACTTGGACATGGATTGAATGTTTATGGAATAAATAGATTTTTTTTTAATTTGGGTTGGGTCGACTTTTTTCTAGATTGGATCTGGTGATATAGGACGAGTAGCAGAAGAGTACATGAAGCAAATAAACCGTCAGAAATCCAAACAGGTGGACCAGAAGCACTAATTTGCTTGACCAACTTCAAATGGTCTTAACTTTTGATCTGTAAAGAGTTACCGGACCCGTAAGCTATCAAAACGAAGCTATCGGACTGAGTTACGCAACCTCTGCCGTCATCTGGATAAGGGCAAACCCGACCTATTAACATCCTTCTAGATTAGGATCAATAAACATTTAATAAGTGTGTATTTTGTCGGTTTTATGTTTTGAGTGTTTAGATGCCCTCCTCTGACACTCACAGTTAACGAGGCTTACTTACTTCAATAATCATAATTATAAATTTAATTAATTACAATTAACTCTCTCTGTGCTTAATTAATCTCGCACACGTGCTGTCTAACTTTGCTCCGAAGCGATTCCCACGTGTCAACCTCAGTCAACTCCTTTTCCTATTACGGCGTTGACCCTTTCTTCTACTTGACCTTGACTTTGCCGCATTAATGTAAAAGGAAAAACTCTATTTGCAAAATACGTTACGAAAATTAAACGAGATGTAATACGTACTTGTATTATTCAATTATGTTATATTATATGGGTATTTATGGTTCGGTTAATCGAAAACTGTAACCAAAATATAGTCAAAAATCTCTAACCGATACCGTAACCGAAAAGACCGATTAACCGACTTTCTGTAAATCGGTAATTTGGTTCATTTATATCGGTAAACCGCTAACCAAAAAAATAATATAACATTCCTTTCACGTTATATGATTTATCTCCTTAATGGTTTGTAAATGTCCAAAAAACGTTATATGATTTATCATGCATTATGAAACATTCACTTATATGTTTAAAAACACATACTTTAGTCAATAATATAAATATTATGAACATGTAAAAATATATAAATGACTTATTGTATTTTGGTAAATTGGTTAACCAAAATGGACAAAATTACTAATCACTACCGTATCGAAATACCTCAAATTTATTCGGTTCAGTTAACTGAACTAAAAATTTTGTATGATTAACCGCACTTTCGAGTCGGTATTTCGGAAATTCGATTTAGTATTTCGGTTATGGATTTTTTTGAATGCCCCTATTAGATTATATGGAGACTGGTTGTATAGGGGTTGGTTTATAAAGTAGATAATTGAGTCAATCCAATTTAGGCTCGTGACACACTAGAGTTTTAATGTGAGAGACTAGTTAGGATTGAGAAAAGAATGCAGACGTTAATAGGTCCTTCTCCGGCATGATGATATCATGTTCCGGGAAGAAGGTTAACATTGCAAGTCACTTTCAGTGTCCAATATAGTATATTGACGAAAATATCCCTTTTGACCCTTTTTTTTAAGAAAAAGAAACTCATTCTTAACCGTTACATCCATTCACTTAGTGGGTATTTAGAATGATTTGCCACGTCAAGGAGGGTATGTTTGTCAATACACTGTAGTGGGTATTAAAGTGACCCGTTTTATCTTCGGAATATGAAATTATTACGTCCTAGATAATCCTATTTATTAATACAAAAAAAATATAAAGTATAAGTCCAGGACCTTTTTATCATTTTTAAAAACTTTGGTTATTAAAATGTAAAAAGTTCAAGCATTTTTGTGCTCCAGAACAATAGGGTTAAACAACCATTTACGAGAAATATCACAATATTATTGACACTCTTAATTAATAATAACTAGGTTTTTCCCATGCGATACATGGACGGTGTTTGTTTTTTAATCTATTTTTTCAGTTTCATATTGGCAACATTAATGAACAATTTTGCTATATGTTGCTTAAATTAATATTTGACGTACATAAATGACATTACTAAAATAAATAGCAACAAAATCAAGGTTAAGTTTAAAATAGAAGACATTAATTAATTAGTAGTAAAATTAATTCGGATTTTCTAATATGTGCCCTTAAGGAATATTTATTTTACTTATATTTATTAATTTTTTACTAAATTAGTTCAAATATTAAAAATAAAAATATTATTATTTTTATATGAAATAATAAAATATAAGAATTTAATATAATAAATATTCATTAATATAATCCCTAAGGACACATGATAGAAAAATCCAAATTAATTTAAGGGTAAATTACAAAAAATTTCACTGTCTTTTGCTTTAAAAATAGAAAACTCCCCTCACAAATAAAAGCACTCACAAAACCCCCTCACTTTTAAAAATTTATCACTTAACCCCTATGTAACTTATTTTTGACCATTTTGTCTCTAATATTTAATTTTGTTTTTAGAAAAAGATTTTATATTATTAGGCAAAAATTAAATATTTTATGTTTTTAGCAAAAAAATTAAGAAAATTTTCTATATTTATTAAAATATAATTATTTTAAAATTTTTAGAAAAAAATATTATGAGATAAAATATAACTTTTTTTGATTGAGGGGTAAAATAGTTAAAAAAATTTAAAATTTTCTATAATTTATCCTTAATTTAATATAGAAGGGATAAGACATTTATTATTATTAAAATAAAGTGCAAGGGGGCTGGCCCGCACGTGACCTCACCGACAACTGTAAATCAATATTTCAGAGTTGTACCGCACATATAACACTTATGCCCAATTTGGTATATAAGAAGTAAATGCACGAAGTAATAAATTTTAAAAAGTATAAATTTTAACTCTTATTTGATTTGTAAGAAATTGGCAGAATGTGAAAAGTAACTTATCTAACCCCCTGGTAAGTTCTAGTTCCATTGTTTTTAACAAGCATTCCGAAAGAAGTTTTATTTCTCATTCTGACAACCAAACATATTTTATCTATTTCCTAAAAAGTTGATATAAGAATTAAATTCCCGAGAAATGCAACTTTATGTAGGAATTCAATTTATATGGCAAACAAACGAGGCCTTAGCGTAAGTTACGTCTTAGTACCTTAATTTTAGATGCATTAACTTTTTAGTCTATTGCTTAATTGAACAATTTTTTAATCCAGGAATTTGCATTATATTGAATAAATAATCTAAATAACGGTGTGAAATGGTGTAAAATAAGTCGATAATTTCACCTATTTCGAATTACAATGTTATGACATTTCTAATAAAAAGACTTGAAAGACGTATTTTACACCCTTACAAACTATTATTCGGAGTATTTTATTCAGTAGATGTAAATTTTTGGTGTAATCTAACCAACATGCATGTTAAAGCGCTTTCGATACATAGAAGCAAAAAATAGTGTATTTTCATCTGCACACGGAGGTAGAAACCTTTAGCTGGTAATAAAAAATTCATTTTGCTTAAAGTAATGTTTAGTTTTTAAGCTGGAAGTGATATATGGAGGAGGTAGGTATATGTCAAACCTCGTTATCACTTTACAATACCTTCTCGGCTTCTCCCCAACATGGTGATAGTTGACGCCAACTTAGTTGCTTCGACCATGAAAGACGGGATCTGCGGTAAAATACATAACAAAGACATTATCGGAGAAGATTTTCACGTAGCGAAACAGGTCATTTTTTGCTATTGATTGAGCAACAACTCTATACTTCGACTTCGTAGTGGATTTAGAGACTTGATTTGCTTCTTGGCTATTCGGGAAATGAGATTAACCCACGGAAGATAGCATAACTTACATTGGAATATGGGAGAAATATATTACAGTGATTATTGTCGCATTTCATGCTAAAGATTAATGTTGTTACAAAAATTTACTTCAGGAACTGAATTCAATTCAGATATTAAAATAAGATTTGAACTCAAAAAAACTCTCAAAACAGGGAAAAACTCAGTGGATCTGGAATGGAAGTTACAAAAATTTTCGCCTCTGAAAGAGGTACTATACATTCTCAAGAAAGCCTAGCTAAAAAGAACATACCCAGTGCCTCAAGGGCTTTCGCCTACGCAGGGTCTGGGGGGGCGGATATACGCAACATTCCCCCTTCAGGGTGTTAACCTGAAGAGGGACTGTTTCCCAGTGCCCCCAACCTGAGGGTGAGGACTTCCCAGGAGGTCACCCATCCCGGTACTACTCTCGCCCAAGCACACTTAACTTCGGAGTTCTAATGGGATCCGATGACGGTGTGTTAGTGCCCTCTTTGGTCAAGAAAGCCTAGCTGCCAGATGATATATACATACATACATATATATATATAGAGAGAGAGAGAGATACAGAGTGAGAGAGAGAGAGAGGCTGTAAATATTAGTTGTTACAAATTGAGATAGATAATAATAAAAATTATGACGACAACAACAACAACAATCCCAGTGCCTCAAGAGCTCCCGCAAAAGCGGGGTCTGGGGAAGGTAGATGTACGCAGCCTTAACCTGAAGAGAGGCTATTTCCGAGGACTCCCAACCTGATGGATCTGTCTTCTTCGCATCGTGTAAACCCGTGAGCAATGAGGTGTGAACAATAGGGCAAGAGGGCAAGAAAGCAAAAGAGTAAGCCATAGCATGAAAACACCCTAGAGGGGACTACGAGACAACGAGACAAAAGACAAGACACAAAATCTTCCCTTCAAGGCAGCTAATATAAGCAGATAGGCCAAATAAACAAATAAGCAAATGAGCAAATAAGTAGATAAGCGGATAGGCCAATAGTAGACAGATAGGCGTATAGGTAGATAGGTAAGGCCTAAGAAGCCTATACGCCTATGAACATATAAATAGCAGAATAAGCAGCGGTGTGAGGCCACTACCTCTGCAACTCCTATGCTAGTCATCCCTCGAGCTCTAGCTCTATCTAAGGCCATCTCCTTCCGTAGGTTTAGGTGGGTGAGGTCCTACTGTACGACTGCAGGCATCCCTCCTTTGGCCTGTTTCAACCTCTTCTTCCTGGCATGGTACGAAGCTGATAGCAATACCTAACTGGAGCAGTGGATGGTCTCCTCCTAGGGTGCCTGAATCACTTCAAACATAGCCTCTTCATTTCATATATTATCTTCTATCTAGGCCACGCCCCATTATGCCCATACCACATTCCTGATGGCCTCCCCTGGGACCGCAAGTCCATAAGCCCAAGCTGTGGAATAGGCATATCGTAGAGTCGTGGCACTAGATTGAGCTTACGAGTGGACAGATGTTCCTAAACCGCTACATCGGGTACGCCTATCCTTATCCTCCACACAACTCTGTCTGGAGCCATCTCATCATTTAGGTTGATATAGGTAAGATCCCGTCGTATGGTCTCCATCCAGCTCTTCTTTGGCCGTCCTCTCCCTCTCTTCCCGTCTGCTATGTGGAGTTGTTCACATCTTCTGACAGGTGTAGTGGTGGGTCTCCTTCTAACATGCCCAAACCACCGCAGGAGCTGCTCCCTCAACTTATCTTCTATCGGGGCAACACCCAGTTTACTTCTAATGACCTTATTTCAGATCCTGTCCCTCCTTGTGTGTCCGCACATCCACCTTAGCATTCTCATCTCCGCTACCCTCATCTTTTGAGTTTGGTGACACTTTACAGGCCTGCACTCTGCCCCATAAGACATAGCTGGCCTCACTACCGTCTTATAGTATTTACCCTTTAATTTTAGTGGGAATTTCCTATCGCACAGTATCACCGCGGCCTTTCTCCATTTGTGCCAAACCACTTTAATCCTGTTGTTGACATCTGCGTCCATTTTGCCATCATTCTGCACCATGGAACCCAGATATTTAAAGCATGCTTTCTGAGATATGTGCTCTGATCCAATCCGTACAACTTCTGCGCTTGGCGTGGTAGAGGTGCTGAACTTAAGTTCCATATATTTTGTCTTAGATCTACTGAGCCTTAGACCTTTCGATTCTAGGGCCAACCTCCAAAGTTCTAGTTTTTCATTCACCTCCACTCTGGACTCACCCACTAGGACTATGTCGTCCGCGAAAAGCATGCACCAATGTACATCCCCTTGGACGTGCCTAGTGAGCTTGTCCATCACCAAAACGAACAGAAAGAGACTCAAGGCTGATCCTTGGTGTACTCCTACAGTAATGGGAAAAGCGTCTGTCTCCCCTTCCGTAGTGAGCACACTAGTTTGAGCATCTTCGTACATGCCCTTGATGACTCTTATGTAGGACTCGTGGATACCTTTCCTCTCCAGGACCCACCATAGGACTTCTCTCGGCACTCTATCATATGCCTTCTCCAAATCAATGAAAACCATATAAAGGTCCTTCTGTCTATCCCTGTAGTACTCTATGGACCTCCTCATGAGATGGATGGCTTCTATTGTTGATCTACCTGGTATAAACCCAAATTGGTTCTCCGAGACTCCTGCTTGGTGGCGAAGCCTTCCTTCTATGACCTACTCCCATAGTTTCAAAGTGTGGCTCATTAATTTGATTCCTCTGAAGTTGGCACAACACTGAATGTCATTTGTTCTTATAGACGGGGACTAGTATGCTCTTCCGCCAATCATCAGGCATCTTTTTCCACTGGAGGATTTGGTTGAATAATTCAGTCAACCATCTTATACCCATTTCTCCAGAGCATTTCCATGCCTCAATGGGTATACTGTCAGGGCAGGCTGCTTTACCCCTGCCCATCTTCCTCAATGCTTCCGTAACTTCCTCGGGTCTAATTCTTGTGCAGTGGTCGTGGGACACTTGCACTGCTGTTGTTCGTAGAACCTCTGGGGGAGTAACTGTATCTCCCTTCTCATTGAACATATCGTGGAAGCAGGACTTTCACCTAGCTTTGATTTGTTGCTTGTCCACGAGCACTTGTCCTGCTGCCCCCTTTGTGCACCTTACTTGGTCCATGTCTCTAGTCCTCCTTTCCCTTACCTTGGCAATTCTATAGAGGTCTCTAGCTCCCTCGTTTGTATCCAGTCTTTTATAGAACTCCTTAAAGGCTTTGGATTGTGCGTCTCTAACTGCTATTCTAGCTTCCTTCTTAGCCTGTTTATATTGTAGTCTCTTATCTTCACATCCACTACGATCTCATTCCTTGAAGCAGTCTCATTTCGCCTTAATCTTCTCTTGGACCTCCTTACACCACTACCAAGTCTCTTTATTGTTTGGTGCCCTACCTTTAGATACGCCTAGGACTTCTCGTGCCACATCTCTGAACTTTTGGGATACTTGGTTCCACCGGTGGTTTAAATTTCCCTAGCCCTTCTCTCCAAGTTCAGCCTCAGCTCTTTCCTTAAAGACTTGAGCTTTTTCCCCCTTCAGCTCCCTCCATCGCGTGCGTGGCTGTGATGGTTTGATGGCTTTCTTGTTCTTTCTCTTAATCCTAATCTCAACACACACTACTCTCTGTTGTGTTGAGAGGTCCTCCCCAGGGATAACCTTGCAATCTTTTTGAGTCCTCCTTTGTAGTAATATGTAGTCAATCTGGGTCTTTGCTCCACCACTCCAATTGGTGATGATGTGGTCCTCACGCTTTTGGAAGAAGGTGTTGGCCACTGTAAACTCATAGGTGACTACAAAGTCTAACAGAGCCTTGCCCTCATCATTTCTCCTTCCATAACCAAATCCTCCGTGGTGGGATGCATAACCGTCTGTGTTCGCTCCCACGTGCCCATTAAAGTCCCCTCCAATCACAACTTATTCGCTGTGGGGTATCCCTTGCATTGTTAGGTCTAAGTCCTCCTAGAAACTGGCCTTCTCCTGCTGTGTATGTCCTATCTATGGGGTGTATGCACTTATGATGTTTAACATCTCCCCGCCTAAAACTAACTTGATGCTAATAATCCTATCACTAGTCCTAGTGACCCCTACTACTTCGTCCCTAAGGGAGCTATCCACCATAATACCTACCCCATTTCTCCCCCCGACTTGGCCCGAATACCATAAAAATTATGAAATTATACAAAATGATATCAGCTGTTTATTTTTTTATGGCAAATTACAGAAAATTATTCTGACTTTTGCTTCAATAACAGAAAACCCCTTCACAAATAAAATCACTCACTAAACCGCCTCACTTTTGAAACTTTATCACTTTGCCCCCAAATAACTTTTTTTTTTTTTTTTTACCATTTTGCCTCTCAAAATAAAATGGTTAAATATTTAATTTTATTTTTGGGTAGAAAATATTTTTAAAAAAGAGGTTTTTTGTATTTATGAAAATTATTAATTTAGTTAATTATAGTAGTGACATTATAATATCAACAAAAAATATTATATTTTGTCTCATAATATTTTTTATGAAAATTTTAAAAATAATTTTTTATTTTCTAAACTTATAATATTATTACTATAATTAATTTAAATAATCATATTTTTATAAATATAGAAAAATTCCCTTAATCCTTTTCCTAAAAACGTAAAATTTTTAATTTTTATCTAATAATATAAAATACCTTGTAAAAATAAAATTAAACATTTAATCCACTCACTTTTGAGAGACAAAATAGTCAAAAATAAATTGCATAGAGGTTAAGTGATAAATTTTTAAAAGTAAGGAGGTTTTGTGAGTATTTTTATTTGTGAGGAGGATTTTTTTATTTTTGAAGTAAAAGACATAAAATTTTATGTAATTTACCCTATTTTTTAAATATAATTATATGTGAGTAATATTATTATCATAGTAAAATTATTATTATTAGAGTCAAATTATTATTTTTAAAAAAAATTAAAACTATTATTATTTATAATTTATAATAATATAATAATTTTTATTCTGACCATAATAACTCACTTATTATCAGTTAATTGATATGTAATTTATAATGTTATAGTTGTCATGAAAAAGTGGGCATGATGCAAAGGCCCTGAGCTGTACCTGAAAAAGCCCAAATCATTAGTGATGATGTTACATCAAAATTATTTATCCTTTTCTTTTTTAAATAAATGAAATATATAGTGTTTTTGTAGTAAAAGAAAAATAAAAAGGTAAATTATATATTAGTAATTGAAGTTTAGTATAATAATTTTTTAGTTTATAAACTTTATAAAATAATTTATTAGTCCATAAATCTGAATGTAATTATTTTTTTAGTCCAATTTTAGGTAAAACAAAATGTCGGAAAGATAAAAAGACATTTATGCGGGGTGTAAACGAACAGAGCGTTCGATGAACTACTCGTGTTTGAAATCGATTAGGGCTCGTTCGTGCTCATTAAGAGGTCTCGATAGCTTATCGAACCTAGTTTGAGTAGGCTCGATAAGCTTAACGAGCCGAGTTCGAATAAGGGGGTGCTTGGCTCGCTAATGTTCACGAACAGTTTGATAAAGGACTCGATAAGAGCTCGTTAAAGGCTCGTTATGAGCTCGATAACAGTTGATATTAGCTCAAAAAGGGTTCAATAATAACTTAAAAAGCTCGGCTCGTTAATGAGCTCGACTCGATTGCAAGCTTGGCCCGGTTTTAAACTCGATTGGGCTCTATAATGAGCTCGACTTGACTCGATAACGAGCTCAACTCGGCTCAATAAGCCTCACGAGCTGAGTCGAGTATTGAACACACTATATTCTTATCGAACCGAGTTCGAACAAGGGTTAGAAATGTTTGATTAGAGCTCGGCTCAAACTCGAGCTCGATAAGCCTTATCGAACTCGAGTTCGAACAAGGGGGTGCTCGGCTCGGCTTGGCTCGTTTACACCCCTTATGCCCTTATTCAACAAGTCGTTTTTTTTCAAATTTAGTACTGTTGTTGAATTTCTATAACTTTACACATCCATGTTTTTATCGAAATGCTGATACCATACGCCTTGAATTGGACTAAAAAATAATTACAAACTTTTGGACCAATAAATTATTTCACAAAATTTTTGGATTAAAAATTTATCACATCAAATCTCAAGGTACTAATATGTAATTTGCCAAAAAAAAAAACGAATATATAGTCTTTTAAAAGGTAACACTTAAACTATAGGGATATTTACGCCAAAGGTCCCCGTACTTTGCGTATTGCGTCAATTTGGTCCTTATACTTTTAATTGCGTTAATTTAGTCCTTGAACAATTCAAAATGTGTCAATTTAGTCTTTTGGCCAAATTTAGGTTAAGTTAATGACGTAATTTTGAACCGCAAAATTATGTTAGATGCAAGTAATTTATTATAAATTCATCCGTTTACTCAAGTTAACCCAATTCGTGGCTGAACTATTAAAAACTTAGCGTGAGTCTTTCTCTAAGGACCAAATTGACACATTTTGAATTGTACAAGGACTAAATTGACACAACTAAAAGTACAAGGATTAAATTGATATAATGAACAAAGTATAGGAACCTTTGGCGTAAATAACTCTAATCTATATTATGTGGAATAAAATCTACGAAACTATACCACTGTTAATCGAAAATCTCCATGCTAATATCTACCTTCTCGTATGATTGGAGAAATAGAGATTCAAGGAGCTCCAAGAAAGAGAGAGAAAAGAGTTGATACGATTCCAGGTCCAAAAAAAGTCCAAAAGCTATAACACCTTCAAAAGTATCTATTTTAGGGTTTGAGTCACGCTCTTCTAGTGAACGAGCTTGGAAGTTGTGGTGAAAGCTTGGGCTTTAATTTAATGGACAAGTTAAAGTCATCGTTAGGACCCTTCAAGGTGTGATAGGCGGAGGTAAGTTGCCAAGGAAACAATGATTGTCAACAACAAATGATGAAGGCGGCTGGACTTTCTTTGTCTATCATCAGGTGTGTGCTCCTTTTAAGGAATTGACTGGTTTTTTTTTCCGATGGTTGGCCAGTTTTGTTTAGTCTTGTTCTATCCTTTTGGCTTTGGCTTTGATTGTTTTAGCATGTGGTTGTTGTTGGGAAAAATAACACGTACAACGAAGATACTGCGGAAATTACTGAAAGAAGCACAGGGAAAATACAGCGAAAATACTGTCGAAAATTATAGCCAAAAACAGTAAAAATAACTTGCGAATTACTAAAAATTAAACAACGTAATTAAACCGTAAATCAGTCAAAAATAACTTGAGAATTTACGTAAATTAAACAACAGTAAATTAAACCGTAACTTAAACCTCGGTATAACGCAGTAAAAAATCCAGTAATTTGGTAGTGGAAAGACGCAGCCAAATAGATGAACACGACAATCTAATAATACCGAAAGAGGAAAGGTAGATTCTAAAATACCGAAGGTACCGTGCCGTGGGAAATACCACTGTCCTGAGAGACGATTTCGCCACTGCTCCGGTGCAAACAGTAGTATCAGCGACCGTCCTCCAGGATTAACACGGTCCGACCCTTAACGTGCACTCGTTAATTGCAAGTTAGGAATGCCTCAAACTTTGCCCAGATCGTGAAGAGAATGAAAGACGAGAGTGAGAGAGAGAATTAGGAAGAGAGATGGTTGTTATGTCGTTTTTGGTCCATTCCGAAGGTTTATTTATAGGGTGCAAAAAAGGGTCCAACTGGTAGAAGCACCGTAAATGCAGTAAATTGAAACGGCCATCATAATAGTTGTGATTGTGTTTTAATGGCAGTTAATTCGGGGCATTTCGGAATCTCGCAACGGTCAGTGTTAATTGTAATTTTTCCGTAAAATAAATATACCCGGTGAGAAAAAGCTCACCCACTCCCTCGCACTCGCACGGCAGGCGGGCGGCGGGCGCACACGTATGGTTCCCACCATTCCTTCACCCAAGGCTTAATTCAAATGGGTTGAGAACAAGTACCCTTATAAACTCTACTTAGCCCCCTTAAATTGTCTATGTGGGATAGAACCCACTTAGTGCATTTTCAAAGTATAATGTATTTTTCCGGAATATTTAAGATTAATTTGTATCATTTTTCTAACAGTTGCTTCCATCTTTTGGTTATGGGTTTAACTTTATATAGAGGTTCCAGCATGAATTCAACTGTTTGGATGTTACTAGCCTTCGGACTCTGCCCCGCACATTTGTCCCTTTTGGTGCTTGTATTCTACTTATCTAAAAACAATCGACAATAAGTGTCAACTACGGTGTGAAAACTAAAGCACTTGCCCCGTGCATATTGTCCTTCAATACCGACTTCCTTTTAGGACCCATTTGTTTCGATGGATAATATTTTCATTTTAGTTCTATTATTTTTTTGCATAATTTAGCAGCAACAATCAAAAATACGGAAAATATTTGGCTACTTTGATGGCAAATGGTTTCTAAAATATTCTGACAGTTTAGAAACAGAATGGTGACTGCTGTGGTGACGGTCACAGTCTGCTCGGGCTTTGCTCACTGGGCCCATTTAAAAACAGCCCAAACCATTACAAACATTTGTAAAAGCCCATTCAGGCCCGCCGGAAAAGAGAAATGGGCTGGATCAAGCCCAGCCCAAGTTTCTCATTTCTATTTGGAAATCACGGTTGTGGACCCAAATAAATTATAAAATATTTGTTTGGATCATGCTCTATGCTGCGGACTAGCGTCTCAGGTTGGGGGTCCTCGGAAACACCAATCCCCGCAGACCCTGCTTATGCGAGAGCCCTTGAAGACACTGGGTTTGTTGTTGTTGTTGTATGTCCAAATGTTTTATCATTTTGAGTGATCATGAGACTCCCCTCATTCGATTTCCTATGCGACTCTTGAATCACGATGAGCAGTAGTGTAAATAAGTCAAGTTGAGTCGAGAGGATGTGAGGCTCAACTTGCCTTGCAACCTTGGCTCGGGCTCATCTTATAACTCATCAAGATTCGAGCTTCAAGTGCACAAGCTTCGCGCCTCTTAGTTGAGCCCAACCTGAACTCATTGAGTTTTGCTCTAATCTCTCCTCATTTAATCTCATTGTAAGCTAGTTTAGGCTTGTTTAGGCTCGTCTTATTTATAACTAACATTGTGATTAACTCGTTTAGACTGATGAGCCTTTGAACTCAAAAGCTACATTAGGCTCAGGTTAGCTCATTTAATTTATCTAAACAAGCCAGTTTGATGTAATTTGAGCTTGAAACAGGTTGAGCCTTTCTAACTTCTTAACGAGCCCTCTTACGAGTCGACTTGACTTGTTTACCCAACTTATGATAACTGAGTTTCATTATTCAAATTAATGTTTTTGAAAGATGATGATGTCAATTTCTCAACCCACCAGGGCCTTGCTCAATGGTAGGACGCAAGTAAGGGATAGAGCATTGCTTTAACCCAAAAGATTTGGAGTTCGATTTCCCCCTTGAACCTCACCCCGAGGAATCCCTAACTTAACTGACTTTTTTGTACCTCGGTCTCCGTATAGGCTAGAGTTTACCGGATAACCAGGTTCCTCGTTACAGCAAAAAAAAAAAAAAAAAATAGTGTCATTTTCGTTATATACTTAAAAATTGAATTATCACAACACCACCTACTCTAATGCCATGACTCATGTTGTGGAATTACAAGATATTAGGCATATACCATGAGAATATCCTCATAATATTTAAGTTTCATCATTGAATTTTGATCTTATATGGTCAAAACTTATTATATCAAATCATTATCCTAAAAATTATAAAAATAGGCATTGTATTTCAAAAATATAAAAAGGTTTTAGTTTTTTATGCATACACAAAAAAATAATATACTTAAAAAATAAAATTAAGAAAAAAAATATTTTAATAAAGAAACAAAACAAATTATCAAAATTGGAGCTACTTTTATATATTATTTTATTATTATTTTTTTTTAATGATGGTAAAGCCTTGGGGGAGGGGGGAGGGGATAAACCCCTTAAAATCCTCAAAGAGGACACCACATTTTGAGCTTTGTGGGAATCGATCCCGGGTCACCTCGTTGGCACCTGGCGATCATGACCACTCGGCTATGTCCCTAAAGAACTATATATATTATATGTAAGCGGAGATGAGCTCCTCAAAATTACAAACCATTATACATTTAAGAAAATGGTTTCTTTTTAAACTAAAAATCACATAAATTTTATATGCAGGTTTAAAAAATATACCTAAATTTTTTAATTTTCTAATGTCATACCTTAATGTAACGCTGTTAAAATCCATAAGTTTCTGCTGACAACAACAACAACAACAACAACATACCCAGTGCCTCAATGGCTCCCGCTTGCCCAGGGTCTGGGAGGGGTAGGATGTACGCAGCCTTATCTCATCAGGGTGAGACCCCGACGAGAGACTGTTTCCGAGGACCCCCTACCTGGCAACGCATTCATGGCAAAAGGTAAAGGCAAACAAGTAGGCAAACACAAACATATAGAGAGTAATACGTATAGGAAGCAGCAAGAGAGAGAGAGAGAAAGAGAGAGATAGCGAGAAGGGGGGGAGAGCGAGAGAGCAAGAGGGAAAGTGCAAAGATATCAGCAGCGTGTATCACTGCTCGGAGCTCCTATACCGCTAAATCGGTTATCCATATACTAATCCTGCGCTAAACTCTAAACTAGGGCCATCTCTTCGTTTAAGTTGGGATAGGCAAGGACCTGTCGAAAAGTCCATCCACTTTTTATTCAGTTCTTATTAACTTATTAACTATTTGGCCGGCCCCTTCCTCTCATTCTGCCTATAATATGAGTTTGTTCTCATCTCCTTATCGGGGCAGTAATGGGTCTCCAGTCGATTCCTCTTTCTTATTTGGTTGGCCACTTCCTCTTTTCCCCCTCATTTGGGTATGTCTCCATCTAACCCTAGAAGCACTGAGCTACCCACCAGTGCCATAATTGCAAGTTTCTGCTGCCGTACATTTTAATAAATATTTTATAATTTTTTACAAAATTTGTAGATATTTAAAATATTTTTAAAAAATTATTTAAATGTAAATTCTATTTTTTTAATTATTTTCGGTTTTTTTTAGAATGCCATTGTAGAAAAAATTAATGGATATAATGACATCTCATTAAAATATAAATTTAGATAAATTTTTAAAATCGCACCTAAAACTTATGTATTTTTAATTTAAAAACTTTATATTTTATTTACTGCATGGTATGAAAATAACCATAAAGGTACTCATAACTTTTGAGGCTTCTTTCCAGACGCCCTTCTCTTAACAGCGTTGGTGGTCCATTATTATTATTATTATTTTTTTATTTTTTATTTTTGTATATAATGCCCCATAAAAGAAAAATACTTATAAATTATACTCGGGATAAAAAAAAATCTCTATATATTATATAAAAGTTTCCTTTCCTCGAAACCCTCGTACTCCCACTTCTAATGATTTTAGAGTAGGTATTTTAAATTTTCGTAAAAAAGGGAAAAAAAATTCAAAAATAAGCTGCAAAAGACTTAAATCTTTTATAAAAGAAAAGGAAAAGAAAAAACAAAAGAAATGGTATAATTAAGATTTTAGAAAAATAAGAAGTTAAAAATGACAATTTAAGTTTGAAATATTGAGAATGTGCTGATGTGATATATTTAAATTTTTATATTGTAAATATTCTCCGTGTGTCGCATGGGATACCATTAGCGTTATATTATGCTCAATTAGTCCCCTAGGGACTTGGCATGGTGGTTGGATCATCGATTGCCAAACTAGGTATTCCGGGATCGAATCCCACCGTGGGCAAATGCGGTAGTCCTCTTTGAGGACTTGAGGGGTATATCCCCTCCCCTCCCCCCCCTCCCCTGGCTTTACCATTGTAAAAAAAATGCTCAATTGATGCGGAATAGAAACAAAAGTTTGAATCAAGCACGTCAGAGAAAAAACTCAAAATCCACCAAAGAGAGAAAACAATTAGGTTTTTGTCTTTTATATTTGATGAAGGACCCATACAACAACTACAAAAAGTATTTATAGGTAAATAAGAAACCTTAAAACGTAAAATTATAAAAATACCTGAAAATACGAAATTATGAAAATAACCCTAAAATGAGAAATTACAAATATACCCCTTTAGGTTTATGACAGTTCAAATGGTCGGGAAACTCTTTGGCTACTCGTCTTACATTATAAAGACAATTTTTAAAATACAGAAAAACCCTTTCATGGGGTGGGGTGGACGGATATGGAATAGACGAGTTTTGTACATTATCCACACATGCCAACCCTGTACCAGGTATTATCATGTGTATCAGGTCCACACCCGTTAGTCACTCTACTTTCATCCGTACCCACCTCAAGTGAGGCAGTGATATGATTATTACCGAGGGTCACGCCTGAATTAGTTTCGAGCCTTCCCGACTGCCATGTCACCTGTGCTATATCAGCAGTGCCACATTATCGGCCTAAACCCTAATTAATTAGTATAAATAAGGGTTAGAGTAGGGCAGTGAGTCTGAAGAGATTGATGTGATGTGTTTCTCTTTCTCCCCCAAATTCTCACTACGTTTCTCCCCTTTCTTCTATCTGTGAGATTATGAGTTAGTGAGCATACCCAATAGGGTTGCTGCGACATATATTTATAGTAAAGAGTGCAGAAATAATTACATAATATTATCAGAATAATATCAATAGAATATATCCTAATACGCCCCCTCAATCTGTGCGAGGGGGACCAACGTGCAGATTGGCTTTATGGTAGCGGAAGCGATCAGTAGCCAAGCAACCTGTTTGGTGGTAGGAGTGTATCGAACCTGGACATCACCCTTAACAACCTTCTCACGAACATAATGAAAATCAACATCAACGTGCTTGCTGCGGTCATTAGAGATAGGATTTGTAGCCAAATAAGTTGCAGACACATTATCACAGTACACAAGAATCGGACCGGAATGACGCAGGCCTAAGTCACGCATGAGATATCGTATCCAGTTACATTCAGCGACCACCTTGGCAACAGCGCGATATTCAGACTTAGTGGAGGACTTGGCAACCGTTGGCTACTTCTTAGCACGCCATGAAATAAGTTTGGGACCTAGAAACAGAGCAAAACCCGTAGTGGAGTGACGAGTATCAGGACAGCCACCCCAATCAGCATCGGCATATGCAGTAACAAATGTACAAGAACCCGGAGCTATGGTGAGACCATGATCAGGCGTGAGCTTTAGGTATCGAAGGATGCTTTTGACCATCTGCCAATGAGAAGTAGTGGGAGCGTGCATAAACTGAGAGACACGATTGACCGCATATGCAATATCTGGACGGGTCATGGTGAGGTACTGGAGCGCACCCACCGCGCTACGGAACTCGGTCGGATCAGGTAGAAGAGACCCATTAGCCAGAGAGGGTTGTGCCCCAAGCTGGTAAAGGAGTGTGTACAGATTTTGCCTCAAGCATGTCATGCTTGCCCAGTAAGTCAAGGGTGTACTTATGTTGGGAAAGAAAAAGGTCATGTTTGGTGAATTTGGTCTCGATGCCAAGAAAGTAGTGAAATGGGCCTAGGTCTTTCATGGCAAACTGAGTGGAGAGAGAAGCAGTGAGACGAGTGAGTAAAGAAGAGTCAGAGCCAATAAGGATAATGTCATCCACATACAGTAAGAGGCACACAATGTTACGAGGCGATCGATGTATGAAAAGAGAGGGATCAGCCTTACTACAATAGAAACCCAGGCTGTAAAGGAACGTACTAAACCTATGAAACCAAGCTCGAGGTGCCTGTTTGAGGCCGTATAGAGCTTTACGCAAGCGGCATACATGCGTCGGAAATTTCAGGTGTATAAAACCTGGAGCCTGACGCATATATATCTCGTCTTTGAGAAATCCATGTAAAAACGCATTTTTGACATCTAGTTGGCGAATGGACTACTTGTTAGTGATAGCAAGGGCAAGTATGAACCTGATGGTGGTAGGTTTAACCACAGGGCTAAACGTTTCAAAATAGTTAAGGCCCTCACGCTGGTGAAAGCCCTGAGCAACAAGTCGGGTCTTAAAACGATCAACAGAGCCATCACGTTTATATTTGACTTTGTACTTCCAAGTACCACTGACCACATTTTAAGAAGAAGAGGCGCGTACAAGGTCCCATGTCTGGTTTTGAATAAGTGCATTGAATTCCTCAGCCATGGCTTCCTGCCACTGAGGGTTTTTAACAGCTTGTGAAAAACGTGTTGGTTCTTGAACCACAACAACAGAGCTAAGGGACAACATGTGCTTAGATTTACGTATCCCGTCTTTAAGGTAGGTATGCATGGGATGGACATTCACAGTGTTGGGAGCAACTGTGGGCGTGTGGGACGGGCCTGGGTGAACAGGAGGGCTAGTCAGGGAATCCGGTCGTGCGCCCCCTGAATCGGGGCGAGCACCCATCCCGTCCATGGAGACCACGGTGGCGGGGTCAGGTGAGGTAGCCGAAGGGGAGGAGGTGGTGAGACTATGGGTGAGAGCGGGGATGACAACTCACCCGAGGCCACCGGTAGGGATGTGGAGGGCAACGGGAGAGGTCCCTAGGGGAGCGACCGCCGGGACGAGTCACCAGGCGCAGCCGAGTGACCAGCGTGAGCTAGGATTGGACTTGGCAGAGGGACATCGACTAGGGCTGAGCTTGGCGGCGCATGCATATTAGACACGATGTCGGAGTAAGGAAATAAATGTTCAACAAAATGCACATGACGACTAGTGGAGACACGACCCGTAGTGGGGTCCAAGCAACGGTACCCCTTGTAACGTGCTGCATATCCAATAAACACGCATGGGATAGAACGGGGGGCCAATTTATGAAGAGTACGGGGTGTGATGTTGGGATAACAAGCACACCCAAAGACCCTAAAAAAGTTATAATCTGGCGCCTTGTTAAGTAATTTTCCAAAGGTGAGAGATTTTGTAAATTTGGAGTAGGCAAACGATTTATAATGTAACACGCAGTACAAACAGTATCAGCCCAAAACTTTGGAGGAAGAAGCGCCTGAAAAAGTTGGGTCCGTACCATTTCACTTAGAAGTTGATGCTTTCGTTCTGCCACCCCATTTTGTTGTGGGGTATCGGGATAGAAGAGGCGGAAGTGAATACCGTGGGTACGACAAAGGGTGGCCATGGGCCTGTTGTCAAACTCATGGCCTCCATCACTTTGAAAATATTTAATTTTAAGATTAAACTGATTTTCAACTAGGGCCTTAAAATCAAAAAAGATGGAGTACACTTCATCCTTTCGTTGCATCGGGTAGAGCTAGGTGAAGCGAGTGAAATCATCAACAAAAAACACATAATACCAAAAGGCATAATCAAAAACAACAGGCGATTGCCAAACATCGGAATGAATTAATTGCAAAGGTAAAGTAGTATCATGTAACACACGTGAAAAAGGTAAATGCCGCGACTTTCCTAAACAACATGCAAAGCAATATGTTATGGAATTAGTACGAGAAACACCAATAATCAAGGAGCAAGTACGTAAAGTGTCCAAGACAGAATTCCCTAAATGTCCTAAGCGCCTATGCCATAGCTCAGCCATGACAGTCCGTGCAACAAGTCCAGTAGGATGAGGAGAAAACCCGTATAGGGGGCCTTCACTGCGTATCCTGAAGATTGGTGTCCCCGTAGCCTTGTCCTTAACACAAAAAGAAGAAGAATCAAACTCAACAACACAAATATTATCACGACACAACTATTTAATAGACAAAAGGTCGTATGCGAAACTAGGATCCAACATAACATTGGGAAGCAATAGGTCACGTGTTTTAGTGTGAATTTTCGAAAACCCGACATGTGTAACTGGTAGCAAAGACCCATTGCCAACTTGTATTGATTTTGAACCACGGTAAACAGTGTGTTGAGTAAAAATACCTGCACTGGAGGTCATATGATTAGATGCCCCGGAGTCCGGGTAACATGTGGAATCAACATGTTCAGCGACAGACATGGCCGAGAGGGATTGGGAGAGGTCTGAGTTGACATAGCGATGAGGGCAAAGAGAGGCAGCATGACCAGCTTGATGACAAATCTGACAAACTAAGGCACCAGCACCGAGTATACCATTAGGAGACGGACGAGGGTTCATACCTGTAGAACGACCCCAGTGCTGTGGATATGGAGGAGGAGCGCCAGTAGGAGCCATGCCTGTACCAGGATACTGTTGTTGGCCTTGATCGTGCGCGCCACAACCCCCATTATTCCCATTGCAGTTGTTATTGTTGCGTCCACGACCCTTGTGCCCACGCCCTCCACAACCCCGACCAGATCCCGAGGAATCTGACAGCGCACCACTCGCGGCAAGGGCATGACCGTGATCAATGGAAGAGCGAGCGTGAATGCGAGAAAGAGCAGCTTCCTCGTCTAACAGTGTAGTCTTAAATTGCTTAAAGGAGAGGTTACGAGACGATTGGCGGGTGAAGGTGTTAAACGCGGCGTACTCCAAAGGAAGACCGAACAGTGCATAGTGGAGGAGCTCACGGTTTGAAACCGGTGAATCTGTAGCTGCCAAGTCATCGGCTATGGTTTTGAGTTCGGTGAGGTATGCAGTCATGGTTTTGTTTTCTTTACGTAGAGTGACGAGTTGGGAGCGGAGGTCAAATTCCTTAGCAAGGGAATGGTCACGAAATCGTCTGGCTAGGGCAGTCCACATCTCACGAGATGTGGGATGATGAATAACATCATTAAGGACCAAGCAGGCTAGGGAAGCCGATAAACACGCCCTAATGCTCTGGTCAATACCAGACCAAATTATGGCATCAGGGTTGGAGATATATTGACCCGTGGGTGTAGAGATTTGACTGGGGGGGGGGGGGGGGGAAGGGTTGGAGCTATCGACGAAACCCATGAGTCGATAGGCACGAAGAACCATAGAAACTTATTCCCGCCATGTGGTATAATCAGTGGGGTTTTCTACTTTAATAGTAACTAGGTTCATAAGGGAGGAAGGGGGAAGAGGACTCACATGGGGAGGGAGGGCCGCGAGAGACTGCGCCCCGGCCATGAGGGGGGAGGTTAAGGAAGGACCAAGATTATACCCGGAGGACAATGTGGGATTGACATGAGGGAAGGAGAGCGAAGGAAGTGACGACCCATGGGGGAGACCTGAAGAAAACGCGGTCGACGGGGGATTAGGCGGAGTCAGTGGTTGGAGCGGTGGCTGAGCATAGGAGACCGGTGGCCGAGCGGCCACCGTTGGGGCCGGTGACAGCGGAGGGAAGGCATCGGCATTGGAGAGGGAGGGACCGGAAGAGGGGGCAGCCATAGCATCACAAATTCAAGGACCGGAGAGCACCTCATGAACAGCGGAGGAGAGGAGGAGGAGGCGGCGGGGACGGCGACGGCCTATGCAACGACGGGATTAGGGTTTCTTGAGAAGGGGAAATATATATATATATATATTTTTTTTTTGTTTAGGGTGTGGTATGCTCTGATACCATGTGAGATTATGAGTTAGTGAGTATACCCAATAGGGTTGCTGAGGCATATATTTATAGTAAAGAGTACGGGAATAATTACATAATATTATCAGAATAATATCAATAGAATATATCCTAATACTATCAATATAATGCTATCTTTACGTTTTAATACTCAAATACCTTAATCGATTATGATTTATAATAGGCAGATATCAGGCAAGGATGGAGACGTGACGTTACGTCAGCAGTTACTTCTTGGGTTGGAGAAGGAGAGAGGGAGTTTTAAAATTTTAGGTACACTAAAATTTGTTACCCAATATTAAAAGATCGATTTATTGGAAATTATCGTGTAGGTATTTTGAGATTTGGCCATTTATCATTCAGATATCCTGACATTTTAAAATATACAATAGGGTACTTAAGTTTTAAGAATTATATCACTTAGGTACATGAAGCTTTAAAATTTATCCATTAGGTATCCTTCTTCCAGTATTCTATAGATTTTCATTGAAAATGCTAAAGTGAAATATTATTATGATAATATATAAGTATTTTTATTAGAATATAAGAATTCTTTTACCAAAGAAGTTTGACATGACACATAATTTTAGTAATATATGGGTATTTTACATTAATATTCAGTGAACTTTTTATAATAACTCATTAAATTTTTGCTAAAAACATCGACATGACTTATATATATTATTGTAATCAAACAATACATTAGAATCTTTCTTATAAAATTGGTATGATTTTTACAAAAATTAATTGAATTCTAACATAAGGTTCCTAAGTGAAAAAAAAAATTCAAATCATAAGGTACTTCCTTGTATATATTAAAAACCTTATGACATCTATGTATTTATTTCACTAAATTTTTTTCTTAAGGCTAATATTATTGTCAGGTGCTTATTATTGTCATAACAAAATCGTAGTTTTTAAGACAATTTTGTGACTTTAAGTTTTAGTAAATCACATTATTATTCTAATAATAATATTTTTTTATGGTTTGCCGTCATTTTTGGTTGATTATATATAAATCATTATATGCGTTTACTTTTTGACAAAAAATAATAATTTTTTATCTCAATAATAATAACTCGCTTTTTAAAATTTTCATATTATTGTTCTCAATTTAAAGAAAAAAAAAGAGTGTAAAATTAATAATAATTTTGAAAAGGAAACTTATCCCAATTTCATATCAATCATCAAATCATTTCAAATCACATTTTACAATAATTCATAAATTCATATTCCCATCAACAAAGCCGTTACTATAGGCTTTTCTTAATGGGCCCATTTGTTCTTGTTTGTAACATGATGTTTATCATTATATTTTTATATTTTTTAATTTTTAATTTTTAATTTTTAATAAAATAAGTTTTGAAGTTTTGTTTATAAAGTTTTGAAAACAAAAATAAAATAAAATCTACAAATTAAAAATAAAAAGATATTTTTGAAACATGATACATATGCTCTCAAAAACCGAGAACGAAAAGCTCAAAATGATACCGAAAAACCCTTAATGATTCACACAGTAAAGAAAAATGGTACCCAAATGACTTCCCTTTTCCGTGATAACAAATTCAACTTCACTTCAATCAAAAAAATAAGTATTTTCTATTGAACTAATTATTGCTACTAAGTGTTCCTTTAGGCCAGATGTCTGAAGTTTAATTTCCCCCTTAAATCTCTCTATAAGAAATTCTTGACTTCATTGAATTCTATGCTATCTGTGTTACATACCAAAGAAGGTTCCATCCCAAAACTAATTGGCAATAGGTGGAGTAGCTCCTCTAATATATAAATTGGCATATTTTTCGTGAACCCACCGATTTGGGATGCACTTTGGGCTGTAACAGTGTGGGTCGCTGCATGGCTGGGGTTGACCGGGTAACCGAGTTTCTCATTGACGAAAAGTTATTACTACCTACCTGTACAGAGATGTGACAGAAGTATATTGACAGAGTGCTTGTTGTGAAATAGACGGAACCTTAGTTTATGTAGTATGCATCATTACTCAATTGTTTATCACTTGACAATATATGGTTAATGGTTGCTTTTTTAATGTGAGTCACACAATAACGTGATAAAAATGACATTACTCATAAAATAAAAATCATCAAATATGTCATTTTTGGACGGTAAACACCAAAGAAAGTGGATCTTCTTTTGAGGATTCCCTATGCTACCACTAAAGTGGAAGTCGAGGCCGGTCCTTATATTCTCGGGATTTCAAGTAAAATTTTTAAATAGGACCAAACAACAACAACAGACTCAGTAACGCAAGGGCTCCCGCATAAGCGGGGTCTGGGAGGGGTAGATGTACGCAGCCTTACCCCTTAAGGGTGTAACCCTGTCGAGAGGCTATTTCCGAGAATCCCCAATCTTATGGGGTTGGCAACATGAGGACTTCTCAGGAGGTCACCTATCATGGTACTACTCTCGCCCAAGCACGCTTAACTTCGGAGTTCTAATGAGATCCCGTTGCATTAGTGCCTAGTAAATGAACCCTTCAAATAGAATATTCACAATTGTTAGTTCAAAAATCACAACCTCTGGAATATAGGAGCCCCTAAAATTCGGGGGCTTCAAGCAGGTGGTTGGGATGTTTGGAATTATGTCCGGCCCTGGTGGAAGCTCACAGTCATCTAATCAAAATCAAACAAGTACAAGTATAGTCACTGTGTTTTTCATAAAAATAAAAAAAAAGTGGGCTCCAACATTAATCGGGCCCGTTGCTTTTTTTCTTTCTTTAAAAAAAAGCTCAACAAGAACACCAGACTGTATCCCCTTTAAACACCAAAAACTCTTAGTGGAAAGTACATGATGTTTTAACCATTTCGTGAAATGAACCAAGTCAGAACGTGGTCACCAATTTATGATTAAAAAAGGGGCTATTTTTACTGAAAGTTTTTACTTAGGACTTGTTTGGTATGATATTTTGTTTACAGATATTTATTTTTGAGAAATTAAAAATTATATTTTAAAAACGATTTTTGTAACATTTTTTTAGTTTTTTTCCCCCTAATTTTGTTTCCGGTTTATCCCTGTCCCTTGGACCTTAAGATCAATCTTTTGACAATATTTTGTGGCTATTGTTGGAGGTACTATATGGTAATAATTGTCTGCGCCTCTGAGTATTCACCTTTTTTTGGATAAGTAGTGAGAAAACTTTTGACATAAAAACCGACATTTCACAATAGGAGACATGAGAGAGATACACACAGTGTGGAAAATGAATTATCCACTTTGTAATGATACTCAGTATTATTATTATTATTATTATTATTATTATTATCATCATCAAAAAAAAAAAAAAAAAAATCAGTTTCCAATATGATGTGCTAATGAATTTTGTAAAGTTAGGGTCCTACAATTCCACTTGTTGTGAGAGGCTTATCATTTGGTGCATGAATTCGTATTGTTCATATTTTTTTTAGGGTTATTTACGCCCAAGGTTACTGTATTTTTCTTATTATATTAATTTAGTCTTTATGCTTTTAATTTTATCAATTTTGCCCTTTACAATTCAAATTGTGTCAATTTAGTTATTCACTCAAATTCAAGTTATGTTATTGATATAATTTTTTGTGGTACAATTACGTCAGATGCAAGAGTTTACTAAAAATCCACTCTTTAACTCAATTTTATCCAACTCATGGTCGAACTATTAAAAATTTCATTAAAAACTTAACTTAAATTTTACTCTGGGAAATCGACACAATATCATCTGTAGAGGGATTAAATTGACAATTAAAAATAAAAGGATTAAATTGATATAATGGACAAAGTATAGGGACTACTGGTGTAAATAACCCATTTCTTTATCATTTGTTTTGTCAAATTATTAAAAAACAGTTGTTTTAGAAAAAAATTTGTAAAAAAAAGGTTTATAATATAAGTTTTTTTTTTTTAATTCTTAATTTTTACTTCTACTTTTACTTTAAAGAAAAAAATATTATTTTTGTATTCTTATAAAAGTAGAGAAATAATACTCTTAAATCTTTAAGAAAAGAGATTTAGCCAAATAGATTCTTAACTATATATATTTTTATTTACATTTTTAGACTATTAGAGTATAAAACCAATCTTAGGCTTTACATATCAGTTTAAATTTTTGGGACAGTTGATTTTTTAATATAGTATCAGAGTTTTGTGACCAAGAGGTCAGAAGTTCGAATCTGAATAACCCTCAATTTCAATATTAACACAATTTAAGCAAAAGGTATGAAATGGCCTATGCATTATCTACGCTTGACGCCTAAGTACACATTTGCGTGAGAGAGCGCATATTAGAATATAAAATCAGTCTGGACCTTTACCTATCAGCTTAAACTTTTGTGACAGTTAATTTTTTGGCATGGACAATTATGAGTGACCCTTACATATATTTTATTTTATTCATCAATCTCATTTTTATAATTTGTAATGATGTAGAGTATTATTTTAATTATTTAAAAAAGGGCATATATTATCATATGATTTGATGCTCTCACACTCACAATTTCCAAACTTTTATGCCTTCATTTTTTTTTTTTCCCTTCACTTCACTCATTGCCTCCATTTACTTATTTTTTTCCCGATAATTAGCGATAAAAGTTATAGTATAAAATAGGAATACTTACAAGAACGAGACCGGGATGTACATGTAGAAAAATGTGCAACGAAAAAGACCAATACAAGAATATCAAAAAATGCAGTAACAAAAGTGAAAATCAAAATATAGCAGAAGAGTTCACCAACACTGGATAAGACACAAGGGACTATACCTGGATAGAATGAAGCAACGAAAGCAAGCCGAAGCTTTGAACCTTGTACCCCCACCATAGCAAAAGAGTTTTAATTTAAAGGCATACATTTTAATTCATTGAGATGGCAAATGAATTATAATTTCACATCAACTCGATTAAACTGAAACCAAAATGAGACAACTAAATTATACCAAAACTCAAGCTGACTTGAAACTGAAAGAACGATCTAATCTAAATTTTGTTCTTAAACTCAAAATGACCGAATTTAAATGACTCAACCCTAGATGAACCCTACCCAACCTAATTTTACTAATGTTGATGTGATCTAACCCGAAGGGACCCTAACTACTGACCCGAATCCTAAGAAGACTTAAACCCTAAATGACACGACTTGTAAACACTAGATAACCTCAAACAGTTTTAAACTATTTCCCAAACTTATCCCATTCAATGAATTACTCTTTTTTTTTTTTTGTGTTCAATCAAGAACTTGAAATATTGTGTTTAAGAACAAATTATGGAGCGGAAGGGATGTACTCTGGAGCCTGAAGACAAGAGTCGGCTTTTAAGTCAAAGCTTGATGTGAACCCCTTCCATACTCTCCGAATGATATCCTAAGAAACTTGGACTGTATTAGAAGATGAACAACGTCATGATCGATATACTAGCTTTGGATTTTTGCCTTGGATATGTATCGCTTTTTGCTTGATCACGTATCGCTTTTGTTAGTCTCTTTTTTTAGCTCAAGCCTCAGTTTTGCCGAATGTGCCTATTTTGGGTATTGCATTTCTGTGCTATTTATGAGGAAAAAAAAAAAAAAAGAAGATGGTTACCCCTTAAAAGTTGTAGAACCAACATAATTATTTGACATTTAAATCAATATCTAGTATATTAAAATATCAATTATTTGAATGATAAGTTCCCAAAAAAAAAAAATTTTTGAAAATATTCCATGCCTACCAAGAATAAGATAAATATTAGGATAGGGAAATGTATTTAATGATTAATTTTTGAAAAATTAATTAAGGATTGATAAAACTTGTGATCTTAGTCATCTCAAGTGTCATATTAGCTTCACAGTAAACGTGTGCTATGTATTGGATCTACTTTTTAGAAAGTGAATGTATACCGTTATGGCTCGGAAACTGTTTTATATATTCTAACATATCCCGTTAGAGGAATATTTATTAGGCCTAAAGCATGGATATATTATACAGGTTCATCGCATACCTTATGCTTAAATTATATTAATATTAAAAGAGTTCATTTACCAAGCACTATGACACCGATTCCCATTTGAACTCCAAAGTTAAGCATGCTTAGGCGAGAGTAGTACTAGAATTGGTGACCTCCTGGGAAGTCCTCGTATTGCTAACCCTGTCAGGCTGAGGGTCCTCAGAAACAACCTCTCCTCAGTAATTATTTTGTATATTATAATTGATAAATTATATTATTAACATAAATAAAAATAGAGTTTAGCTATATAAGGACTTATCTGCATTTAAATTAAGAGAAAATAGTTGTTCTTATCCTAAATTAAAACTTTAACTTCTATTAATATAGTATGTGGATATAGATTTCTTTTACAATAATAAATTTATATTTAAAAAAAAAAAACAACTTCCTTTTATGATTTGCAAAAAAAAAAAAGATAAGAAAAATAGGAGATTAAAGTCTCCTTTGGTTGCCGAAGGAATTGAATTCTTACCGGAAGTTGTACTTCTCAGGAATTCACTTCCCTCGTTAACTTACGAGAAAGGAGTATAAAATGACTATTATGCCTATAGCTTAATAGAGAGAGCAATGGGTAAACTTATCATAATCACCAATTAGAAGGAGTAGAATTGTTATATGGATTAAAAGTCATCAAGAAAGTAGAACTTAGGTAAGCTCTATCTGTTACATACCAGAGGAGGTTAAATCCCAAAACCAATTGACTATAGGTGGAGTAGCTCCTTAGGTATATAAATTAGTATTTCCTCTTCTAAACCACCAATGTAGAATTTCATATTTTACCTATTTTTTGACTTGTATCACCCTCGTTTTGAAATAATTGGAAATTGCTTAGGAATTCTAACTTCCCACGTACCAAATAAAAGCCAAAAACGACAATTTCGATTAATTGAAACTTCCCGCATACCAAACGAGGTCTAAGTGAAGCTATAATTATGGGGGATCTCCAAAGAGGCAGATGGTCAAGGTGTCTATGATTATTAGAAGCATGACTCTTAATTAATTAATTAAACCCTACTTAATTATTTATTAATTATTTGTCCATAATTATGACTTTAAAAGCATCTTTTTATAAATATTAAAAAAAAAAAAATTTTGCTATCATGATGATTACTACAAACACTTGTATTATTCATAGCATTTAACATATATGCATTGATTCTGAGGGATATTTATTTATTTATTTAATTTTTTAAACTAAAGGTAAAGAAATTTAATTAATGAAAATTTTGTACCTAATTTAAATACTGCAGTTTCGTAATAATTAATTACTTTAAGAAACTTAATAAAAGGTGGTTGAGATGATTTTCTAAAAAATTAAAAAATTATAGTAATTAAGTAAAAAAAATAAGTATTTTTAAAGGTGGTCTTATGTAAAAATTTCAAAAAAAAATAAATAATGTTCATAGTTAACATATGTATTTAATGTCTATTTGGTAAAATGTAATTGAATTATAAAAAGTAAATTAAATAGTCGTGCATCCGTAATAGAGACTCATCAGATATCATGAGGAATGGAACGGGTCTAGGTAATGCTTTTATCTGTTAAAAAAACACCTTTTTTTTCAAAAAAAAGGGACAACTAAAGAATTTATTTGCTATTATTATTTGTTTTTGTTCTTAAATTTTTTTTAAAAGTTGAACCGGTAATTTGAGAACGAATTTTCTAGATTTGATTTTTTATTTATAATTTTTCCTACATTAAGAAAAAAATAAAAATAAAAATAAAAACTAGAGCAACCTAATTTTTAAAAAAAATTATAAATTATGAATAGAAAATAATATCAAACTCATAAGTCATATTTGCATTATTGATTATATTTTCCTTCTCCACTTTTGGTAAGAAAAATGGCCACAATAAATTAATGAAAAATTATCATTTTGTTACCTTAAAGTTTGGTCATTTATTACCTAGGTACCCTGTAATATTTTAATATATATAATGAGATATCCTGAGATTACAAATTTTATCACTTATGTACCCTATACGAGAATTTGGTGATTTTTTGTTAAAATTCCAACCTTTTCATCATAAAAAGATGATGCAATACATGATTACAATAATATTTACGAGTTATATTAATTTTTTCAACAAAAATCAAACTAAATACGAAAAACACGATCAATGAGTTGTGACAGAAGATATTAGTATATTAGTGAAATAATATGGTATGTCAGCATTTTATGATATAAATGATTATATTATAATAGAAGACGTTTATATCTTACTATAACTATGTCCTAAGTTAGCAACTTTTAATAAAAATCTATATAATCTTGAAAAATGGCACATAATTGATAAAAAATTTTGAATTTCAGGATACCTAAAGTGATAAATTTTTTTAATCTTAGGGTATCTCATTATATATATTGAGACATCAGGACACCTAAGTAATAAATCCTTAAACCTCAGGGCACCTCAGTGATAAATTTCCTAAATTATTTAAGTATTATTTTTGCTGAAACTTCATGTGCTTTCGTATTAATTTAGTCTTCATACTTTCAGCTCTGTTATTTTAATTCATACACAAATTACATTGTCTTCATATGGTTCTCAGATAAAATTTAGTCATAAAAGTTTTAATAATTTGGTTAATAGTTTGTTGAAATTTGGTCAACAGCTGGGTTTATATTATATACGTGCATCTAACAAGATTACAACAATAACAACAACAACAAACCCAATGCCCCAAGGGCTCCCACTTAAGCAGGATATCCGATGGTGAGATATATGCAGCCTTATCCCTTCAATGTGCATGATTGTATAATTAAAAACTGCGTTATTAACTTAATTTCAATTTATATTAAATTGACACAACGCAAATTTTACGTTTTTAACTTAATTTTAGTTTATATTAAATTGACACAATGCAAATTTTACAGGACCTAAATTGGAACATTGAAAAATATTAACACAAAATTGACACAGTGAATAAAACATATGAATTTCTAGTATAAATAATGATGCAAATATGGACAAAAGTAACCTGATCAAGACGAGAAAGAGAGAAATCGGATCCAGGGAATTGTAAAAATCGCATTCGAGCCGGAAAAGTTGTGCGGGACTCGATTTTATTATGACTAGGGTTTTAGGTAATTTTTGCTTAATTAGGTTTAGATCTTTTGTTTAATTAATATTTTATTTGTCAGGGTTTATTTTATTGAATATGTAATTAGTTTAGGGTTTAAGTTATATTAGGATTATATTAGGTTTAATTTAATTTTGAATAGGATTTAGAATTTGATTTGAATTAGTAATAGGGTTTAGTAGTACCTATAAAGAGGCTGTTAGTTTATAGTTTTAGAAAATTTTCGATTATTGAATTATTTTGATGAGTTTTATGTTATAGGTTGATCTTTGTAATTTTATTTTGAAATAATTCAATAAAATTACTTAGCTTCTCTTTCGGGTTATTGCTCGGGTATTCGTAGAATCAACGAGTATTAGCCGCCCCCTTTCAATCTTGCATCGTTGGGTACGATTAACGGCTTAGAGGCGCCCACTCTTCCCACCACACATCTTCGAGGTTTGTGGCTGTAGGTCGGATCTTTAAACCGATCTGCATCAAATAACAGATTAAAAAAAATACTTATCATTAACATTCATGGCCCTTTAGTTGTGTTTTAGAAAAGCCAATTCTTTAGGCTTTAGGTCTATATATATATAAAGAAAAAATATTACCTAAAAAAAAATAATATCTAATAATGTGATTGCAATTTTATTACATTTTCCACATATAACATTAAATATTTAACTCTTTTAGTTGAGAAAATATATTGTTTGTGATTTTTTTTCTTTGTGGATTTTTAAATAAAATAATTTTGTGTTATTTACCCCAAAAGTCTCTGTACTTTACTCATTGTGTCAATTTGACCCTTGTGCTTTTAATTGTATCAATTTAGTCCTCTAAATAATTCAAAATGTGTCAATTTAGTCATTTGGTCAAATTTAAGTTATGTTAATGGCGTAATTTTGAACGAAAAAATTATATTAGATGCAAGTAATTTATTATAAATTCAACTGTTTACTCAATTTAACCCACCGAATCAATAAAAATTTTATTAAAACTTAACATAAATTTTTTCTGTAAGGATCAAATTGAAACATTTTGAATTACACATGGACTAAATTGATACGATTAAAAGTACAAGGACTAAATTGACACAATAGACAAAGTATAGGGACCTTTGGCATAAATAACCCAATAACTTTTGTTTTAAAAAAAAATTCAATTTTCAAGGTAAAACATTGATTTTATTCTATAATGTTCACATTTGACTAAAGTAAAATATTTTCCGTTAATCAGGTTTCCCTCAGTGAAACATTTTCTATATGAGTAACGAAATATTTAAACTTCTAGAAAGTTATAATAGGAATAAAAATATAAGAAATTTTCAGTCAAATATTTAAAGGAAGATATAATAAATGAAAAATTGCATATTAGTACTTTACAATTTGGTATATTAATTTTTTAATACACAAAATTAGTAAAATAATATTCTACTCCAAAATCGATGGTGTATACGCAGGGATGTGAATACGTCTTTCATCCAAATTTCTTCATAATAGAACTCCGAAGTTAAGCATGCTTGGACGAGAATAGTACCAAGACGGCTGACCTCTTAGGAAGTCGTGTTGCAACCCTCAAGTCGGGGATTCTCAGAAACAGTCACCCTTGGGGCACTGGGAATGTTGCAGTCTGTCTATAAAATGAGAGAAATAGCATAGGGATTGTAATTTACTAACATGTAATAGTAATTGATGTACTTCTTCACACCGGTTTTTTAAACTATTTATTAAATATATGTAATTTTTAAACCAAATTTTTTTTTTATTAAGTTCGTAAACTAAAAGATTAATGTTGCGGTATGTCTATTTGCTATTTTTTTTTATTTTTTCTCTGCTATTGTAGATTTTTTCGGGCTCTATTCATTGGGTGTGCTGATTTTGAGCTGAAAATTATCTTTCTTTATGTTATTTTTCGCTTTTTCTACATTGTATACGTGTCTCTCGGGTCTCTTGTTGTGAGATGTCAGTTTTTGCATCTCGAATTCTCTTGCTACTTATCAAAAAAAATTATCGCTCTAATTATTGAAAAAAAAAGTAATATTGAGCATAAAAAAACGTGTTTCAATGAATCGAGACTTTGAGGAAATTAAAATAGCAAACAGAATAAACCAAAGAGCAACCACCAATATCTCAGAAAAGAAAAATATTAAATTTATCTAAAAAATATATTTAATTATAAGTTTAATATGTTTAGTTATAAGCTTAATATGTCGATGAATTAATTATTCATATAGTTTAAGCTAACAGTATTTTAATACAGGTTCTTTTAATAGAAGGTCGAATTCAGACCATAGATTCTTTATTAATTTTATGAATTCGATTACAAAAATACTTTGATTGAGTACAAGTGAAAGAAAGAAAAAGGGGGGTGTCCCTGCTCTAGGGATCCTTCAACAGGTTTTGAAGGGAGAGCCGTAAACTTAGTTTTTTCTAGGGTCCTAAGCTTTATTTATAGAGTTTTTTCCCAAGAATTCGTTGGAAAGCTGTTGCTTTTAACGGGGGATGTATTTCGCCCGGAATTGAACTGGGGGCGAAATACCCCTGGGTTGTTGGATCCTTGGCTTCGGTTGTTGCCTGTCCGAATACGGATAGCGGGTAATCGTCGCTGGTTGGTCCTCAGGGGAGCCGGTATTCCGGGGCGAGGTGCCCCTTTGGTGCCGAGTTGCGTGTTGCGTTAAGGTGTTATTCGAGATTATCCTGTTAGCTAGACGCACTCGTCTCTTCTTGGTCGAAAGTAGAGTTATGAAGTCACCCTCAGGGAGTGCATCTCAGTCCGAGATGCACTCACGTCCCGGTGGCCACGTGTCCCTTATTTGGATGCTGTTTTTTTGAGAGTTATCAAACAGGGTAAAGCTAAAAATGGTTTTATACTCTTGTCAAGGAGCCAACTTTTCCAAAAAGGTTTACCTCAATTCCACCAATGCGGGATTTATCAATCCATCACGATTTGCATCTCGAGTCCAAGCGAGTTGGCTTTGTGCTGAATACTAAATACCCAATGAAGTATATTGACAAAAGTAGCTCTTGAACTCCTTTAGCATATTTTAAATGAACAACAAGATGAGGTTGTTTTAATTATTTTATTGCCCAATGTTGCGTTTATTTGGTCTCAGGAGCAAAAGATTAATGGCACCAAACATCAATGCCAGCCACCAAAACAACTAGGGGTGTATTTGAGCCGATCAGAGCTTGAGGCTTGGCTCGTTCTCATTAAGCTTGACTCGGGTCCGGCTTGAAGCTCGCCGAGTCTGGAAAGTTCAAGCTCAATCCTGTCTAGCCCAAAGCTTGGGCTCGATTTGGCTCAATCTAAGGTCGATGAATTTCCAATTGGGTTTGCAATATTTTGGCTAATTTAAACTCAATTTAGGCTCGTTTAAACTCGTGATTGGCTCGTTTAGGGTCAAATTTGACTTCATTGGTCATATATTAAAAAAGACTGGTTTAGGCTCGTGAGTCTACAACCTCGAGCTTCACCAAGCTCGGGCTCAACTTTGCTCATGGTCAAAGAAAGTCGAGCTTTTCGAGCTTTATGACGAGCCAGTTTGCACGGGCTCGGGAGCCGGCTCAGCTCATTTATGTCCCTCAAAACGATGTTGTTTTGGCGAGGGGCAGTTTTGGCTTTCCTTCTTTTCGATAAGGGATGTCACTAAAGAAGGTCCTATTTATTATTACGAAAAAATCTAAAATACTAAAAAAATAAATAAAAAAAAGTTAGGGTCCTTTTTATTATTTTCACTAATGTCGGGGTAATAAAATATAAATTATCCCTATGAATATCACATTAATACATAATGAAGTATATATCTAAAATTTCACCAGACCTTTACACCCAACCCACGAAGTTGGTAAACATGAGATCTACATATAAGTCCAAGTAGGATTTTATCCTAAAACCAATTAGCATTAAATCGAGTAATCTATTAGACTTATATATTGATCTCTTTTCTCTCACGATTCTTATATAGAGTTCTATTAGACTCACATGTAAAATCCTTAACAATATATATATATTGGATAACCATAGCATTGATGCTCAAAGAATAAGGTGGCAAATGGAGTTCCATATTACAATAATATTCTCCACCCAACAAAATAGTCTTTTTTTTTTCATGCATTTCTATCGAGCCGAGTTCAAACGGGGGTACTCAGCCTCGTTAATATTAAGGACGTTTTGATATGAGATTGATAAGTGCTCGTTAAAAACTCATTACGACCTTGTTATGAGGTCGTTAACTGTCTATATTAGCTTGAAAATGGTTCTATGATAGCTCGCTAGTAACTTGAATAGTTTAGCTCTATAGCGAGCTCGACTCGGTTATGAGCTTGATTTGGCTCGATAATGAGCTTCGCTCCATTAGGCTAATGAGTCGAGTTAAGTATCGAACACATTGAAATATTATCAAAATAAGCACGAACAAAGGTTTGATAGCTCAATAATGCTTATTGATATTAAGACCGAGCTTTTCTTAATATAATATATTCGTTCAAATATGCCAGTAAAGCCAAATTGGAGCATAACTGAGCTAAACTCGAGTTCAAACGAGCCTAGATTGAGCTTAAATGAGTCAAAATATTGCAAGTTTAATTTGAAACTCGCTGAGCTTAGATCGAGCCCGAGCGAAAGAAAAGTTGGATAAAACTACGGTTTAGACAATTTTGTTTAATATATATAAACTTTTGGACTAAAAAGTTATTTACAAACTTTGTAAATTATAAGATAAACACATTAAATCTCATAGTACTAATATTTAATTTGTCCAGAATAAAACATAGAAATAGAATAATGCATTGAGCTTTTTGCAATGATTGAGTAGGGTTTTATTTTGACCAGTTATTTTCTCTCCAACTCTGTTCACTGTTCGACGTCTTTCCTTACATGGAGCCCGTCTAACCCAGTGCAGATATAGTTATGTAGTGCCTATTTATGCTTATTTGTTATCTTTCCCGTTTTATTATTTGCTCTTTTGTTTTGTGTTTCAATTTTTCGATTTATTTGGGTTCTCATAGGTCTCACTTATTCGAGCCGCCTATTCTATTTTATGACTGTGTCGCTAATTATCGGGAGAAAAAAAAATAGAAGAATGCATTGAACAATACTAATTCTTGAAGATTGATGATTACCAAAAGGGCCCTCCACTAAAGGGAAGAGGGGAAAGAAACATTATCTTATCTCCTCTTAAGGTGAAAATATGCATCATTATCCTCCTTGAATATGTTACCCCGAGATTTAAGAATTTATTATTTAAGTATTTTAATATTTTAATAAAAGTAATATATTCAGTGTCTTAATGGCTCCCGCCTAAGTAGGGTCTGGGAGACGGACGTACACAGCCTTTCCCCTTCAGGATATTACCCTTGAAGAGAGACTATTTTCGAGTGCCCCCAATCTGAGGGTGAGGACTTCCCAGGAGGTCACCCATCCTAGTACTGCTCTAGTCCAAGCACGCTTAACTTCGGAGTTCTAATGGGATCTGGTGACAGCATGTTGGCACCCCCTTTGGTTATTTTAATATTTTAATATATATAATTAATGTATTCTGATTTGCCTTATATATTGGCGCACGTATTGGAGCACTTATTTGTATATTGGTGTACTTGAGCACTTTCATGCCTTTGATTTGCCTTGTAGTTGCCTTCTATGGAACTTTGCTTCGTAATGCCTGCTTTATGCTATGTCCTGCTCTTATTCTTCGTTGCTCTCTTGCTTACAGGCTTCCATACTCCCATGACGACAAGCTTCTTAGGTTGGGGGTCATCGGAAACAACCTCCCTTCACCCTGAAGGGGAAAGGCTGTGTATATCCACCCCACTAGACCCCGCTTAGGCAGGAGCCCTTGAGGCACTAGGACTGTTATTGTTGCTGTTGTTGTTGTTGTATCCTAAGATTTAAAACTTTTATCACTTTGGTACCCTGAAGTGTAATAATTTTATTAATTAGATACCATTTTTCAAAATTAGATCGATTTTTATTAAAAATTGCTATTATAGTTATAGCAATATATAGATATCCTCTATCGCAATGTTATGAATTTTTATTGTAAAAGGCTAACATAACACATTATTTCACTAATATATAAATACCTTTCGTGATAATTCAATGACTTTTATCTTAATCAGTTAGATTTTCATTAAAAAAAATTGATAGATTTTATATATGTTGTTATAATCATGTACATAACCAACGTTTTTATGGTAAAGATTGTTCAAATTTTCAAAAACAAATCACCAAATTCTCGCATAGGCTACCTAAGTGATAAAATTTTAAAGCCTTGGGATATCTTATTATAAATATTAAAATATTAGATATCTAAATAATAAATGATCAAATCTTGTTTAAGGGAGACAAGTCAGTTCAATCTCTTGACTTGATTTGATAAGTACTTATTGGGGTATCCCCCAACTTTATTGCCCACAACTTCTAGTTGAAAATAAAATTTAAAGGGATTTTTATATTTCAAAAATTGAATATTTATCATTTTAATAATTTAATTCAGTCTCTTTATAGAGTAGCACTTTATAGGGGCTAAGGCTGCGTATATATTACTTTTTTAGACCTTGCTTTGGCAAAACACTTTGTAGTATTTTAATATCCACAACGAGGTATTTCGAAAATTGAAAATTTTATCGTATAGACAGCATGTGTTATATGATTATGGTTGAACCATATTAACGTTTTCTGCAGAAATTCAATTGTTTACAATATGTTATAGAATTATATTGAAATATACTTATATATCGAAGAAATCTTTATAAAAAAAGATTAGATTTCGATAGAGCATACTGTTAAGGAACCATCTTTTCCAAAAGCTCAAGCTGATAGATGATGACTTAGGAATTGTTTTACACTCTAACATGCCCCCTCACGCAAATGCCAATTGGGCTTGAAGCGCGGATAGTGCACAGGCCCACTTCATACTTTGTGCTTAAATTATTTTAATATTGAAATGGGGGCCGTTGAGATTCGAACTTATGACCTCGTGGTCAACAAGGCTTTGATAACATGTCAAATAACCATCTTTCCTAAAAATCTAAGCTAATAGATAAAGGCTCAGGAATGGTTTTATACTCTAATCCATATGTGTATATCTTTGGAATTAGGCAACATTTCCCACAATAATTCACTGAATTTGGCATTTTAAACTTCGGTAACTTAAAATATAAAATTTTAAAATTTTATATTATCTAATTGTATATATTAAGGTATTGTGATTCCCATGTGATAAATGTACAATTATTAAGATACCTAAGTGATAATTTTTTTAAAAATGGACCTATGAAAGATAGTTTGAAATTTTAAGGTTTATGCAGAAAATAACATTATCTTTAATTCTTAGATCAATTGTGTTGGATGGCGTTTTAGGAAGTACGTAATAATAGTAATTTTTCGAGAGATCTTTCAAATCAATGTCTTTGAATTCACATCCCGACTTTGGATAAGCTGGTTCCTCATATCCTTTCTCGCTATTTTGTATTTCCTTCCTGCTGTTTATTTTTCCAGTGTTATGGGTGGATCTTGCAGACTTAGTCTGTATGCCCTTTTTTACTTTGTGATGATACAAAGCATCGTTTCAATTATGAAAAAGGTTATTTATGAACAACAGTCTTTAGATTTTGCCTATTGTGTCAGTTTAGTCTTTTTTTACTTTTAATTTTTTCAATCTATCTTTTTGGGTTTTAAATTAGTCCGTTTACTTTTGAGGATTTTTTTTCCCTTTTGTTTACTTTCGGCTATTGTGGGTGGGTCTCGCAGACTTACGTAGTTTGTCCATTTTCTGCTTTCTAACGATAAAAAGCATCATTTTAATTATAAGAAAATGATTATTTGGCCAAAAGTCCATGTACTCCTACCACTTTGTCAATTTAGTAGTTTGACTCTTAATTGTATCAATTCAGTCGCTGTATAATTTACATTATGTTAAAATGGAAGTCATGTCTATGACTAATTTTTAACGGTATAATCATGTCAAATGTAAATGACCTAACCGTGACCCGACCTTTGAAAAATTCATATCCAACTTAACGTAAATTTTACTCTAGACTATATTGACATAATATAAATTTTATATAGACTAAAATGATACAACTAGAAGTACAATGTCTATAGTGAGACGTTGAACAAAGTACAGAAAGTTAAGAGAAAAATAATCTTAGAAAGCATACGATTAAAGACTGTTCGAGATATATATGAGTCGATTCGAACACCTAGATATACACCAAAAATAAAAGTGGAGGGAAAATTCTTTTTTTTTTTTCTTTGATTTTATAAAACTTATCATTTTGATAAGACTTGCACAATATTGGACATCTAACAATATTATTCCTTTGTGTGAGTGACTTGTCCCATCAGGGGCTTGTATCAACTCTTTTTTAAAATTAAATTTAATAAATAAATCTGTTACAAATTTAGATATCGGAGATCATGAATAAAATCTGCATAATTTATAACATTGTTCGAAAGAAATATGCAGCAGTAAGAAAGTTTGAAGTACATGTAGTAGATGAGAAACGAGCAACTGCATGGCTGGAACATGGATGCCTGGAAACACCTTGTTTGGATTACTCAAGAGTTATCCCGTACTTCATTAGGACAACACTTGCTTAATCCTTTTTCAGCTTGATTGTGAAACTCTATGTTTTGCTGTAGGATTAATCTTTTACCCCGATAGAGATTATAACACCAATTTACGCAAAAAGTGTCACCCACAATCATTTGAGAAATTATAATCAAGAATAAGTACATTGCATTATATATTGTTGTGCCAAAGTGTGATATCGAGGCGATCTTGAACAATGATTGAAGAGGTAGGCTCAACTTATGAGAGCCCTTGTAATCTGACTCATTGTAAAGCTGAAAAAGTGCAACTTATTTAAAGATTGAGCCAAAATGATTCGTTTAGTTGATTGAGTCGAGTTTGATCCTAATAAAGCTCTAGCTCGTAGGCTCCTAAACCTAGGTTGAGCTTATATGAATTTATCTTTCTACAATTTGTTGGTTTAAATATGGCCAATTTGAGCTAAAATGAGCCACGATCAAACATAGAACAACCCAAATTGGCCTAGATCAAGCTTAAACGAGCCTACATGGCCCTCGATGAAGCTTAAATATGCCAAAATCGATCTCAAATTGGGCTCAACTATAATTATCTCAGCTCATAAATTGCATCAAAATTAACTCATTTAGATTCACAAGCTCACAAGCTCAGGTTTCCATTTAGTTAAGTCAGCTTAAAAAGCTAACTCGGCTGAACTCGAGCTTGAAATGAGTTGAACTTTTCAAGTTTTCTCATAAGCCAACTCAGCTCATTGACACAACCATATCTCGTAATCTTCTAGACTTGTATACAAATCATCCAAAGAAAATACTAGTGTTATTGACAAAATATTTTTTTTGTTAACACCGAGACAATAATAAAAGCTTTTAGAGTCTTGTTGTGTTAGGGCGCTTAGGACTCTTAGGACGTACTCTTTACCCTTTTTTACTTCACTCTCTACGATACACGCTACATCCTCTCACACACCCTCTCTAATTCTCCCTCTCCCTCTCTCTCTCTATCTTTCTCCCTCTCTTGTGTTCTCTATATCTCCCTATCTCTCTCCCTCTTTTCCTCCCGTGCCTCTTACGCTGTGTTCGCATGAGCATACATACATGCATACATGCTTACTTACTTATCTACTTACATACATACATATATGCATATATACTTATCTGATTATGTGCTTATATACCTGCCTGCTATTTGTTGTTCTCCCTTTCTCTTTTCTCCTGTTCGTTCTCATTTGGGTTGAGTGATTGTACACCTGCGGGCATACTAAGCACTCACCCTAACTGGTTCAGATTCTCAGGTTGGGGATCCTCAAAAACAGTCTCCCATCAAGGTCTCACCCTGATGGGGTAAGACTGCATACATCTTATCCCTCCAAGACCCTGCGCGAGCGGGAGCCATTGGAGCACTGGGTATGTTATTGTTGTTGTTGTTGTAGAGTCTTGTTGTGTTAAAATTATTGTACCATCAATAAAAAAAAATCTGGCAATAACAGTAGCCAAATTAAAAAAAAGGGCGATAGGGAATCTCGTCCACGAGCATTCTTCTTCCTTTTGGGTTGGGGGTTCGGGGTTCCCTATTGCTCCCCCTTGATTCATCCCTTTTTTGGATAATTAGCGACAGAGTCGCAATACAATGCAGGCAACTTGAACAAACGAGCTTTGAGTCAACCCGTACAAGAACAGAGATCAAAATAACAAAATAGAACAGATAGAAATACAAATAAAAAAACAGGCATACCCTAAGAGCTTCAATCATCACTTGGGATGACTCAAAAACAAGACAAAATCAAAAGACGGGAAAAAAGGGGCATACCCCTTGCTTCATCCTGTCTCATTCTACACGCCTTAGATTATTTCCTTATTTTCTTATATCTTATTCAGTGTCAGTGAAATCTTCTATCATCTTCTGATTAGCATTTAATTTCTGTAATATCCTTTGAGACGTTCTTGTATCAATTTTATCTGGTGTTTATTTTTTTACGCGTACATCTATTATATACCACGACTTTTATCGCTAATTATCGGAAAAATTAAAAAACAAAACCAACAAAAAGAAAGTGCGCCGAAATGTACAAAGAAGTGGGGTTGGTGGGCGTGCAAAGGAGGGGAGCATGTTGGATGGTCGGAGACCACCCCCTCACGTGCCCCCCACGTGATCGCCTGGCCCCCCTTATCACCACTGGGTCCCACCCCCCCACTTAAAAAAAAGAGTAAACTACATATTAGTACTCCGAGGTTTAGTGTATTAATTATTTTTTTAATACAAAAATTAAGTGAAATAATATATTAGTTTATAAAGTTATATATATTTAATAAAATAGTCTACAAATAGGTGTATATGGGTGCAAAATAGGCCCTCCATATATTTTTTCACAATATTATTACAACAATAACAGCATCAGTGCCACAAGCGTTCCCGCATAAGCAGGGTCTACGGGGATGGATGTGCGCAGCCTTCCTCTTTTAGGGTGCTACCCTAAAGGGAGGTTGCTTTCGAGGAGTCTCAACCCGAGGAGCGTGTCACTATGGAAGCATAGAGCCTGAAAGCATGAGAGCAACACAGTATTAGAGCTGTACATAACACAAGCCAAGCGATATGAAACAAAACTCAAATGAAGGTAACTGTAGGCAAGTACGCAAGTGCTCAAATACACCAATAAACAAATAAGTGCTCCAATACGTGCGCCAAAGAAGAAGTCAAGACACTTAGAAACACTAGTGCAAGCAATAAAGATACCCTGCTCTAAGCCGCTACATCACCTACTCCTATGCTAGCCCTCCATCGAACTCTATTTAAGGCCATCTCCTCCTATAGGTTTAAATGAGTGAGGTCATGTCGAATCGTCTCCATCCATCTCTTCTTTAACCTACTTCTCTCTCTCCTCTTTGTATTTTATTAGATAAATATAAACTTTTAGATTAAAAAATTATTTTATAAAATTTTTGGACTAAAAAATTACTATATTACAGCTTGAGATATTAATATGTAATTTATTTAAAATAAAAAAAAGGCAAATGGAAAAATAGGTCCATATAATAGGTGCCTTGTCCTACAATGGCACAAAAACGGACACGTGGCGGTAGACCCCCCGAGGAGACCTGCTGCAGCCAAATATTTATTATTTTAATTAAAAAATAAAAGAGGGGTTGCGTTTTGCAGTGAGCAAGATAATCTCTCTCCTCTAGTCAGCCGACCAAACCGCGTCACTTTCTCTCCCCCCCCCCCCCCCCCCCGGCGGTTAAAATATAGTTTTAACTGCTCCTCAATATCCTAGTAATATACCGTATACAACGACAACAACAACAGTCATAGTATCTTGCGGTTCTTGCAAAAAGCAGGGTCTGGGTGGTGGATATACGTAGCCTTACCCTTTTCGAGTGAAAAGAAGGCTGTTTCCGAGGACCCCCAACCTGAAGTATTTGAGCGCATCCTAGTAATATCCTGTATAATATACAAAAAATATAATATTATATACTTTATAAAATTATATAATAAAAATATTATATTTTTTATTTTTTATTTTTTTCTATAACCTTGAATATTAAATGATCCTATATTGAAATTGCTTATATTAGAGTTATTTGGTGACACCTCTTTAAAGTTGCTGGAATTGGATTTTAGAGGCTTTTAGAGTGGGGGTACTATGCAATAATATATAGAAGATTTATACTTGCTTACTTTTTTTTTTTAATAAATTTGTCACTTAGTGTAGCATTTAAAAGTTTATTATTTAGGTACTTAAATTTTTTAATATAAAAATGAGGAATCCTAGAATTTAAAAAATTTAACATTTAAGAACCCCAAAATCAGAAAAAATTTATCAATTAGATAATATTTTTCAAAATTATGCATATTTTTTTTAAAAGTTGTTAATATATGATATAGTTATAGTAATATATAGATGTCTGTATTATAATGTTATAATTTTGTATCATAAAACGCTAACATACCACATTTTTTAATAATGTGCTGATATCTTCCGTTATAATTTAGTGACTTTTTTTTTGTATTTTGTTGAAAAAATTGATATATTTTGTATATATTATTATAATCATGTATTTTATCAACATTTTATGGTAAAAATTATTTGAATTTTCAAAATAATTTACCAAATTCTCGCATAGGGTACCTAAGTGACGAAATTTTGAAACCTTAAGGTCCCTCATTTATATTAAAATATTAAGGCACCTACGTAATAAATGACTAAACCTCAGGTACCTAGGTGATAATTTTAAATTTTTTTTAAATATTAACTTTTAAGTACATCTTTCTAATTTATTTTTTATAGTACTTTAGTTGTTTAACTGTTATATTACAAATCAATTATGAACCTTCACCTATCAACTTAAACTTTTGGCAAAATTGGTTACTTGACATGGTATTAGAGCCTTGATAATCAAGAGGTCACGAGTTCAAATCTCAATAGTCTCTATTTTCAAAATTAATATAATTTAAACGCAAAATATAAGGTGAACTTGTGCAATATCCATACCGCAAAGCTAATTGGTATTTGCATGAGAGAGCATGTTAGAGCATAAAATCAATCATGGGCCTTCACCTATCAGCTTGAGCTTTTGAGAAAGCTGGTTTATTGACATTAATTTTCGTCTGTATTGATTAATATGGTCGGCTGTGGCGAAACCAATTATCGGCGGGGATAAGAAAAAAAACAAAATTGCCATGATCAAAATGACATCTTTTTTATCTTAGTGTTGAATTTTGGTGTCATGGTTATTCTTAAGTTTCCGAGGATAATAAAATGCGACATTTGGACTTAAGTACCGTGACATTGACCCTTTGAACATGATACAGATTATAACACTAAATTGTACCAAATATAAGTAATCGAAACATACAATTCGCATTCATGATTGTTAATCTAATACATATTATCGGCCGTTGAGCCTGAGACGTACTTTCTCTCACCCACAATGATGTCTACCAACTGGGAGAAAATAAGTAATGGATAAGTTCTCTATTCGTTTCTCTTGGTTTATGATTAGGAGAAATGAAATCATTACGATTGTGGGGAGGGGTGACCCCTTATATAGGCAATCTATGGACCAATTTAGGGTTGCAAATGAGCCGAATGGAGTCGAGCCACAGCTTGCTTGGCATGGCTCGTTAAGTAAATAAGACCGGCTTGGTATCGTTATCATTCATTTAATCGAGCCGCACATATGTGCTCGGCTTGACTCGGCTCAGTTATTTAATTAGACCAGCTCGGTATCGGTATCATTTAAGCTTGATTATTTGGCGAGCTGACATGTTGAGCTTTACTGGCTCATTGGACGCATTTACCAGGCTCGTTAAGCTCATTTATTGGGTTTGTTAGACTCATTTATGATTATTGTTACTCGGATTGCCAAAAAGAGTAATAAAATAGATCATGCATGAAAATTAAAAAAAAAAACTTGTAGTTCAATTTCTCAATCTAGATATGCGAGCCAATAATCGAGACGGCTCATAAGCCTATAAACGAGTCTCCTTGTAAGCCTTTCGAGTTGAGTCGGCCTCGGTTTGATCTAACTCATTTATTTAAATGAACTGCCCTTAAACGAGCCAAGCCAGCTCTCAAGTGGACATAAACGAACCCAAGCAGAGCCCTTAATGAGCCGAGTCAAACCAGTTTGCGAGCTAGCTTGGCTCATTCGCAGCCCTAGACCTATCCATCACGGACCCATAATTCTAATTGGGCATTCATAATTCACACCTGACCCATATGTCATTATGCGCCCAACACAAGATGTGATTAGATTCAAGCCTAATTTATATCATAATTTGTCAGACTTTCGTCACTATCTTATCAGGCGAACCCAATCAATTAAATTCAAAATTCTAACATTACTAGAACGGACACATTTTCTGACCCGTTTAAATACTTCAAGTGTTATCAAGGGGTATTTTCATCAATATATTTTATTGGTCAATTAAAGTAACTCGTCATGTTAGCTTTCTCCTGAAAAATTACGTTATCTCGCCATAGAGGATCCTAATTATTAAAATGGACAAAACCTAAGGTATAAAAATAGAAAAAAGCAACGTTTGAGTCCTTTTTGTTATTTTTACAAACGACATGCTAACAAAAAGTAAATATATCATATTTTATAAGTTACTTACTCTATTAATCTCTGATGAATTAAGTTTATTCGAGTTGTCTTTTTCACGTCATCAAAATAGTAGAGAAAAACAGTTTTAATATCTAGCACTACAGTCAAGAGACAAGTAAAGAAGGTATTATCTGATACATGGAAGATGACACTACATTCGTAAGGTCGTGCAAGCATGAAGTACCTGTTTGATACGAATATACCGACCACCGTGTCACCCGCTCGTGCCACGTCACCTTCTCGTGCTGTGTCGCCATCTCAAGGATTTGCTTCCCTTAATTTGTTGTTTGATTGTCCAAATGAGTTTTGAACGATATCAGTTGATGTCGGAACAATCCTTCCTATACTCTAAAAGTGTTCAAAAGTCCATTGCCATGGCTAATGCCCGATGGCACGCAATCTCAAACTGCCATAATTTCCTATTTTTTGAATATAAGACATAAAAATTAATTTCCGAAAAATACTTTTTCAAATAATTTAATTTATTTGACAATCAAATAAAGCGTAAATATAAGAAGGAAGTTGTTAATGTTAGGACAAAAATTATTATTATCAAAGAAATAATGTAATTTACAGATAATAAAAGTCATAAAATGTATAAAACTACAATCTTACTATGAAAATATCATTCCAACAGAGAGTTATTTACACAATTGGTCCTTCATATTTCTAGTTTTGTTTAAATTAGTCATTTATAATTTTAAATTTATTAAAATTAGTCTCTCCTCTTTTATTTTGTTCAAAATGGTTACTCATGTTTTATTTTATAACAAAATTGGTCCCTCTTTTTTTTTAACATTTACTTAATTTTGGTTACAATATTGGAACTAATTTTATCATGAAATAAAATACGAATGACCTTTTTAAACAAAAGAAAAGATGATGGACTAATTTGAACAAACTTAAAAAGTTGAAGGCGTGAGGGACTAATGTTAAATTTCACCGGGCCTTAGGCCTGACCTACGAAGTTGGAATATACGAGATCCATATATAAGTCAAAATAGAGTTCTATTTTAAAACCAATTGGCAATAGGTGGAGTAATCTATAACACTTATAAATTGATCACTTTACTTTCACAAGTCTAATGTGGGATTCTACAATATAAACTTACATATGGAGTACTCAACAAACTAATTTAAAAAAAAAAAGATGAAATAACAATAACAGCAACAAACCCAATACCTTAAGGACTTCAGCTTATACAGGGTCTGAGGGTGGGATGTACACAGTCTTACCCTTGTAGGGTACTACCTTAAAGGGAGGCTGTGTCTGAAGACCCTTAATCTGAAAAGCATAAAAGTACAGAAACATACATAAAAACAGATAAAAAACTAACTTGAATAAATTTAACAATAATTAATATCAAAGTAACCCAACTATATGTCAATATAGCAAAAAGTAACCCAACTCTATTTTCTAACCAAAAAATAACTCAACTCTAACTTTTTTACTAAAAAATAACTTAACTCTAACTTTTCTATCAAAAAAATAACCAAACTCTAAAATCAATCTAAAAACAACCAAACTCTAAAAATTTGATTTAAAAAATACTGAATTGTGATGCTCCGATAATATATTTTTCTTTTACATATTTTTGGTTTGACTTGTTCTCCGTAGGCGGTCTCATTTAGTAAACGAGCTGAGCGAGCACAGATATGCAGCTCGGTGAGATAAATGATACTAATTTCGAGTTAGTCTCATTTAGTTAACGAGGCCGAGCCGAGCCGATCAAGTTGTTGTTCCGCTCGGCTCATTTGCAGCCCTAGTTCTCAGGTTGTATTCATCGGTTGTTTTGCCTGCCCTTTGTTCCGTGATGTTGCTTTTTTTTAGGGTTGTACTCAATTATCGAAAAAACATATTTTTAGTTTGGTTAGGTGAGAAAATAAATCAAACTAAACCAAAAATACATAGAAAAAAATATACGTCGGAGCGTCATACCATACGCCATGTTTAGCCATCAATTCATTATTTTTGTAAATTAATTTTAAAGTTTGATTATTTTTTAGTACAAAAGTTAGAGTTTTATTTTTTTTGGTTCACAAAATAGAGTTGAATTATTTTTTGGTAGAAAAATTAGGATTAAATTATTTTTTTAATTAAAAAATAAAATAAAATTATTTTTTAATATATTTAATAAATAATTGAATTATTTTTAAATTAGTTATTATATATTTAAAAAGATAAAGAACAAATAATGTAAACAACCAGAGGGTAACAAGAGACAAGATTAGAACACGAGAGAGAGAGACTGCTGATACGTCACCTTTTAACCCATTGAACCCTGTGCATGAATATCTTAAATGAGACGGCTGAAAATGCTTGGTGTAGATCAGTTACAGTACACCGCGATGCAGCGGATAATTCCTCTAAGTACCAGTAAAAAGGAGAGAGAAAGAGAAGCCCGTGCACCAACATCATTTCCCTCTGTCTGTTTTTACTGTCCCCCCAGATTTCTGTTTGTGTATTCGCCTTTTAAAATAAATAAATTTACTAGTGTTATCTCGTATAATATATAAAGAGTATTTATATAATTTTATTTATTGTTATATTAAAATTTGACTTTTATTTAGTTATTTACCAACAATTTATACTTTATCTGGCTATTAGTAGTCTAGTTGCTTAACGTTTGGCTTGTTTTGAGTTTGTTTGTATTGCTCGCCTTGTATTTTGCCATGCTTATGCTTTGTTGCTCTCTTATTTTCAGACCACCATGTTTTATGCTGCGGACTAGCTTTTTAGGTTGGGGGTCATTGAAAACAGCCTTTCTTTAAATTGGCTCTCGGAAGGAGGAATGCCGTGTACATCTACCCCTTCATGCCCTGCTTTTGTGGGAGGCCTTGGAGGTACGGGGTTGTTGTTTTTGTTGTTGTTGTTATATCATATTAAAATTTAATTAAATTTTATATAAATATAATATTATAGACTTTTTAAAAATATTATAGTAAAAAAATTAAAATTTTTTTTTTATGATCTAAAATATTAATGTCGCTCTTTTATAATTAATTGAATTGAAGTACAGATGCTTTGACACTCCTTTAGAATTACTTGAATAAAGGTTTAGAGGCTTTTGAAAGTGAAAATATTTGGTAATAATGTATAAATAGATATAATATATTACTACTTTTATGTTTAATATATTAATTATTTTAGTTTATAAATTTTATAAAATAGTTTTTTAGCTTAAAAGTCTACATATCTTTAATGATATAGGCCTCGTTTTCATTTTCTTATATTATTAATTAGAGTATTTTATTAAATATACGTAATTTTTTAGGCTAAAAAATTTAACAAAATTTATAAATTAAAAAATTAATACACTAAATAGTAAGGTACTTACTAACATGTAACTTACCCTAAATTTAAAGAAAATAAGTTTATTATTATTGTTTAAATAATAATGTGTTTTTATTAATAACAAGAGTTTTAAAATTATTTTAAAAAGTATAATTTTTATTCTGAAAATCATATTTTTTTGGGGATAATAATATTACCCTAAAAATTTAGTATTATGAGGTTGAGTGTATTAATTTTTCAGTCTATAAATGTTATAAAATAGTTTTTTAGTTCAAAAAAATTTATTTATTTAAATTGAGTAAACATATGAGTTTATAATAAGTTACTTCTATCTAACATAATTTTATCGTTCAAAATTACGTTCATTAATATATTTTAAATTTAACCAAAGGATTAAATTGAAACTTTTAAATGGTTTGGGGACTAAATTGACATAAATAAAAGTACAAGGATTAAATTAATATAAAAGATAAAATATAAAGGGACCTTTAGCATAAATAATCCTTAAAAAAAATTAATTAATCAAACTTGAATTGAAGGCACTGTCAAAGGACCAACTTACCAAAAAGTTTAAGCTGAAGGGTGAAGTCCCATGATTGATTTTATATTCTAATATGCTCCCCACTCAAATGCCCATTTGAATTTGAACCGTGGATAATACACAGGCCCACCTCAACCTTGTGCTTAAATTGTTTTATATTAACTTAGGGGCTGTTGAGATTCGAACTTATGACCTCTTGGTTCAAGGCTCCGATACCATGTCAATGAACCATCTTTCTTAAAAGTTGAAAGAATGATTTTATACTCTAACATGCCTTCTCACCTAAATGTCAATTAGCCTTAAAGCATGGTAGTGCACATGCCCACCTCAGATCTCGTGTTTAAATTATTTTAATATTAAAAGTGGAAGCTGTTGAAATTCGAATTTGTGACCTTCCTGATCAATAAAGCTCTGATTCCATCTCAATGAACTATTTATTTCAAAAGCTTAAGTTAATTTTTATACTTGAACAGGGACTAATGTATATAAGTTTTTTACAATATACATTATATTATACAAAAAATAATAAAAGGAAGTAAGGAAAAAAATTTAAAAAGAGAGTCTATAAAAAGCTACTCTAAGTACAGCAGTCCATGGTAGTGGTTGCGTGCATTTTTGGCTTCCATTTCTCTTCGCTTCCCATTTCTCGTGTTTGTTTTCCAAATAATTTTACCAAAAATTTGACACAAAAAACACATCAAATCCAATCTATTTGCTTTCGTTAATGCTGATGCTTTAAGATTCTCCGTTCGTCAAGAACAGTCTTATTTTTGAAGAAGAATCTGGGTTTTCTTTTTCCAAATTTCTTTTTCAATTTAATCTCTTACAATCTCATCATACTTATATTGAAATCAATCCCCAAGACCCATAAAGTTAAGAGAGAGAGAGAGAGAGAGAGAGAGAGAGAGAGAGGCCCAGATAAGCGTGCTCACAAAAAGAAGATCCCCAGATAAAATTCTAAGTAAAAGTTGCAAAAAAATATCTTGGCTCTCTTTTTGGGTTGAAATTTTGTGAAGGATCTTGTGGGTTTGAAGTGATTTGAGGTTATAAATCAAGTGGGTTTTGGTTTTTGAATGATTTCATGATGTGGGTCTTCGTTTGTTTGAGCTTTGGTTAGCTTTTTAAGGTATGATTTCTCTCGTATTTCCTTTATTTTTGTGATGTTTTCTATGATCGGTTTAAGGAACTAACTATCTTAAAAGTTTAAATTTATGGGTGAAAACCGATTAGTTTAAGATTTTTAACATAGGTGATTCTTTGATATGTTAAAAGAATTTTGTTAACTGAGATGTAACGAGTTCAAATCTCAATAGTTTACTGGAGGTTTGTGTGATGTCCTCGCTTTGGGCTAATGAGCATAATAGTTTTACCTTATATGCCTTCTTGTGAATACTTACGAGGCTCTAAACGTGGATAACACCTAGGCCTCGTTTGATTGCCACAAGAATTAAATTTTTACGGGAAGTTGTATTTTCTAAGATGTTTGGTTGACGGAATGGGAAATAGAACTGTTTTGAAGAAGTGAGGTAAAAACGAAGAAATTATAACTTACCTAGGCAGTTACGTAAGTTACTTCTTGAGTTACGAAGGAATTGGAAATTGCTAAGCAATTTTACTTTCCATATTTTGTCAACTTACTGCCAACCAAACAAGAGCCTGTGTTTATACTTCCTATGAATTTCTACTTCTTGCGTTTACTTCTACATACCTAAAGAGGCCATAGATTGAACTCATATGGTTTGCTTCACTTCTATTAATGTAATAAGTGAAAGTTATTGGAGTCTATACACCCGACTCGTTTTGGAAATATATTTTCAGCTTGTTGAGAGATATTGAATGGGTTTATATTTTTGTTTTGTTGGAGTTTAATTATGGACAAAATTAGTTTCTCGCTTGGTGGCTAATATTATAGGTTACCATTTGAAATATGAGGGACCAATATAGGATAAAATGTAAGAACTATTTTAAATAAGAAAAAAGATGATGTATTAATTTGAGCAAATCTATAGAATCATGAACCTTTTAGGGTCGAGGGCCCGCGGATGCAGCCTCGTTTTAGGGTAGGATCCTGAAGGGATAAGGCTGCGTATATCTCCTCCAGATCGTGTTGAGACTGGGGCCCTTGGGGCACTGGATTGATTGTTATCGTTGTAGTATAAAATTAGGAATTATGTTGCTCAGAACAGAAGATAAAGAGCATATCTTAACCATTTTTTGACATAATAACTACACTTGATTAATTTTTTTATCTAACTGGGTTTCTTTTTCCTTAATTTTTCAGTCAAATTTGAGCCATTTTGGAGCTGAAATCACAAGAAAAAAGATCAAATTTCATCTGGGAATTGCAAATTTTTACCCCCAAAATGCAAAGGAACTCAATGAACGAAGGGTGCCCTAAACTCCTAGACTTAATCCCCAACAACAAAAACTGGCAAATCAACACAAACAATGAACAAAAATCAAAAGGGTCAGTAGAAGAAAACAAGCTTGAACTAAGGCTAGGACTCCCAGGTGACAATTTACAAGAATACCCATCGAAAAATGTCCCAAAAAGCACCAGAAAAGAGGACCCGATGTTGTCATTAGGGTTCTTTTCATCAGGAGCGACCCAGAAGATGAAGGGTACCCTAGAGGAAAAAGAAGGGGAGCCCAGTTCAAAGTACAATGGAGGGGCAAAAGGGTCATTGCAAGTTATGGGAAAGGAATCATCATCATCATCATCACAGCTATGTTGCAGCACTAGAATGGTGGTAGACTTGCAGAGTGCAGAGGTGAAGGGGAAGAAGGCATTTTCAACTTGTCCTGCTAATCTTACAGCTGTGCCTAACACCTCTCAGAAAAGGTACATTCTCTCTCTCTCTCTCTCTCTCTCTCTCAAAACATAAACATGTATTCTGTTTGGCGAAATACCAAAAACAAAGAACAATATAAGCGAGAGAAAGAAACGAAAACACTAGTATTTGCGTTGAAAACCTGGAAAGAAAGGGAAAAAATATGGGCGAAGGTAGAGAACTTCAATAGATCGAAAATAAAGTTTTACAAGATTATCTTCTCTCTGTGTTTCTCAACAAGTTTTAAAAGTATCCATATAACACCACAAAACAAAGAGAAACACTGGAGAAGAAATGCGTATAACAACTCCTCCAAATGAAAGGTCTGTACTGCGGGGTCCTCTCGCTCCACCACATAAACTCGGATTGGAATTTGAACAAAAAATTTGCTACACAACACAATATATTCGTATTTTTCTGTTACATATAATTGTTGATAATAGGCTAAATATGTGTTTTTTCCTATATTTTCCGTATAATACATGTTTCATAAAGCACTCCTGTATTTTCTCTTTCATTCAGAAAACAAATGATCAAAATTAAATCTAATTATACTTACATCTAAATTAAATATTTGCAATCTATACTTTGCTAAATTTGTTGCTTGATTTTCTCAAGTTATTGATTACACCCGATTTTTTGTTATGTGTTTGTGTTTCTGTTACTATGAAATCAAATTAGATCTCCTGTACTTCAATAGCTATGTCCTCTCTCTCTCTCTCTCTTGAGTGGCAGGCTTTGTTTGGTGTTTGTTTTTTGGTTGCTTGGTTGTTTTGAATATTGATATGCAGAGAGTATATTCACTCATTTAGGCCACTTTTTCATATGCTTGTGGATTTGTGGTCCATCCTTTTTTATCTTTTGTCTTGTTTTTATTTTTTGGGTTTTTTTCTTTTTTCTTTCTAAACTGGGTGTTTGTGTTGGGTTGATGCTCGTTTGGACAAGTTTCTTTTTAGGGGGGAACGTTCTTGTTTGGTATTTAAAGTTGTTTGGCTAGAAAAAAAACGCTTTTAAATAAAAGTATAAGCTCTTTTTAAAGCTGAAGTAGAAGCAAAGAACTTAAAATTATTTAAACAAAGATACTCTACGAAAGTGTTTCTTTAAAAAATGCTTCTTAAAGCGCTTACCAATGGTATTTTTGTTTAAAAAGTTCTAAATTCTGCTTTTACTTTTCTTTTACAAGAAATGTTATTTTACTACTTCTAGCTAAAAGAAACACTTTCATTTGAAAATGCTCCTAAAACTCGAAAAAGTACTTTTTTTTGTAACAAAACGCTGCTTAAATAAAAAAATAACTAACCAAAAACACACTTAGGCCTTGTTTGGTTGCCATATGAATTAAATTCTTGTAGAAAGTTGTATTAGCTTCTCAGGACGTGATTAAAGAGTGTTTGTTTGCCAGAATGAAAATTGAACTTTTTTAGAGATACTAGTTAAAAACAAAGAAATTAGAACTTATTTAAAGGAGGCTACGTAAGTTACTTTCATGAATTCACACTTCCTCCGACTACTTCCTGGCAACCACATAGAGGTTTAGTTGGTGCTTGTTGGAACTTGTTGATGACTTTCTGTATTTTGCTTGTTCATAATTCATGTTTTTTTTTTATTGGTAAGTAATTGAATGATTGGATTATATTTGATTCTAACTTTTATGAGAGTGGTTTTATTATGATTAAATATTGAGGACAGGACATATTTTATGTTGTTTTTACTTCAATATTATAAGTAAAGCTCTGATTTTTCATGCTATTTTTTTTTATTGTCAGAGTCCTTTTCTGGTCTTCTATTTTAATAGAAAGCTATTATTGCACTCTTAGATCTCATTTATTGTTTCTGCCTTGACTTTAATTTATGTTCATATTTTGGTATGGGAGACTTAAATTTTGTGAAAGAAATTGAATAACAATTATGAAATTTTAGGGTCTGCTTTGTTATCGTTTTTGAAGTTTTTGGGTTTTTGAAAAATTAGATTTTTAGAAATGTTTTTTGTCATTTTCTCAATTTTCATGAGAAATCGGAGAACTATTTATGCGCTTGCCGTTTGGCAAATTCCCCCCCCCCAAAAATATTTTTGGTTTTTTATTATTAATTTTTATTTAAGGAGGAACTAAAAATAGTGACCAGTTATTTCTAAAATACGGATTTTAGATTTCATAAAACGTTAACCATGAATAGAATAGAAGACGATATCAAAATGACCCAGAAGTCCTTTGTTTCTGGTTTCTACTAAATAAAATGAGAATTTCTTAAATAAAGTGAAAATTTGGAAAATTGGGTTGTTTTAGACACATTTTTTTAGTAGAAATATTTTGAGATATAGATTTTCTTTTTTGAAAAATGTAGAATTTTTGCGAAGAGAATATGCTCTCTAAGTCTTTCATATCATAAAGGGCTGCATTTAAAAAAATATATATATATATATAGGGTGGTCCAAATATACGAGTATTCTGCCATTTTCTTACTAACATATTTATGTACAAAAGTTCTGCGCATCTTAGCCTTTTTCTTTTCTTGTCAGCAATATGTTGTCTAATGAGGTTGGAAGAAAACAAAAAATTAGGTTTCAGAAATGGTTTTTTTTTTTTTTTTTTTGGTTCTTGGTTTTTACTAAAGACCGAAAGCAAAAAAAATCCTAAGTTAGAGAATTGCTTTTGAAATCTTGTGTTCTTAATTTCTCAAAAACTGAAGATTACACCAAACTAGCCCTGCAATAATCTTGGGATTAATAGACAATGGATTTGCTCCATATGGGCTGAAGACAACTAGATAACGGGTGAAGAGTTAGTAATATTTTTAGAAAATGTCTTCTCACGCAAATGCTTGTCAGGCATGAAGCATGGATACTGATCAGACCCATGATATATTTTCTATGTTGAAATAGTATCAATATTGAGAGTCGAGATTGTTGGGATTCAAACTCTTTGGCTTTTTTGTCAACAAGGCTTTGATATTATCTCAAAAAACCAAGTATCCCAAACGATTATACTCTGAATGATAGGTTTTATTAAGCGACATCATGTGAGTCTAGTATGAATCCCACCTTGAAGTTGTGAGAGCAAAGAGATCAACATTTAATTATAGTGGGCTACTCCACCTTATGCCAATATATTTTAGGATGGATTCCCCTATGTGGATCTCGTGCATGCTAGCTCCATGTGTTGGCCTAAGGCTCGGTAAACTTTTACATATTTTGACCATAGTTTGCAAAAACCTCTCAAAACGATAATGTTTCATACTTAGAAACTCGATTTGGCATTTGGAAGTCATATTTGCCCTTCCAACGCATATTAAAGTCAACGTAAATGAGAACAAAATTCTATAATTGTGGAATTATTTTGACAAGATAATTATATGATGATTTAAAGAACGGCTGAATTGTATGAACATATTATAGTTTTCTCGATCTTATTCATTGCAGTACTCAATTTTCTTGGTTATTGTTTAATATTGGCTTAAAAATTTCCACAATTACCCATGCTCATCATGCTCATGCTTTCGCTTCATGCAACTATGATTTTGACTACCATTTTCTCTTCTGATTCCCAAAAAAACAGGGCTGCTCCTGCACCGGTGGTGGGTTGGCCTCCAATCCGGTCGTTTCGGAAGAATCTTGCAGGTTCGAGTTCAACCAAACCGAGTCCCGAGCCAGAAAGTACAGGGCCAAGCAAGGGTGTGAATGAGAAAATAATAGAGAAGGGTCAAAAGGGGTTGTTTGTGAAGATAAATATGGATGGGATTCCAATAGGAAGGAAAGTGGATCTCACTGCTTATGATAGTTATGACAAGCTCTCTTCTGCTGTTGATGAGCTCTTCAGAGGTCTTCTTGCTGGTATTTTGATATTCTTTTTCATTTCCGCTTCTTTGATTATGAACATGGACTATTTGGTCGGGTTTTCTATTTGCAGTTTTGGGTTTTCGTGAAACTAAAAGTTAGGTTTTGTGAAGGACTTCTTGTTGTTCTAGGTTTTCTGTTTTCAGTTTTGGCTCAATGTTGGAGAACACTGAAAAACATGATCAAATACGAGGAAAAGTCGTTTTAAATTCCTAGTTTTAGTTTTTCAAAAATTAAAAATTATAAATAGAAATTATACGGAACAAACCCTGTGTTATTTACTCATGTGATTCCTCCATGTATGTAAGTTTGGTCCCCTGCCATTTCTTTGTTTATAATAATTTTTTATGTTTGTTTTATAACCAAATTAGTCCCCATTCTTGTGATTGACAGTATGTAAAAGTTAAAAAATGAGGGACTAGTTCTCTCATTAAATAAAGAGTTAGGATTGATTTAAACAAAGTTGCAGATGTAGGACTGACTTAAACAAAGTGACGAATGTAGGACCAACATGGATCTTAGATGTGCCAACGATGTGGGGCACTAGGTTTGGTCTGGATAAAATTTCACATCTTATTGCCAAAACCAAAGCCACAAAAAGCAGAGTTTAAGGACCATTCATCTGACCATGGAATCAAATAAAGGCCACAATTCTACGACATAGTTTCCAATTAACCCAGAATTCACTTTGTTGGGAGTCGTACGCTTTAAGTTATGGGTTTTCGATAATATCGAATTTCGACCCGCTTAATATAAGGATACTTAGAACTTCACATATGAGTTTATTAAGAAATCCCATGTAAGCTTGGTGGGTTATTCCACCTGATGCTTATCAGTTGTACTATGAAACTCACCGGAACCAACCTCACATCTACTAACTTCATGGGTCATGCCTAAAGACACTTGAAATTTCACAGATATTTTCTCATTTAATAATTTTTAAATTCTTGTGGGTTTGTAGCTCAAAGTGAGGAGAAGAAAGAAGGGGAGAAAGCAATAAGTGGAGTATTGGATGGAAGTGGGGAATATACTCTGGTTTATGAAGACAATGAAGGTGACAGAATGCTTGTTGGTGATGTCCCTTGGCGGTAAGCTTCTCTCCCCCTTTTCCATCTTATTATTTAAATATGTTTTTTAAAAAAAAAAAAAAAAAAAAAAAAAAATATATATATATATATATATAGTATATCAAGAAACTAACTATCTCGAAAGTTTAAGTTGATAGGTGAAAATGCCTTTAAGCAAAAGTGTATTGGGATTGATGTGGACAGTCACATGCCTATCTCATATCTCGTTCTGAAATTGAATTCATGCTAAGAGTGAAAGCTATTGGGACTTAAACTTTGTGAGTTTGTAGTCCACGGGGGTCGGATGCAATGTTAAAGAATCGATTATCTTAAAAGCTTAAACTGATTGGTAAAGATCCAAAAGTTGTTTTACGCTTGAACACACCCTTTTCTCCACTTGAATGCCTATTGAGTTTGAAGCGTGCATAATAGTCAACCTCACCTACCTTGTGATATTGAAAGTGAGTGTTGTTGGGGTTCGAATCTTTTGACCTCTCAGTCAGTAAGATACAGACACCATATTAAGGAACTAACTATTCTAAAAGCTTAAGCTGTTAATATGTAAAGACCGAAAAATAGTTTTATACTTCCACAATACGGATCTTTGTGTAGAAAAATGATTTCCGTTCAGCCAAAGGAGACATAAATTATGTGGGAAACAAGAATATTATATGATTTATATATTAGTTTTCTGACAATAATCCCCATGGTTTTGTTGGGTATGTTCCATGACATTAAGCATCTTACCCTCTTCAATCTATTATTATTAAATTTCCACTCTTCTGTGCTTGTATTGGTTAGCAATTTATAAAATAAGATATAGAAAAATTTGGCAAGTTAATTGTTTTTTAATCATGTGGGAAACCCAGAATATGAATCGTTATTTAGTATTCTGACAATAATCCCCATAGCTTTTGTTACTTTCTTGTTGTTACTATATTAGAATCATGGAAAAAATTGCCATCTTGATTTGTTTTTGTTAGAATATAAACCCATTATTGGACCCTTGCTCATCAGCTGACACTTTTGAGATATTTAGTTCTTTGACATAGTATTAGAGTCTTATTGGCTGAGAGGTCACAAGTTCGAATCCCAGTCACCCCACTCTAAATAGTAACATATTTGAAGCACAAGGAGTGTATGGGCATGTGTGTTAAGCCCAATTAGCACCTTGCATTTAGGGGCATGTTTGAGTTAAAAATCATTCTCGGACCTTCACCTATCAACTTTAGTTTGAGACATTTAGTTCTGCTTTTGCTTTGAAATCAAATTTCTTTCTTGAAAACACCTTCATATCCTTGAAAAAGTGTTTTTTTCCCTTAAAAATACCTTTTTTTGCCTGAAAAGAAGCTTCACGAAACAAGCTCTATGAATCATTATATCAACAACCAATTGTCTTTTTTTAATTATTTTATTTCTTTTTTTTTTTTTTTTTTTGGTCGCATTAGCAGCTTATGATATTAAAATTCCAAGTGGGCATATAGTGAACTCTATGTTTTGTTTTTTGTTTTTTTTGTAATAATAGTGCTAGGAATACCTAACACATGATCAGCATCTGATGTTATCACCATGTCAGCAAGCTTTGAATACGTCAAAAATGTTATCTTTTCTAATATTAATCTTAGGTTATTGAAATGGATTTTATAATATATGGTTTGATTTATGATTATGGGCTTTGTTGACTTGTGGGTTCTTTTTTTTTTTTTTTTGGTTGTTTTTTGCGCAGTATGTTTGTGTCAACTGTGAAGAGGCTGCGCGTTTTGAAGAGCTCTGATCTTGCTACGCTTAACCGTGAGTCGCTTTCTTCTAACTCGACTTGAGAAACTCGGTTAATCTGTGTTCTTGATGTAGTGGTAACTACCTTATTCTAAGCAGTGACAAAGCCACGTGTAAGTAAGAGTTGGCAATTGCTCACACTGGAGTATTAAAATACATTTAATTTGTGTTATATAGTTACAACTAATACAAGAGATAAATATCAATTACCTACAATAGAGTACTAAAATAATAATTTCTATTATAGTTGACCCCACCGACTTTAAGGCCTAGCTCCGCCATTGATCCAAAGTCTCATTTTTGCCTGCAAAATTACGAAAATACCCCTCAATGAGTCGCAAACTACAAAAGTGGTCCAAAAAGCACGTGTAGAGGCTGAATTTAGGGAAAAAAGTGGGGGGCCAGCCGTAGGAGCCGTTTGGTTGCATAACTAGGCCCAAGAGTTTCGTTTTGTTTTTTTTTTTTTTTTTTTTTAATGTAACACATCTCATAACTCCTTACGGAATAAAAAAAATGTTGTAAATATATTTCATTTCTTTTGGCTTGACTATTTGGGTTCTGACGGTTCCATTACTCCATGAACTCCGTGGTTACTCGTTTTATATCATATATATACACACGCATAATTAAAAATAACTTCATATTGTAATGTGTGTATTGCTTCAATGGTTAAGGTATCATATTATACACAAAATGTTTTCAAAACCTAATTTTTAGTTTTTCAAAAACAAAAATTACAAAATAGGGCTTTGTCGAGTAACTTAAGCTTTTACAACAGTTGGTTCCTCGAACTAATAAGTCGTTTTGTTGTTGTCGCGTTGGTTGCTTGTAGGTGGAGGGAGGAAGCAAGGGAAGATGGTGAATGAGAGTACATAGGAGTCCTATCCTCCATTTATTTCTGTTTAAATTCTGCTTCAGACTCAAGTTTTGTGCTTGTAAAAAAAAAAAAAAAAAAAAAAAAAAAAAAAAAAGCTCTAGACTGATGATGTTGCTCTTTGTTTTGTGTATGTCTTTCGTTGTATTTTTGTAATGAATGATTTGAAACTTTTGTGTTCGACGAGTATAAAACCGTTTATGCGTCTTCACTCCTATGATTGCGTTTTTGGGTTAGTGGGCTTTTTGTATTATAATTACAGTCTTGTTGATCGAGTGGTTACGAGTTTGAATTTTAGCAAAGATAAATGTGAATATAATTTTCCACACGGGCACTTGAACCCGAGGGGGGTAGGCTTGGTGTATAAAATATCGTTTATAAGCCTTCACTTATAAGAATAAACTGTTTTCCAGATTTTGATTCAAGTGATCAAATTTTGGCTTTGTTTTCGCTTTATTCGAATCATTAATCTTTTGTCATATCGAGCCTTGCAAGTACTCTATAGGAGCACAACATAAGACGAGCTGGTTTGTGAGCCTCACAGCAGAACATGTCACGAACCTAAGTCCGAGACCTGGATAATTTTTGAAAAGGACCGAGAGAGAGAGAGAGTAGGAGATAAGAAAATAAGTTAAGATGAGAAAATGAGAGAATTTTTGAAGGAAAGAGTTCGAGAGAAAGAGATGGTTGAAAGAGGGAGAAAATAAGAGACTTAATTCATATATTTTTCTTGGATGATCTCAATTATAATTCTTACATGACTTATATAGAGGGTAGGGAGGAACCACATGGTTCAATGCTAACCCCCTCATCAACAACTACATTAAATGCTAAGTTTTGGCTTACAAGCAATCATCTAATCCTACCTACTCCAAGTGGGAAACCGGTTTGAGCAAGGCATCGGTACTTTCCCCTTCAACTAATCCATTTTACCTAATTGATATTATATTTTACATTAGATATCTTGTACAAAATAATTAAAGCGAAAAAAAAGACTAATATACGGTGCGTGACGGAACACATGATCGAACTTCAGTGATACGATTTGTCACAAATTTGAATCAAGTTGTGCTTATTTGTTCAGTTGAGTAAGTCGAGTTTGAGTTTGAAAATTTTGCTACATGCACTACAATAATCAACATCAGCTGTTAAATTTTCAACACTCTTCATGCCAAAATGCCGTATAATGTACAGATTCATTTTATGTTATCCTTTCTTTTCAATAATCGATAATATTCCTCATTGGCTCGATATTGTTAAATTTTTCGATCCGCCATTGGAGGGGACTATAGCGTGTTGAGTTGACCTTTGTCGGTGTGGTAGTGTGTTTTAGGCTCTTTAAGGGTGAGTCTTGGCTAGGGTTCGGGTCGTAAAGGTGGAGGAAAAGAATGGTGGTGTGGATGTTGAACATCTTTAGTTAGAAGACAGTGTGCCGTCGAGGAGAACAGAATGGAGTAACTGCTAGGAAAATCTAACCTTGACAAATTTGGTATTCACGATACCAATTTATAATATGGATACTTGATGCGGAAACGCTAACCCTAATCACTTGATTCGATTCAAATAGTATGACTTACACAAACAAGAAGTAAACAAAATAGGTAAACGGAAGAACAAACGAAACAACATACAATGATTTACTGGGAAACCCCTCTTCAATTGGGAGGGGTGAAAATCGCGGGCGGAGATGGAGATTCTTTATTAATACTTGAATGGAAGAATTACAATAGCACTTCCTCTGAACAAGATCTATGAAAGAATTATAAACCACTTTCTCTTAACTCTCATAATGCTCTCAAATTGATGACGACGGCTGACCTCACTCTAATTGGATTCTGATTAGATGGCGGCTCTCTTTGATTGGATTCTTAATTGGATCACCAAATATGCAAACCCTAGGCACGTATTTATACTGAAAGGCGAAAACAACTCCCGATTGATCGGCCCTCTCTCGGCCAAACACTGAATTTTAACTTAATTCACCCGATCGAACGGTGATCCCCCGACAACCCATAAATATTGAACACATAAATTTGAGGCATATTCCTAACAAAGAACGTTTCACATTGTAACCTCAAATTTTTTTACTGTCGAAACCTTCATGATACTAGTTCACATCCCCCATTTCTTCTTTTAGATATATGTGGGTTCTGTCAAGTGTGTACTCTGTTTGATCCTCATCCCACTCAATCATATATTGTAAGGACATCAAGTATTAGCTTAACTGTAAGTGATATTAATTAATTAATTAAATATGCTTAAAAATTTTGATCTTGAAAGCTTTAAGTGATAGTCGAGTTGAGTTAAACATTTCATATTATCATTAAATCATATTATTATTATTATTATTTTTTGCTTATATGTTTATATGCTTACGTGCTTTGCATGATAGCTATGCCTTACATGCTCTTCATAGCTATCATCTATCAGGTTAGGAGTTCTCGGAAACAGCCTCTCGTCAGAGTCTTATCCTGTGATGGGATAAGGCTGCATACATCCTACTCTTCCCAAATCTCGGGCAAATTGGAGCCCTTGAGGCACTAGGGCTGTTGTTGTTGTTTTATGTTAGGCATATTTATGTAATTTAGTTATTAGTCTCGCTGTAAGCAAGCCGATCAATCGGGAGAATGTTCGATCGATCGGGTGCAGCGCTGGAGCATGGGAGCAGCAGAGGGGGAGCCGATCGATCGGGAGGCCAAACACGCGTGACCTAATTCGCTCAGTATAAATAGACCCTCAGGGCTTCTGTTTTAGGTATCCAATTAAAAAGAGAGAGCGCCGCCATCATCAAAAGAGAGAGAGAGAGAAGTGATTGTAATTTTTATATTCTCAAATTAATAAAAATCTCCATCTCCGCCCATGGTTTTCTCCCCTCTCGATTGTAGAGGGGTTTCCACGTAAATCTCTGTGTTCATCGTTTGTTCTCTTTTATCCTGTTATTTACTTCTCTTGTGTGAGTTATAGTACTTGAATCGACTCAAGTTTTGGGGTGTTAAGTTCCGCATTAAAGAGGTATTAATTTCCCAAGAAATTGATATACGAATATATCAAGATTGTTCAAGATTTTTCCTCACAAATTGGTATCATAATATATCAGATTTGTCCAGATTACCTCAACAATTGGCATCAGAGCCTTAAAATTGGTATCAGAGCTCACATTTATTTCGTTTTGGCACTATGACGTTGGCGATTAGATCTAAAGTAAAAAAGTTCGTTGGTTAAGGGAGTTTCAGTTTGTGGCAAGTCCGTGTTAAAGGTCTCCTGACACAGAATGGCTTGAAGAAAGCACTGGAAGGAAAAGAGAAGAAACCTGAGAGTTTATCCGAAGCACAGTGGGAGGAGTTAGACGGAAGGGCTCTTACGGCAATTCAGATGTGTCTTACCGATGATGTTTTGACAGAAGTTCTGGAAGTGAAGACCGCTAAGGAGTTGTGGGAGAAATTGCAGGATATGTTCTGTTTCAAGTCAGTCTCCAACAAACTCGCAGTTAAGCGTTGGTTGTTCACGTTTCGTATGTCAGAATGTACGTCACTTAAGAATCATGTTAATGAATTTAATTCGTTAATTCAAGAATTAAAGGAGCTTGATGATGCTTCGAAGGATGAAGATCAAGCTATGTTATTGTTATGTTCACTCTCTACTTCATATAAAGGCTTCGTTGAAAGTATGATTTATGGTGGTAGGTCAACTATCACAGTTGATGAGGTTAAGAGAAACCTATTGAGTAAAGAAAGAGTAGATAAGGAGTTATCCGACTCCGTTCAGAACTCAGATTGTAGTTTATTTGTGAGAGAAAGAACTGAGAATAAAGAATCTGATCATGGTGGAAACAAGTCTAGGTCTAAGTTTAGACATCAAGACCTATCTTGTAATTACTGTTATAAGAAAGGGCACATTAAGAAAGACTGTTACATGCTTAAGAGAAAACTAGAAGCAGATAACAGGTCTGACCAGAAATCCGCAGTAGCTAGTGTTGTAGTTGAAGATGAGAATGATGGTGATATACTATCTGTGTCTGAACCTCAATCCAGTTTTAGATATAGTTGGATTTTGGATTCGGGTTGCTCCTATCATGTTTGTCCCAATCGAGATTGGTTTTCCACGTACGAGTCAATTCAAGGTGGAGTTGCTTTGATGGGTAATGATGCTACATGCAAAGTTTTGGGTATAGGAACAATTCGTGTTAAGATGTTCGATGGCACTATTAGGATTTTGAGCGATGTTCATTACATTCCTGATTTAAAGAAGAATCTCATCTCTTTAGGTACTCTTGAGTCACATGGGTACATGTACACTGTTGAAGGTGGAGTTATGAAGGTCATTAAGGGTGCTTTAGTTGTGATTAAGGGCAGAAGGGTAGGTACAATATATGAACTTGTCGGTTCCACAGTTGCAAGATCAGTTAAAATATCTTCATCATCATTGTTGATGGAACCAGGTATCACAAAGTCAAGGCATTTGAGATTGGATCATTCAGGTGATAAAGGTATGTTTGAGCACTGTAAAAGGGGCTCAGAGTGTAATCAGTCTACAGGACTGAAATCTTGTGAATATGGCATTTATGGGAAGCAGAACAGAGTTTGCTTTAAGCAATTCCTGACGAGTAGAGTTGTCATCAGTTAGTTATGATTTAGGTCAGGTGAATAAGCCAGAGGAAGTTCAGTTTCAGTTAAGTAACACAGTTCAGCAGCAGGTGGCTGTTTCAGAAGATGTGTCAAGAGCCGAAGAAGAAGATTGGAATTGCTGATAACCTTAGAGATATGTTCACTCAGTTGCTTCCTAGCAGGAAGTTCAAGCATCGCTCGGACTTGGTTAGATTTTCTGTTTTGTTAAGATAACCCCGTGTGTGGGGTGTTTTGTGGAGTAGGTGGAGAAATTTTTCTTATGTGTAAATTTGAGTCAAGTTGGAGGTTTGTTAGGAATATGCCTCAAATTTATGTAATTTAGTTATTGGTCTCGCCGTGAGCAAGCCTCCAATCGATCGGGTGCAGTGCTGGAGCATGGGAACAGCAGAGGGGGTGCCGATCGATCGGGGGAAGCCAATCGATCGGGAGCCCAAACACACGTGACCTACTTCGCTCAGTATAAATACACCCTCAGGGCTTCTGTTTTAGGCATCCAATTAAAAACAGAGAGCGCTGCCGTCATCAAGAGAGAGAGAAAGAAGTGATTGTAATTCTTCGATTCTCAAATCAATAAAAGTCTCCATCTCCGCCCGTAGTTTTCTTCCCTTTCGATTGTAAAGGGGTTTCCATGTAAATCTCTGTGTTCTTCGTTTGTTCTCTTTTATCCTATTATTTACTTCTCTTGTGTGAGTTATAATGTTTGAATCGAATCAAGTTCTAAGGTATTAAGTTCAGCATTAAGGAGGTATTAATTTCCTAACAAAGTGATATCCGAGTATATCAAGATTGTTCAAGATTTTCCCTTACAAATTGGTATCATAGTATATCAGATTTGTCCTAATTACCTCAACTATTGGCATCAGAGCCTTACATTTTATTATTATTATTATTATCACTTAGTGAGCATTGTTCTTGGACCTTACTGATAATGATGTTTGTGGACTCGATTCAGTTCACCCCTATTCCTTTTCACATTATCCCAAATGTTTTTAGCATAAAACTTACCTCTCACCTGCCAATTTTGTGGGTCGGGCCTAAGGACCTTTTATTAATAGACTCGTATATAAGTTGCGTTGAATCATGTGTGGAGCTTGGTTGTATTGGGTCTGATTTATGAGGTATACGATTGGGCCAATCCTATTTAGGCCCATGACACACCAGGGTTTTAGTGTGGTGGCTTTATAAATACACGGGAAAGTATATACTACCATTAGGATTGAGAAGGGTTTGAGAGGATTGAAAGTTGAGACGTTTCATAGAAACTCCAATGATATTAATATAATGAAATTATCATGCTCCTCTCAGTGAATGTAGGCTTCGGTTGAACCATGTAAATTCCGGTATTCTCTCTATCCCCTTCTCGTATATAATTGTTATTTCGATTTGTGGTTCGATATTATCCTGTGGGTGATATTAACAAGTGGTATTAGGCCCTCAACAAGTTGTAAAATGTGATAGTAACAGAGGGCGTGTCTTCTCATGATCCTTGTGATGTTTTTTCTCGGAGTTTGATAACTGATGAGGCTCGAGCGTCTCAATGAGTGCTCCTATACGTAGCAAGAATATGCTCCAATCAAGGTGTTCAATAACAACCACTTAGGACCTGTTTGGATGAAAATAGACACTTTTCAGATTTAGAGAGTGTTTGACATGCCAAAAAAGGTGCTTCTTTTTTTTTCCGATAATTAGCGACTGAGTCGCGAAACAGGTAGACCACTAGCCAAACAAGGCTTGAGTCCAGCCATAAGATAACGGGGACCAAAACAATCAACACAAAAGAAAGGAGACAGGACAATGCAAACAGAGACAGAACAACAGGCAAAAACACAAGCCCTAAAACATGATAAAACAAGACACCGAAAATAAGGCCACCCAGACACAGAGGAACACGACAAGCACCGCCCAAAAACAGATAAAACTGAGAACTCAACAGCAGTGGAAACTCTCCCTATCTTCATCTTCTATCGAGCATGGCTTTCACCATATGTGGATCGAACCAATCAAAATTAAGGTCCAACCTTTTCCCCATTTCTTTTGTTCTCTAAAGTAAAAGTTATTTTTATTACTACTAAACAAAAGCAGAGATATAATATTTCTTCGTTAAAGCAGATGAATAAGCAAAAATACAAATTTTCAGACAAATACTTCAATTGACTACATTTCTTTTACAAAAGTACTTCTATAAAAATAACTTTCCATAGTTTGACCAACAACAACAACAGAAGACCCATTGTCTCATGGGCTCCCGTCTAAGAAGGGTCTGGGGGGTGGATGTACGGAGCCTTACCCCTTCAGGGTGTAACCCTGCCGAGAGGCTGTTTCAGAGGATCCCAAACCTTATAGGGTTGGCAACACGAGGACTTCCCTACTCTCGCCTAAGGACGCTTAACTTTGGAGTTTTAATGGGATCCGGTGCATTAGTATCTGGTTAATGAACCATTTTCCACAGCCTGACCAAAGATGTCATAATAAACTAGAAAGTGGGAGATATAACGGATTTTTCCGCTATTTGACCCCACACTATATCGACTCCTACATGCTTCTATTTTTTTTTTTTCTAGAAAAGAATCTTCAAAAAGTAAAAAATAAAGAAAAATATTTGGTACTTTATAAAGTGTCAAATATGATGAAAGAATCAAAAGTGGTCCAAAAAGAGTTGAAATGTCATTAAAAGAAGAGGGGGTTTTGTGCAATAAATGAAGTGTCATAATCTTTGAGACTTGCCTAACTGTGTGGGACATACGCAAGTTTTTTGGTCTTGTACGAAATTGCCTTTTCTTTTTTTTGTTCGTTGTGCGTGTGTACGCGTATGTGTGTTTGTCTGTTCCGTTTTTGACTGTCTTTGTTGTTGTGTGCATGTATGTATTGGTCTTACTGATAAGGAAATATTGTGTGATGGTGACATTTGATTTGATGATAACAACAGAGAAAAGATCAATTTGTGGTGGCTAGTGATGGCCAAAGCTAAAATTGTGGCATGTGTATAGTTTTACTGTTTTATTTGCCTAATTTTTAGATCTACGATAGACTGACTTCTGTGATGTTTAAGTTATTTGTTCTATTTTTTCTTTCATTGATTTCAACGAGGTTCAATGGGCTATCGTTCGGTTCTCGGGGTTGTCCCCAATGGTGCCACTTCTTTGCTTCTTTCTCCTGCAGACAATACGCCCAATCTTGACAACACCATCACTGATGAATTTGATGGTCGTCTCCCCTACCTCTCACAGCGGCTTGATCATATACTTTATCTTCTTATTGATTATAATCTAATTAGATTTATTAACGGCTCCCTCCCTTTTTTCCATAGCAGATCACTTAGTTACCAAATATATGCCAATTTGCAAAAGAAAATGAAAAATACTAGTGATTTTAATTTAGTAATGATACGATCATAAGGTTATTTTTTTACTTGAAATACCAATGAATTATAAAATTAATTTTGAAAAACTAATGATTTATTATAAGTTAATAAGTCCTACATTATAAAATTGTCAAACATCTTAACCGTCTTTGCCTATGGTATATTACACCTAGAACATACTTAGAGCCTCTTTGGCGACACTATAAAATCATTGCTTTTTTTAAATTCCGAGAGAGAGAATTTTGTTAATTTTTTATTTATTTATTTTGCATCTGATTCAACTTAAAAGAAGATGTATTAGTTTCGTTTTTCTCTTTGAATGTAGAAAATAAATTCTTGTTTCTTTAAAAGCATTTGAACATTTTGAGCAAACAATTACGACAATTTCGGGTGTGTTTGTTATCATTTTTTATTTTCAATTTTTAATTTTAAGAAAATTCATAATTAGGTTTTAAAAATGGTATTTTCTTTTTTTTTCTTTTTCTTATTTTTGCTTTTATTTTTTACTTAAATTAGGAAAAAATAAAAATTCAACTTCAAGCTAAGAAATTTCTCAAAAATGGAAAATTAAAAAAAAACAGAAAATTATATGAAATATATATTATTAAATTATTTTTCTATTAAAAAGGCTTTTTCTCCTCCTTTGTAGTTACATACCCAACAGGCTTCTATTGGGCCGTTTTTTACTACAGCCTTAGATGAAGGCCCATCTTTTGAGGCTTAATATAAAGTCTATGGGCCCCCAATAATGGATTGAAATGTTTTAGCCCAATTAGATTTCCAGCAATAAGCCCAATCCACTTCACTTTTGGTGTTCCCAGTATACCATCTATATTTATATATATATATATATATATATATATATATATATATATATTTATACAAAATATTTAATTTATGATAAAATTAACCATCTTTTTTTAATTTAAATATATAAGTCATTATATAGACAAATTATATTTTTATTTACGTTAATAATATAACCTATTAATTACGACATATAAATATAATTATTTAAAATTTAATCATATATTGCATGGTGAAACTCTATTTGGGATGAATTTGAACTTGGGTTGGGACAACATGATTTTAACTTTTTGTTTACAATGGTAATGTCGGGGGATAAATCCCACAAATTCCCCATAAAGGTGAACACCACATGAGCCTCGTGGGAATTGAACCCGAGTCATGCTGCTGGCAATCGGAGAACATCGCCACTAGGCTATATCCCAAGGGACAACATGATTTCAACATATTTGGTAGGTGTATATAAATATAGCTTTACAACCAAACTGGATCCCATTAGAACTCCGAAGTTAAGCGTACTTGGACGAGAGCAGTACTAGGATGGGTGACGTCTTAGGAAGTCCTCACCCTCAAGTTGGGGGCACTTGGAAACAATTTCTGTTCAGGGATAATACCCTGGGGGAAGGTTGTGTACATCCGTTTCCCTAGACCCTGCTTAGGCGGAAGCCCTTAGAGAACTGGGTATGTTGCTTTTGTATAAATATAGTTTTACAAAATTAAATACTCTAGTAGTTTTTTTCTTGTTCAAAATAGTGTCTCGTGTTTTGTATTATGATCAATTTAATACCTTATCTTTATAGTTTTAACCTAATTTTGGTCACTAACTAAGAGATCGATTTTGTTTTAGAATAAAACGCTAGATATTATTTTGAACAAGAAAAAATATGAGAGACTGATTTGATCAAACATACAGACATGAGGGACAAGTAAAAAAATCTAGCTTATACTATTGCTAATATATATACACACACATACGTATTATTCTCAATACTTATAAGATGACAACCTAGAATGTAACAAAACAATGACTCATATACTTATAAGAATAATCACGGGTTACCCAATTGTTTATTGGATTGGATAAAAGTCGAGGGTTCCTAACCCATTTAGTAAGTCTGGGTTGACCCATTTTTTTAAATCTCTCGTGTAGCATCAACGGGAATATGACACGACTTGGTATATATTTTGTAGCCCTAATTATTTGCCTTAGAGATGACCAACGGGTTGGGTTGATCCGTGACCCGACCTGACCCGACCCGTAAAATGACCCAACCCTACCCGATCTGCAAGGGTGGTGGGTCGACCCATTTCCTGTAGCTGGGTATGTCACATTTTTTCCTCGTCAAACCCGGACCTAACCCGACCCACATGGGTGAATGGATCTGTTTCGACTAGTGTATGACACGGGTCTAACACGGTAACGACCCGTTACCGAGCCCTCATGGGTCGAACCCATGTTATGACCCGTGTCATGACATGGGTTAACCATTGTGATTTTCAACGGCAAAATTGATGTGATTGAAAATTTGAAATGATGGTAATTAATATCATCATTTCACATATCCACTCAAATTAAAAAAAAAAATTAATTATTTCATAATCAAGAACAACCTCAAAGGCTTCTGCATAAGTGGGGTTTCGAAGGGTGGATGTACGCAGCCTTACTCCTTTAGGAGGTAACCCTGCCGATAGGCTGTTTCCGAGGACCCCCAACCTTATAGGGTTGGCAACATGAGAACTTCCCAAAAGATCACCCATCCTGATACTACTATTGCCCAAGCACGCTTAACTTCGAAGTTTTAATAGGATCCGGTGCCTTAGTGCTTCGTAAAATTATTTTATAATGATATCTATAATTAATTTTTTAGTTATAATTTATGTATGATATATAATTGTTATGTTTAGCATTTTATAAAATTACAAATATTATTTAATTGTATTTTATATTTATTTTTATTGTATTTTATAAATTAGAAAAAAAAAAGTGTTTTCACAAAAAAAAAGAAAGGTAAAAAGGTTACCCCAGTCTGACCCGATCGTGACCCATGACCCAACCGAACCAAGCCATTCCCAAACCTATGTCACAGGCCAAACCGGGTTAGGAATTTTCCTTCCTTGACCTGATACATGGTACGGATGGGTCTGATTAGTGTCGACCTGTTCGTACCATTCGATCCACAGGCTAGGTCACGGGTTAAATCAGGTCAACCTGTTGACGACATCTATTTGCCCTCAACCCACTTCCCCAACGGTCGCAAATGAGGATTCAAATTCATTTTTCACGACTTGACATATATATACATTTTTTTTCTTGCCAACGGTCATCTTCCGCATGGCCCTACCTTACCGTTTGGTAACATTATACAACAATATATCCAGTGCCTCAATGGCTCCCGCTTGCGCAGGGTTTGGGAGGGGCAGGATGTACGCAGCCTTACCTCATCAGGGTGAGACCCTGATGAGAGACTGTTTTCGAGGACCCCCAACCTGGCAACGCATTCATGGCAAAAGGTAAAGACAAACAAGTAGGCACACACAAACATACAGAGAGTAATACGTTTAGGGAGCAGCAAGAGAGAGAGAGAGAAAGAGAGAGAGAGAAGGGGCGGAGAGCTAGAGAGTGAGAGGGAGAGTGCAAAGGTATCAGCAGCGTGTATCAATGCTCGGAGCTCCTATACTGCTAAATCGGTTATCCTTATACTAATTCTGCTCTAAGCTCCAAACTATGGCCATCTCTTCGTTTAGGTTGGGATAGGTAAGGTCCTTTCGAAAAGTCCATCCAATTTTTATTCAATTCTTATTAACTTATTAACTAAGCTAGAATTTAATTTTTAATCCTTCATATAACATTATTATTGTTATATAAATATACACCAACTAAATCGAAAACTTAATTCGAAAGACGAGAGTAGGCGGCATTCTTGATGGAGAAAACATGATTCCCTCCAATCAGAAAGAGAATTATAATATTATACCTATTATAATTTATTCTACGATTAAAAAATGTTGGATTTGAGTTAGATTTTCGGTCCATTTGATGTATTTGGATTTGGTTGAATTCAGTGCCAGATTCAGAAAAAAACAATCACAGAGGGCACATATTATAACAAATATATACAACGAAATATCTTGGAAGTTCAAATATTCTATCAGTCAGGTATCCTCTATTAGAATTCGATTAATTTGTAAAATTTTGAGTGCAAATTTTGAACTTTAGAGTGCAAAATGTTTAAAACTCAATGCATATATGGTACATATTGAAATGTTTCAACTTAATGGTACCTAAATGATAAAAATACGTAATTTTTATATTAAAATTCCATACCTTTGGCCCTAGAACATAATTTTTACATCAAAATTCATACATGTTTAATGTGTGAAAAAAAAACCTTAAACCAACAGGAAACCAAAAATACAATAAATTAAGAAGAAACTAAAATGCAAGAGAGAGAGTGCACGTCCGAAGATCTTCAATGGCGAGGAGGGAGAGTCAGAAGAGAGAGAGTGGCGGGGTTCACAGTGGAGAGAGAGACCGGGTTGCACGCCTTAAGGGCAGAGAGAGAGAGCGGCATCGGCTGTGACCGGTCGGAGTTCATGAAGGCCCGACTGAGAGTCGAGGGGGGAGAGAGTTTTCGGGAAGAAAGAGATCGGGCGCATGTATTAGGGACTTGGGGTGGGGAGCTTTTACACACTAATTTAGCCATTGTGCCTTGAGGCAACGGGGCCATAGTACTGGATCCGCCTCTGGTTGAGTTCTATATATTTTATTTATTAGTGACAAAAATTGCGGTAACTAGTAGGCGTACCATAAGAGTGAGGCCTAAGTCCACATATAGAAAAACATGCAGCAAAAAAGACTAATAATTTTTTTTTAAAAAAATAACAAAAAAAAGTGAAAATTAGAAGACGTTAAAAATGGGAAGCCGAATGATTTTTGTAAAGGAAGGGAACTCCGAGCTAATCCCGAGCTACTCTGTGGAAGTTATCCACCTCGCAGCGTCTGTTAGATTAAATGGGGAAGAAGGTCGAACCCTATTACAAGCCCCTAACGTTAATACCAACACCAACCCGGATCCTATTGACCGTGCTATGTACACGATCCAGGAGATGGACCCTTCGATACGCCCAAGGACTGGGTGTATGGATGTGTGTACTGATAATCTGAGTGCTGGATGTTGACATAAACAATAAAAACCGCTAAATCACAAAGGAGATTACAGTTAGAGTTGCAGTAAAATGTTGCTGCATAAAATTATAGTAAATACTGTTGTAAAATGCAGTGAAATACAGTAAAATAAATCTGTAATATTGCAGAAAAAAACAGCACAAAACCAGCAGTAAAATACAGCAAAACCGCAGTGAAAAATCAGAAAATGACAATGAAGTTTTTTGTCACATATCAGCAAATTATGCAGTGAATTTCAGTAAAAATAGAGAGCAAATTTTGTAAATTTTCAGCGAAAGAATTCAGCAAAATACCTAAACGCAGCAGTTAAATAATACCGGAAGTGGAGAAATTGAGTAGAGTGCGAAAATACCGCGCCGTGGCAAATAACCACAATCCTAAAAGACGATTTCGCCACTGCTCTGGTGCAAACAGTAGTACCAGCGGCCGTCCTCCAGGATTAACACGGTCCGACTGTTAACGTGCACTCGCTAATCGCCGGATAGGAGAGCTTGAGAACTTTGCCCAAGTATAGAGAGAATAAACCGAAGAAAAATGAAGAAGAGAGATACATTGTATATATATATTTTTGGATAATCATGTCGACATCTTTATTTATACTAATCCTCAAGTGTCAGCAAGGTAATTCTGCAACGTTCAAAAACTAGTTGCTGCTGTTACAAATTTATCTGATTAATTACCAACGTTTATATGAATTAATTCTCAACATTAAAAACGCTAATTAATATGAAATGGTAATGACTAAGATTTTTCGTCCGTAAAATAAATATACCCGTTGAGAAAAAGATCGCCCTCGCCCGTGTGTGGTTCCCATTCTCTCAACCGTGACTTAATTTAAATGGGGGGACTTATACATATATATATATATATATATATATATATATATAAACTCTACAAAACCACCTTCTTTTTCCTACATGGGATAACACTCTATCATTTTTCCAATATGCGATGTATTTTTCCCATAACACTTAAGTTTAACTTGTATCATTTTTCCAACAATCCCCCACAAAGGATACAAGTAGAAGAGAAAGATAGGAATAGATTGGGCAAAAGGGAGTTCAGTTTTTCAGTGCCGATGTCTTGCCACTTGAATCGTCACCTAGTGTAGCCCAAGTTTAGGACCAACATCTTGCAAGGTGACTTTCGTCTTGAACCTCACAAGAGGCTGTATCGTCTTCCACTTGGACACATACCAAACTCCAGATCTCGGCAACTCTTGCGGTTTGGCCGTTTTATCGGCCATGCGCTCGTCCTGAATATTCATAGGCGCTCTAGAAGGAAAGTCTCAAATCATTCATAGGGAGCGACCAGACTCCCACACCAATATAGGTGGATCCTATCAAATGTGTGTTACCGCACACCACCGAACATATGGATATGGGTCCATTAAGAGCTAAAGCTCAACCTTACCCCTGGTAACATACAGATAGTGTTCATCAAGTGCAAGCCTTGCTTACACCACCAAACATATGGCTATGGACCCGTCTTCGCACTGTCACACCATAGGGAGGGACAACATAAAACACAGTGCATTTCTTGAATGAAACTATGACTTTTCACATTGAACCTGTTAAGACCAGGCTGGATACATCATAGTTTATTCGTGTATAGACTTTAATCCCGTCCCCCCGATGTTTTTTCAATCAATGGATCCACAAGGTTCTTCTCAGACCTTACACAATTTAGTGATATCACTTTCTTTCGAGTAAATCGTTTACGATCTTATGCCTGAGACGAACAGGTCTCCTCTTGCCAAACCCATCAAGTGTGCAGTGTCCCCACCACCTGTCATGAACTATGGGTTATGTTAAAGCATCATGCTCAACCATCATACATGGCATTTCACACTGTATTGCAACAAAGCGGTACTTGAGAGTTGACCATTGCCAACGTTAATCACGAGTTGTTCTTACTCCACATTGAGGTATCTGCAACGAGCTGTTAAACAACTAGCTCCATCCCCAAGTTGATCTCACCCCCACATTGAGGTATCTGCAACAAGCTGTTAAACAACTAGCTCCATTACCTGCCAACTTCAACAAAAATCAGTGTAACACAATAATGAAGCAAATATCGTATCAATAAAACCATATCTCCACCCCAAGTACTCAAATAGTACACATCGTACGTATATCGTACATAAAGTTGGCACGAAAAATATATACCGCAATCTTGTCGATCCACATATCATCACAATTGTGAAACATTTTCATCAGTTTAGGTCACAAAAGACCATATACCCATTCTTATCGTACTTAGAGTACATGAATTATTACTATTAAGAGTAGTCCATGTATTACTAATGTTGTATCAAATTTGGTGATATCAAGAGGAAAAAGGTACGAAAGACTGTGATTCACAAGATGCCCTTTTACAATTCAACATAAGGCAATCCAAGCCTCTGCAAGTCATTCGAGCTCTAGTGCTATTCACACTGATTTTGGACAGTCACCAAAATAATATTTTCAGCATAATTGATTTTCATAAGCTAGCTATAACTAGCGTTTAAGGTTAGCCAAATCAATCCATATATTGCCTAACAAGACACCACCATGAGCCACATCTAAAATAACCCAACACGGCCATACAACATATGACCATTAACCAAAACATAAGGTATCTAAACATGACCTTATCAAACTTATGGTTAATCAAGGTTTACAGTAGGCTTAAACCTTACTCTTTTTCCAAAACTAGAAAAGAAGGCACCAAGTGATGATTATAAGGGCATAAAAGTCTCCAAAGACAACACAAGTATACATATGACTCAAATATATCATGCTTTTCTTAGCTCTTGGCTAAAAACCAGCATAACAGATTAATGACATATCATATTGCAGAAAATTCAACCGTTTAATGTCAAAATCTGCAGTAAAATCAGCATAAGCAACAAATTACAGCTCAAAACCGACATTCAGCAACAAATTGCAGATCTCATCATGCAGCAATCCATAAACAGCTAGACATCAGTAGCTACACTACATAATAGCAAGAACAAGTCTAGTATTGCATAACCCAGCGGGCAAGAGACCCGTTTCATAACTAAAACAATATGTTATCATCATCTCAAGCAACATGTACCAACATATGCAACCTGCTTCAAACATAGCCATGGGAAAATACTTGAGACACATCAACATGAAGACTAATACACAAATTAACACAAGAATTTTCATAAGAACTCACAAGTCCTATTAGCCCTTTACAAGAATCAATTATTTCATTTAGGTCACTCAAGTATATGCAAGAAAATCTAATTCTCACATACAAGGTCTAATCCATAGTTAAACTCAAAACGTTCAATGTTTTAACAACACAATGGGAGTCAAGATTGTGCAACTAGACATGCCTAACCTAAGAGTTGGCCAATTCTAGGTTTAGGGCTCAAGTTCACAGTTAACCTCAAGCATTAAACACGTATTAACCATAACAATCACACGAAAAATTGAAAAAGCATACAATTTAATTTCCATACAGCATGGTTAGCCACACAACATTAGCATCAGCACCATACACAGGTGTTCAAAACAACACCGAAACAGAATCCAAACTAAGGACTCTCCTCCAACCACCAACCAGGTCAAGCCTGAGCAATTTAAATCTAAAATCACTCTTACCAAAACAAGAATCTACCCCAGATTCTCAACCGACCATTCATGAAGCCAAGCAAGCGATCAACACCGAACCATTCCGCTAATGAAATGTACCTAGAGCTTTCTTAATTCAAGACAAATCGTTAGTCTCAAGCATAAACATATTTTCTACAAAGAGGAAACTAAAGGATGTTCGAAAACGGTGATAAATCCATGCTACCTGGGTCACCTAATCGAGTGCCCAAAAACTAGGACACTCATCTCAACCACCACGTAGGAGACAAACCAGGACTTTAGACGCAGTTCGAAGCTCAAATAGTAATGACCCATCTTTGAAACTAGTCCATTTGATATATGCACCAAGAGCAAGAACTTATCAAAACTCTTTAAGTGTTTCTATCTTAGACATGGACAAGAAGGTGTCAAAAAACCAATTGCATATTTTTGGTCTGTCCCTCGATCGCTAGTTTTGATGTTTATTTAGCCATTAACCTTCAATTTGTTTTGACACCCACTCTACTTCCAATTGGTTTACACCTTTAAAAATGTCGGCAAGTTTCCGTGACTGATTAGTAATCCCACTCCAAAACTAGAGTCATCATATTTTATGATCTAACATATTGATAATCATGTTTAACCACAAACACACCTCCACATCAAGCTCTCATGTCACTCTTCTATCTTACACTCAAGTTGGTAAACACATGAGATTATTGTCTTGTATCAGGGTGGGGTATCGTTTCTTAAACCTAACACGATAAAAACCAATATAATTTACATAGTCCTTTTAGAAGTCCAAAATAATGCAACCCAGACAACTTCTTGCAGAATAATTATTATTATTTTACAAGGATATACTCCCCCACATTTCGTTAGCATGAGGCATAAGACATATGAATGTGAGTTTATCTAAATAACATATGCATCTTAATATATATGCACCACAATCTGGTTCATGAATTGTATATAAATAATGTCTACACCACAAACAATTCGAACAAGCTAACATGTGGCACACTAGTACAAAAGGATTATGGTTAATTAATTTTCATACAACATAATTGCTTATGACCGTAGAAGAATAATACCTGTACAGCCTCCGCAGCACTTGCACCAACTTCCACCCGGCATTAGAAACCAAGGGCCACTATCGTGAACCATCAAACAAGGCCACTATCGTGAACCATCAAACAAGGTTGAAGATGACATTTAAGGGTTTTCTCAAGATTTTTTCCCCCATACTTGATTGGGCCTTATCTTGGTTTTTCCATTTTAAGGCCCAACTGACATTATGATTTTTTAAATCCGTGTTACAAGGGACTTTAGACTTCTATTATCTATGCCCAAATTAGCCTTTAATCATCAGGCTCTAGGCGTTTTATTCTCTGTACGACTATATAGGACCTTTACACATACAAATTCAAATTTGAAATTATGAAGAGTCGTAACCGCAGCTAATAATAAAATTTTCATTGAAATTATACTGGGAATGTCTTTTTTTATTTGTCATTTTTCCAATGTCTACATATGTCACCTAACTACTCAAACTAGAAATATGTAAAACGTTGTCATTTCCTCTAAAATTTTACAAAATTTACAGTTTGGTTATCAGAAACTTTATAAATTTTATCGTACTATATTATCATTTTATAAAATAATAATAAATTCTGTTTCTGATGCATATTTCTCTAGTGATTCCCCTAAAATATATAATAATCACTTGCAAGGTTCGAATCACATTAGGTAGAGATTCATCTAAATTTCTGATAATAGAAATCGTCTTTTAGATTATTGACATAAACAATAAAAACCGCTAAATCACAAAGGAGATTACAGTTAGAGTTGCAGTAAAATGTTGCTATATAAAATTATAGTAAATACTGTAAAATGCTGCTGTAAAATGCAGTGAAATACAGTAAAATAAATCTGTAATATTGCAGAAAAAAACAGCACAAAACCAGCAGTAAAATACAGCAAAACTGCAGTGAAAAATCAGAAAATGACAGTGAAGTTTTCTGTCACATATCAACAAATTATGCAGTGCATTTCAGTAAAAATAGAGAGCAAATTCAGTAAATTTTCAGTGAAAGAATTCAGCAAAATACCTAAACGCAGCAATTAAATAATACCGGAAGTGGAGAAATTGAGTAGAGTGAGAAAACACCGCGCCGTGGCAAATAACCACTATCCTAAAAGACGATTTCGCCACTGCTCCGGTGCAAACAGTAGTACCAGCGGCCGTCCTCCAGGATTAACACGGTCCCACTGTTAACGTGCACTCGTTAATCGCCGGATAGGAGAGCTTGAGAACTTTGCCCAAGTATAGAGAGAATAAACCGAAGAAAAATGAAGAAGAGAGATATATTGTATATATATATTTTTGGATAATCATGTCAACATCCTTATTTATACTAATCCTCAAGTGTCAGCAAGGTAATTCTGCAACGTTCAAAAATTGGTTGCTGCTGTTACAAATTTATCTGATTAATTACCAACGTTTATATGAATTAATTCTCAACATTAAAAACGCTAATTAATATGAAATGGTAATGACTAAGATTTTTCGTCCGTAAAATAAATATACCTGTTGAGAAAAAGATCGCCCTTGCCCGTTTGTGGTTCCTATTCTCTCAACCGTGACTTAATTTAAATGGGGGGACTTATATATATATATATATAAACTCTACAAAACCACCTTCTTTTTCCTACATGGGATAACACTCTATCATTTTTCCAATATGCGATGTTTTTTTCCCATAACACTTAAGTTTAACTTGTATCATTTTTCCAACACGGGACACGTTACGCTACATGTTAACCATCAGGTTATTGGTAGCTGGCCCTTGGTTATGCAGTCCCCTTACTCGTCTGTCTACCTCTTTCCGCCCTGAGTCTTTGAACAACCTGCAGTTATACAGTGTCAGGTTAATAGACCATATGTAAGATTGTAACTACTTCTGCCCTGGGTTGAGGACAATGGAACTAGTTCACTTGGGATGCAAGTTCAGAGCACACCTCAAGCGGATCAAATACCAAACACTAATTGTGGCAGCGAGTCTGAGTCGTCGGGTCCAACCTTTCCACCGGGGTTTGAACCATTGATTGATCATAGTCATGTCGAGGACATGGACCTGTGTGTTAATTTGGCTCAAGATATCGCGGAAACCTCAAAGGCAAGGGGAAGGAGAAGAAGAGAGAGACCGGGGCGCCAGTAACCTAATGATGGTGCCACTAAAAGGGATCGCAAGGCTCTTAAGCGTTGAAAAAAAGATCAAGAGAAACAGAATCTTCAAGAGTTCTTCAAAGATATGTCTCCTGGTAGCAGTGGGAAGAGGAGGCCTGAAAAAGTGACCAAGGCCAAAGGGAAGAAAAAGACTCGAAACAAGAATAAGAAGTGCTTCACAGCTGAGCAACTGCTCAATGGGAAACGCAATTGGAAAATCGGGAAGTTGCTTGGATTGGGATTTTATGGGAATGAATCCTTTATGATTGAGCGCTTTGCTCAAATAGACTAAGGTTTGGATTCGTAGTGCTGTTCTCCCTCGGATCTTTTTGGATTTGGTCTCATCTCCTTTCTCTTTCCAGTCTGGTACTTATTCAGATCTGTTGCTCCTTGTTTTCCAGTTTTTGGGTTGCTTCTTGTCCGCGTTTTTCTTTGTTGCTCGTGGATCTCCTTTTTCGTGTTGTGTGGGTTGTAGGTTGGTCTCCTGTTTTGTTGTTTTGTTGCCCTGTTTTCATGTTGCCCCTCCCCCGTTGTCTTTTCTCTGATTTGTTTGCCTGTTCCGTCTCCGTTTTTTGGAGTTGTCAACGATCGCTTTGTCGAGGCCCCTGTGCTGTTCTTCGGCTTTGCCGATATTTATCAAAAAAAAAAAGAAGATGTTAAAAGATTTCATTAATATTAGATAAAACCCCAAAACAGGAGGAAATAACCTAAGGCACCTAGAATAGGACATGATTAAACAAGGGGGAGCAAACCGAAATTCCGAACCCCGGACTCACCCCATCAACGGGGAGGAGAAAGAACGGTCACGAACGAGATTTTATAGGATAAATGGGTTTTTTGCGAACTTTCAGACCGGGTTGGGTTTTTGTGACTCAAATTTGGATGATGGTCAACTCAACCCAAATTCGATCCATTACCATCCTTAAATGAGCTCGGTACCATTTTTTTTTTTTTTTTTTTTGTGGACAGTTTTTAAGTGTGGGTCTACTCAGTACTAGGTTGCAGAATGAGTTGGATATGAAATAGATTTCCACTTACCTAAAAAGAAGGGAAAAGAAAAGTTGTTCCCATTTATGCATCAAATTTAAAGAGGAAATTAAAAGCAAAGCAAAACCAATATTTTTAGTGTCCCAAGAATTCCTCCTAAGTAGAGGGATTGATGTACCCAACCTTCCCTCTTTAGAATGTTACCCTTAAGAAAGGCTGTTTTCGAATATCCCTAACCTGAGGGGTTGACTTCCTAGGAGATCACCAATCCTGATACTACTCTCGACCAAGCACGTTTGGGTACCCCTAACTTAAGTAAGAAATTAGATTTTTAAAAAAAATTAATGAGGAAAGTGTTAGAAAACTAACTCTTTTAAAACCTTGAGTTGATGAGTTAAGAACAAGAATTAATTTATACGCTAACATGATTTCTTACTCGAATGCTCATTTTAAAACATAAATAGCGTACATATCCATCTTATACCTTGTCCTTTTACCGACGGATGCTCCTATTACACTAGAATTGAATTTACTTTAAAAAAATTTTTAATTATTTTTTTTATAAATTGAAGACTTTTGATAATCCTTTTTTTATTTTATTTTTCTAAAGTTTGATGAGTTAAATTAATCAAATTCAATTTTTACAATATAAAAAAAGAGGCTACTTTATTCAATGCTAATTGGTTTATGATAAAATTTATTTTGACTTACATATATGATATAAATCCTTAGACCAACATGTTCCAATTAAATTTTGCCATATCCGACTTGGTGTACTTCGACCTCAATTACACTTATTTAATCTCGAGCTCGGCCAATTTATGCTCATACTCGACATGTCTAAGCTTTTAATTTAGTGCAAAAATTGGTTCACGTACGATTTACACTCAAAAGTGAGATACAATCATTACATTCACATGTAAAATTCGAGGAGCTGATCTGATGCATTGTGTAGATTTGTTAGAGTATAAAATTAATCTTGAACCTTCATTTATTAATTTAAACTTTAAAAAAAAGTAATTTCTTCACATAGCATCAGAGCTTTGTTGACCAAGAGGTTACGAGTTCGAATCTCGACATTTTCCACTTTTAATATTTAAACAATTTAAGCACAAGATATGTGGTAAGCCTGCGCACTATCTACGCTTCAAGCCCAATTCGCATTTGCGTAAGGGGGCATGTTAGAGTGTAAAACCATTTCTAAACCTTCACTTATCAGCTTAAGCTTTTGTGATAGATGGTTCCTTGACATAATATCAGAGCCTTGTTAATTAAGAGGTCACGAAGCTCCCACTTTCAATATAAATATAATTTAAGCATAAGGTATAAAATAAACGTATATAATACGGTTCAAGTCCAAAGGCATTTGCTTGAGATGGTATGTTAGAGTATAAAACCGATCTTGGGTCTTCGCCCATCTGTTTAAGCTTTTAAGAATATTGATTCCTTGACAAGATTGGTCAAACTATCTAATGTCGGTCACCTAGTTTTAGTGTCTTCAGTCTTTTTTGATGGATGCCCTTTGTTTTATTGTGGTATTTGCAGCCTCTCATCTTAAATCTGACTGTTAGTCGTTTGTATTGTAGAGTTTATATAAAACATGGAAATGCATCCCACATTCTAAAATCACACGCGCACGCTCGCGGCGCTTATGGCGCTTTTGGCGGCACTTCGCACGCTTGTGCGCAGTGCGGGTGCAGGGAGCTTAGTACGGGACATACCACACTGGATAATAATATTTTATTATTATTTTTATCAATTCAATTAAATAAACTTATTTTCGGATATGAATAATGATCAAAACAGTTAAATTCGGTTAACAGCAATTTTTGGATTTCTAAGTGAACTTAAATCCACTAAATTAATGTGCCCCTATATAATGTCTGATGTGCCCATTAAATTCTTGTGTGTTTCATCTTCTTCTTACTTTCTCCTCTTCTTTCACAAGAGAGTTCAGAAGATTTTCTGGTTATTGTTCTCCACAAAATCCAAGAAGGCTTATTGTATTCTGAAGATATATTTGCTTTATCTAAGAACAATCTTTATATAGAGGGCAAATAATACCTTAAAGTCAATGTTAAAACACGCCTTAAGCCTTAGAAATTTTCCAAGTTACATTCTGCCATACTCATATTCTCAATACTGACTTCTCCTAGTGCCATTTGAAAATGGGTTTCCTTATCTCGAAAGAATTGTATGGGATAGACGAGATAATCAGTTTTAAAACACGCTTTAAGCCTTAGGAATTTTCCAAGTTACATTCTGCCATACTTATATTCTCGACACTGACTTCTCATAGTGCCATTTGAAAATGGGTTTCCTTATCTCGAAAGAATCGTATGGGACAGACGAGATAATCACGACTATAACATTACGAATCTATATATTTTCGATAATAATTTGTACAGTTCTATCTTTTTCTTCAATCATGTACAGGACTAAGCAGAGCCGGTCGAGAGTGAGCTAAAAAGCTACCTCTTTTAATTAAACAAGACAAAGAAGAAGCCTTAGAAGAAGTCTTCTTAGAAATGGTAGGTTTAGGGAGAGTGTATGACTTGAACTTATTTAAGCCACCTCCATAGCTCAGACATGCTTTTAGTCTTCTTTGATATGGAGTCTCCTTCTTTGCTAAGTCTTCTATGCTCGTCGCCCGACCTAGTGTTGTGAACGACTGCGATTTGCCTTGGTAGTACTTCGATAGCCCTCTCCTGTACGGGCACACATGGACAGAAGCACTGTTAGTCGAAAGAAAGAGGCAGGATTGTCTCAAAGCAACATTTCCAGTGCCTCAAGGGCTCCGGCCTAATCAGGGTCGGTGGGAGGGGGGAAGGGGGTGGATGTACGCAGCCTTCCCCCTTCAGGGTGCTATCCTGAAGAAAGGCTGTTTCCAAGAACTCCTAACCTGAAGGGTGTAATACGAGGACTTCCCAGGAGGTCACTCATCTTGGTACTACTCTTGCCCAAGTACGCTTAACATCTAGGAGGGTGGATGTACACAGGATTGTCTCAAGATTTCGGTATTTGAGGTGTATAGCTCGAAGAATTCACTTTATATTATGATACTAACTAATATTAATACGTGGGTTCTTTATATATAGGTACATGTTCATTTGTAATGTATCGAACTGATGACGGTATTTTATATGTTGGTAATTGTGATATGCTATGAAAATAAACTGATAATATAACTAGTTTTTAGGAGGAACTCTTAACAAATTGGGGATCTAAGCAACTATTGATTTGCTTGGGATCTTCATCAGCCTTGGAACGGGAAAGAGTAATACGTTCGACATTATTACAAGGTGGGTTGGACAAGATTGACATGATCTTGAAGACCTAGATAAATCAAAATGTACTGAAGTAAACATGTCGAGTTAAGGGTAAGAGGAAAAAGCGAAGTGGAGATTTGGTTTTGTGATAACTAGGCTGCTAATTACTAGAAGGCTGAAGCCTTAAAACACCCTATTAGGCCCGATCCCCCGCCCCTTCCCGGCCTTACCCGCATAAAAAAGAACTTGTTCAGCCGGATAAATGACAATAAAAAGGTAATTTGATGCACAAGGCTCCTATTAAAGCAGGGAATAGAAAGCATTAGATGTAATCGGTGTTGGACCACTTCCGTTAAGAGGTCAGTTTAAAAATCTTTTAACTTCGCTACCTCTAGATTAGTGAAATAACGAACTTAAACAAGAAGCTAAAATGACAAAGATAGCGATCTTTAGTGCATACGACTCCCATCAAAGTGGGTTTCCATGTAGGGGGTGAATACATCATTGTTTAAGCCCAGATACATAAGGAGTCTATTTTTAGGTCTTTACCTAAGAGCTTAAGGGTCGGTTTTTTTTTTTTTTTTTTTTTTTTTTTTGATAATTAATGATCGAGGACTGCACATACAAAACAGAACGCACCCACCGAAATGGCCCTTTACCTATCAGCATAAGTTCTTGGAAAAAAATGATTCTTCTATGGTAGGTTCGATAATCAACACGGATTATTTTCCAAAAATCATAAATTTGAATATGAATAACAATAACATGATGGTTGGAAACTTACTTGATCGGTAGATGTGCCATGAGCTCTTGTAGTTCATACAATGGTCCATTACACTGCGATGATAATGAAGAAGAAGATGATGATGATGCATCATCTGACAAATCCGATGTACATGATGACAATGATGATAATCCCTTTGACATAGCATCATCATCATCCTCATCATCAAAAGAAGACAAAGATGACTCCATCCCACCAACACCATCATCATCATCATGATCATCATTTCTTCCCATGATGATCAGCTTCTCATGATCTTCACATCTTGCCTTCTTCTTCCCATCATCATCATACATACCCATCATCACCATGCATGCACCCTGATGATCTTCTATCATACCCATCATCAAAAGATGATATAAATGAAGTTTTTTTTTTTGTGTGTGTGTATAACAAGATTTTAGGATGTATATATCTTGGGGAGCATGTATATATATATATATATATATATATAAATGAATAAAAACACATGGGTATGACCATATGGCTAAGAACAAATGTTGAATAAAGAGGTGATAAGATGACAAGGTGGAAAATGAAATACATCCATGTTTTCTAGGCAACCCTTGGCCACATATGTCATTATCCATTTAAAAAAATTAAATTAAAAAAAGGGGAAATTAATATTTTGATATTTTAATTATTCTAGAAAATTTTTATCAACTTTTATACCCCCTACGTCTTTTCTTGTTGAAAGTCTTCCCATACAGTATATTTTTAGGATAACATATATTTTACTTTTCAAATTATACATATGTGAGAATCCTTAAAGTACTAAATTTATTATTATTACTTCACGTTATTTTATTATCTAAAAAGTAAGGGCAAATAGTCTTAGAATTGTGAGGCCTTATCCCTTGTCCAGGAGGGCGATGCCCTGCTGAACAGCGAGACCGACATTGACCCGAGTGAAGAAACATGCTTCATTTGTTTGCGTGGGCTGTTAATGAATATGTGCGCTTGCCGTTTAGCAAAAGTAACAATTTTGCTCTGATAACACTATAATCGAGTAAATAACCCTTAAATTTTTTTAAATTAAATTAAAAGAGGAAAGTGTGGTTAGGAGACACGTGGAATAGGTATAAGTGGGCAAAAGGGAATGGATAAGGATTAGGTTTATATTTAGTCCACGTTGCTTCACAAAGCTTGGTAGCTCACATTTCATTGTCCTTTAAAACCGCGTCTTTTATTATTTTTATTCTCTTTATTTCTTTCAAGGGAATATTTAAGGTCCTGTCTCGTTTAGTTATTATATAAATTAAATTTAAAAAAAAAAATTATACTTTTTGAAAATTGAATTCCATTGTTAACTTATTAAAAAATAGGTAAAATATGTTTGGTTGTCAGAATAGGAGATAGAACTTCCTTTGGAAGGCTAATTAAAAACGAAGGAATTAGAACTTATTTAGGAGCCAAGGTAAGTTAATTCGTACATTTTGAAGGAATTGAAAAATTAGTAAGCAATTTTCACTTTCCGTCAACTAACCGAGAGCCAAAATCTGTACTTCTCGTGAATTCCTACCGCCTACATATCAAACGATAACAACAACAATAACAGCAAACTCAGTGCCTTAAGGGCTCCCACAAAATGCAGGGTTTAGGGGGGTATATGCAGCCTTACCTCTTCGCAGTGCAACCCTAAAGGAAGGTTGTATCCAAGGACCCCCAACCTCATAAGCATATGAAGCATAAAGTATCTAAGCATAAAAGCGTCAAAGCATAAAAACAACGGCACAGAGTAAGCATATAGAAAAGATAAAACGGAAATCGATAATATAACAATTCACAACATACCAAGTAAACACTAGTATTAGCTAAATTTGCTCCTATATTCTAATCACTAAGGCCTTATTATATTTAGTAAAACTATTAAATTTTATCGGACGTTTAGGCCCAACTTACGGAGTTGGGACTTACGAAATTCACATATAAGATCAAGTGGGGTTTCATTCTAAAATTAACTAGAAATAGGTGGAATAATCTAACAGAAACATCAATAATTTTTTTTTGAATACGAAAATATCAATATTAATTTTAGGCAAAAAATGTTGAAATTTGAAGATATTTAAATATTAATTTGTTATAATTATATACACAGATACATATTATATTTAATTTTGTTTAAATCCTTGTAATAAAAATTAGTTGTCATAAATGGTCGGCTAGCATGATATGGCCATGTAGATAGTGCTTATCCTTTCTCGTTATCCTGGTACTCCTTCAATCATTACAAACAAAATACTTTTTTTATTTATAATTTTGTTAGGGTATATCTTAAATTTAGGGTGTTCATTAGTATTTTATTTAAGATCGTACGTCGTGTGTGTGCCGATTGATCGAGTATCAAGACTGATCGATCGGGGAGCTCTTTGTCAAATTCTGAGATGCCGCTGTAGAGTCGGTGCTGATCGATCGGGAATTGGCGATCGATCGGGGTGGCGATGGATTGGGACATCCCGATCGATCGAGACCCTATTTTTCACGGGGTTATAAATACCGCACGAGGGTTTCGCTTTTGTGTGTCCAAATAAAGAGAGGTCGCCGTCATCCTTGCGTGAGAGAGAGAGAGAAGAAAAGTTTATGTATTTGTTCTCTTCTTGATTTATTAATAATAAAAGCTCCAATCTTCATCTCTGGTTTTCTCCCCTCTCGATTATGGAGGGATTTCCAAGTAAATTCTTGTGTAGTTTATTTCTTTTCTCTTTTAGTCCATTTACTTCTCGTATTGTCGTGGTATTTGATTCGAATTGCATACTAGGAGTAGAGTTTTTCCGCACAAATTTTAATTTATAAAATTATTATTATCAGAGTAAAACTTATTATTAGTTATAATAATTATATGATTTATAAATAATAAGAGTCAAAAAAGGAAAAATTATTAATATTATAGTAATAATGTAACTTGTAAACAATAAAAGTCATAAAACCGTCTTAAAAACTATGATATTTCTCTAAAAATAACAATTTTATCCGAAATAATAAATTTATAGTCAATTATTATAAATGTATATAAAACATACACTATATATATAGGGCAAAACTCTTATAAGAGGGTAAGAAATGAGATGGAATAGTCTTGACTATTTATTTGACTACTGATATTATCTTCCTTCTATTATAAAATAATGATTAAATATTATAAACATATATATATATATATATATATATATATATATATATATATATCAATATAAACATTGGATATACGACTTATATATATTTTATTTGTATATAGAATTTGTTGGGAAGTAAGTATAAAATATTTATTTGTCAAAAAAGGAAATAAAACTTTATTTAAAAGAGGGTACTTAAAATCAAAGAAATTTGTAGGAGCCTTGATATCGACTGTTCAGATCATCCACAAGATTATTATCTATAAATTGAAACAACAATCACAAATAAAGGGAATTGAAGAGAACAATGGAATTTACGTGGTTCAGTCAAAGCCTACATCTACGGAAGAGAGCATAATAATTTTGTTATATCATTGAAAGTTTACGGACTCTTAGCCCCTTCAAACCTTGACTCAAACCCTAATGAAAATACACAACTCATATGTATATATAGAGTCACTATAATAAAACTCCCGTGTATCGTAGACCTTAATAGAATTGATCCAATCCTTTATTGTATAAACTAGGTCTAATACAATCGAGCTCCATACATAGCTCAATAATTAAAATTTATTGAGAAGTTTAGTTGAGAGAAATGGAAGTTGCTCCGCAAGTTCCACTTTTCCAGTTCTGTCAAATTTTTGATAATCAAATAAGAGACTAAATTCCTGGGTCACATAAATTCATACTTCTTGTACCTATTTTCTAACAATCGAATAAGACGCAAGTTATTGCCTCTATTTAAAGAGAAAGTCGTTGATGTATAAAAAAAATTATTTTAATACTATTTATAGACTAACAATTTTTCATTATATTATTAAATAAAATTTTTTAAAAAAATTGCATAGATTTAGGCTTCGTTTGTTTATAGAGAAAATCATATTCTAGGAAGTAATTTTTCGACTTTTTTACTATTTGGCGCGTCTTTTGCTTAAGGAAATAGAAAACATTTTCTCTTAAATGAGAGAAAATGACTTCCCTTTCAAAACGAGAAAATCATGATTCTAAGTGGCTCAAAACCCTTTATCATACAAATATAGATCGAATCAAAATAAACTGGACTAGACTATAGACATTTAACGTCACAACATCGGACAAGAATTAGACAGAATAATTGAAAGCAGCTTGGATGTTACTTTGTTATAGTTGTAATAGAACAATTTTAATCAAGTTAAATTACTATATAATATTATACAAAGAAGTTATTTAGGTGTTCTAATATTTTAGTATTTATTACATAGGTACTATAATATTTCAGTAATATACAAGGATGTATTCTGAAGTTTAAAAATTTTCTTATGAATCAGGTATCTTTTACCAAAATGTAGTAGATTTTAAATAAAAATAATAATCTATATATATTCTCTATCATAATGTGTTAATTTTTTTGTCCGAAAATGCTAACACGACCCATTATTTGATAATATATAAGTAATTTTTGTTAGAATTTGGATAATTTTTTGATAATACGATCATAGTTTATGCCATATTAGTTTTTTAGTAGAAATTAGACCAAATTTTAATAAAAATTCACCATATTTTAACACAGTATATATACAAGAGATAAAATTTCTTATCTTAGGACACCTTATTGTATTTATTACAATGACAGGACATTTAGATAATAAATGCTCAAATTTTAAAATACCTAAGAAATAATTTTTTTAATTTATACAACTTTAATAATTAACTTTGTTTTTGTTTTTGGTATGTCACATATATGATATCGTTACTTATGTTGTTCTACAATAAGATATAAAATAATTAATAAAAAATATATATATTTAAAATATACAAGAAGACATTATAACCACAATTAAGTTTTTTTTTGAAAAAAATAACGAAAAGCCCAACTTAAAATTTATATTTCCTTAAAAAACTTTTTCAAAAAAAATTAATTCCTAAATTTTATTTTATTTATTAAAATAAACAGAGCCTTAATATATTCCATTAATTTCACGGACAATGTCAAGAAAGAACACCCAAACCCACCATGGGATTCGGGATAAACTCGAATCTAAAGATAAGGTCCCACTACTTTAATTATTTTCTTTTTTGAATATCAAAAATTCAAAAAAATAAAGGAAATAATAAAAGTCTAAAAATTTTAATACACCAACTTGTGTTTGTGCATGGGTTTTGCATGAAAACTTAGATAGCAAAAATGTTGAAAAAATTTACACAATTAACACAAGGGGAAGCGAAATATTCAAAGCAGTGAAATAATTAACACTAGTATTTACGTGGAAGCCTTTCTTAATTAGAGGAAAAAATAACAGGACCTAAAGGATGACTTAATCTATTATAAAATTAAGAATTAAAATATCTAATTATAACCTCTAATCCCATCCAATGATCATTATTAATATGGCTATTGCATGGTAAATTACCTACCATCTCAAAGTGTAACTGTTGCGTAGTGAGTCATTAAAGTGTAGCTAAAGAGAGACTGTTTTCGAGAACCTTAAACTTAAAAAGTTTGTCAGCAACAAGTAGCATGTAATTTTGCATTAAAAAAAAAAAACATTTATTTTAGTACAATGCCTTTTTTTTTTTTTTCCTTTTCTTGTTTGACTTTGTTACTCAATCAGATGAATCCATGTGGCTAGATCAATTTTTGGAGCTTTTATATGCAAAACCCATTATTTTCTCACGATAAATAATTTAATTATTTTTTCTCTTTAATTCTTATATCATGCTTTTTGAATATAGATAAGATAATACCAACACGTAAGTATCGGATCCTATTAAAATTTTAAAGTGAAACATGCTTAGACGAGAATAGTACTATGGTAGCTGACCTCCTGAAAAGTTCTCGTGTTGCACCTCTCAAGTCAGGAGTTCTCAAAAATAGCCTCATATAGAAAGGCTGCGTATATCTATCCCCTGAATTCCGCTTAGACGAAAATTATTAGGACACTGAAAAATCATACTTTTTGAAAATATTCTATAAAAGTCACCTTTATTATTATAATTTGAACTATATTATATATGACAATCATACATAATATAATCTTAAAATATGATGTCCCTTTTTTCACCAATAAATTAATATGTGCAAATCTTATCATATAATTCTCTATGTTACATGACTAATGAGGACTTTTTTTTTTGGGGGGGAGGGGGGGGACAACTAAATCAATTTTTATATAAGTGTTTAATTTTAAATTAATTCTTATAAGGATATTCAATACCTTTTTTTTTTACTATTAAAGAGTTAAATGTCAAAAAATTCTTAAGAATATAGGTCAATACTTTTTAAATATTTATAGAATGCTAAATTTATTCCTTTTATTGTATAATTCTAAATTAATTATTATATGGATGCTCAATTTTAAATTAATTTTTATATAAGTGTTTAATATTTTTTTACCATTAAGGAGTTAAATATTAAAAAAATTCTTTGAGGTCTAGCTCAATATAATTTTAATATTTTTTCCCTTTTTTGAATATAATATAATGAGGACTCCCACTAATAAAAAAAGGAACACTATATATATATATCTTTAGATAATAAGAAATAATTAATCAATGTTATTTTAATTATCTGTTATAAATCGAGAATCCGAGGCATGAGTTTGAATGGTTGGAAATGGCGGGAATTGTAGTTGATAGTTAAAATTCTGTTAATGCTGCTGTTCTGCTACTTGCTGCTGCTGAACTACTTGCTGCACCTTTCTACTTTGCTGCTGCTATTATTTGGCGCCAATAATAATAATTTGAACATTAGTTAGTTAGCTTACATTTTAGATTGTTTCAAGTGGTTGTCTAGATTCATTGCATTGCTTGTAATTGATTGTTATAAATAAGTATGTCCTGATGTAAATCTGATCAATCAATCAAAATATCAAATACAAGTCTCAAATTGAGATCAACTTTCTCTCTCTCATCTAACTCTCTCTATTTCTCATCTCCTTGCCCTTCTTATCTCATCTTAACTCTGATTTCTCTACTTTCTCATTTCAATTTCACTTCTTTCTCATCTCATATTCTCAACCTATCCAATTATTACTTAGTTTACTCTTGTGGTTCAATCCCGAGCGTAACATTATCTAATAATGTTTACATGTGTTTTTGAGTATTTAAATAAATATTAGATTAAGAAATATGTTTTTCAACAAGAAAGACTTCATTGAGCTCTAAATGCAATTTAACCAACACATAAGTGTTTTAATAAAGTAATTTATTTATCTTTTTGAAAAAGTAAAAATAATACTTCTTCTAAAAATATACAAAAGCAGAATAAAAAATTTTTAAAATAAAATTACCCTAATTTAAAATTTGAACAAACTATTTTTGAAAAATTATTCAAAAAGTTTAAAAATAATTATAAAATAAGAATTACTTGCATAAATAATCCGCATCTTCACATTCCGCTTCATAAAACAACATCAGTTAGGAAGGATCCAACCCATCTTATTGAGGCAATCATAATTACGAAGACCAAATGTTAGGTTTAAGCTACAATGGCCCAGAAAGTGACATGATCAACACATTTTGTGTCATTGAAGTAGGTGCACATGGAAATCCTTTACGAAAGAAAAGGAGAAATAGTATGTAAGTCCCGCTATATTAGCCTATTAGCCACCATGAAGTTATGTGCCCGGAGTATTAGGGATGCCAAGGTTTATGTAAAGTAATCCGTTCTTAGGAGTTTGGGGTTAGTCGAATCCAAGCAATAGTGTATCATCTAGAGAAGCATCTTGGATTGATGGGTTAAGTCTTCATTTGGGGGAGTTCGTGTTTCGGCACCAGGAGTTTTTTGGGTGGTTTGATTGTTGGTGTCTAATGGTGCTATTTTCATGTTGGCATCTTTGATTGACAACTTTGATTATAAGGTCTTTAGGTATGGTAGTTTATCTGGTTTCTGTCTTGTACTCTGTATTATAATGGGTGTAGATATGTAAACTGAGTTGTGGGCATAGGAAGATCTTGCCTTTTTATTTTTATTTTTAATCTATTCTTGTTTTGATCTCTATCCACTCAGGTGTAGTCTCGGGTTCCGCCTTCGCAGGAGACAGGTTTTATATCTCGATTATTCCGCTAATTATTGGGAAAAAGAAGAGAACGAAGGCCAACAGTAATCACCCTCCATAAGCAAAAACAATGTTTAGGAATTGCAGCACCCCAAATCGTGACCCGCTGGTGCCATATATTCCCCTTATCACGTAGTCTCTCGTAAGTTAAGCTGATTAGAAATTTCTCCATAGCTATACATTCACGCAATCCCCAATCAGTTCTATTATTATCGCCATGAAATCCAAACCAAAGATCTACACGTTTAAGAACAGTTTTCCACAAAGCCGAATCGTGAACCCGACTCCTAATATTCCATATATACTCTTCCCTTTCATATAATACCCATGAAAGCAATTTAACAAAACAAGCCATATTGCGCTTATGAAGTTGTTAAACACCTAGCCCACCCTCCTCCTTAGGATGACAAACTTTATGCCAAGCAATCGGGATAATTGTCCTTGGCCTATCAACCTTTTCTCACAGAAAACGAGAGCGAGTTTATTTGGTTAACAACCAAACCAGGCAGTAACAAGGCATTGCTCTAGAAACCCAAAACGCCACCAGTGGCAGAGTGAATCAATTTCAATCTTCCAGCAAGCCAAATAGATTTTTCATGCCATCCATTTAATCTATCTTTAAATTTTTGGATCGAGGTACTATATTAACCCACTTGAAGTCGAGACCCCGTAATAGGAACACCAAGATATCGGAGAGGGAAACATAGTTCCTTAAACCCCAAAGCTTGAAGAATGTCATCGTTTTGATCTTGAGGAATCCCTGCAAAGCAAATACACGATTTAAGAGCATTAGGTTCGAACCTAGACACTGCTGCAAAATCGTGTAACTTGATGACACACAAACGACTCGTGATTACCTAGAAACAATAGTAAAAGGTCATCAGCAAGTATAAGATGAGAAACCCCAAACTTTTTACATTAGGATGGAACTTCCCTTCTCCGAAGCTGCTTACTTCAAAAGCCTCGAAAGGTACTCCATGCATAAAATAAACAGATATGGTAATACAGGATCACCTCGCCTTATCCCTCTCCTACCCTTGAAATGGTCAAACAATGCTCTATTGAATTGTAAAGAGAAAGCGGGAGATGTGATGCATTCTTGAATTCACCCAACAAAATGTGCCGGAAACCCAAATCCTTCAAGAATTTCAAACAGGAAATCCCAACAAACTGAGTCATATGCTTTACGAATGTCAATCTTCATAAAATAACGGGGAGAGATATTCTTCCTAGTATAATGATTTATAATCTTATTACCCAAAATAGTATTGTCGAAAACTACTCTACCTTAGACAAACCGAGTGGGAATAGTTAGTTTCTCACAACAGTTTCAAGACGTGGCAACTGTCAGCTTGAAAATAATTTTATAGTTAGAATAAAATTATTATTGTTAGAGTAAGATCATAATTTTTAAGGCAATTTTGTAACTTCTATTATTTGTAAGTCACATCATTACTTTGTCCTTAACAAATTTTATTGTATCAATAACAACTCCATACTTATATGAGAAAATTTATCAATTAGCTATGCTTGCTGAAACTTTGTGAACTATTTTAAAATCTCATTAATATTATATAAAACATTAATGTCACATATGATTATATATATATATATATATATATGCGCTATGTTAATTTTTTTAGTGAAAATTCAGTGTATTACAAAAAAATCCACGTAATTATAACGAAAGACATCTACATATTAGCAAAATAATGTGTTATATTAGTTTTTTATGAAAAAAAATCATAACTTTATAACAAAGTATATTGGTTTAATTATGTTCTAAGTTAGCAATTTCTAATAAAAATTTACCGATTTTTGGCAAAGGATACCTAATTGATACAATTCTGGAACTTTAAAGTACCTGGTGATAAAATTTCTAAATCTCGGGCTACCTTATTATATATATTAAGATATCATAACACCTAGATGATAAATATACAAATCTTAAGTTATCTATATAATAAATTTCCTTTATGTTATTATGTCTTATACCTATTGCATCAATTCAATTCCTATATATCTCATGTTACGTCAATCCTTAAATAAAATTAAGTATAAATTACGCATTAGTATCCTACGATGTGTGGTGTAATAATTTTTTAGTCCAGAAACTTTACGAGATAGTATTTTAGTCTAAAACTTATAACTATTTAACAAAATAGTCCAAATGACAACATAAAATTGGATAAAACGTGTAGTTATTTGCTGGTAAACCTATCTTCCTCTCGCTATTTACCTCATTCCACACACAAATCGCTATGTTGTGATATTGATAATAGAGGAGAGATTCATGACAGGCCTATTTGGAGTATTTTATAAAATAATATAACTTCTAGACTAAAATATTATTTTATAAAGTTTATGAACTAGAAAATTAATACATAAAATATCAATGTATTAATTTTTAATTTACCAAAGAATTGACCGTCAATAATCAAGTAATTGGTGGGTCAAGTTGGGTCATCGGGTGCGCTTGTATTGGGTTACTTAAATCTAACATAACTAGATAATTAGAATTCACATCATTCCCTGAACTTTAATTGTGCTATAGCACTAAAGTGATACAGCTAAAATAACAAGATTAAAATCGGTAAGGTGAGTACAGTATTAAGACATTTGCAAAAATAACATAAAATGGAATTAGAGTTTCAATGCTTGAATACTCAAAAGGAATAAAAGATTGAAATTTTAATATCACATAATGCGTCAACTCGAGTTTGAAGGTCAATCAAGCTGGATCATTCCATATTTCAGTTGAGTCACATAAGCACCATGGACATTCAATGGAAATGGTAATTTCTCGATCCAAATCCTTTTCAGACATGTATTGATCAGGGTAACTTAATTTTTTTAAAAAATTGGTAAGGACGTCACGGCAGGAGAGAAGCTACCTCGAAGGTAGGATCCTAAAAATAACCAAAAGCATCTCCAACCACTAAAGTACATAGGTGTTGGGTTAAATAACTTTTTTTTTTTTTTTTTGATAATTGGCAAATTTCATAAAATTAAAATAAGCATTACAAGATCATCATGGATTCACTGGATGCAAAAAACACGTAGAAAACCCCAAAACAACCAATCCACCCTAAAGCTACACTATCAGCCATATTGACTGCAAATTACAAAGATTTGGAGAACGCGAGAGATGAGCGCACAGACAAGGCAAGCACCAACACCAAGCAAAAGCGACTAAGGCCAAGCACCTCAACCAAGATTGCAAATAACTTACTATGTGGTTTATGGCGTAGTCTTGCTCCCACGAAGTGGACTTGCTTGTGTGGATGCCTTTGCTCGGGAAATTGAATACAAAGGATAGACTTAAGCAGTTACACATTTCAAATACACAACATGTTTTTTGCTTAAGTAACAAGGAAGACATAAGCCAATCTTATCATAAGATATCAAAAAGCGTGGGAAAAGGTGTACAAATTGGGCAAAGTGGTGGTGTCTATGCCTAGTAACCCAAGGCACGATTAGACTATATTGCTAAGAATGGATAGCTTCTTATCTGGAGAGCTTAAGTCATTCCTATTCAAGCCCTAGTCGGTTAAAATCTTCGCTTTCGAGTCTATTCAATTCTAGCTTAATCTAGTAATTTATTTTCAAATTCACGTTAGCATGAATTAGGTCATTCAATGAGCGTGTGGTCAATCGAATTGCATCATTTGCAAATTTGTTATCTCAAATATTGGCTTACAAAAGTGAATTCAAAAGACTTAAGTCTCAAATTTAAATTTATCATAAATAAATTACACAATATTTCTCTCTCAAGTTTATCATCCGGACCTCTAGTTTTTGCAGTTTTATTGTTTATCAACTCCAAATCTAGGGTGCACATAAACTGGTCCGGACCAAATCAAAGACCGAACTACCTCTGGGTCAGTCCAGTCCAATACTAATTAGAAACCAGTCCTTTTTGGGTTGGACCAAACCAATTTGTACTGATTTTTTATTTAACAAGTGCAATTATAAGAAAAATAGTATTTACATACCAAAATAAAAAACTTAAAAATAATGGTAGGCATATAATATGCACAATATATATATATATATATATATATATATATATATAATTTTAGGATAATTTTACAAGACATATAAAATTAATAATAAAAAATGAATATTTTATTTTCTAAAAATATAATATTTTTATATCAATATAGTATATATTACATTTGTGTACCAAAATATTTAATGAAAATTAATATTAATCGGTCTTCAATTAAACCCATATAGTAGGACCAAAGACCAGACCGATGTATGGTCGATCCAGTCCAATCCTTGACCAAAATAGCTGGTCCATCCGGTAAAACAGTCTAGACCGATAATCGAGTTCACTTCTTTTGTACAGCTCCTTAGATAACCAAAACACAAAAATAACACAAGCAAATTTGTCACTTTTAGGCTACGTTTTACAAGCAATTTTTTAAAAGCATTTTTATATTTTTTACCTTTTTGACTAATCAAACAGGTAATAGCCCCGTTTGATAAAGACTTTATTAGTGTTTTTTATAGCGTTTAACTTTTAAAGACCAACTTTTCAAAAACTAAACAATTTAGTTATTAACTTTTCAAACACTACACAATCAAATTTTATTTATCATTTTGCCTTTCTTCTTCTTATTAATTTACCAAACAGATTACCTATCAGCTAACAGCTAAACGCTAACCAACAACAGCTAACCGCCAAACATAGTCTTAATAAGATGCCCCGTTCATGGTGCAAATTTGAAGGGAAAGGGAGAGAAGAAAATGTAGGGAAGATGATTGTTGAAAAATCAATGGAATCATGAAACCCAACTGCCCATCTTCCCTAAAAATCAATCAATGTTGCAGGGAACTCTTTCGACTAGGCGCATTCGTTCATGGCACCACGCCGATACACACTATCCCTGCCTCGTAATCCATTTATCAACATCTAAATCTAAATTTATTTTACATATATATTTAACACTAAACACGGAATAACTAGATCAGATTAGATGAATATCAAGTAGATTCAAATCTAATTAACATCCCAAATTTTTATCTACAACAACAAAACAAGTGTACTTGTGTCCCAAAAAGAAAAACGAAACAATAAAGCATGTGAGCAACAAGCAACAATAAGTAGGTAGAGTTAGCAAACATATAAGCCTAGGAACGCTATGTACTAGCTTCATTGTGCTCCTCAATCCTAAACTGTTACGTCAGCTACACAAATTTTCATCTAATCAAACAAAAGACGGGTTATTTACACCATTGATCGCTTATATTTACAAATTTGTTCAAGTTAATGTCGCATCTTTAAAGATCATTTGAGAAACCAATTTCAAACAGATTTACAAACGTTAAAGATCATTTGAATAAAAACATAGAAGAATTAATTTGAACACTCTCACGAACACGATGTAAATAACTCTACCAAAGGCATCGACCATTCGTAGAACAGAAAAGTCAGAGATTTCACACCAAATTCACATCAGATTGATGGATTGGATGAATATCAAGTGGATTCAAATCCAATTGACATCATGAACTTTCATCTAATCGAACAAAACACATCGAACATTCATACAGCAATAAAAACAGAGATTTTCACATCAAACTCATAATAAATAAATAGATCGAATTAGATGAATATCAAGTGAATTCTAATCCAAATTGATATCAAATGGATCATATTGCACTGAAAATTGAAAGAAGGAAGAGAAAGAGAAAGAGAGAGAGAGAGATTAGGGCTTGAGGAATGCGGTGAATAAAGAAGAAGATGTATTTATAGTGAAAGCGGAAAGAAGAGTGAGATGAATTTCTAGGGTTTTTTGAGAGTTTCCTCTGGAGAGTTGGGCCTGGATATTTCTCTGGATGCCCATTTTCGGTTGGGCTTATTGGGTCAGGCCCATTAGTTGAATATCTATAGTTGGGTTGGGTTATTTACTCAGAAGGTCCTTATATTCTATTTATTGTACCAATTTATTGTGTATATTTTTGATTGTATCGATTTAATTCCCGTATAATTCAAAATATGTTAATTTAGTCCTTAGACAAAAATTTATGTTAATTTTTTAATTAAATTTTAAATGGTTCGGCCATAAATTGGGTTAAATTGAAAAAACGGATGAGTTTATAATCAATTATTTGCATCTAACATAATTTTTTCATTCAAAATTACGTTCTTAACTTAACTTAAATTTGACTGAAGAACTAAATTGTCACATTTTGAATTGTTCAGGGGCTAAATTGACACAATTGAAAGTATATAAAAAATATTTTATTGACAATTGTTTAGAGTCTGATCTATATTTATTTATTGTATTTTTAAATAAAAGTAAAATCTAATTGTTTTTACTTCCTAAGAAAAGCAAAATATAAGCTCAGGAAAAAAAATTATAATTATAAAAATTAATTAGAAATATTTTTGTTAGATAATAACATTACCCCAAAAAAATCAATATTAATAAATTTAAAAAAGGTTATAATTTAATGTCAAGGTCGAAGAGATCCTAAAGTAATAGTTCAATTGTAGAAACATATAATTCTAATAACTTACCTAACTCGAGATGACTGTTTTAAACTTGTTGAAAACTTATTAAAGGAACTCGGACTCACATTCAATCTAATTATTACTGAAGCGGTTGTCAACCCTTAATTGAACATGACTATGTAGACCATAACCTGAATTCTTCATTTTTGTGTAGTATTCATATCGTATCAAATTTATTCAGTACATACGATAGTACAGCTATACTGTTAGGTGGTCCCTCCATCGTTGGGATTGCCATTCATCCAAACAAAAACAAAATAAAACAAAATCGATAAGAAGAAGACAATAGACACAATTGTGGGAAGAAGAGGAACCGCATAGCCCTCTTTGTTGTGGTGAAAAAACAATCATAAATGACACAGTTGTGAGAAAAAGAGGAAGCCACATAGACCCCTTTATTGCGATGGAGAAGCATCCACACTTCAATTGATGAATGGCATAATGTGGATCTTTACGAGCCGCACCCAGTATTGTAGCCCCTCGTTATAAATAGATGTCGGGGAGTTGAGAAAGGAGCGCCACAGAACACAAGAATTCACTACTTGTGAGCTTCCAAGTAGTAGTGAGAGTGGGAAGGTGATCAAAGAAAAGCTAGAGGGTGTTCGTTATCATAAAACCCTTAAAGCACTATTCCAGCTAAGTGTTCCCCACATATTACTGTAATCCACCAGTATTGGTGAGTTCGTTCCTTTTCTATCTATCTTTTGGAGGTGATATATTGTTGTTGTTGATTGGTGTTGGCATTCACTTAGTTCCTGCTAAGGATGAATTGGTGTACCCCATTATTATTATTGTAGTGGAAGTTATACCGGGCCTGGGGTTTTGTGGTTTTCCCCTTATTGGAGTTTTCCACGTAAATTTGGTGTTTCTTTATTTTCTAGTCTTGATTCAATTTTATTTTTCCTATTTTAAAACACATAGCCGAGAAGGTTATTAGCTTCCGCCAAATTATTATCTTAATATTACATCAACTTTCCCAACACATATAGTATGGGTATAGTGATGTACTCGCCCCGCCCCACCCCGCTTTATACCCACTTCTTTTTATCTAATTAACTTTCAAATTGAAAAATAAGCACTTAAATTTAATTACCAAAAGTATTTATCAATTATGTTATAAATACGAGTGGATACAGATAATTGTTTTGTACCCACATTAAGACAGGTACGAGGCGGGTAATAGATACCCACGGATAATGGGGCGGGTATGCATACGGGTTTGTACCTGCAGGGCGGGTATGGGTAAGCATTTTATACCCGTGGCGGATAATGGAACGGATATGGGTATGAAATTTGGGTGGCGGGTACGAATATGGAGGAAGCAACCCCCGTACCTGCCCCGCCCATCCTGTTGCCATCCCTAAATACTAAGATTAGATTGCCATCACTACATGAGACTCCGAATTTTTGTTCTACTGAGCACTCACATTCGATTTAATAGAGGATATAACAAAATAAAAGGATGAGGGATCCGTATGTTTTCACGGAAAATATTTTCCCTAAATTTCTCACTGCTTTCTTGTACAAATTGAGAAGCAGACCGTACTAAGAGGAAAAGTATTCTTCTATTGAAAGAAAGATGAAGATATTTTCATTTATATCAGAAAAAATATATTCCGTTGTAGTTTCATAGTTTCTATTTCATCTCAATCTCAACTAGATTAAATGTGATCTTGAATAAATAGATATGAAATTTTTTTTTTAACTAAATAAACAAAAACCTTTAGCAAAAGTTTGACTATAAATTTTTTTCCCCTCAACCAAATAAAAGAAACTTTTGAACAAATTTGGTGATTTTCAACTTAGTGCCTGTTTGACCGTGTTGTATCACGAAAGAAATAGCTATTAAAAGGAAAACATTTCGTACTTTCTTTGGGTGTGTGGCTTGCATGTAAAGCGCTTTGTAAAAACCAAAAAAAATCTTCCCGAGAAACAAGAATATAGTGTTTTTAAGATAAATTCTTGTAATTTAGAAAAACTAATTCGCAAAAATAATTTCACAATATGACTAAATGAACTTCTATATAACCCTTGCTAATGTTGGACAATGTGTGTTCTAATCTTTAATGGTGCAGCGGATAATACAACAACAACAACAACAATAACAACAAATCCAGTGTCTCGAAGGGCTCCCCCCTAAGCAGGGTCTGGCGGGGGTAGATGTACCCAGCCTTCCCCTTTCAGGGGGCTACCCTAAAGAGAGACTGTTTTCGCGGACCCTCAACCTGAGAAAGAAGGCCCGCCACATAGAGCAAGTGACCTGTATGGACCCATTCACGGTGCTACTGGTGCTCTCTGCTGTGAGTGCCTATCTGATATGGTTCAGATCAATCTCACGAACATTGAAGGGTCCACGTGTATGGCAAATATTTGGTAGCCTTCCAGGTCTGATAGAGAATGCCAACCGCATGCATGACTGGATCACAAATAATCTCCGTAAGTGTGGTGGGACCTATTAGACTTGCATTTGCGTAGTGCCTTTTCTAGCTCGAAAGCAGGGTCTCATCATTGTCACGTGCGACCCTAAGAACTTCGAGCACATCCTCAAGGGTAAATTCGACAATTACCCAAAGGGGCCCACGTGGCAGGCCGTGTTCCATGATCTTCTAGGAGAGGGGATCTTCAACTCAGATAGTGATACGTGGCTGTTCTAGCGTAAGATTGCTGCGCTTGAATTTACCACCAGGACCCTCCGCCAAGCGATGGGCCAGTGGGTGAACCGGGCTATTAAGAACCGCTTCTGCCCCATTTTGAAAACAGCTCAGCTCGAGGGTAAGCCGGTTGACCTTCAGGACCTCTTGCTTCGGCTCACTTTTGATAATATTTGTGGCTTGGCTTTCGGGAAGGACCCTGAGACTCTATCTCCTGATCTGCCTGGGAACGGCTTCGCAACGGCTTTTGACCGAGCCACGGAAGCCACACTAAGGCGGTTCATTCTGCCGGAGTTTATATGGCGGCTCAAGAAATGGCTTCGGCTCGGGATGGAAGTCAGCTTGAGCCAGAGCCTAAAACACGTGGACGAGTACATGACCAATGTGATCAATACACGTAAGCTTGAGTTGATGAATCTGCAACCAGGTGGGGCCCAGCACGATGACCTCCTTTTTAGGTATATCAATAATTCACTAAATTACCCTTTTCCGGTTTTTCTTTTCATTTTTAACTCAAGTTTATGGCTCCATTTATTTTGATGGAAAAACTTATTCCTTACATTTGTATAGTTTAATTGTGCAGTGGATAAGAGAAGCAAAACATGGCAGTGACAACAAACCGAGTGTGGTCGATGCTCCAATCCTCTACCAACCAACCTAGCTTTCCAGATCCTTCTTCCGTTTAGGGTTTCAAGATGTTTGAAGATGCGGGCCAATTGCGGTTGTTGGAGGGGTGAACCACACCGAGCTCACTGGCCGGGCATCACTCTATTCGCTCAAACCCAAATTTCACTCAGCGAGACATTCTCCCCAGTAGCTGCATAGGTGTATTATCCCTCACTTCTAACAAGAACAAGCCTAACGCTTAAGACACCAAAAGACAATAGAAATGAGCTATCTCAAAAAAATACACCGAAGCCACTTCTAAGCTGATGATCTACCATGCAAAAAAAAGCAACTCATATAATTAAATACATAACTGTAAAGCCTTTTCAGATTAATCTCTTTCTCGAACTCCTTGTATAACAAGAACACGGATACAACATAGTATTTTTGCCAGCTCTAAATGGTCATGATCAACCGAGTATTCTTCTGATAAAAAATAAAAAAAACCCGAGTATTCTAGTTATACGTATGATGCAAAACTTCTGTGATGATATAATTAAACGAGTAACTTGCATGGTCTTTCAGCTCATCCCTTTTCATAAATCCCTGGAATAACAGAAACACATACACGACACAACATATTCGCCTATTCTACATGATCCTATTGATCAATTCTAGCTATTTGATATAATACAATATTCTCCTACTATACGATAACAATCACCTGTATAATTAAACGGATAACCTCTAAGTTAGGACCAATTCCTTCTCTAAACCCCTTGTATAACAAGAACACGAACAAGACGTGACACATTTGTCAGTCCTACGTAATCCTAATCATCAGGCGATATAATGCAAAATTCTTCAAGAGTACGGTCATATTTACAGAGTTACATACAGTATTCTGATTCCAAATGCCAGACAGAAGAATATTAGTGCTTAGTGAAAACCTTATGAATGACTTCTTTCATGTTCTTGCATCCTACAATTTGCATCCCTTCATGATCAAGAGCTGCAAGGCAACTTTCTGCAGATTTTGGAACGACGCACATCTTATAACCAAGCTTTGCCAATGTGCTCGCCCTCTTCTCAATTCTCGGCACCTGCGCCATTTCAATTCCGAAATTTACTCTCAAAGTGAGAAGAATCGAAAATAATGCAGGCCCCTACTAACATCAGCTATGCACTGCGAATCTCAGTCTATGGGTGTATGGGAGTGGAGAGGAGTGGAGCCGAGCCCGAGTTCTCCAAGCTCAAGGCTGAACTAGTTCACATTTTGCTCCATGAGATAGGTCGAGCTCGGCTCAGTTGAGCTCAAACCCACCTTGGTGAGCTCTAGACCATGAATGCAATTTTTAGGCTCATTTAAGCTTAAATTTGGCTCAGTTGAATATATTTAAGCTAATAAATTATATTAAATAGGTTCGCAGGCCTGCGAGCTCGAGCTTCATCAGGCTCGTGCTCGGCTTAATAAGCTGAGTGAGCTGGCTTGGCTATGCTCAAGCTCGAAATGGCCTTTCTTTTCTCGAATCAAAGTTAAGCTTTTTGAGCTTATGATGAGCAAATCGCTCTGCTCATTTACACCACTATATGAGCCGAGCTCATCGAGCTCGAACCTAGCTAGGCTTAACTTGATTGGGTTTGAACCTAACTTGGTAAGCTCTGAGCCGAGCTCACCATATTTAGGCTCATTTAAGCTAGATTGAACTCGTGTAAGCTCGATGTCAGCTTATTTAGTCCCCAAACTGGCTTGATTGGGCATATTTGCAGACCTATGAGGACACATATTCAGATATTAAATCTCATATGTAAAACGACCAGATTGGTGATTCTACCGGCATACCATGATATTATGACACGAACAGGAATTGAAAATAGTGGGTCCAGAATGAGCCTTTTGGAAACAGGTTAAATATTTGTGTTGACATGTTCAAGTTGTCAAGTAATTGGATTAGAATTGAGTTTGGGTTAATCAACATGTTTTGAACACATCCAACCCATTTATATAGTTATATCAGCTTGTATACTACTATTCTGTATGCATGTCTGTACATATTTTGTACTATATATTGATGTGAAGTAATTTAAATTATATTTAGTCATATTAAACTGATAATTTATTTTAGCGATTATAGATAAGTCAAATATTAATCACTAGTGTCAAAGAACACATTATTAGTATGTTTGTAAGCTGAAAAACTAACATTTTAACAAAAAAGGTCAACAATATAATTGAACGAGTAACCTACATTGGATTGGGTAAGGGTTCAAAATGCCTAATCCATTTCTATAAACGCGTTGTATTTGCATTGATTCCTTTTCTAAAACCCCTCATATAATACACAAATACAACACTATACATTTGTTGGCCGAGATACAGAAAGGATGTTCGTACCATTCGGAGCTCTCCAGCAAGGTCGATTTCGCCGATAAATGCAAAGTTGCTTGGAATTGGAAACTCCAAGAAGCTGACAGTCAAAGAAAGATGTAGTTTTGTTAATTTTTAACTAAAATCGTGTAAGAAACATCATTTAAGTATCTTGATGTTTCAAATATGTTAAATTTATCAGGGTGTTTAAATTTTATTTTGTCATTTGAGTACTCTAATATTTCAATAAATAACAGTATATATTGAGGTTTAAGGATTGCACCACTAAAATAACTCGGTCAGAATCCCGTAAATGTTTGTAGGAAAAAATACAACATATTTCCAACAATATATAGGTGCTCTCCACCGAATGGTGATCCCCTGTCCAACAATGCTGAAACGACACATGATCCCGACAACATGCAAGCACCTCTCATTGAAATCTGATATTTTTTTGTTATAATCCAATGAACTTTCGCTTCAAACTCTGATGTGACTCCGTTTAACATTTTTTGGCAAAAATGTATGAATTACGACAAAAATTCACAAAGAAAACTATTCCAAACCACCAGATTTGGATTAGGTGAAAAAATTTTCAGACTTTACATTACCTCATTGATATTGTAATTTTAAGGTGAAGTTCAAATCTCAAAGTTAGACAAGTACAACCAAATATATATATCTATATATCTCATTTGGAAATGATAAAAGAGTAAGGCAAGCAGATAAAAGCGAACATGCCTGCTGCAAATGGCGGCAGCAACAGCAAGGTCGCCAGCAGTCTCTGACAGAGATGCTCCGCTCACAACATTCAGATAAACAGCCTGTGGCTAGACAAGAAGTATACGAGTGTCAATGACAAACAGGTCGAGCTTACTTTTATAAGGGGTTTCTAGAGACTTGAGTGTCTAGGGTGGTCTTGACTGCCCCTAGCTCGCAAATACCATCCACTCGGAGATTTCTCTACATGCAACAGGGATGGTAAAGGTGGTCATTGAAACGGTTGCCAGTTGATGAAACTGAAAAATGTTGCATTATTGGGTTCATTTTTTTTTTTTGTTTTTGGAATACTATTGGGTTCATGTGTAAATTGTGGTCCTATTAGGCCTTACATATTGAGTAGAAGACTAAGCCAATCCGATTATGGCTCATGGCACAGAAGTGTTTAGTGCGTGGCTATATATAGGTACTAGGGTTATGCAGAATAATGGCTGAGAGTTGAGAAATCTCATGTAATCTTCCTCTGATAAATTGAAATTATTATTTCTCCTCCGTTAATAATGCAGGTTTAAAGCCGAACGAAGTAAATTTGGTGTCTCTTGTTTTCTTTCCTTTTTCTTTTTATGGTTGCTATTTCGATTTAAGGTTACGGTGTTATGTGGTTGATCCCAACAATATCATGGCCCTAACAAACTTCTTCCTCTTTTTTGTTGGGGGGAGGGGGGAAGAAATATGCCAGAATAATAGAGCATGAGAGAAAAATATTAGGGTATAGCAATTCATTACATTATTGTCAAGCTTTAAACCAGCTTGCTTCATCAGAACCTGCAAGTATGAGAACAACATAATCAGTCCATCATATCCTTTTGACATATGACGAACAATGAAAGATGATAAGCAGAAGAAACCCAAATCCGAACTAATTTAGTTCATAGTTGATTACGATATCGAATCACGCTAGAAGAAGACAAATAATGCATATTGGCCAAAATCATTACATTCTGTGTCTATTGGGCTTTTTGGATGGAGTCTAGTTGAATTTTGTAACAGGCCAAGGAATAACTAGTTATACCAAAAGGACTTAGTCATTACAATTAAGAGTCAAACATGTAACCAAGTCAATTCAATCCATGGAGTGGAGGGCTGGGTGATACCGCTCCATGAACTAGCCTGATTCTCTTGGATACACTTGGGCTCTATTTGGCCCAGATCCAATCCGGTTTTTTGTGGCTCTTTTAGGCGTACCAGGGTTTGCGAGTAGTTATGAATACTCGTCTAGGGTTTGCAAAAGGAAATATTCTCCGGCACACTTCTCAAAAATGATAGTGAAAGTTTGTCCAACTCCATGGATGTAAAAAAATTGGCAGAACCATGTAAATCTTTCATTGTGTTTCTCTTTTTCTTGTTGATCATTTGCTGTTCTTTTGTTTCATTTTCCTAACAAGTTGTCCACTGCAACCCCACAACCAAAGTTGATCAGCCATTCATTGTATACGTGTGACTCGGTCTTCTATGAAGATCATATGCTTCTCTCTATTTCTTTAGAAGAACAAGCTGTTTGTATCATCGATAACATCATATTCCATGCAACAATGAACCTTCTGAAAATGGGCTTCTTTCAATTTCAAGCAAATTTCCCACAATCAATTATAAAGAGCAGTTGGAAGTTTCAACAAAGAACTAGAGAAGCACTAGTTAACCCTGCTGGTTCGCCTAGATACCTGGTGGAGAACAAGCAGGAGATCATGAAAAGTAGTTTCACACAAGAAGGCAAGTGGCTGGGAAGCCCCTTTCTTGATTTAGGAGTTCGAGACCCAGTTAAATATGTCTATCGCAACAAATCCTTCTCACCACAATCCATAGCCTTCGACGTTGCTTTTCATAGCCTTATTTACCAAGAAAGATCGGATGGCATCTCTTAGGAAGAAGGTATATTCCCCAAACGCCTATTAAAAGTATCCAACAATTGTGCAGGCCATTCTCCATGTGCTTTATTTCCTCTATAACTTGAACAAGCCCTTCTACTATATCCATATATTCTTCAACCACGCTAATGAAAGTGTTATTTGATTTTCTTGTAGAGCAAGAATCAACCAGTCATGGCAAAAATCCCTCACTTTTCAGGCTTATATTCCCCATTGGAGTCGCCAGCTGTAGCGCCTGCATTTTGGCCCCGCTTGCCACAAATTGCCTTAGGGGATTAAATTCATTGAGCATCTAACGCGGGCGAGGTAAAAGACATTCAAGAATCCATTTTGAAGGGTAATTTCAAACTAAACCAAAGAAGAAAGTAACTGACGAATAAACAAGCTGTAAATTTGGAAAGACGATTTAAAAGGGATAATACCGAAATAATCATATCAGCTCTGCTTGGTGGTACGCCATTAACATGCCTGGCTACCGAAGTCCCTGATACACATAATGCCTGCAAAATTTGTACACTGCTTAATGAAAATCCATTTCAGTTGGGAATTAATAAGATACACCATATAATTCATCCACGTCAAGAGGTGAAACTATAATCATTATACATTGTCAAATACCTGGACTTCGATAATGAAAGTTCGAGACCCGTCAATTACGGCAGCAACGGCAAGGCCAGCTAAATGCTCGGAATCTGGCTGTTGCTCGCGCAAGAACATTCCGCTAGGGTTTGCAACGCCTTGCAGTCCTGACTCTGACATTTCAAATATCCCAAGCTGATGCAAGGAACAAGTAAATAAATCAAATGAAGGTCAATAGACCAAGTAGGCAATGAATTGTCCAGGTAGAAAAATAGGCAATGATTTAAATACCTCATCAGTAGAACCAAATCGGTTTTTCACAGATCGAAGCAAGCGGTGTGATGAATGCTTTTCTCCCTGGAATTTTAGTTCAAGGGAAACATAGTCACATTTACTCAAGCACATGGAATCACAATGAAAACATAAACCATGCAGATGCCAGCGCGCATGACCCTTCGAGAGGGGTCACCACCAAGCACTCCGAGTAGTTGCTTAAGGCCCCAGTTTGAAAATTATTTATGACTTTGCTTTTACTTTACATCATCATTTACCATACATCACTATTAATAATTGGAGAAAGTACAACATGTGAATAGTCCATTAGAAATGTCCACTTCAGCCTTAAAAAGCATTATCCTATAATCTATCATTCTCAACAGTATGTAGTGTACCAAAGAGGGCACCAACATGCCGTCACCGGATCCCATTAGAACTCCGAAGTTAAGCGTGTTTGGGCGAGAGTAGTACCAGGATGGGTGACCTCCTGGGAAGTCCTCACCCTCAGGTTGGGGGCACTGGGAAACAGCCTCTCTTCAGGTTAACACCCTAAGGGGGAAGGCTGTGTACATCCGTCCCCCCCCAAACCCTGCGTAGGCGGGAGCCCTTGAGGCACTGGGTATGTTCCTTATGTAGTGTAAAATGTTGGAAAAAAGATTTAATAGTATAAGTGTTAGACCCATCCAACATCTAACTCCTCTTATTAGGGGACAAAGACAAGATACTTGATAAAAAATGTGACTCAACCATTTGAATTCATGCAATTCTCATAGTAAGAATTCCGTGAAGTTGAAGGTTCCAACATAGTGAAAACTCTGCAGAACTGTTAAGTATTTTGGGAAACACTAGCTCTATTTTAGTACGTGAAACAAAGAGAACTGACAAAATAGAAGCTTAACATTCATATAATTACGTACAAATCTTTGTTAAATTCTCAAGCATGTTTGGTAGTAGTGAGCTCCAGGACAAATAATATCTTTGGCAAATCATATTGAGATGAAATATGCTGTGCTCTAAAAACTAGAGAGCAGTAGCAGAAGTATAAAAGATAGAATAAAGGCACCTACAAAGAAGTAATAGGCATGTAGCTTAGGGCCTGTTTGGTATTGTTCATTGCTTACAATTTTAAGTTTTTAAGAGACCAAAAACTAAGGTCAGAAAATGACTTTTTTTTATCCCTTACTTTTGGTTCTTATTTTGAGTTCTAGCTTTTCAAAACCTAGTTTTTAGTTATTCAAACACCAAAAACTAAGAAACTAAAATTTGCAAATAGAAAATCATACCAAATAGGCCCCAATCAAATGAAAACAACTTACCTCCATATACAAAACGACATCAACTATGTGCTCCAAAACACGCGGTCCTGCAAGTTCCCCAGCCTTGTTCACATGTCCAACCTAAAAGCATGAGTGCAATAGACAAAACGATTACAATAATAAAACAATCTAGTATTATTCGGATGAAAAAAAAAATATCATTAAGAGAGAAAGAATATACAAAGGGTTAAGGATAAGATGTCCTAAAAACACAACCAAGGAACAAATGAAAATGCAACTAATAATACAGAGCTCTCATGTCTCTCAGCAAATCAGCTAAGGCTATATCTACAAAACCTGCGAAGTATTGGGTTTTTTTAGGAGACTTAAGTACTTTTAAGCTTTTTGTTTGATAATTTAAAATGAATAACCATGCAATTGTTAATCATTACATTGCTCTGATAGCTTTTAACATATAATCATTTTTATAATAGTTTTTAACATATAATCATATTTATAAATATGTTTTAGCATTAAAACACAACATATAAGCTTTATGGAGGTCATTATAATTGTACTGATGTAACAGCCAATAAGTATAATCATCAGCTCTAAGTCCCCTGCATAATGGTCTTTCTTTGATTCTAGTTCCAATGTTTTTTAGAAGAGGTACTTACAAGAAGAACGGGGATGTTTGTTTTCTTGGAAAAACGAAGCAATGCTGATGTGCATTCCTTAACCTGTTGCATGTGGACAAGGACATGATAAATTACCAAATTCAACAAACAAAAAAGTTTACGCAAAAAAGTTGCACAAAACTGATATCCTCATGAATGAATCGGATCAAGTATGTATCTAGCAAAAGATAAGATGGTAGCCAAATCCAATCAGTGGAAGCATGTCCACACGGATGATAAGAGATTGGCCTGTTTGGTCAAGCTTATTTTTTGAGAAAGGTGCTTTCTCCCGGGAAAAAAACACCTTTTTTCAAATTTAAAGGTGTCTGGCTTAGAAAGAAAAGTGTTTTTAAATATAAGCAAACATTATTTTTTGTGCTTAAATAAGTAGGAAAATAGTGCTTCACCTTTAAAATAGAAGTAGAAACAAAAACTAAAAATTTGTTCACACAAAATACCGCTATGATAGCACTTTTTACAAAAGTACTTCTGTAGAAAGTATTCTGAATAGAAAATTTTTTAAACAGAAGCAAAAGTTCTTTTTGCTTTTAAGAAGCAGTAGGAAAATGAAGTTTCAGCTTTAAAACAAAATCAAAACAAAATACCACTATTGATAGCGTCTTTTACAAAAGTGCTTTTGCAAAAATTGCTTCTGAAACAAGCAGTTTTTTTCAAACTCTTAGCAAGCTGTAACAACACACCTGAATTAACCCTCCAGGACTTCCAGTCACACCCTTCAAGTAAACTGTCTGAATGGAGTCAATAACCACAGCACGTGGAGACAGGAGCTGAATTTTTGCTAAAATATCCTACACAAAAACAAAGTATGTCGAATATATAATACTCAATTTAAGTGCCGATTAGCATCATCTTCGAATCTTTGTCCAATTGCAAGAAAGGAGAGGCCAATGTTCTTGTATTAAACAAAGATAAAACGAAGAAAAATCTTTTTAAACAGATCAATGCCATAAACTATATTCGGACTTATAGTCAAATGTGAAGTCCTAGCTCTAATTATAGAGATCACTTTCACAGTGAATATCCCAAGGATGCAAACTCTAACCATAGTAAGATATAGGACCGTCATATGTGCCACGTTGCGACGTGCTCATGTTCGTGTTATGCAAGGGGTCTTAGAAAAGCAGTCAACCTGAACCTAATGGGTTAAGAACTCTCAACCCTTACCAACCCAATTAATAAATGGGTAACCCACTAGTTATCCGTTTAATTATATGGGAGATTATTTCTCGTTACATGCTAGTTCCGAACAAACAATAAATACATAACATATTGTAGTTGTTAAAATAAATTATCAAATTAGAATGGCCTAATACTGTTCAATTATTATCTTATGCGACATAAGCTACTTATATATAATCGGTAATATTGTGCTCAAATACCTAACATAACTATATAAATGGGTTAAACATGTTAAAACGGATGGACCCAAACTGAACCCAACTAACAAGATGGGTTACACGTGCCAACTCAACCTAGCTCCAAAAACCCTAATTCAAACCTGCTATCTTCCGAGTCATGTTTGTTGCATTATCATGTCGCGTCAGATTTTACCCGCTCTAATAAGACAGTAATTGAACATACAAGCTTGAAACCACTTGACAAAAAGCATTGAAAAGCTGAGCACTTAATCAATTCTGAAGCATAGCCCCCAAAAAAAGAAAGCTGGCGGTTAAGCCATAGACAGAGAAACCCAAAACATAGGTGATTGTGACATAAACCCAGATTTTATAGGTAACAGCTAGGGGGAACTATTACCAACAAAAAAGAACAAAAGCTGAAGGCCAAACCTCAATATCAGTGCTCGAATACAAGTAAAGTTCATCTGTTCCAATCCTCATCCTGTCCGCTCGGTTTCCGATTTGCTCAACACTCTGCAGAAAGAACACCAGTGCGGATATTTCATTTTTACATGCGCAGTTAGAGATCAGTCCAATGAAAAATGATAATTTATCATTTAAAAACAAATTGAAGGTATCCAGAATATAGGCCTATTAGGCTAAGGTGTGAAAAAATTGTTCTGGAAGCACTTTTTGCAAACACATTTTTAAAAAAAAATGTTGTCAAAAGGGGTATTTTTGTACGAAAATTGTTTCAGTTTATGCTTCTGCTTCTACTTTAAAGGAGAAGTACTATTTTCCTACTTTTACTTAAAAGCACTTTCCTTCCCATGCCAAACATCCTTAAAATCTAGAATAAAAACAAGTTCCTCCCCTGAAAGGAGCTTCATCAAACAGGTGAATGATAAATTTATCATTCAAAATATATCTATCTTTCAAAACCCAATTGAAGGTAAACAAATGAATGAGCCTCTTAACAAGATTATAGCTCAAGGCATGTTCACTCTGTCCATCATTTTTGTAACAGCAATTAGCACTGGATCGATGTAATAGGCATTTGCTATTTTCGATAATTAACGAGATAACTTACAATACAAAAGCCGGCACACCGGTAGGTGTAATAGGCATTTACCATATTTTTCAATTCATAATCTCCTGCCTATGTGGTTAAGGATATCATTCGTCAAACATGATGAAATATCTAAAATCAAGTTAACAAGGCCAAATAATACAATAATAATAAAAAACAAATGAAATGTGAAAAGTAAGTATTCAAGAGCATAAGTTAATATAACAGTACCAGCTTGCTTTGATAATACTAACCTCCTCACCAGAAACATAAAGCACAGGAGCTGATTGACCCACAACACAGCTTTCTGCTATATTTGCAGCCATCTTCACTAAATAGTAAAATTTCATGGAATAAATTAGTGTTGATGTTGCAGCTTAATTAAATAATTACAAAGCAAAAATAGGAAAAAAAAAATTGATCCAAAAGAGAAACATATAAGAGAGAAAAAAATGTAGAAAGAGTTAAGGACAAAGTGTCCAAAAGAAATGAAAATTAGGCTTCGTTTGGTACGAAGGAAAATATTTTCCTTTAGGAAAATTTTTCATTGAGAAATATTCTTTCGTCAAAAAATTTTGTTTGTTTAGCTAATTTCATTATCTAAATTTATATGGAATTCACGCTTGATCAAGTTAAGGTTCCAGTACTATGTGAGACCAAGATAATGACAAAAAATGTACTTCGTTCTGTAAAGGAAAAGGTCTTCACCTCTCCTTGAGTAGAAGTCAACTTCTGCTCTACAAAGATAAACATTTTCCCTTGAAGCAAGAATTGCTACTCATTTGTCAATGAAATTGTAAGAATGTGATGAAAAAGGTTTTCCGTCAAAACAAACAGCCATCAGTAACATAAAATTTGAGTAAATAAGTTCCAATTCATTCCAAAACTTGGGGACTCTACCTGTAACATCAATGTGCTCTTGCCAACACCAGGATCACCACCCACCAATATCAAAGAACCTACACAATGACAGGTCAGTAGCTGAGTTTCACAATATCCTCCGTGGTTGATGATTCAAACAGAGTAGTAATTATTCCTTATCTTGGCAAAAGGTATTAACACACTATGAGAAAGTGGATAAGCAAAAGAGTTCAATAATGTAAGTGACTGAAGCTACAACTAGTTGAAAAAAGGGCACTGGTAGTTAAAAAGCGGATAAGTGCATGCGCACAAACACTGAGCAACGGTGTAGAGTTCAATAACTCAAAAAAATTATAAAACGAACAAATTACAATATTATAAAATAAGGGACTATTTTAAACCCAATAAAAAGATGAGGGGCATTTAAATAAACTTGTGCACAATAGGATGTGTTTTTAATACACGAAAAAAATGAGGGATCAATTTGGACAAACTTAGAAACAATTGGGACGAATAGGGTAGATAGCTCGTCAAGGAACTTCTCAGCACACCAATTGACGATCCCCCCCCCCCCCCCCCCCCCCCCCTCTCCCCGGGGGACCCACAACAGAAAAACCAACCCCAAAAAGAAAATTGAAAAACCATGGAGAAACAAATTTCATACCTGGTACCACACCACCACCAAGAACCCTAGCAACTTCAGCTCCAAAGAGGCCAATCCTGTAGCAGGGACAGATTCAATGAATTGTCATTAACAGAAACTAAATCAAAATTAAAGCCTCATTTTGTCAAGTCTGTGGCATGGGATTGCCATTGCGCCCACATTGACAGTTCTTCAGCATATAATACCATTCCTAGGCTTTCACCCATCAACTTAAACTTTCAGAATACTTGGTTCTTTGTCGGGATATCAAAGTTCTGTTGACCAAGAAGTCACAATTTTAAATCCCAACAACCCCTACTTTTAATATTAGATATGGCTGGGCATGTGTCCTATTCAAGTTTCAGCCCAATGGGCATTTGTGTAAGGGGGCATGTAAAAGTATAAAACTAGTTCCGAGGCTTTCACCCATTAGTTTAATTTGGTGTAGTTATTTCCTTGACAACAAGCAGTTATGAAACATCCACAAAGACAACAGTCGGATTTCCATAAAGAAAAATTATGCAGTTTTTATTATGCTTTCGAACTTCAAATGTCTAATTACACTCACACTCCAAATTTCCACAAACATTCCCAATCACAAGTCTTAGTTACTCATGACTCTAAATTGTTCACATTATCTTGGCACATAAGACTAATACCAGGATTGCCCAAAGCAAATTTTGAATGGAGGACCCCTTTTTGGTAACGGAGATATCCTGATCAACTTAAGCCTACTTGAATAACTCATTATATATTACAAAAAGCAAAAAGCAACATTCCCAGTGCCCCAAGCGTTCCCGCCTACGCAAGGTTTTTTTTTTTTGGGGAGGGTGAATGTACACAGCCTTCTCCCTTTCAGGGTGCTACTCTGAAGGGAGGCTATTTCCTAGAACCCCCAACTTGAGGGGTGCAACACGAGGACTTCCCAGGAGGTCACTCATCTTGGTACTACTCTCGCCCAAGCACGCTTAACTTCGGAGCTCTAATGGGATCCAGTGCTTGCGTGTTGGTACCCTCTTAGGTAAGTCATTACATATTACAAAACCAACAAATATGTGGGTACTTTATAGCACTTGCCTTGGGCTTTTCCTTTGCTTCTGGCTTCTTCCCAACCCTGCCAGGGAAGGGAGAACCAGTGAGTAACTTCACTCCCATTTCTTCAGAATCTTACTCTTCACCCTTTTATGTTAAGGTTTTTGAGATATAATATACTCGGTTCAAAGATACCTATGAGAGTAATGTATCATATACAGATCATTATTCTCTAATTACAAACGGTAATTTCCCAAGCACGCTAATAACAAGAACAACAATAACAACCCAGTGCCAAGGCAAGATTTGGAAGGGTAAGATGAACACCGTGTTACCCTTACAGGGTAAGTAAACAACAATAATAACAAGCCTAGTGCCACAAGAGTTCGCTGCCAAAGGGGTATTACTCTTAAGGGAGGCCGTGTCCGAGGGCACCCTACCCTAAAAGCATACATAAAAAAGCAAAAAAGTAAAAAGCAGAGATGAAATAGTACAACAATAATAGCTCAACAATAAAGCATGCAAGCAAAAAGTCGGCAGCCTCGCAAACATGTAAGCCTAGAAACCAAAACAAACCAAAATTACTCAAAAGAACTAACTTCTTACAGCGGCATACGCCATTCCATCTGATTAATCCCCCGGTTCACATCCGTCAACCTCACCGGCCCATCCCACACCGCCTCCTTCGGCAACCACGACTGGGTGGCATTCTCCGAAACCTCAAACCCATTAACCTTACCATCCACATTCCCCACCGTGAACTGCTTCAACGTCCCAACCCCATTACACTCTCTACAACTGCCCCACCACTGCCCGGTACCGCGACCGCAATTTGAACACACCCAGTACTTCCTAACCTTCCCCTTCTTCCTATTAATCCCTATAACATCCCCATTCCCCCCAAACTTCCCTTTCGACACCGAATCACTGCGAACACGGGGCACCCAGTTCGGCGAATTCGATTCAATTTCAGCTTCTTCTGCTTCAATTTCGCTCGATTCGCCCGTCGCTTTTGGTTTTACAAGATCATTCGTTCTTGTGTTGAACACGGACCAAGTTCTAGGGTTTTGTGGAGGATCTGGGTCAGAATTTGACGAATTTGGAGGGTTATTCTCTAGGGCTGGAGATTGCGGAGAAGATTTACGAGTAATTGAATGGATGGGTCGAAATTGAAGGCAAATTTGGGGGTTTTGATGGGGTTTGTGAAGAGATAGAGTAAAAGGGGAGTTGAGATTGTACTTAGTGAGATTGAAGAGTAGAGAAGAGGATCGCAGTGATCGGAGTGCTCTCATATCTTGAATTTGCATGAGAAAGTGAGCGAGAAATTAGGGTTTATGAATTGGGGGTTTCGGGTGAGCAGGGTTTAAGTTGCCAATTTTCGCTCGTTAAATCCAAAAGAAATTTATCAAAACATTTTCACAATCATTTATTGAAAATTTTAGGGTTCTTGATGCCAAAAGTTTTTATACATTACTTAGGCTTTTTATAACGGTTTCCCGTTTTTAAAACCCTATTTTTAAAAATTAGGGCTTTTTTTAATTGTGTTTCATTTTTAAATTTTTTTTAGATATTTTAATAATTAGTATCATTTATATTATTTTAATTAATTTAAGACAAATAATAAAAATATATTAAAATAAAAATAATTAATTATATTAAAATAATAAATTAAAATTATAAAAATTAAGATTTATATTGATAAAACATAATGTAATATAAATAATTAAATAAAAAAACTGCTCAAATTTAATATTTAAAAATTTATTAATAATTAAAATATATTTTAAACACAATTTAATATATTTTATTAATAAAAATAATTAAAAATATAAAATTAAAATAAAAACTATTAAAAAATTAAAATGGAGCTCTCTTTGGGAGGCCCATTTATGGGGCTTCAAAAGTAAAGCCATTTTGTGAGGCTTTTTGGGTGCCTCAAGAAAATGAGGCACTACTACAAGAGACTTTATAGCATCAGTTTAATCCTTAATTATGTTCATTTAGTCTATATACAATTTATATCGTGTCAACTTGATCGTTACAGACAGTAAATATAAAAACACGTTTAGAGGCCGAATTTGGAGAAGATAGGCAAGGCCAGTAGCAAAGTAGTTGGAATTGCATTGTTCGGTCCAAGAGCTTTAATTTGATAGGTAATTCACCCGTAACTCCTTATCGATTATGATAGTTCGAAGTTGACAGTGAAAATTAGTGTTTTAGGACCCACTTGTTTGGGTTTCTAGCGGTCCAATTACTCAATCAACCGACAACTACTCATTCTACATCAGTTGTTAAATATCTATCTAGAGACTGTACTTGGTAAGATCTTTATATATATATTGAGAGAGAGAATAAAATGAGAATGGAAGTTATGTGAGAAAATTAAAAAGCTACATATTTGGATCTTAAATAAGATAGTAATGAAGGATTAAGATTTATTGAATATTTAAAAAAAAGAATTTTCCTCCTGTACCTCCTTCTTCTCTGTTCTCCACATACCCCTTCCCCCACGAAATCATCGGCAGCCGTGCCATCGTTGCATCGTCACCTCGCTGCGCCTCCACCTGCTCTCTCTCTCCACATACCTCCTTCCCCATATACCTCTCCCCCCTTCTCTCTTTTTCACCCCTTCCCCACCACATTGCCAGCAAACCCCATCCCCAGCAGCCAACCATAACCGCGGTGGCTGACTGTCGGTGATGGGGTTTGCTGACGAAGTGGTAGGGAAGGGGGTGTGAGAGAGAGAGAGGAAGAGATATAAAGGGATATACGGGGAAGGGGGTGGTAGTGCGGCCCGGTGGCGAGGTTGCAGCACAATTGTCGGTGATTTGGTAGGGGAGGGGGTATGGGAACAAAATTTTACTCTCTTATTAATTTGACTAATAAAGTGTGCTATAATTAGAACCATTCATCAATTTTACTTAAGATCTAACAATGCAATTTTAATTTTCTTATTTTCTTATATATATATATGCAAAATCCATTTTTGTTGACCCACTAGGCCACGATCTCCCATTGCAAAGTAACCCTTACACCGGGCGCATTACTTGCACCAAATTGGTATTTGAAAATGTGAAATATACCATTTATACTTGTTATATGATTCAACATGTTATTTCTAGTGTAAAAAATATATTTATAATAAAAAAAAAATATTTTGTGAAAAAATAGAGCAAACGAGTAACTAAAATTCTGAATCTCGAATCTCGATACAATCAAGGCTAACTCCAAGATGGAGCCAAATAAAACTTGAGCAGACTAAAATAGGAAAAAAAAAAATTAAATTCTTGAACTGAACACTATAGACTTCAAATTTATGCGAACAAACTTGAGACGGGATAATAAAACAACTAAACTTAAAAGATTCAGAGTAGAAGAATTGAATCGAAGCTCTAAGTTATTTATGCCTCCGCTACGGTACAGATGGGATCGTTAAGCACTCCGACTCCTATGGTTAATACAGCACCCAACACAGTAATGTACTCTCGAGTGATAGGTTGGAGAATGCCCCAATTTGCCTAGTAATCAGAGAGACAAAGAAGAACTTAGAGAGACTTAGAGATTTCGGTGAATCTATGTATTTAGTGTGTTTGATGAATGCCTCAAAGCAAGGTATTTATAATACTTAAAGTTTAAGCAATTGGCAGTTATGAAATGTGGGCATGAAATCCGACTTCAATTAGGAAGGTCAACGGATATGTAGGAATAAAAAAAATCTAGCTACAATACAACTAAGGTAACAACGATTATGGAAAGAGCGGGTGATTACACAATCAAAACAATTTTTAACATCAGACATATAATTAAGTTTTTTTTTTTTTAAAGTACCTATAATATAAATTAATTAGCACTAGCTTTTCTGTTTACAATCTACTCCGGCTTGTACCCCATTGGGTCGTTGACTTTATTAGTATATAATATTTATAAATTTGTTCAAATTAATTTTTTAGTTTTTTAATTAAAATAGTTTCTAATATTTATAAACTTATTTAAATTAATCTCTTATTTTTATTTAAATAATCATTCACAGTTTATTTGATGACAAAATAGGCCTCATTTGCTTACCAACACTAGGAAAAATTAAAACATGTATGACTAATTTTATCATAAAAAAAAATATAAGATACTATATTAAAAAAATTGAAGGACCAAACAAAATTACAAAAAAGAAGGGTTATCTACGCTAAAGGTCCCTATACTGTATCCATTGTATCAATTTAGTCATTGTACTTTTAATTGTATCAATTTAGTCTATGTACAGTTCAAAACGTGTAAATTTGGTCATTAGAGAAAATTTTATGCAAGTTGTTAATAAAATTTTTAATGGTTTGGCCACGAATTGGGTTAAATTGAGTAAACGGATGAATTTATAATAAGTTCCTTGCATCTAACGTAATTTTTCTGTTCAAAATTACGACATTAACTTAACTTAAATTTGATCAAAGGGCTAAATTGACACATTTTGAATTGTTCAGGGACTAAATTGACACAATTAAAAGTACAAGAACCAAATTAACACGATCGACTAAGTACACAAACCTTTCGCGTAAATAACCCTAACAAGAAATAAGAGATTAATTTGAACAAATTTATAAATATTAAACTGAGTCAACAACTCATGCAATATATAAATACAACAAATATTGTTGTTATATGATATCCCACCTCACAAAATTCTAAGTACCATCAAAATGAATCTCACGAAAATTTTACGTCAAGTTAAGAAGGGGATGAAGGAAATTGAGAAAGCAATTAATGAAGAAATACAAAGGCAAAATAATACCGACAACAACAACAACAGCAACAGCAGTAGCAGCAACAACAACAGCAACAACAGTAGCAACAACAACAATAGCAATAGCAGCAGCAATAACAACAATAATAGTAACGACAACAACACTAATAATGACAACAACAATAATAACAACAATGTTTCGGGTCATTATGACGGGAAGCATATAAGATACATGGAGGAAATGCAGCAGCTACAGCAGCAGGCGCGAAGGAACGAGCTTAGCCGCCTTAGGTTCGCCTTGGCAGATCAACAGATAAGACGTAGCGCTGAAAGCATCGATAGGATGGGTGTTATTGGTACTAATTCTGTCCTTGTTGAAAGGAGGTACCGAAGCGGTGGCTACTTTGACATGGTATGTGTTATATTGTTAGTGTACAAATTATTATGCAGTGTTCTTTTAACAGCTTAAACTTTTGTGATATATGTGGTTGGCTTCTTGTCAAGGAATCAAGTATTGTAAAAGTTTAAACTGATAGTCGAGGTTCACGAATGATTTCATACTCTAATAAGCCCCTCACATGATTGTCTATCAGGGCATGTTATGATTTTAAACTTGCGATATCTCTATTAACAGAATATTAATACCATATTGAGGCACTAATCGTACCAAGAGCGTAAGTTGATAGATGAAGATGATAAATAGTTTTATACTCTTTAATAGGGCTGCAAATGAGCCAAGCCGGCTCGCTAGCCGGTTTGACTAGGCTTGTTAAGGGCTCAGCTCGGGTTACCCGACTCGGCTCGTTTAAATAAACCAGCCACATCAAACCGAGGCCGACTCGGCTCAAAAGGCTCACGAGCCGGCTCGTTTATTTGCTCATGAGCCAGCTCGTTTATTGGCTCATGAATCGGCTCATTTAGCGGCTCATGAACTGGCTCGATTATTGGCTCGCATGTCTAGATTGCAAAAATGAATAACATGTATGTTGTTTTTCCTTTTCAATTTCAATGTATGATTTATGTTATTACCTTTTTCTAGCAATTCAAGTAACAATAATCATAAATGAGTCTAACAAGCCTAATAAATGAGCTTAAGAAGCCCGGTAAATGAGCCCAATGAGCCAACAAAGTCCGACGATCCAGCTCGCCAAATAATCAAGCCTAAATGATATAGATACCGAGCCGATCTCATTTAGTTAACGAGCCGGTCTCATTTAATAAACGAGCCGAGCCGAGCACAGTTATGCGGCTCGATTAGATAAATGATACCGATACCTAGCCGGTTTCATTTAGTTAACAAGCCAAGCCGAGCAAGCTGTGGCTCGGCTCGACTCGGCTCATTTGCAGCCCTACTCCTTAACACGTAGCAAAGCTTCCATAATTGAGAGGTCTTGAGTTTGAACGCTGGTAACATTTACTGTACATCTAAATGGAAAGTATAGTGTGGGCCTATACATCACCGATGCTTTAAGCCAAATGTGCATTTTTGTGAGGGGACGTGCTCGAGTACAAAATCATTTTCCGGGCCTCTCCTAATAGCTTAGGGCTCATTAGGTATCGTTTTCTATGTACGATTCTTGTTTTTTTAAGAAACTAATGACTAAGTTTTGAAAACAAATTTTCTGATTTTTTGATTTTCTATTTTTAATTGTTTTCTAGTTTGAGTGAAAATTAAAAACAACGAAAAAAAATTATTTTGCAAAACCTGATTCTTAGTTTCTTAGAAACAAAAATTACAAATAAAAAATGATATCAAAGGATAGATAACTAAATTAAGGTTTATAGTGATAAATATTACAATTAGTATAAAACCATATATATATATATATATCTAAGGAGATTTTTAGAAATAGAATAACATAATCATGAGTAACTTTTATTATTTGTTTGCCTCAAATTTATATCTTCATTTAAAAACAGAGGTCTATAGTGACCGCTGAGTGCCTATGCATACCAAGTCTGTTAGAGAAAACCAGGGTTTTAGGTCGTCTGTATATATTCATATGAGTTCTTCAGGTAAATTGATGCGGTACTGGTTTTTTTCCTCTCTTCTCTCTTAAGTTCTTTTAGATTTATTCTTTTGCATCTAATAATATTGCTATTGTTTGATATTTGGATTTTCAGATCCTATAACGAGATGGGAGTTTACGATTGCAGCAGCCAGTGAGAAGCCTTATTATAAACTGACACGCCGCTTGTCATTGAATTGTTTTGTTCAAGAATAAATTATTAATTTTTGGATATTTGAACGGAATTTTCTTTCTTGTTTAGTTTTTTCTTTGCAACATGTGCTCATTTTCAATTGTTTCTATTCCTGTTTAGAAGGCTGCTGGTCAGTGCTTGGTGTTTAAATTTTCTTTTTAAATTCAAGGAGTTCACTGATGTATTGATTATACTAAAAAGTGGTGATTCCACTAATTTGTGCTATTTTTTGTATTTCTTTTTTGATTGTTTGCTTGAGCCCTGATGAGTAACGTGTTACACCCTTTTCACAGGGCTCTTTATCCAGTTGTCAAATAAATGTATTGGTGATTTGTAATACTATTGATCCATGTATCATGGACTTTGATTTGACTGCAAAATTTTTCAGTGTAAAGTATTAGATTTTATTGATATATAAAAGAGTTAATTAACCACGATATTTACAGAATTTACAAGGTAGAATAATAGAAATCAGGTTGGCAGCAGGATAGGTGGATAATACATTATCACAATGAATCATGACCGGCCCAAAATGTCGTATGCCTAAGTCATGAATAAGGTATTTGACCCAATCAGTTTCTGGTATAACTTGTGCAATAGCGAGATATTTAAACTTAGTTGAGGATTTAAAGATTATAGATTGTTTGTTTGTTTGCCACGACAAAAGATTTTGCATCGACATAAACATAATATGTGGTAGAATGTCTGCTATTAGGACAACCACCCAATCGACATTAGCATAGACATGAATGACATGGCAAGACCCAAGTTGCATGGAGATATTAGGTTGGGAGTGCCCTTGAGGTATCGAAGGATGTACTTAACAGCTTGTCTATGAGTGGACTTGGGGATATGCATAAACTGAAAGACTAGGTTAACAACATAACAAATATTATGTTTAGTCATTTTCAGATGTTGAAGTGCTTCAACTGCACTCTAATACTCGATTGGATCTACAAGTAGTTCCACCTCACTATGTGAGAGTTGTACTTGAGTTGACAGTGGGGTTTTGACAGGTTTTTGAGTCATGCATGACTTGCTTATATAGTAGGTCTAGAACATATATTTGTGTTGTGATAAGAAGAGTCCTATTGGCCGATGTTTTGCTCAATTCGAAGAAATTAATGAAGTGTGACTAGATCTTTCATGGACAACTAATCCAAGGGAGCTTGAGTGAAAGACGTGAGGAGGGAAGAACAAGTTCTAGTCAAAATGATGTCATCGACATATAGTAGGAGACAAATTAGACTATTATGAAAGCAGTGGATGAAGAGAGAAAGCTGGGCTTTTCTCTATGTAAATCCTTGACTAAAGGTCTCATGGAAATCTAACATTCCCATTGATAGAACCTTTTGAGCGATAGGATGAGCTTTGAATCACTTAACCGAGCCATCAACCTCATACTTAACTTTATGCTTCCATGTACTACCAACAATGTTGTTGGTTAGGTCATATAGAGAACAATGTCTGAAGTGCAATTTCAACAAAGCACATTGAACTCATCAACGATGCTCTCTTTCCATTTAGGATTTTTAATTGCTTGCAAATAAAAAAAAATAAAAAATAAAAAAAAATAAATAAAAAAAAAAAATTAAAAATAAAATAAAAAAAAAAAAATTATAAAAAAATAAAAAATAAAAAAAATAATTAAAAAAAATAAAAAAAAATTAAAATAAAAAAAAAATAAAAAATAAAAATAAATTAAAAATAATAAAAATATTAAAAAAAAAAAAAAAAAAATAAAAAAATGTCATCCGCAGAGCGGGCGGTCCTAAAGCCAATGACGGCATGGGTTGTAGAGCTACCACTTATTGGTGCTAGAGCATCTAAAGCATCCAAAGCATCCGCTAGAGACGGAAGAGGAGGTTTGGCACCACTAGTGAAAGTGCTAGTGCAACAAGAACCAGTGAATTGGGGACTTTTTCTACGCATCTATATATAGACCAATGAGTGGCACCAGTTTTATCCTCCTTCATATTTTAATGGATTGTTTTTAAATTTGTTATTTTGCATCTAATTTGCAATATCTGATCTTTGGATATTGTACACAAGTGGCAATGCTATTTGTATTCGAATCGTTTGTTCGTTTTGTATGATGGTGCTTTACGCTGCTCCTTTCCTTAAAGAGTAATACATAAAAAATACACCAAATTTCTAACACTTGGCAAATAATCATTAACTTAACAAAAGATAATTAGTTTAGCATTATTTATACACAATAGATCCCCATAATTTGTTTAGTGTAATAATTTTCAATGTAGTTCATATACTTAAACTGTATTAATTTAATCAATATAAAATACAACCTGTAGGAGTATAATCTTTCTGTGAAATTAAACTTGGTCATGTTCCTATTACAATAAGCGAATGATCATCTTTTTGAACTATCATTTTCATTTTGTTACGTATTTTGGCAGACTATTTTGTATGTCAATTTCATCCTCCGATTATATATATTGGTACACTTTCAAGTTTTATAGAAATTAAATTAACACAATTGAAAATATATTGATTAAATTGACTTAGTCTTTTCAGGATCGGAGGCCCTCTTGAAACAAACTCTCTACAGGTTAGCGTCCTTTGGAGATAAGGTTACGTTCATCTTACCCTTCCAAACCTTGTCTCAGCGGGAGCATCATTGAGGCATTATTGACGCAGTAAGAAAAGTAAACTTAAAATAAGGTAGAAGATATTAAATTATAAAAATAATAAAGTTATTTACAAGATAATATATTTTCTTACATTTATTTAAAAAAAAAAACGTTTCAAATGGGTACTTAAATAAGACACACTCACCCAAAAAAAAAAAAAAAAGTCAACGTTACACCGGACCCATTACTTGGGCCTATTTGGGCTTAAAAAAATGATATTTAATTAATTTAGGGCCTATTAGGGAAAAAAATAGCTTTTTAAATTATTTTTTTAGGATCAATTTATTAAAACTAGGGTTATTTATGTCAAAATCCTTGATAATTATGGTGTCAATTTAATCATTATATTTTTAATTATTTTAATTTAGTTCTTGTACAAGTTATATTATATCAATTTAGTCCTTAGAATAAAATTTATGTTAAGTTTTTTGATAAAATTTTAATAGTTTAGCCAGGGTTACATTAAACTGAGTTAATGGGCGGGTTTGTAATGGGTTACTTACATGAAATGTGATTGCGTCGTTAAATAATTTAACCTCAATTTGACTATAGGACTAAATTGACACAATATAAGTTATGGAGAGACTAAATTGACACAGTTAAAAATACAAATATAGAATTGATACAATGAGCAAAGTATAGGGACTTTTAGTGTAATAAACCTTAAAATTATGAGCCATGGTTTTTTTATCTTAAATTTTTTTAATTCAAAGAAAATAAATAAATAAATAAAATTATAATTCTAGCATCAGCAAGAAATTGGAAAAATATAAGATCTATAATTATTGTTAATATAACATAATATAACATTATTTTAATAGTATGCTCTATACAAATTCTAACATCATTAAAAATTTAAATAAATTACCTTAAAATTAATGCTATTAGGTAAATAAAATAATATAATATATGTACATTACAACTGAATGTATTCTGAAACTTTCAATAATATAAGATTACATTACATACTATATAACAAATTTAAAATATCTATGAGTGAAATAATAATCAACAAATATAACAATTTTTTTATTGCATATTTATATAGTTAACTGTGTTATATATATTCGACCTCCCCTGCAAAAGAATCGTGCATCGCACGGGGATTAATTAATTTTATATTAAGACAAACACTATTTTCATATCTCTCTCGAAAAGCAAAAATGTAGATTTTGTTTTTATTTAAAAATACTTTTCTATTCCCGGCTTTTACCACAGGGCACGTTGCTAGCTCTCGAGGTGTTTTGAATTTCCATATTTCTTAAGAGTGCCCGTATGGTAAGGGTAATGTTATTGTTAGGATAAAATTATAGTAAGGTTGTAATTTCAAGTTAATTTTGTAGCTCTTATTGTTTGTAAGTCATATCATTGTACTGGTAATAACAACTTTTGTAATGACAATAACAACTCTTTTATGATAATGATCGAACTTATGGCTCCGTTTGTTTCGGGGAAAACCACATTTTAGGAAGCGGTTTTCCCCTTTTTCTTTGTTTGGGGCGTTATTAGCTTACAGAAAAGGTTTTCTGACGGAAAATCTTTTCCATCAAATGAGGGAAAATGACTTCCCTTTCAAAATAGGGGTGGCTCAAAAAACTTCGCGATTATTATCATGTAAATCGAGATTGAATCAAAATCAACCAGACTGCACTGTAGGCATTTAACATTATAATATCGGACAAGAATTAGACTGAATAATTAAAATCAGCTTGAATATTAATTTGTTATTGTTGCAACAAAACAAATTTAATCAAAGTTGAATTATTATATAGTATTATAGAAGGAAATTATCTAGGTGATATTTTAGCATTTATTACATAGGTAATATGATATTTCAGTAATATATAATGATGTACCCTGAAGTTTAAAAATTTTAGCATAAATCAGGTATCTCTTGCCAAAATTTAGTATATTTTAAATGAAAATAGCAATTTATATGTATCATATACCATAATGCAATAATTTCTTTTGTCCAAAAATGTTAACACAGCACATTTTTTGATAATATATAAGTAATTTTTGTTAGAATGTGGACAACCTTTTGATAATACAATATTTGTACCATCAATTTTTTTGACAAAATTAGACGAATTTTAATAAAAATTTACCATATTTTAACACAGTATATACACAAGTGATAAATTTTTTTATCTCATGACACCTCATTGTATATATTAAAATGACAGAGTATTTAGATGATAAATGCTCAAATTTTAGAATACCTAAGAAATAATTTTTCTAATTTATACAGTTTTGATAATCAAGTTTTTATTTTTTTACTTTATATATGTTATATTATTACTTATGTTATTTTATAAAAAGATATAAAATGATTGACAAAAAATATTTTTTTAAAACATCCAAAAAGACATCACAATAAGGAATCGAGCTTTCCTTTGAAACAACGGAAAATCCCACTCAGAATTTATATTTCATTGGGAAACCTTTTCCGAAGAAAAATTAATTCCTAAATTTAACTTTTTCATTAAAACAAACGGAGCCTATATGTGAAAGATTTTTGCCGTTGGGTGATTTTTTAAAATAGCTTGTTGATGTAAGGGCACAAGAATCTTTTTAATTTATGAAGGAATAAATTTACCGAAATACCCCTTCTTTGCAAAGTTGGCATGATGACATGGCATATTGACTAGTCAAAGGTACTATTTTAGAGATTTTAATTTTCATATATTATTTTGAAAAATCACCGATCAAATATAGTACTGTAACATAGGAAACGATCAGTGAATATTATCTTAGTTTTTGTATCTTATTAATTTTATCCTGAGTACATTTTATTTGGATACTCAAGTTGTGTAAATAAATTGTCTTGATTTTCATATCATATAACATGAAAGAAGATTACAGTTGTAATAAACAGCTAGCGAGAAGCTTCCATGCAGTGATCGTCGTCAAGCCGCTTATTTATGAAGTTATTGTTTGGGTTATTTATATTATATGTCTCTGTATTTCATTCATTGCATCAATTTTATTCTCAAACATTTGATTGTGTTAATTTGGTCCTTATATAATTTAAATTGCATCCACTTGGTCTTCAGTTATTTTAATAGTCAGGTCAAAGTTATATTTTACATTGGTTGATCGGTGAGTTAGTATTGTATCCCTTGCCTCTGACATGATTGGAATGTTACTAACCTTATCTTAATTTTAATTTTGCTAGATGACTAAATTGTCATAATGTAAATTAAAAAAAGACTAAGTTGATACTATTGAAAGTAAAAAACTGAATCAACATGGTGATGCAGCACGCCTTAAAGGGTCGCACTGCACCCTTGAACCTCAACGATGCGTGCTGGGAAAGGATAGTGTGCCCCTAACATGTTGATTGTACCCAAAGATGCAGGATTGAGAGGGACTGACTAAAGCTTTTTTTTTTTTTTTTTGGGATAATTAGCGACAAGGTCGCGGTACAAAGCAGGCCACTCGACTAAGCGAGACCTGAGTTTACCTATAGAAGAACAGGCCACAAGAGACAACAAAAAAAGGGAGACAAACAAAAACAGGCAAAAACACGAGCCTCAAACACGACTACTCAATACATCGAACTACATGATCAACCAAACTGCAAGAAACTGGGGCAACGACGCTCTGAAACTAATGAAGCACGGGGTTCAGAGAGGGTGGATCAAAGCCATTGCCATGAATCAGAACAATCTCAGCAGGAGTATCTCCGCTCGGCACCTAGTGAACAGAATCAATTCATCACAGCCTTCTATTTAGCAAAGCACTCACCATAGGCGGGTCGAATTGCCTAAAACTTGGTGATTCTGTGAATACTTGAGTAATAATTTTATTGAACTTGTTCAAAATAAAATTACAAATATCAACTCATAATATAAAACTCCTCAAAATATAATTAATGAAAAGCTTCATAAAACTCTAAATTGATGAACTAGGTAATTTCTGATTTGAGTACCTCCCATCCCTCTTGGTCTCGATGCCATGCTTCATCTCCCAGCTTGGCACTCTCTGTTTTATTTTCAGTGTTTTCGGTAAGGCTGTTTGTATTTCAATATGCTTTTCTATTCTCTTGTTTTTGCCTGTTGTTTGTGCTTGTCCTTCTTTGGTCTCCGTCTCCTTTCAAGTGTCCTAGACATCGCTTTGGTCGAGTGGCCTGTCTTGTATCGCGACCTTGTCGCTATTTATAAAAAAAAACTATAAACTAATGGCCCTATTTATAGACATAAAAAGCCCTACTCATAATAATAATCAAACTCTAAGAACTAATCCCATTTTAAATCAAACTTTGCTATGCATAATAATAATAATCTAACTTTAAGAACTAATCTTACTTTAAATTGAACTCTGAATATCCACCCTCGTCATTCAACGTGTCACCTTGGAGGAATCGGTCCTTGGAAATGATTCTTTGTTTTAGTTCTGCGTATCAATCAAGTTATTCTTATCCCGTGCTGCATCACTTGGTGGACACGCAAGTTACATCAACCTTTGAAATTTATACTTTTAATTCATTGAATTTTAATTCAACTCAAACTACAATAAAATACACGTTGTAACTGTTATAAATATAGTGAATACAATGACTATACTACGTATAAAATGCGTAAATACAATAGTATTCTACCGAAATATTACTCGAAAAAGTGCAAAAAAATAATTCAAATATTACTGCTGAATTAACCAACAAATTACAGTAGATAAAACCAATGAATCGATGTGAAATTGAAACAGCAAAGCCGGTCAAAATATAGCGTTAATGCCTTTGTGTGCACTGTAATACTGCGGTGAATGTAAAACGCAGTCAAATATTGAACACGACAAGCAAAATTACAGGAAGAGAGAAGGTAGGTTAGAAAATACCGAAGATATCGTGCCGTGGTAAATAGCCACTGTCCTAAAAGACGATTTCGCCTCTGCCCCGGTGAAAACAGATACGCAGGCGGCCGTCCTCCAGGATTTACACGGTTCGACCCTTAACGTGCACTCGTTAAACGTCGATTAGGAAAGCTTCGAACTTTGCCCAGAAACAACGAAGGGAATTTGGACGCGAGAAGAACTATGAAAAACAGAGAGCGAAGGAAGAAGATGAAGTGTTGATGATTATGTTTAACCTAGCTAAGCTCGCTATTTATACAGCTCAAACCAGCAATTGTGATAAAAGCCCAACGTTCAGAAGCACATTAACGGCTAGATTAATACCCAACGTTCATAAACACTCTAAATGACCGGATTAATGACCCAACATTCATAATCGCCCTAAATGACCGGAATAATAGCGCAGCATTAAACAAAAACATTAACAGGTCATTTTTCCGTAAAATAAATGTACCCGGTGTTAAAAACTCACCCACACCCTCGCCCGAGCACTGCTGGCAGCGTGCGCGCGCATGTGGTTCCCTCCATTCCTTCACCCAAAGCTTAATTCAAATGACTAAAAAATACTCACCCTTATAAACCCAACCACCCCCTCCTAAATTATCAATGTGGGATTGGGGGTCTTGTATTCACAATGGAACTTTAATTTAGACTTAGCTTGTATCATTTTTCTAACAGTAACATTTTACGATCTATAATGGCCCCATAACATAATCATGATTCTGATATCAATTATTAGAATAATTGCTATAATATTCAAATATTGCAGAAAAATTTAGGATAAAAAAAATCTCACATCCATTTTTCGCTACCATATTGTTTAATTAATATTTATTTTTTATCTTCTAAATGCGTGTAGACTAGCAGACTATACCCGACTTATAAATTTTAATTCGCCTCTGACTATCAAATAAAAGTTTTTATTAATTAATCGAAAATAGGGCACCACAATTGTTAACTTTCATTGGACCTTTAGTCCCGACCCACATAGTTGGGACATACGAGATCCACATATAAGCCCAAGTGGGGTTCCATCCTAAGACCAATTGGCGTTAGATGGAGTAACTTATTAAGCTTTTAAGGTGATATATTTTCTCTTACAACTTCAATATAAAAGTTTAATTACTAGGCTCGCATGTCGAGTCTTAACAACAATTTGTTCATGGTAAATATGCATGCATTATTTCTCCGGTACCTCAGCTAACTCCGGAAATTACAGCTATGCCATTGTGGGTGTAGATTTTGTGATTGTCTTTTTAGTCACATTGTCTGCCACAAAATTTGCTACATTTTTTTTTTCCCCGATAATTAGAGTACAAGCCCAATAACGCATAAAAGTGTAGTGTAAGGCAGAACCCGAAGACACACCACCAGAACATCAAAATACTCGAGCAAAAATCTACCCTCCATGTAGACTCCAACACCAAAACACCTAAAGACATGAGATAGAGCAACTCGAAAAGGCAACACCAAATAACATACAAACATACAGTTTACGAGACATCAAAAACACGATAGACACCCTGCACACAAAAATAGCTACATACATGAAAACGCGATCAGAAACATAAGCCTTTGAGACACAGAGTATGTGTTCCTCTCGCTAAGGAATCCGGAAGTAGGAAGCATATTGTAGACGCTTTTCTTTTTCAAATTTGCAAACCCGTTCACTACTGTAGAGTATGTGTTAGAATATAAAATTATTTATGAACCTAATATAGCAGCTTAATCTTTTAAAATAGTTAATTTTTCTAAATGGCGTCAAAGACTTCTTAGCTGAGAAGTCACGAATTCGAATACCAGGAGTTCTGCTCTTAATATTTAAAATAGTTCAAGCGGAAGCTATGAGATGGGTTTGTGCATTATCCATGATTCATCAACTTGAAGTACTTCTGAGATAATCGGATCTTTGATTGTATGAATTTGGTAGAGGTATTCCGAAGAGATATAATATTTGCGTTAGTAACCAAAAAGGACATAATGTTTACTATATCCAGTTTACTTTTTTGGTTAGTTATAAAATAATTCTTTCATATTCTTATTTAAGTTATGAAAAAGATCTTCTCAGTCAACTTAATACAAGTCTTGTAGTCAACTAGATCGTTTTATAGCTGTCAAGAAGTTGAATCAATCGCAGCCCTAAAGGAAAATATGTTCTAGAAAAAAAAAAAAAAAAGAAATGCTCGGAGTACATCATAAGCAAATGCAACTGGTAACGTAACAATCAAAAACATAATTTGTTGCCGGAAAGATGATGGGGTAGATGGCATGAAAATTTAAAAGATGATGTGATGTTTGACATGAAAACTACTGATCGATTAACTGTGTCTTTTCAGTGTTTTTACAGAACTAGTTTTCCTTCTTTTATATATAACAAATACTATGCAATTCTTGATCCTTCTTCACATTATGCCACTTTCAAATATATTTTTGCCCGTTAAAAATTAAGAAGTAATAGAAGAGAATATAATAGCTAACCTTTCATTTTTTTCTTTATTGGATATAGTTACGGACATTCGTCAAATAATTGGTCATGATAAGGAAAATATAAGTTAATCATATCTGAGCCGTTGCCCAAAATGGCTCAAAATGAAAAAAATATTACCCAAAATGGCCCATTTTAAAAAATATTTTCCCAAATGGCCTCCATGTCAGCAAATTTAAAAAAAAATATTAAAAAATTTTAAATCCTAAAGCCCAAAACAAAACAAAAAAAAAATATTTAAAATTTAAAATTTGATGACGTAGAGGCCATTTGGGTAAATATTTTTTGAAATGTGATATTTTGAATAATATTTTTTTTATTTTAGGTTATTTTGGGCAAAGGCTCACTCCAAAAGGAGAATCAGACGACAAATTAGCTAGTAGCATCTGCACATCATCTTCATAGCACCAGAAGAGTTAACAGGCAGCCGTTCCAGATATATATGCATGTATATCAAATTTAAATTACTTCATTACAAATTTAATACATGTTGTAAAATGTCATTTTAAAAAAAATATTTTATTATTGAAAGGAATCTAAACAAATCTGATATGCTCTGATACCAATTTGTATGGAATAAACTGGAACAAATTGATATACTTTGATACCAATTTGTTAGGGAAATCTTGATGCGGAAGCGGAAACCCTGATAACTTGATTCGATTCAAATAATATGACTAACACAAAACGAGAAGTAAACAAATATGGAGAAAGAAAGAACAAACGAGAACACACAATATTTACGTGGAAACCCCTCTACAATCGAGAGGGGAGAAAACCACGGGTGGAGATGGAGATTCTTTATTGATACTGAACGGAAGAATTACAACAACACTTCCTCTTAACTAGATCTATGAAAGAATTACAATCACTTTCTCTTAACTCTAGTAGCACTCGAATATCTTGGAGGAATTACAAAATCACCTCTTTTCTTAATGGCGGGGCCTCACTTTTAATTTGGGTCGCAATTGTGACGTAACCCTACGTCCTAATTTATAGGCGCAGGTCAGGGAGGGCCCGATCGATCGGGAAACACCCGATCGATTGGAGCCCTGATCGATCAGAACCGGCTGATCGATCGGCCCTCTAACTGCCTAAAAAATCTCGAATCTTTCCTTAAATCACCCGATCAATCGGTGACCCTACGGCAACCCCATAAAACTAAAACAAGTAATTTGAGACATAAACCTAACAATTATCATTTCTATAACTTGGCATATTTTTGAATATATATATATATATATATATATATATATATAAGGATATTAATTGATGAGAGCTTCATTTATCTATAATGTTCACCTACCCGATTTTATGTTCACGACGAAGGTTCGAATCCCACTCTATCCCATTTTCCCAGGCTAGGTGTGAAAACATAGTCGTAATACATTACAGGCAACTCGAACAAAGCGAGGCCTAGGTTAACCCATATAAAAACGGGGATTAAAAAAAAAAAAGCAAAAAACCGACATCCTAGTATGAGCAAATAAGATTACAAAAGAATTACAAACGGAGATCCAACAGGCGTTAGATGACTGTATTACCACTAAAATTAAAGCAGGAAGTGATAGCGGGGAAAGAGAGACCAATGCATTAGAGTCGAGAAAGAATATGGTAGGTAATCGGGTCAATTATAGCTCCAGTCCAACTTGTTATTGATATGACACTCTTAGTAAAATATAATACAAGATTATAAGATAAAAAAAAAAGAGGCAAAACCAGCGTACACTAAAGGACCTCGTATTCTTGCTTATAAAAAAGTGACACTATAAGATTGCGTTTTCGATATAAAAGTTTTTTTTATCAACTTTCTATAATTTTCATAGTAAAATGAATAGCAATTCTTAACTCAAAAAAATTCTTGTTTTACTAATTTTGTTTAATAGTTATAACATTTTCCTTCTCTTACCAAAAATTAAAAATAAAATTTCTTACTTCAGAGAAAATGTTCTCCTCCATGAGAATTCCTCTGGAGAAGAGGGTAAAGACATTTTCCTTCATGAAATAGAGTTTCCTATTAAATTTCACTGGGTTTTAGGCTTGACTCACAGAATTAACGTATATAAAGTTCACATATATAAGTCCAAGAAGAATTTAATATTAAAACCAATTGGCATTCGGAGGAGTAGACTACAAGAGTACTGTTGGGAACAATTACAAATCAAGCACAAGTAAAAGCGAAAAAAAAAAAAAAATCAATGCACTAAGATTTCTGTGAAAACTCTCTCTCGATAGAGGGAAAAACCTAGGGATCCAAACGGGTGCCTCATCCACTTATGAAATTTAAGGAATTACAATCTCTAATCATAACTGTATATTACAATCTTCAATATTAAATGTGATTATTGCACAGTAAGTCACTAATCTTCTCACAATGTAGCTTTGAACGGAAAGCCACCATCCCTCACACAGTAGCTTTGAACAGCAAGCCATCAGTCCTAGCACAACGTAGCTCTGCATGGCAAGCTACCGGGCCTCCCAAAGCAGCTTTGGATAAAGGAAGCTACAAAAACTCTTACATCTCTCAATCAAGGCACCCGAGCATGAGTCCCTTCATGTTCGAGTGAACCACACTCAATATCAAACAAGCAAAACCTCACAACAAAAACTCTCATCACTTTTCACTCTCCCCCTACCCGGGTGCCCTCGAACATTCCTTACAAAACCCAACTTTCTACATTTTCTCAACTCACCGTCTTTCTTCTTTTTTCTATCCCTCTCCTGCCCAGGATACCTCTTACAACTTCAACCCCCGTCCCCCCGCCCCCGCTATATTTTATCTTCCCTTTCTCTATACTTTCCTAACTGACCCAAATCTCAACTAAATCAAATTCTGATTAAATGTAAATCTAATCTGATCAACCAAGTACTTATATATTAATCTCTTATATCTCGTAACTTCATTATAAATTTTTTACTAGACTGATATGTGGGGTCCTTAACGATTGGTCCAACCAATAATTCCCTAGCTTGATGCTATAAAATAATATGAGCAAATACAGGTTGCAGTTAGTAGAATTGATGCCTACCCACCTTAATAACTGAACCACAGGCTCTCTCTCTCTCTCTCTAGCATCTCTACTTCCACCTACACAAGTACTTTCACATAATGATCGAATCTATTATTTTTAGGAGTTGTTATTATCAGAACAAAAATTATTATTGTTACAGTAATAATATGACTTGTAGATAATGATAGTTATAAAATTATCTTGAAAACTATAATCTTGCTATTTCAATTACAATTTTGTCTTCAATATAACATTACCTCTTTTTAGTTTAAAAAAAAAATGCAGAAAACTATTAGTTTTTCTTTAATGTTGAGTTAGAAAGAAAAATGAATCTTTTAATGTAGAGATTCCCTTATAATTTAAAAAATAGTTCTACAAAAATAATTTAGAAAATAATAATTTATTTTTTTCCTAATGAGTAACCCAGTTACCCTATAAACCCCAATCTATTGTGGTGATCCACACACCATAAGAGCCTGTTATGTCAATGATTTTATGAAGAGGTTTAGGGGAATCAAACTTTAAAGCTTTTGATCGAAAGCAGTACTCTATTTCAACACCTGTTTTTAAAAAATAATAATTTAATAATAAAGCCAATCAGGTTTTTAGACAATTAATGGTCTGCTCCACACGGTCGAGTAGCTCAAAAAGAGGCAATCCAATGCACGTGAATTTTATCGAAATCGAATAATACAAGTCCGAGTCTGTCTGATCAAGTTTCTTATTTTAAAAAAAATTATTTTCTTTTGTAAAAAAAAGAATACTTCACTGAGAATTTAAGAGTTTTTAACTTGAACAGACGAATAATTTTAAATACAAGTGTAAATTATTTTCCTGCTTCATAAATAAAAAAAGGGAAAAATAATACTTTTTAAAAAAAATTCAGACAAAAGTACCGTATGGAAAACTTTTTACAAAATTACTTGTATAACATATGTTTAAGAAAAGATAATTTTTTTTTTTCGCGATCTTGTTCACATAATTCTCATTAGCGCACGGTCTGAGAGATGGTCAAATACATGCAACCGACTTAAAAAACGTGACAACAAGCTCATTAAAGGTTATTGGACCTAACTCCATATGGGAAACCGACTTTTCTTTAATAGATAATGTTAAAATCTATACAGAAGATTAAGACGAAGGGCAAACTCTCAATATAGAACAGAGCATAGCTCGAAAGAAAAAGAAAACCGACTTACTAAAAGAAGATATCTTTATCGTATAAGTAAGATCATGCCAGTAATGTACTTCATTTTCTTTTTGATAATTCCAGCGATGTACATCCTATACGAAAGAAAAGAATTCTTATATACTGTTCACAAAAGATAATGAAAAATCTTTACAACTTTGGATGTAGGCACAATTAGTTGAACCACATAAATTTTTTGCCTTTTTTTTTTTCCTGTTTTTTCATTTTATTGTTCATTATTCTTTTATGTCGTTTCCTCGGGGCCAACACTTCAGACAACATGGACTTCAGCACGACCCTAAACTCTTACATCGGGGTCAAGTACATTAGTCTAGGACTGATACCATATCAAAGGATATTACGTCGAACTGCACAAAGAAAGCTAGCTTTCAGAAAAAGGATGTCGTCTTCATGAATCCAAACTGCAAGTACCCCAAAGTGGTGCGAAATTCTAACACAGATCACAATGAAACAACCTTACTGATTGGCCGAAAAGGTCACCACAAGAAAACCTTAAAAAAAAAAAAAAAAAAAAAAAAAATCTAAGGAAAACATTAATGGAGGTTAGGTTGAACTCATACATTATTAAACCTAACCATGCTGAAGCTCATTCAATGCTTTATCTCCCTTACTCTAACTCCCATCCTCGTCTATCCCTACAGCCACACATACTTTAATGAATCATAATGGTACTCTTTCTTTTTGCCAGTAATTAGCGAGAAGAATCGCAGTACAATACAGGTGAACTAGCAAAAGTGAGGCCCGAGTCAGCCCACAAAAAGCGCGCAACAGAAAAAGACAAAACTAACTAACATTGCAGTAGAAGAAAAGAAAAATTACAAGCAATACCTGTGGCATCACTGTAGAAGACCGAAAACACGAAGAGTAAAAATCAATGCAACAAAACAAAAACAAGGGAGGGAGAGCAGGCAATCATCAACAGGAGTACAGTCTGACCATAACCGTTGTATAAAAAGACCAAGGTATAAAACTATTCATATATCTTCGCAATATATTTAGCTTTTAAAATAGTTGGCCTACTATTGTCTGTGACGTTATCTTTATATGTGCCACATTATCGTTTCAGTCACTTATAATGTAGTTGATATCCTTCTTGTTCTTTTCTGTAACTCATTGCTCTATTTTGTCATATTCCAAAACACGTTAAGTATTGGCTACATTATTCGGCAACATGTTTTATTCTAATTTGAGCGAAAACTGAAACACAAATCGAAAAGCAAGAAAAACTAAAACCTGCCTTATAACTATTTTTTTCAGAAGCAATTTGTTATAAAATGTGTTAAATTTTTAATTTTTTGTTTTTGATTTTGCTTTAAAAAAGAAAAATATACTTTTACTTTTATTTTAAAACAGTTTTCCTTCCAAGCCAAACTCGCTCAGATCGTAAAAAATTATTCTCTTTTTTCTAAACAAACATTTTTTTAAAAGTAACTTGGCCAAACATACCTTGTAGTACTGTAACGACGTATGACCACGTATCTTAATAAAAACTTTACTATAAGATCCCAACCACCATTATAAAAATAGCCCCCAAATAATCAAAACCCAAGAAAGGAAAACAAATGGGCATGATGAAATTTTGTGCATTGTTTTCATTTTCCTTAGTTTATGCACTTTCTGTTGTGATTATTATATGCAATGCTCAAGGTACCAACACTTCCTCAGCGACACTTGTGCCTGCTATCATTACATTTGGGGATTCAACAGTTGATGTGGGTAACAACGATTATCTAGCGACACTTTTCAAGGCCAATTACCCTCCTTATGGTAGAGATTTTGTCGATCATAAGCCCACTGGGAGGTTTTGCAATGGCAAGTTGGCTACTGATCTTACTGGTATTGTATCTCTTTCCTCTTTTTTGGGTTTTTGGGCATCTGGGTTTGTCAGGTCGGGTCGGGTGGGATCGGGTTGGGTTAGGGTTGAGTTGTTTCGGGTTTCGGTCATATTGGGTTCGGATTGTATCAGGTTCGAGCAACGGAACCCTCAACCGAAAGCCTCTTTTATTGGTCGGGTTGAGTCTGGTTCTCTTTCCTCTTCACTCTTTTTTAGCCATCTAGGTTTGCCAGGGCGGGTCAGTTTGGGTTAAGGTCGAGTTGGTTCTGATTTGGGTCATATTGGTTTCTAATTGTGTCGGGTTCGAGCAATTGAACCCTCACTCTTTCATGGATCGGGTTGAATCATGTTCTCTTTCCTCTTCTTTATTTTTTAAACATTTAGGTTTGTCGGGATGGGTAGGGTTGGGTTGGGTTGGGTTAGGATTGAGTCATTTCGGGCTTGGGTTTCTTAAGTATTTCATATACGAGTCTAATAAGAATCTCATGTAAAAGTTGTTAGAGAGAAGAAATTGACGTATATATAAGTCTAATAAGTTACTTCGCTTATTACAAATTGGCTTTAGAATGGACCCCATGTTGGGTCACTTCGGATTTAGGTCTTGTCAAGTAATCAACAATTCCAAAAGCTTAAATTGATGGGTTAAATTTACAGGTGAATGCCAATGTGTGCTCTAACAACCCAAATAGTGCATATGCCCATCTTAATATCCTGTGTCAAAATTATATCAAAATAAAAAGCAAGGTTATCACAATTTGAACTCGTGAATTCTTGGTCAACGAGATTTTGATTATATATCACGAAACCAACTATCACAAAAGTTTAAGTTGACAGGTAAAGGTCTACGAATAATTTCATATTCTAACGGGCCTTATTAGAATCTTATCATAAGAGTCGGAATAGTTATTGAATGCAGCCTTCTCTTTCCTGTTCCTAGTCCTTTTCAGTGGTCGTGTAGTCACCTTGCACCTTTAGTATTGCCTGCAAATTTTCATGTATTCCTATTTTCTTGGGTTGTGATGTTGTTTTTGTTTTGTTTCTTTCTACTGCGCGCTTTTATATGGGCTAGCTCAGGCCTCGCTTTTGCAATGATATGTTTTGTATCATAACTTTTGTCGCTAATTATTGAAAAAAATTAATGAATGCAGCTGATACGTTGGGGTTCACAACATATCCACCAGCATATTTGAGCCCACAAGCATCAGGAAAGAACCTTCTAATTGGTGCCAATTTTGCCTCTGCTGCTTCTGGTTATGATGACAAAACTGCTCTTCTTAGTGTGAGTTTTTATTCTTGTTAATTTTTTTTCCCGATAAAATGGATCAGTTCATAGGAATCTGAACCCACGACCTCTTGTCGTAGAACTTTAATTTTGGATAGAAAAGGACAGTCCAGTGTATAAATCTCCTGTTAAAATGACCCTAGGAAAGTTCTTTCCTAAACCTAAATGGATGAGCTTCAATGCCTCAAGAATGGAAGCAATTGCTCGGTTTCTCAATTCATTGTATTGTTAGTTTGTCTCTACTACATATTATCATTTCCAATTTGAGAAGTAATGATTACATATGTTATATTATGAACACTGTATGTATATAATACAAAGGATTAACATACTGACTAAAATTATAGACACAAAGTGGATTATCCAAAGTGTACTTAAGTCCACCTAAACACTCTGGTTACCAAAAAGGGACACACCAATGAAACTTGCTTTGGCCCCCCGAAATATCAAGACCGTCCCTACATAGCACACACGAAAAGCCAACCGCCCAAAATAACCCACATCAACTCGATCCTCCGTTGCATGGCCATGCCTTTTTTGGAATAAAACTAGTATCCACACAAAAAACTGACATAATTTAGGTAAAAAAAAAAAGTTTCAAAAGGTAATACTACATAGCATACAATGCACCGCATGTGAATTCTCACGAGCTCTGTTAAGAGTAAGAACTCCACATGTGAGTTGAATATGAATCCCATATAGGAATTATAGGAAAGAAGATGTCAATTTATAAGTTTAGTGGGTTACTGCATATATTGCCAATTGATTTTAGAATGGAACCCCACTTGGGCTTATATATGGATTTCATATGTTTCAACTTCGTGGGTCGAGCTTAAGGGCCTGATAAATTTAACGTGGTATCATAGTGGATTGATGATCCTGATCTCTTGTTGATCGCACCATATCCTCGTAAAGAAGGATGCATTTGAATTTGTTGCATCAAGGGCCTACACGATTAGTGTAGGATCCAATTGGATGTAATGCACTTGAAGTAGACTCAAATGTGAGGGGAGTGTTAAGAGTAGGAACTCCACATGTGAGTCGAATATGCATCCCACATAAAAAATTATATTAAAGAAGAGGTCAATTTACAATTCTTGTTGGTTACTCCACCTATTGCCAATTGGTTTTAGGATGGAACCCCACTTGGACTTATATGTGGATTCGTACGTTCCAACTTCAGGCCCGGAAAATTTTAACAAGCTCTTAAGCCCAATTGTCATATATGAGATCCACATATGACCCAAAACGAGATTCCAGAACCTACTAGCCTTCTACTTTGGTTGCTTCTGTCTCTCAAGCCCGGTGTTAGATTTTCTAATGACTCACATGTGAAATTCTTAACAGCATGCGATATCGCTATCACAACAAATGGGGTACTTCAAGGAGTACCAAGCAAAGCTAGCAAAGGTGGAAGGAAGCAGCAAGGCCAAATCTATCATAAAAGATGCACTTTACATAGTGGGATTTGGAAGTAGTGACTTTGTTCAAAACTACTATGTCAACCCTCTTCTCAACAAAATCTACACTCCTGACCAATATTCTTCTTACCTTGTTGGAATCTTCTCTAGCTTTATCAAGGTAGGTAACATTTTTGTGTCATGGTTTTTTTCGATAATTTGAATACGAGCCCGAGAAAGCAGAATAGTGTAGAATAAGGCTTGAATGTAGACAAAAGAAACACGGAAACACCATTGGCAGAAAGTTGCTGGCAAATTGGACTCCAAAACAAAAACTCTTAATACAATACGACAAAACACCCATGATAGACAATAACATTACGAGTTGACAATAGCGACTTATAAGAAACACTAAACCAGAACACTAACATTTGGCTTAGGATGTGTTTGGTCAAGCTCTTTTTGGTCTCGTTTGAGGCATCTCTTGTCAAACTTTGGCTTAGGGTTTGTTTGGTCAAGCTTTTTTAAGGTGAAAGCACCTTTTTTTTATTTTTTATTAAGGATTTGAGAATATTTGCCTTAAAAAGAACAATGCTTTAAATAAAAGAAAAATATTGTTTTACTGCTTTTAAACAGCAATTAGGAAAATAGTGCTCATCCTTTAAAGTAAAAACTAAAAAATTGAGACAAAATTATCTGTACTGAAAGTTTTTATAAAATTGTTATGAAAAAAAATAGTTTACAGCTTGGTCAAATAAGCTCTTAGCTTAAACTAGGCGTGAAGCTTGCCCTTACTGGAAACTTTGACCTCTAACTCAACTCCTCACAGGGTCAAGCTTGCCCTTAGTATTTAATATTTCTAATTTTCCATGGGTACGCTATCTATAAATTAGATATGCATGATTAATTTCGTTTTACTTTGGGAAGCATAGCTCGATGCTGTGCGTACGAGGCACAAAATCGAATCTAAGTCCCTAGCTTCTCGGATTTGAGATTTTCTAAGGACTTACACATGGTATTCTTGACAGGATTTGTATGGGTTAGGAGCAAGGAGAATAGGGGTGACATCACTGCCACCAATAGGGTGCCTCCCGGCGACAAGAACCCTGTTTGGGTTCCACCAAAGTGGGTGCGTCTCCAGGCTTAATGCCGATGCGCAGTCCTTTAACAAGAAGCTCAATTCCGCTGCAACACAGCTCTCTAAGCAACTCTCTGGCTTCAAAATTGCTGTCTTTGACATTTACAAGCCCCTTTTTGATATCGTTCAGTCTCCTTCCAAATATGGTACGAACTAAAATTAATTTTATGATATTGGGTTATTATTAACCAAAGAGGGCACCAACACGCCGTCACCGGATCTCATTAGAACTCCGAAGTTAAGCGTGCTTGGGCGAGAGTAGTACCAGAATGGGTGACCTCCTGGGAAGTCCTCACCCTCAGATTGAGGACATTGGGAAACAGCCTCTCTTCAGGTTAACACCCTGAAGGTGGAAGATTGCGTACATCCCCCCCAGACCCTGCGTAGGCGGTAGCCCTTGAGGCACTGGGTATGTTCCTTTTTATATTGGGTTATTATTATTTTCCTAGAAATTATATTGTTGAGATTGAGATTAGATTTAGTTAAAATATGATTTGATAAGATAGAGGTAGATTTAATTACTTAGTTGGATTGAGATTTGGTTCAGAGTTTGATTGAGATTGGATTAGGTAACTTGCTTATAAAAGAAGCTCAAAGGTTGATGGTTTAGTCGAGGAGAAGTGTGGATTCTTGGATTTGTAAAGGGGTGCCCGAGGGTGCCCCAGTATTGAGTTTCTTCGTGAGTTCTTGAGAGTTTGTAATTTCCTTTGTTGAAAGCTACATTAAGTAGTGTTGGGTGGCTCACCATGCAAGTAGCTACGTTGAAAAGGGTTGGTGAATTACCGTACAATAGTCACATTTGGGTTTCGTGTTGTGAAAAATGGGATTTGGAGTTTTAATTACAGATTGTAATTCTAGATTTTGTAGTAGATGAGGTACCCATTTGGATCCCGGGTTTTTTTTCCTATAGTTAAGGGAGGGTTCCCATGAAAAATTGATGTCTTGTTCTTGTTGTTCATTTTGGTTTTACGTTTCTATTTGTGCTTGATTTGAGATTTTCCAAACATATGGTCAAGATTAGACTTGTCGTCTTCAATTGAAATACCATGTTGAAGACTCCAAATGCAAGTCTTGTAGAATCCCATATCAGAGTTAAGAGAAAAAAGAGATCAATATATAAGTCCAGTGGGTTACTCCACTTAATGCAAATTGACTTTAGAATGGAATCCCACTTGAACTTATATGTCAACCTCATATATGGGCCAACTCCGCAGATTGGGTCTAAAAGCCTGTTAAAATTTAACATACCAAAAAAAATATGTTTTTCACCCAAATTGCAAAATAATGCATGTCTTTCAAATCGCTTTTTTATTATTATTATTATTTTTAATATGTTGGTCTTTTTTTTCTCACAACTTCACGTGAAAAGTTATATAAAATTGACACGTGAAATTCTGAACAGGGTTTGCCGAAGCAGGGAGGGGGTGTTGCGGGACTGGGACGATAGAAACGACATCGTTTTTGTGCAATCCGAAGTCACCGGGGACATGTAGCAATGCCACAGAATATGTGTTCTGGGACAGTGTGCATCCCTCTCAGTCTGCTAATCAAGTCCTTGCGGATTCTCTCATCATCCAAGGCATCAACCTCGTCACTTAATTAGCACTCTTATCAATACTCTTAGGTTTGGTGTATTAAATTTTCTAGTTTAAAAGTTACATATATTTGATGAAATAGTTTAATTAACAGTGTGAAAATGTGTACAACTTACTGTTATTTATTGGTACCCTACCATCCGTAGCTATTTCCATCATTCCACACCCGAACCATAATATTGTGAAATGCTACATGAATAAAGCTGAACGACGGCATATTTTACACTCCTGTACGCTGTGATTTGGACTTTTCATTAAATAGATATAATTTTTGAAACAAATAATTATTTTATAAAGTTTGTGAATTAAAAAATAAGTTGAATAACTGACTTTTTTCTAGCCTTTTACTTTTAATGTGTAAAGTTGTAGATTCATGTTTTATGTGAACTTTATAATATTTTAAGGACCAGCAGATTAAAACAAATGAATGAAGAAAAATAAAAATAGGATACAAGATTTACGTAATTCGGCCCATTTTACCTGCATTCATAGAGTTTTAGCTATTCTTCACTATCTCGACGTCAGAGTATACAAGAGCAGGTCAGGAATTGGAACTATCTGTAGAACTGTAATGTGTATATTTTTTTCCGATAAATATCGGCATAGCCGTAGTACAAACAGGCAACTTAAAAAGAAAAACCCTTAGCCACCCCGTAAACGGAAGTGGGTACAAAAAAGAAACCAGATCAAATAGGGAACAAACAGGCACCAAAAGCAAGATACCCAAACAAAAAACAACAGACATCAAGCACAGGCCAGACAAGACGCGCAAGAACAAGCTCAAACATGGATCCCAAATGAAGAAAAACCAGATGAATAACACGGGAAACAGGAGTAAGACTGAAGTTTCAACCACAAACCCATCTACCTCATTTAGCACAGAACCCAAATGTGTGTATAATCTACATGCACAGAACCCTGATGCGTTAAAATAACCCGAAAAAAATAGGGGTCTGGTATAACCGACTTTGAGCCTCCAGAGAAATCCCGGTTAGCAGCTGATGCACTTGATTTTTACATATTTTATTTCCCATTGCTGCCATATATTCGGCCTCTACATGTGTGTTTTTGTTGTAATCTAGGTACATTTTGGCTTAGAGCGCAACGGAGCAAACAAAGGCTGAAAAGTGGAAGATTTAAGCGTAATCGAGGCATAATTGAAGACTATTTTGAGAAACCCGACCACGTGTGCAAAATAAGTACCCATCGGGTCAAGATTCGGTCAAAAAGAGTCTTTCCTTGGGTGCTTGGATTGATTGACTATGCATTTTGGCAATCGGTCGAGCTTAAAATGAGTAAAAGGAAAAAAGAGGGTATTTATGACCCAATATTTGGCTAATATACTTATAAAACCACTTTGGTCACGTAGATCTCTTCGAGAGCTTCGATTTGGTATATAATTTGGCCCATAACTCATTACGGATCAAAAGTCACGCTCGTTTTAAGTTAACTGCGCAAGCTGCTAGGGGGGCTCCGATCGATTGGTTTGACCACCACTAAAGCACGCCCCATGTATAAATATGGAGAAGGACACCTAATTTCACATCTTTTGCCACACCTCCTCTCCTCCTCTCCTCCCAAAGCCGCTACGAGATCCAAGGGGTTCTCAAACGCCGAAGCGCAGGTGGTCGGAGTGCCGGAAGGATCAAAGCAAGGATCAACGTCAACGTTAATTGAGGAAGTTTTCAATTCCTAGTTGTTTATTCATTGTTTTCTCTGTTTTTTTTAGATGTTAATGATGTATAAAACTCCCATGGAGGAGTAGACTCTTTTAGTTTAGGGATGAAGGACAGATAGCCGCCCGTATCCCAGATTTAAATACTTTTGACGATTGGTTTAGTTATGTTATATTCGCACCTCTGTGGGGAGTTCTTCATGATTGTTGGATATTTTTGTATGTGTGCTTGTAGCCATGACTAGATCTCCATAACATAACAGGATTTCACGCGCGGTTGGGGTTGAGGTTGTACCCAACCCTGAACCCAATCTTTTATATAAATTAATATTGAATTAGGGTGCTAAGATAGGTTATGTCTTCAGACTAGTTCATTACCCTAAGCCCTAATTTACATATTAACCCAGGCTTAGAGCTTGTAGCCTAAGTCCTTCAAATCAACGTCCTAAGTAAAATATAATGACGGGATACGTGTTAAGCTACCCTAAATTCACTCCCTAAACTAACCTCAATTGAATTGTCGCATTCACTTTATATTCAGTTTTAGTAATTTAGTTAGCAACTTATTCAACAAAAAAAAAAAAAAAAAAAAAAAACCAAAAATTCAAACTGCTCGTTAATTAGTAAATCTAACTTAACACGATTCCTTGTGGATACGACCCGTATACCCGACAAAGCTACGACAATCTCGTACGCTTGCGAGTCAACGATTTTAAACACACTTTTAAAGCGAAACTATAGTCCCCCTTTGCCAAAAGCGAAACCTGACAAAAGCAAACCCTAACCCCACCCCTGTTGTCATCCTCGCCGCAGGGGGAGACACCCCGTCTCTCCCCCCTCCCCTCGCTGCCGGTAGCCAACGCCTGCAGTGTTCTAGTGCTTATTGACCCGTTGATGGGGCGTGCGGGCGCTCTGTTTTCGCTAGTCTAGGGCGGGGTCGGGTTCTCGCCGTCCGAGTGGGTCTGGGTGGTCAGTCTTCGTCGCGCCTCCTTCTCCATCTCGCGTCTCCAGATCGGGGTGTCTTCTCCATCAGGCGCTTCTCCATCGGCCGATGAACCTCCAAACCCAGGTCCGAGGGCGTGGGATTTGACCCGTTTTGTGACTCCACCCTTCTTTGCCGCCCACCCTGCTTGTGCTCTGTCTGGTTAGCCTCGGAAGTTTTCGTATGTTGTTGTTTGTGGGGTGAGAACGGATCCGATTCTTGATTCTTCGCTCTTCTTGGGTTTCTCTCCGACCCGCTCGGGCCTACATTTGTGTGGGGTTTTGCTTGGTCTCCTCCGTTGTGGGCCTCCTCAGGAGATGAATTACTGAGCTACAGGGTGAGATTCGGCTTTCCATTTTGATCCCTCGCCCCTGCTTATGGTTTTCCTTCCGTCGTCTACCCGTTGCTGGCCGCGGTTGACGTTGGGTGATCGTGGTTTTGGGATCTGGGTTCGTGATTCCGGGTGGGTTTGTCAGGGCCATGGGTTGTAGGCTTGGTGTTGCTCGGGTGTTGGATCCTGGGGTGTGGGGCCTCTTCGGGTTTGGTGTTGGTGTTGTTGCGAGGTGTGTCTCTAGCGTTGAGGTCCCGTCCTGCTCGATCCTTTCGATTTGGGTCTCCCAATTCCTGCGTCTTAGTTATCTGTTTATGCCTCTGGTTGCCCTTCCGTGCTGTTGATTGCCTTTGTTGCAACTGCGGCCTTGTGGTGCTCATCCCAATAATGGTCCCAGCTATAATTGATTGGGATCGGGTTGATGCCTCCGCTTGGTTGTGATTGGTGCTTTTTCTCTTTCTTTGTCTTGAGATTGTTTGCACTTTCGTGCTTTTGGGTGTCTTTGGGTGTTTTTGTGTGTTTTGTTGGTGTTTTTGGGTTTTTTCAGGCTTCTTGGTGTGGTGTGTTCAGGTGTTTTTTGGATTTTGGCGTTGTCGGGGTTGTTTATTGCTTAGAATCTCTTGACCGGATTGTAAAATGTACCTTTCTTCCATTTTAATAAAATCCCATGATGGGTCAATTATCAAATAAAAAAAAAAACACATTTTTAAATCACATCAGCAACTACCCTTTACAATTCAGGCATATAGCTATTTCGACTCTCCATTTTACCCTAGGATCGGTAAATCAGTACGACACTTGAAAATTCTTAAAGATTCTAAATGTGAGTTTGGTAAGAATACCATATTGGAGTTATGAGACTATACATATTAACATATAAGTCTAGTAATTAGGTTACTTCACGTAGTGCCAATGAGTTATAGGATGGAAACGCATTTGGATTTATTTGTATATCTTATACATGACAATTCCGAGGGTTGGATCTCATGCCCAATGAAATTAAACAGAAACTTTAAATTGTGCCGAAAGCATAGAAAAATTGATGAGGGTTGGATTTCGTAGTAGATGAGGTGTCCATTTGGATCCCGGGTTTTTCCTCATAGTTAAGAGAGGATTCCCATGAAAAATTGATGTCTTGTTCTTGTTGTTCATTTTGGTTTTACATTTCTATTTGTGCTTGATTTGAGATTTTCCAAACATATGGTCAGGATTAGACTTATCGTCTTCAATTGAAATACCATGTTGAAGACTCCAAATGCAAGTCTTGTAGAATCCCGCATCGAAGTTAAGAGAAAAAAGAGATCAACATATAAGCCTAGTGGATTACTCCACCTAATACAAATTGACTTTATAATGGAATCCCACTTAAACTTTGGCTCCGTTTGTTTCGAGGGAAAAACACATTCCCCGGATTTGGTTTTTCCCTCTTCTGTTGTTTGGTGTAAATTTTGTGACGGAAAAGGTTTTCCAAGGGAAAAACTTTTCCCTCAAATGGGGGAAAATGACATTCCTTTTGAAAAAAGGGAAGTCATTATTTCAATCAAAACAAAAAATTTCGAAGATATATGTTAGTTAGAATATAAATCAGACCAAAATAAACTAGAAGAGATCTTAGATTCTAGGGGTAATAATGTCAGGCAAGAAATCTAAGAAGAATGATTAGTCAGCTTCAAATCCTTAAGTGAATTATGTGGTTCAATTTGATTTTCATTCCTGAATGATATTCTTCTATATTTTAAAAATCTTTATCTATTAACGCTATGATGAATACTATAATTAGGAAATAACATCTACATCAAACTAAGCAACAAAAAACTATTCATACCCGGATAATAAAATATTCAAATTTAAGGTACCTCATTGTATATATTGAAATATCAGGATATGTGATAAATGATCCAATCTTAGGTACCTTAGTAATGATTTTCCTATTTCTTTATTAAAAGATAACTTTTTCACAAGCGCACATAGCCTAGAGAATTTTAAATATATTATATCGCTACTTAAGTTGTCCTATGACTAGGTATAGGACGATTAATAAAAGATATTTTTCTTTAAAACAAACAATAAATATCGTAAGATGAGACCATATTTTCTGTTGAAACAAACAACGGAAAACTTAAAGGGGAATTGCATTTTTTATGGAAAACCTTTTCCAAAGGAAAATATTTTCCATGGGAAACGTAATTCCGTTAAACAAATGGAGCCTTATATGTCAACCTCATATATGTGTCAACTCCGTAAATTATGCCTAAAAGCCCGTTGAAATTTAATATACCAAAAAAATATTTTTTTCACCCAAATTGCAAAATACTGCATGTCATCCAAATCGCTTTTCTTTATGTTGGTCTTTTCTTTCTCACAACTTCAATGTGAAAATGTATCTAAAATTGACATGTGAAATTCTGAATAGGGTTTCCTGAAGCGGGGAGGGGGTGTTGCGGGACTGGGATGATAGAAACAACATCGTTTTTGTGCAATCCGAAGTCACTAGGGACATGTAGCAATGCCAAAGAGTATGTGTTCTGGGATAGTGTGCATCCCTCTCAGTCCGCTAATCAAGTCCTTGCGGATTCTCTCATCTTAGAAGGCATCAACCTCGTCACTTAATTAGCATTCTTATTAGTACTCTTAAGTTTGGTGTATTAAATTTTTAGTTTATCAATATTGTGAAATAATTTTCTAGTTCAAACGTTACATATATTTGATTAAATAGTCCAACTAACGGTGTGAAAATGTGTAAAACTTGCTGTTATTTATTAGTACCCCACCATCTCCTAGTTATTTCCTTCATTCCACACGCGAACCATAATATAGTGAAATGCTAAATGAATAAAGTTGAATGAGGGCATATTTTACGCACCTACGTACCGTTATTTGTACTTTTTTTATTAAATAATTATAGCTTTTGAACCAAATAATTATATTATAAAATTTTTCGACTAAAAAATATACTGAGTTTTAAGGTACTAATACGCAATTTACTCTAAATTTTATTTTATATATATATAGTTGTAATGCCCTTTTCATAGTGCCTTTTCGAATAACTTACTGTTTTTCTGGCCTTTTATTTTAATGTTTTATATTACAGAGTCTTGTTTTATGTGAACTTATAATATTTCAAGAACCATTAGAATAAGACAACTAGAAAAAATAAAAGTATGACATAAGATTTTCATGATTCGACCTATTTCATCTGCTTGAGGCTCTTACTGTTTTTCTATTTTTGTTTGTATTCCTAGTTGTTTTATTGTCTGTTTTTTTTGTTCCCTGTCCTTGCATGGGCTGACTTATGGCTTGCTTTTTCCAAGCTTCTTGTTTTGTATTGTGACTATGTTGCTAATTATAAAACAAAATTTGTATAGTTTTAGCTATTCTTCACTATCTTGACATCAGAGTATATAATCTACACGCACAAAATCCTTATGCATCAAATAACCCACAAAAAGTAGGGGTCCAGCATAACCGACTTAGAGCATCTGAAATCCTGGTTAGTAGCTATAAGATACAGCTATTTCAACTCTCCAATCTATCCTAGGGTCAGTAAATCAGTACGCCACTCGGAAATTCTTAAAGATTCTACACCTGAGTTTAGTAAGAAAAACATATTGGAGTTCTGGGAGAGTAGATTAATATATAAGCCTAGTAATTAAGTTATGTACTTCAACTAATGTCAATTAATTTTAGGATAGAAACCCATTTGAGCTTAATTATATATAGTGTTATCCCTTGCAATGCAAGGAGAGTATTCTCATTTAAAAAAAAAATTAACTAGTATATATAATATATAAACATGAGTGTATATATATATATATATATATATATATATATATATATATATATACACACTATGAGAGGGTAGTGTGAGAGGGCGAATATTGACTGTCCATTGGAATAGACGGCTAAAATTGATCCCTTTTTCTATGAGATGCAGGTAAAAAAACAAAAAATTTCCACCCCCTCTTCTTCCCTCCCTTCCTCCAACTCTTCCTTTTTCTCTTTCTCATCCCACCACCTACTGCCGCCGCCGCTGTAGCCCACCGTTGACCCTGCTGCTACTGTCGCTGACCCTTACTGCCGCCACCCCTACCCACCACCACCTCTCCTTTTTCTCTCTCTTCCAATATCCCCCCCCCCCCCCGGTTGTTGTTATGGAGGGGAGAGAAATATTGGAAGAGAGAGGAAAAGAGGGGTGGCGGCAGTGGCCAGCTGCAGCAATGGGTGACTGGGGTAAGAGAGAGAAGGTAAGGGTTCGGGGAGGGGGAGAGATTGGAAAATTTTATTTTATTTTATCCCATAAAAAAGGGTCAGTTTTGCCCTTTATTGTAATGTACGGCTAAGATTGGTCCCTTTCATAAGAATTGTGCCTATATATATATAGAATAATATTTATCTCAAAATTAATATTAATCTAATATGATTTATATTTGATTTGGTGAGTTTGATTTGATATTTTAAATCAGATTAGATTTAGGTAACTCTATTATAAATAGGAGTTAAGGTTGAGGGTTGAACGTGGAAAAAAATGAGAAAATATATGAGGGGTTAGAGCTGTTTTGTAAAGGGTACCCTGGTTGATACTCGGGCAGGGGGAGAGAGATGTTACTGAGAGGTTTTGTTTGAGCGGTGCCTTACTGAGAGTTTTTGTAGCTTCCTCTGAATAGGATCCACCTAAGGAAAAGCCCTTGCCTGGCCTATTTCTTTGCAAAATTGTACTCAATTTCATATGTGGCAATTCCGTCTCCCAGGGGGTGCAGATTCATAATAGGCATATAAAAATTATTGTACGTAAATTGCTTACTCTATTCATTTATATTTTCCACATTGACTAATTAAAGCATATTGAGATTATTATTCATGCAACTATTCATTTATGACTCTTGCCACTATTGATTATTGTGTTTTTTGGCCACTTAAATTGTAGTAGCTAAATGTTTATAATTTTTATTTTAAGTATTGGATTATTTAATATAATGCTATAATCATATTATGCTATTATATATTAGCACATATTTGTATTATATATGTGATAATATAATTAGTTTTAAATATTTTAAACTATACTATAAATTTAAGGCAAACTACATGACAAAAGTAATCTTACTTATATTATAGTAAAGTTTCCCATCGCCACAACCCACCAAATCTCAAAACAAGGCTTCTCATGAATCCTAACCCCATAACCCACTAAAAGCCAAAATAAGCCTTCTAATGAATTAGAGTTTGAGAACATAATCTTTTTAAACTAACTATTAATGACATTTAATTGTTGATCTTTAAGAAATCTAATATTAATTAAAATCAGCAATTAGAATTTGAGAACATAATATTTTCAAACTAACTGTTAGTGACATTTTCCTCAAGGTAAGATTTTTACTAATTTGAGATGCATTGTTCTCCAATTTGGGCCCAAAAGCCTTCTTATGAATTAAAGTTTGAGAATATAATCTTTTCAAACTAACTGTTAATGATATTTAGTTGTTGATTTCTAAGAAATCTAATATTAATTAAAATCAGTAATTAGAATTTGAGAATATAATATTTTCAAATTATTTGTTAATGACATTTTCCTCAAGGTAAGATTGTCCCAATTTGAAATACGCCGTTCTCCAATTTGGGCCCAAAACAAACCTTCTCATCAATATATTTACTACAGTGCAAATTTTGTACAACTTACATAACATTTGTTTTGGTTAATGCACATTTTCACAACTAAACAAAAAATATACACCGCACATACTACCCGTGCATTGCACGGGAAAAAAACTAGTATTTATTATATTAATGTGTAGATATTCCTTTTAGGAAATACAAATTTTATTACTTTTGGTGCGTTTCAAGTCTTTTAGCCAATGGAGCTCTTACTATTAGTTTGTTTGTATTTCTTGATTTTATTATATTATTAAATATGTATTTAGTTACAATTTGACTGAATAATTAACAAAAGGAAAGGGAACATACCCAGTGTCTCAAGGGCTCCCGCCTACGCAGGGTTGGGGGATGTACGCAGCCTTCCCCCTTCAGGGTGTTCACCTGAAGAGAGACTGGTTCCCAGTGCCCTCAACCTGAGGGTGAGGACTTCCCAGGAGGTCACGCATCCTGGTACTACTCTCGCCCCAAGCACGCTTAATTTCGGAGTTCTAATGGAATCCGGTGACAGCGTGTTGGTGCCCTCTTTGGTTTCACTGAATAATTAACATTATGAGATTTCATGAGTACATATTTTTCTTTAATTTTTTTGTCTTACATTTTAGAAAATCCCTTACATATGCACTAAGGGTTTCATTGAAATCATTTTTTGTTTTTCGTAAGCTAAAATTATACAGAAGCAACTTTTGTCTTTTAGTTCCTATTTATTTTTAATTTTCTCCTTTTGTGATTAACATTTGATAACAAAAAATAAAAAAAATTAGGTTTTTAGTTTTTCAAAAGCTGAAATTGCAAGCAGAAAACGATTCAAAATAGTCCCTAAGTTTAGGTCGTCTAAGTTTATTAATTTGCAATGTCTGAACTTTTTGACAGGAACTTGTTTTTTCTACACAAATATAAAAGAAATTCTTATAAATTTATAATATATTTTTTTTATATAAGGATAAAATAAATTCTTTTAAATTTAATACATTTATTTTGAATTTAATACTTTAGATTTTTGTTGTATTAATTTTAGCTAATTCTAATTGCTGGACTTATATTGATCAAATTAATTTTTAGGTAAAAATTAAAATAAAATATGTACATAAAGGTAAGTACAACTTTTCAAAAAGAAAGTTAAAAAAACTTCTATATAAAATGAAACTCAAAAGTTTTTTGGATTCTTAGGAATAATATTTTAGCCTATATATTATTATTTTTTTTGTTTAACAATTTTTAGCTAATTGTAATTGTTAGATTTATATTATTAAATTAATTTCTGGGTAAAAATAAAATAAAATATTTACATGTAGTTAAGTAGAACTTTTAAAGGGAAAAGTAAAAAAAAAAAAAAAAAAACTTATATGCAAAATAAAACTAAAAATATTTTTCGTTTTTTGAAAACAATGTTAGCATAGATTATTTTTGAACAAATATTTTAAGAATAAAATAAAACTTTTCTCTAAAAATTTAACTAAAACTGTATTTCAAAAATAAATAATGTTGGGTATAGTGCTTGTAATCTCAATAACTCGATCAAAGTATAAGAATTTTTATTTACAAATTTGGAATATAATACACATTTTTTTGTTTTTGTATTTTTAAGTTATTGAGGAGAAAATTAGGTATTTCTTCTTAATATGAGTGAATATAGCTTTTAATTTTCAATGTTTTCTTTTGTAAAACCTATTAAACACTTTGCTCTAGAAATTGAATATTTGGAGAGGGAAGAGATGTGGGAGGTTAGCCGTAAAGTATAAGAGAGATCTTATATATGACAATTCCGTGGGTTGGACCTGATACCCAATGAAATTCAATAGAAACTTTAGATTATGTTGAAAACATAGAACAATCTTTCGAAATAGCCGAGTATGACCTCTACAGTCTCGGACTCTTACCCACATTCAACTCTCACACTCAAGTCAGGATAACATGCCTTAACTACAAGATAACATGAGGCATAATATGAAAACGGGAATAAGATGCAAACGTACAATTGGAAATGACAACTGGATTTGTATCCATGGTGTATCCATCCAACCCCATTCCTTAGTGATGGATTTTGACATGAACAAATGAGTTTAAAATGGATTTAGATTTGGATGTTTATAAATGGGTCTTAGGTCAGATCGAGCATGGGTGACATGAAACTCGAACCCATTGGGCATCCATCCAACCCAATGCCTTAATGATGAATTTGGATGCAAAAAATGGGTTTAAAATTGATTTAAATTTTGATATATATAAATAAGCTTTGGGTTAGATTGGGATTGGGTGACATGAGACCCGACCCGCAACCCAACCCGAAATTATATCAGTAGAATTTAATTTTGAAATTACTAAATTTTAAGTTCTCAACTTGCCAAATTATTAACGTGAAACCGAAAGAATAGTTCGCTCTGTGCTTACTAATATAAAGTAGTTAGGATATTTTATACTTTAGTTTAACATGTATAAAAGGGCTTGTACAGTACTTTTTGTATTCTATAAAAGGGCTTGTATACTTCCTTTTTGTATTCATATTTCTCCGAGATGGAAGTGTTATGGTTGAGGGTTCTTCGAAAACAACATTAGTTAAACTGTGTACGTTTTACCCTCCCCATATCTTACCTTGGCGGGAGCCTTTTTCGGGCAATGATTTGTTATTTGATACGTATCCAAATTAGGCAGTTGAGTTTATGGTATTAGGGTAGCTCAATAAGTATAGTGGGTCTCACCTAGGGAGGAGATATTCTATAAATACAAGTAGTGAAATCAAATGTCATCCTTTACTTTTTCTCATTGAAGCCACCAACTCCAACCAAAATAAAGATGTCGCCTGTGCCAAGCATCAGAGACCAAAGACTATGTCGAAGCACCAAGTACGCTTACATTCCTATTGTGTTTGACCCGAGAGAAATAAAACGTGAGACACGCTCTAGACACTTGATGATAAGGGTCTTTCGAAAGAGAAAGTATTCATACATGCTTAAAATGGGTATAGATGCCTATAGTAATAGAATAACCTAATAGGTAGTATAGTGTGTCTAACTTAAGGAAGGAGAATTCTATAAATAAGGGCGTCATTGTATCAAAATCAATCAATGTCGTCTTTTTCTTTTCTCTCTATCTTTTTATCATTAGTATTTTACCGCTTTCTTTTAACTTCTGTTTGAAATTAAGAAAATTTGAAAGAAAGAAAAATGTAGGTCCGTATGGAACAGAGAAAATGTTACCATAGGAAAAAAAAAAATTTGGAGGAAAGTGATTTTTTCGTGTTTGGACTACACGAAAAATATGAAGGAAAAAAAATCCAATGGAAAATTCTGAAACTTTACAATTGAATTTGAGGAAAACAATTTTCCTCTTGAAACGGTGAGAAAATTGGGAAAAAAAAATGATTCTTAGCCCAAACTATCTCAACTCCCTATATACTAGACTTGATCCAAGCTTCATGGTTCGAATTTTTGTCGTAAAATGCTAATATGACGCATTATTTCGCTAATATATAGACATTTTCCATCATAGTTTAGTAAATTTTTTTCTGTAATCTGCTAGATTTTCGTTGATAACATTGATATAACTTGTATGTATTATTGTAATCATGTATTATATCAACATTCCGGCATAGTATACTTCAATGTAAAATTTTTAAAGCTCGAGGTAACTCATTGTGTATATTAAAATGTCAGGGTACTTAAATGATAAATGTTCAAATCTCGGGGTACCTAATAGGTCCCTTATTTTATAATAATTTTAAAATTTTAAAAAAATATTAAATCCTTACAAATATTAAATTTTAATAAAATATCTAATTCTTTTAATATTTAAAAATGTTCATATATTTCAAAAATATTTAATATAATAAAAAATACTGATATATTTAAAAAATATTTTAAACTCATGTACCTAAACCAAATTTTTTCTGAAATTTTTAAACCTCAAGATTGATGATAGTATGCATTAAAATATTAGGTATATAGATGATAATTAACCTCAAGGTGCGTAAATAATAAAGTCCTAACAGAACAATATCTAGAACGGTCACCAAAAAAATCACACAGCTGAACTGATATAAAAAGAATACAGCTTATTAAGTTAGATAATAATTAATTTTTTCCATTTTATTTTCTCTCAACCAAAAAAAAAAATTTTGAAGACAACTTTTGTTTCCTGCATTTTTCTTTCCTTGAAAATTTTCTTAATTCTAAACGGAGTCGTAAGGAAAAAAAAAAGTTAAAGGGAAAGAAAGTAGTGGAAAACGACTTTTTTTTTCATTGTTTGGAAATCAATGAAAAACGAGTATGTTTTTAAGATCAAATTGTTTTTCCTTTGTTTGGTTGGTAGAAATGAAATGGAAAAAAAAAAAAAAAAAATTGTCTAGCTTAATAATCTTTATTTTCTGTATATTATTTAAGCCGTGTGAACTTTTTTGGTGGTTGATCTTAATATTGTTTCGTTGAAAATTTATCATTTAGGCACCATGAGTTTAATCATTTATCACCTAAGTGTCTGGCATTTCAATACATACTGTAATAGATCTTGAAGTTTAAAAATTTTAGAAAAACCTTGGTTCAGGTTGTGAGTTTAAAATAATTTTTAAATATTTAAAATATTTTCTTAAATTTAAACTAATTAAAATGTATTCTTAAATAGTTAATCTATTAAACTATTTTAAAAATATTTTTCAAAATATAAATATTTTATCAAATTTTTAACATATTTAAAATATTTTTTGAATATATAAATATTTTTTAAAATATAAATATTTTTTCAATATATTAAACATTGGAAAATTTTTACTTAGGTACCCTGAGATTTGATCACTTATTATCTTAAAGTATCATGACGTTTCAAAATATACAATCAGGTACATTGAGGTTTACAAATTTTATCCCTTAGGTAACTCGAAGTTTTAAATTTTATCAAAATTTGATATATTTTTGTTGAAAAGTCTAAAGTAAAGCATGATTTCGACAATATTTAAGTATATTCTTTCGAGTTTGATGTTTTTTACCAATAATAGGTAGTTTATATCCAAATTCAGTGAATTTTTTAGTGTAATCCATTGAATTTTTGCTGAAACTAATGGCATAGCTTATATATATATTATTATAATCATACAATACATTAACATCTTTAATATGAAATTGGTCTGATTATCAAAAATTTATTAAATTTCGACATAGGGTACCTAAATGTTGAAATGTTCAAACTTTAAGATACCTCATTGTATATATTAAAGTATTATGATATCTAGGTTATAAATGGTCAAATATCAGCATACTTAAGTGATAATTTCCGCAAATACTTTTTAAATATATGAAAGTAACCTTTTTTATATATTTAAAATATTTTATTAATATTTGAAATTTATATATTAATAAGATATTTTTTAAATTTATAAAATATTATAAAGTTTAAAATTATTATAAATATAAATATTAAATAAATATATAAATATTGTAATAATATTTAAACTATTTTTTATGTATTTCAAATAGTTTCTAAATTTAAAAAATAATATCTAATAGTAAAATATTTTGAATATTTTACTAAATATTTAAATTATTTTTTAAATATATAAAATATATTCTTATAATATCCAAATCCCCAAACTAAAGAACAAGTTGAAAAAGTTTTAGTATTTTATTTTAATTTGAGTATGTCGTATCATTTGTTGGATTTTTTCCGGAGAAGGAAGAATATAACAAACGATATTTGACCATTTTGAAAATAGAATATAAAACAAGTCCCAAAAACCTCTCCGCTTAAATTTTTGGGAAAGATGGTTTCTTGACATGGTATCAGAGTCTTGTTGAGTAAGAGGTTACGAGTTCGAATCTCAACAGCCCCCTACTTTCAACATTAAAACAATTTAAGCACGGGTATGAAGCGGGCCTTTGTAGTATCCATACTTCAAGCCTAATTGGCATTCGTGGGAGGGGGCATGTTAGATTATAAAACTACTCCTAGGCTTTTATTCATCAACTTAAGCTTTTAGAAAATATGGTTCCTTGACACTTTACGAAATTAATCAGCTTAGAGTAAGGACTTTCCAATTTAGAGCAAATCAACTTCCAACAACTTTTTGATTATGCCCATGTTATTGGGCTTGTTCTGGCACTATAATATTTTTTTAGTTTTAGTGAAGAAACCTAGCGTAACAAATATATATATATAAGGATTACTAGTTAAGTATTGAATCATTATTGTTATGCATATTGCTTTTTGATGTATTGTTATTACATTATTATTATTGAAATTATATATGTAATTTTATCATGTAATTGGTAGTGGGTATAATTTGCAGTTAGTACTATGTATTTTGTATGAGCTTAAATGGGTTAATAAATGGTGAAACCATCATTGGTGAATTTATTCTCTTCGTCAATGTAGCATAGGATCTGAGAGTTTTTAGCTCTTCCTCTTCATTTTATGCTAGATTTTCCCGTGCGATGCACATGTGGTATTTGTTTTGCATATTATTTCTTAATTATGAATTCATAAATTGAATTAATGTGATTCTCTTATTACTGGTCAAGTTAATGCTTACCGTACATAAATGTCGTTCTACTAAATTATAAAAGTGATGGGAAATCAAAATGTCATCGTATTCTTCTTCATGGTCCGTTTAACTAAGTAAGGATTGATCAATTTAGTCCTTTGCTGGACAAACAAAAGGCGCGAATCTTTAGTTGGCATCCTAGGAAAATTTCATATGCGAGTCGTAAAGAGCTTATTAATTCGGTCTTGATGGGTATAATGTCCTTTTGGGGCAGTATTTTCCTTTTCCCTAAGGTGTTGTGCAAGAATTGAAGAAAATTTTTTCGGCTTTCTTATGGTGTGGCACTGATAAGAAGTCCCGAGCTTTCATCTCTAGACCTAGGGATAAAATTTGTTGGCCAACCAATGAGTGTGGTATAGGTCTAAAATAGATTGAAAGCTAGAATACGGCTCAGTTGATGCGCACTCTTTGGTCCATCCAAAGCAAGAAGGATACTTTATGGGTTCGATGGGTACATACGTTTTATAGGAAGGATCAAGATTTGTGGCAGGTGGCAACAAAGTGTAATGACTCCTCTTACTGGAAGTCTTTGCTGGACTGCAATGATTATCTCATAGACAGGCATGGCTCGATGCAGGGGGGATGTGATTGGATAAAGGAATGTGTGAGTGATGGTGTGTTTCAGTGCACCCGATTCGTTCCCACAGAGAGCTTACTCATTGGGGCCGTACTATTTGGGGTAATTTTTTATTTCAGAAGCATAGTTTCATTTTATGGCTTGCATTGTCTCATGGGCCATTGATTGAGGAGAGCTTACAAAAACGCGGTATATCGCTTGCTAGTCAGTGCATTCTTTGTCAATGTGCTAGAGAATCAGTGGAGCATTTGTTTTTTGATTGTGTTTGGGTTAGGAAGATACGGCGTGAAATTTGTAATTGGAGTGGAATTTACTACTCAATGAATCTAAAACAATGTATTGATTGGTTCGGAAAGAAGATTAGTAGTCGTCTTCTGGAATCCGGGGTAAAACGTGGATCTTTGTCGACATCGGTCTACATGATATGGACCATTAGGAATGCAGCAATTTTCCAAGACAAAGTCTTTGATCCGAGCTGGTGACGTGTGAAATTCAGAAATTAGTATGGTGTAGAGGTAATTTTGTTATGTAGTTAATTTTTTGCTTTCTTTTAGTTATCGGGGGTGTACAGGGGCCATTGGCCTTTATATTTTGTTTTGTCCCCTTGTGGATCTTATTGTACATTATCTTTTTTGATATATGGAGATTACAACACTTGCTTTTTGGCAAAAAAAAAAAAAAAAAAAAGTAAGTATGTTTTCCTGCAATGAATCTAGTTTTTTTTATTAGCAATTCTAGTTTGACCTTTATATAGTCAAACTTATTTGTTTGAGTACCTTGGTCTTTGCTAACTTGCGTTGATATTCTTTGATGTTGATGCATCATGTTGCATTAATAATTAGTCCACTTGATGTTGATCGATTAGTTTGCATTAGTATTCTTCTTTCTCGTGGACTTTTGAGATTTATGCTATGATAAGTTTTCCGTTTTTGTTTGCCCTAGAGCTTTGGCAATGAATGCAACCAAGTCGTCTTAGTGGACGGCTAGCAAGTCCTCTCGATATTCATGTAACACATATCCAAACTTTCTTAAGGAGGCTTTTGAAAGGGGGGAGCACTTTGCAATAATATATAGATATAGATATAGATACAGATAGATAGATAGATATTTGTTTGTTTGTACGTGATATATTTGCATACTTGTGATGTAATCTTGTATATTGTATATATAATTTTAATAATACATATAATAATTATCTTGTACTCCTTCATCTATAAATATTAGTTTGAATATTACATATAAATATTAGTTCAATTTCATAATTGATTTGAATTAATTAAAAAAATTTTTAATCCAAATTTTGTGTAATTATTTAAAATTTTAGTTTTTTATTTAATTTTTACACTTAAAATGGAATAATGTGACTTGTTTCTTAAATTTTTGGGAATTTGAACATGGCATCATGGGAATGCTTAAATTCAAAATTGAAGGCTTAGGTAACTTTGCGATAATATAAGTAAAGATTAAGATGTTGGCCAACAAATCTTAAGATCCAACGGTATAGTTTTAATTTTCTCACTTAACTTTCATTCTCATTTCATATATATATACACACACACACACGCACTAGTGTTAACCCTTGCGATATACGGAGGACATTTATATAATTTTATATATTATCATATTGAAATTTAATTAAATTTTATGCAGATACACTATTATATACTTTGCAAAATGTTATAATAAAAAACTTCTATATATTCAGAGGCTGACACCCCTTTGAAATTGTTTTGAATGGGGGTTTGGAGGCTTTTGGGGTGGAAGGTACTCGGTAATAATATATAGATAGATGTACTATAAATAAAATAGGTAACTTTATAAATGAAAGAAGGATTTTTCTAATGTGTGCCTTAAGAAATATTTATTGCATTAAATTCTTGCATTTTATTGGGCCATACAAAAATAATAATATTTTTTCTTTTTGATATTTGGATAATTTTGTAAAAATTTAATAAATACAAGTGCAATAAGTGTTCCTTAATATGTGCCCTTAGGGAATAGCCAGGACATGACGTGTTTACCAACAAATAATAACAAATTTTACTCCATCATCTGAAATATTTATTAAAATGTAACTCTTAGACTAAAAGAGATATTGATGACGCCAAGTCGTCGTTTGTGATGGTAGCGAGGTCGTCTCCTCTAGCAGACCCGTTGAGAGTGCTTCTTGTTCTACTTGTAGCTTCTGGTTTCTACCCTTTTATTTTCACTGTTTTATGTTGCATATTCTTGTTTTATGTGAATTTATGATATTTCAGGAACAAGGAGATCAAAACAAACAAACGAGAATAAAATTAAAGTAGGACATAATATACGTGATTCGGCCTATTTTGCCTACATTCATAGAGTGTAGCTATTTTCAATACTTTAACTATAACGTGTATAAAGAACACCTTTGGAATTAAATTATTTGCAGAACTCTAATCTGTGTGTATAAGCTACACACACACACACAAAACCTAGTACTCGAAACAACCCACTAAAAATAGGCGTCAAACATGGGCCCAACTCTTAGGCTCCGGTGAAATCATGGCTAGCAATTCCCTTTATGGTTCAGGCATATAGTTACTTCACCGCTCCATTCTATCCTAGGGGCAGTAAATAGGTACGACACTTGGATACTTTCAAGAATTCTACATGTGAGTTTAGCAAGAATCTCTTATTGGATTACGAGGGAGTAGGGATCGACATATAAGCCTATCTAATAGTTACTCCACCTAATGCCAATTTGTCTTAAGATGGTGACCCATTTGGGTTTATTTGTATACCTCATATATAAAAAAATTTGCAGGTCAGATCCAAGGCCCTATGAAATTTAATAGACTTTAAATTATGCCTAAAACATTAAAAAAAATCTGTAAAAAGAGTTGAAAATGAATTCTAAAATCTACCTTCTTTCCCATATTCAACTCTCACACCCAAGTCGGGGTAACATGCAGTGACTGTGAGACAATTGGAGTGGGAAAAACTAATATAGAGCATGCATTCAATCTAATCCTTTATGACGGCTTTGGATGGAAAAAAAGCGGTTCAAAATAGATTTTGATTTAGTTGCTCATAAATGTGTTTTTGATACCATTAAGACCAGGAAGAGTGGCCAGATTGCCTTTTCGAGGAGAGAGAGAGAGATATTTCAGTAATATTAATTTCACGCCTTCCATTACAATAGTTCCCTATTTATAGAGATTGGGAAGGGAATTACTAACTAGGATATTGATTGCGTTATAAAATAAAAAGTATCTATATTATCATTAACATAAATCTACCTACTAAAATACTATTTAGTCGCATGTCTAACACGTGATTAATATATTTTTCTTATAACAGTTATAGGTTGGATCGGGCTTGGGTGACATGAAACCCGACCCACAACCCATACCCGAAATTATGGATAAAAGATTTGAAATACCAAATTTTGGGTCATCTATTACCATCTATCATTTTAATTTTTTTATATATTTTCTATTTTGACTGTTTGTTATGTATGTAGTAACTAATTAGAATTAATATCTTGTTTGTGATGCTCCTAATTATGATTAGAGAGGTAGTTAGATAGTTAATAAGTTAAGATATATTTTTTCTTGCTTATAATTTTGTATATATAGTGTACAAAATTTCACAAATTCAATGGCTTAATTTCACTTAAATATCCTCAACAGGCCCAATTGAATTCCAAAATTTTTGGGGTTGTGCCAACTTTATGGAATCATTATTGTTATGCATATTGACTTTTGCAAGTCGTTTGGGTTTAGGCTTGACTTGCAAGTCGTTTGGGTTGAAACTTTTCTTCGGCCCAATTTAAATTTTATAAACATGATAAATTTTTCATACCTACAAATTGTCTCCACTCGGGTGCTACATTCTACCTTAATGTCATGACTTCAAGTAAAACCATTTTTTTTTAAGAAGATGTGATTCGAGATAGAGATTTTTTTTAATTTAGATATTTATTTTCAAGTTGACATCAAATAAAAATATATATTTATTTTTTTTGAATTTTCTTTTTTTGTCACGTCAAGCTTATTACTCAAAAAAATATATTTTCTTTTTGGGGTTCTTTTTTTTACGTGAATTTAAATTTTGCAAAATAAATCAAAAATAAAATCTTGATTTGTATAAAATATTTTAGTTTCTGATTTGGAAATTTTAATTTTAAATTCAGATTTTTTTTAAAATCTAGGTAGTTAGAAATTGCATTTTTTAAAAATTTATAAATAATAGTTCAAAATTTGGGACACTTACTTTTAAAATATCAAATATTTTCAAAAGAAGAACTCAAAGGTCACCGCTTCAAAGCTGTTCAAAGATTTGAAATTTAAAGAGGCAATCTTATGCTTTTTTTATTAAATTAGCACTATACATGTAAAACAACAGTACTTTCATGTCAATTTCTTTTAGTTATTTTGGAGTGAACGTAACAAAGATAATCCGGAGAAAATTCATGAAGGAAAGTTTGAGAAAAGATTCTAAATATGGTCATTGAGATATGTAAATTTAAGGAAAAGGAAAAAAAATGTGAAAAAAAATTAGGCATGAGCCTTTTTTTTTTTTGGAGAGAGAGAAGGGTGGCGCTGGAGGCTGTTGCCGGAGCGTTAGCCATGGCAGCGCCAGAGCATCAACCACGGTGACTTTTGGGGGGTGACTGATGAAACAACTTGTCTTTCTACTTTCAAATTATTTCATTGATTTGAGGTTTGTATATCATACTCTCATGATTTAACTATAGTAACTAACTTTTAAATTTCGGATCGACTTTTCGCGTCAAAATGCAAGTTAAGGTAGTTTTTTTAAATTTTTTCAGCCTTTCTTTCTTTCGTATTTTTCAGCTATACTCTTCTATGAATAGGATTCTAGACTTGTTATAAACTCATTCTATTGATTAATAGAAGTTACAATTGAATTTTGATTCTTCAATCAATTTCCACAAATTCGTGCCCAAATTGCTAACACTTACACAATATCTAAGATTGTTTATCTGGGGTGTGATGAATTTGAGTACCATTCGTGTGGTTTTGGGCTTTGGGGTTGTCTTTGAATTGTCAGTCTTCGGGTTGATTTTTATTTTTGTTCTTATGCTATTTTCTTTTTTCCACACTTTGTGCATCTCTTAGGTCACCTTTTGTGAGATGTCACTTTTTGTATCGCAAATTACCTCGCTAATTATCCAATATACAGGAAGGGGAGACAAAATCTATATACATAGGTAAAGCCTGTATTACAAAACGTTTGAATGAAAATTAATTTCATCTTTATCCCTACTCCCCTATCTCTTTAATTTCGTTGCTTTGCTGCTTTGATTTAGTTTGTCTATTTGTATATCAATACACAACGTCTAGGGCTTTGTACTCTTTAAATCACACCGATCTGAAAGGAAAACCAATGAGGATAATGTGGTGCGAAAGAAATCCATTTAGAAGAAAGATTGATATGGAAAACTTGTTTGTCAAGAACATAGCGCCCTCGATAAATAGCCCTAGTTTAGAGGCACCTTTTAGTGGTTTTGGGACTCTTCTCCTGCAAAGTAGCTATAGATGAAAATGGAAGAAGTAAAGGCTTCGGGTTTGTTTAGTTCGAGGAGGTCAAATCTGCCATAGCGGCTCTTATTGCTATGCGCAACAAAATGATGGGAGGAAAAATATTGTAAGACCTCCTTTCCTTTGTCTTTTCATTTTCTTTTATGTTACAATTAAAACTTGGAAAAGTTGTTAGATTGTTCTCCACGACGCTTAACTAGGTTTGATAATAGAAATTGAGAGGAAAGTGAGAAGAAATTTAGAGAGGAGAGGAAGAAGAGTAGTAGGACTGTTAAAACCTTAATTACGTAGAGGTTCTTTGAATTATTATTCGAAGTGAAATTGATTCGTTGTCCCCAGACCCTGCTTTATGTGGGAACCCTTGAGGCATTGGGTTTTTTTGTTGTTGTTATAAATTGATTTATCCTGTTTGATATCGTTTTCTGTTTGCACTTTTTTATTCTTGGGAAACTAAAAAACAAGTTTTCAAAAAGGTTTTCTTTTGTAGCTTTTGATTTTTTATTTTTCATGGAAAGTAGGAAAAAAGATCTAAAAATTAGAGGTAAAAAAAGTTATTTCCAAAATATTAGTTTTCATTCCTAAAAGACTTGAAACTGTAAGAAGAAAACTCCAAATAGGCTTTCTACTTTCAGCTTTATCGAAGATAGCCCAATGACTACTATCATTAAAAAGCGACAAGTTCACTTTATTTTCAAGCGAAAGTTAGAAAAGAATTGAATGAGTTTCCTGTATCTGTAGAAAACTCTCGAAATGTTAACGTTGACCCCGATTCTCACTTATTCTTGAATACATTCATTGTCTTCCTTTTAGGTATGTTGGTAAATTCATAAGAAGAGCCAGGGCAAACCTAATCTGTATGTGAAGGATTTCAATCCAACTGTTGACGATCACACGAGAAACAAGTCAACGCTCGCCATGCATTACGGTATAATTTATGTTAGGACCATACAAATACATCAGAACCCTAAATCGATGTAGTAAGCGCATAATAGGGAAGGGAGAAAAGTACAGACACCGAATTTTCATGGTTTGAAGCACAGCTTTCCTTTTTTTTCGATAATTAACGACATAGTAGCGATACAAACAGGGTCAGTCGACCAAGTGAGCCCTGATTCCATCCGTCAAAAGAAGGGGCCCAAAACAGACAACACAAAAACAAAAATACAAACAAAAATAGGCAAAACAAGAGCCACAAACACGACCGCAACCACAAACACAACTAAGCAAGACATCGATTACATGACCAACCAAGAGACGGGAAGAAAGGAGAGCGACGCGCTAAATCTATTGAAGCAAGTGACACAGCACACAAGACGAAACCTAGGCTGTAGTTGACCTTTTTCCTAGACAATCACCACAAAACCTCTCGGACCAAGCTTTGGTAGTGCATTTGTCTCCGCCGAGGACCTAGTGATCAGTATACTCAAATATATAGGGCCACATAATACACCTTTTTGTGCCATGGCCTAAATCAAGAGGGTATACTTGTAAAATCACTTTGTGTGTGTCTTACGGGTCTCTTTATGAGATACCGATTATTATACCACGAGGTTTTCCTCACTATATCAACAAACTCAGCGTCTCAAGGGCTCCTGCCAAAGTAGCTTTTTTTTTTGGGTTGAGGGGTGTTGAGAGGCTTCCCTCGCTAATTATCGAGAAAAAAAGGTTGTAACGTTACTAAAATGCTAACGCTTCATGCTCATAATCATGATTTATCATTTAGAGTCAATTTTACATTTTAAATGCATGTTGAGTTTGGTGGTAATTTGTCGGCTAATTATATCACTTGATTCAAGTAATCGTTGAATCGTTTTGATAAGAAGATACTTCTTAGATGATTTATTGCTAATTGTATCACTTGACTAGAAGAACGAATGAACCATGTGGATATCTTGAATTAAATGGTTCCACACGAACTCCCGTTCTGCAGTGTGGAGGCAGGACCGCTAGGGGATTGGCTTGGGTGTAGATATGTTAATGATGATATAGATAATTTTTTTATTTTATTATGCAATTAATATCATAGTTAGTGTGGTATCTATTTACCACTTCGGCCCTAGGATGGAATGTATATGTATATATATGTGGCTAAATCATAAAGGTAATTGCTAACCATGATTTGGACCGTTTTCTTATAAATATATGTAACATTTTGAACTAATATACAATTAACCAAGTGGTAGAGTAAAATATTAATAAAATATTTTGGTAAAAAAAAAAAAAATTAATTTAAGTATGTGTATATTGTATAATAAATAGAAGACCAAAAAGTCCCGCCAAAAGGCCCAGATCATGTTTTAACGTTCTATACTCCCCGTTTTATATTTTGTGCTTCTTACAATTCAAGAACTAGTGTTGTTCTTGATCCCAAAACAAAAAACCTCTCTTGTTTCTCTCTCTCTTCAAAAGCTTCTGGAAAAATGAGGAGGTTAAGCGCGCTAGAGATTAGGGCGCGCTATGACAATGTTGGTATAGATTTGCAAGCGCCGCTCATGTGCAAATCACACGCGGCAGCATTGGTGGCCCAGAGGAGCACAGAAATGGAAGATAGGGTGTAGTTTCAACATATATACTTACCCGGTAGCCCAAAGGAGGAAACCATGTCGTTCGACTATTATGGCACTTTTGATGGACATGGAGGCCATATGGTGGATAAGTAGTGCGGTAGGAGAATGGGGGGTATAGTTAAGGATGAAATGGTTGAGATGTGTCATTCCGGGATCGGGTGGGAGGGGGTGACACAAAGATGCTTTAAAAGATTGAACGAGGAGTTGGCTGCTGGAGGAGATGCACCACAGGCGATGACTGTTGGCTCCGTTGCAGTGGTCGCCCTTGTCGGAAAAGATGTTGTGGTGGTTGCCAATTGTGGCGACTCCAAGGCCATGTTGTGCCAGAATGGGGCTATTTTGCGCCTATCTGTTGTTCACAAGCCCGATAGGCCTGACGAGCTTGCCAGGATAGTGGCAGGCGGTGGCGTTGTTGTGAACAGGCACGGTTCGCAAGTTTTAGGCGTCTTGGCTACCTCTCGGTCTATGGTGACCACAGCTTAAGACCATTTGTCATCCCGGTGCCTAAAGTCACTGTGCAAGAGAGAACTCAGCAGGATGAGTTCCTAATCCTCGACATGGATGGCTTGTGGGATGTAGTATCGAATGATTTAGCATGTCAGATTGTACGGTGTACTTTATTCGGGCATATATCTCGACAGTTAAAGCTTTGGGACCCTAGGTTAGGCCATCATGGGGTCGCCCTTGCCGCATATCTACTAGTAGAGTGCACTATGAGCAGAAGGAGTCAAGACAACATTACCGTTGTCGTTCTTCAGTTCAAGAATGACAGAAGTAGGTCTGCTGTTTGTTCTTCCTAGTTCTATTTTTACATGTTAATATTCTTACTTTCATTTTTAACGGTTGAGATATATGCCCGAAGGCTTTCTACTTTCAGCTTTATCGAATATTCTTACTTTCATTTTTTTTTTCTCTTTTTTGGTTTTAATGATTCATCTAATGCTCTTAATCATTAAAACCAAAAAAGAAAAAAAAAAATGAAAGTAAGAATATTAACATGTAAAAATAGAACTAGGAAGAACAAACAGCAGACCTACTTCTGTCATTCTTATACTGAAGAACGACAACGGTAATGTTGTCTTGACTCCTTCTGCTCATAGTGCACTCTACTAGTAGATATGCGGCAAGGGTGACCCCATGATGGCCTAACCTAGGGTCCCAAAGCTTTAACTGTCGAGATATATGCCCGAATAAAGTACACCGTACAATCTGACATGCTAAATCATTCGATACTACATCCCACAAGCCATCCATGCCGAGGATTAGGAACTCATCCTGCTGAGTTCTCTCTTGCACAGTGACTTTAGGCACCGGGATGACAAATGGTCTTAAGCTGTGGTCACCATAGACCGAGAGGTAGCCAAGACGCCTAAAACTTGCGAACCGTGCCTGTTCACAACAACGCCACCGCCTGCCACTATCCTGGCAAGCTCGTCAGGCCTATCGGGCTTGTGAACAACAGATAGGCGCAAAATAGCCCCATTCTGGCACAACATGGCCTTGGAGTCGCCACAATTGGCAACCACCACAACATCTTTTCCGACAAGGGCGACCACTGCAACGGAGCCAACAATCATCGCCTGTGGTGCATCTCCTCCAGCAGCCAACTCCTCGTCCAATCTTTTAAAGCATCTTTGTGTCACCCCCTCCCACCCGATCCCGGAATGACACATCTCAACCATTTCATCCTTAACTATACCCCCCATTCTCCTACCGCACTACTTATCCACCATATGGCCTCCGTGTCCATCAAAAGTGCCATAATAGTCGAACGACATGGTTTCCTCCTTTGGGCTACCGGGTAAGTATATATGTTGAAACTACACCCTATCTTCCATTTCTGTGCTCCTCTGGGCCACCAATGCTGCCGCGTGTGATTTGCACATGAGCGGCGCTTGCAAATCTATACCAACATTGTCATAGCGCGCCCTAATCTCTAGCGCGCTTAACCTCCTCATTTTTCCAGAAGCTTTTGAAGAGAGAGAGAAACAAGAGAGGTTTTTTGTTTTGGGATCAAGAACAACACTAGTTCTTGAATTGTAAGAAGCACAAAATATAAAACGGGGAGTATAGAACGTTAAAACATGATCTGGGCCTTTTGGCGGGACTTTTTGGTCTTCTATTTATTATACAATATACACATACTTAAATTAATTTTTTTTTTTTTTTACCAAAATATTTTATTAATATTTTACTCTACCACTTGGTTAATTGTATATTAGTTCAAAATGTTACATATATTTATAAGAAAACGGTCCAAATCATGGTTAGCAATTACCTTTATGATTTAGCCACATATATATACATATACATTCCATCCTAGGGCCGAAGTGGTAAATAGATACCACACTAACTATGATATTAATTGCATTATAAAATAAAAAAATTATCTATATCATCATTAACATATCTACACCCAAGCCAATCCCCTAGCGGTCCTGCCTCCACACTGCAGAACGGGAGTTCGTGTGGAACCATTTAATTCAAGATATCCACATGGTTCATTCGTTCTTCTAGTCAAGTGATACAATTAGCAATAAATCATCTAAGAAGTATCTTCTTATCAAAACGATTCAACGATTACTTGAATCAAGTGATATAATTAGCCGACAAATTACCACCAAACTCAACATGCATTTAAAATGTAAAATTGACTCTAAATGATAAATCATGATTATGAGCATGAAGCGTTAGCATTTTAGTAACGTTACAACCTTTTTTTCTCGATAATTAGCGAGGGAAGCCTCTCAACACCCCCCAACCCAAAAAAAAAAAAACTACTTTGGCAGGAGCCCTTGAGACGCTGAGTTTGTTGATATAGCGAGGAAAACCTCGTGGTATAATAATCGGTATCTCATAAAGAGACCCGTAAGACACACACAAAGTGACTTTACAAGTATACCCTCTTGATTTAGGCCATGGCACAAAAAGGTGTATTATGTGGCCCTATATATTTGAGTATACTGATCACTAGGTCCTCGGTGGAGACAAATGCACTACCAAAGCTTGGTCCGAGAGGTTTTGTGGTGATTGTCTAGGCAAAAGGTCAACTACAGCCTAGGTTTCGTCTTGTGTGCTGTGTCACTTGCTTCAATAGATTTAGCGCGTCGCTCTCCTTTCTTCCCGTCTCTTGGTTGGTCATGTAATCGATGTCTTGCTTAGTTGTGTTTGTGGTTGCGGTCGTGTTTGTGGCTCTGGTTTTGCCTATTTTTGTTTGTATTTTTGTTTTTGTGTTGTCTGTTTTGGGCCCCTTCTTTTGACGGATGGAATCAGGGCTCACTTGGTCGACTGACCCGGTTTGTATCGCTACTATGTCGTTAATTATAGAAAAAAAAAGGAAAGTTGTGCTTCAAACCATGAAAATTCGGTGTCTGTACTTTTCTCCCTTCCCTATTATGCGCTTACTACATCGATTTAGGGTTCTGATGTATTTGTATGGTCCTAACATAAATTATACCGTTATACATGGCGAGCGTTGACTTGTTTCTCGTGTGATCGTCAACAGTTGGATTGAAATCCTTCACATACAGATTAGGTTTGCCCTGGCTCTTCTTATGAATTTACCAACATACCTAAAAGGAAGACAATGAATGTATTCAAGAATAAGTGAGAATCGGGGTCAACGTTAACATTTCGAGAGTTTTCTACAGATACAGGAAACTCGTTCAATTCTTTTCTAACTTTCGCTTGAAAATAAAGTGACCTTGTCGCTTTTTAATGATAGTAGTCATTGGGCTATCTTCGATAAAGCTGAAAGTAGAAAGCCTATTTGGAGTTTTCTTCTTACAGTTTCAAGTCTTTTAGGAATGAAAACTAATATTTTGGAAATAACTTTTTTTACCTCTAATTTTTAGATCTTTTTTCCTACTTTCCATGAAAAATAAAAAATCAAAAGCTGCAAAAGAAAACCTTTTTGAAAACTTGTTTTTTAATTTCCCAAGAATAAAAAAGTGCAAACAGAAAACGATATCAAACAGGATAAATCAATTTATAATAACAACAAAAAAACCCAATGCCTCAAGGGTTCCCACATAAAGCAGGGTCTGGGGACAACGAATCAATTTCACTTCGAATAATAATTCAAAGAACCTCTACGTAATTAAGGTTTCAACAGTCCTACTACTCTTCTTCCTCTCCTCTCTAAATTTCTTCTCACTTTCCTCTCAATTTCTATTATCAAACCTAGTTAAGCGTCGTGGAGAACAATCTAACAACTTTTCCAAGTTTTAATTGTAACATAAAAGAAAATGAAAAGACAAAGGAAAGGAGGTCTTACAATATTTTTCCTCCCATCATTTTGTTGCGCATAGCAATAAGAGCCGCTATGGCAGATTTAACCTCCTCGAACTAAACAAACCCGAAGCCTTTACTTCTTCCATTTTCATCTATAGCTACTTTGCAGGAGAAGAGTCCCAAAACCACTAAAAGGTGCCTCTAAACCAGTGCTATTTATTGAGGGCGCTATGTTCTTGACAAACAAGTTTTCCATATCAATCTTTCTTCTAAATGGATTTCTTTCGCACCACATTATCCTCATTGATTTTCCTTTCAGATCGGTGTGATTTAAAGAGTACAACGCCCTAGACGTTGTGTATTGATATACAAATAGACAAACTAAATCAAAGCAGCAAAGCAACGAAATTAAAGAGATAGGAGAGTAGGGATAAATATGAAATTAATTTTCATTCAAACGTTTTGTAATACAATCTTTACCTATGTGTATAGATTTTGCCTCCCCTTCCTGTAAATTGGATAATTAGCGAGGTAATTTGCGATACAAAAAGCGACATCTCACAAAAAGAGATCCGAAAGACACACAAAGTGTGGAAAAAAGAAAATAACATAAGAACAAAAATAAAAATCAACCCGAAGACTGACAATTCAAAGACAACCCCAAAGCCCAAAACCACACGAATAGTACTCAAATTCATCACACCCCAGATAAACAATCTTAGATATTGTGTAAGTGTTAGCAATTTGGGCACGAATTTGTGGAAATTGATTGAAGAATCAAAATTTAATTGTAACTTCTATTAATCAATAGAATGAGTTTATAACAAGTCTAGAATCCTATTCATAGAAGAGTATAGCTGAAAAATACGAAAGAAAGAAAGGCTGAAAAAATTTAAAAAAAACTACCTTAACTTACATTTTGACTCCAAAAGTCGATCCGAAATTTAAAAGTTAGTTACTATAGTTAAATCATGACAGTATGATATACAAACCTCAAATCAATGAAATAATTTGAGAGTAGAAAGACAAGTTACATCAATGACACAAGATTCCAACATCAAATCCAATAAATGGATATCCAAGAAAAATAAAAGAATTAGATTAGATGCATACTATATATTAGTTTTTCCCTCTCCAATTGTTTCACAGTCACGGCATGTTACCCTGACTTGGGTGTGAGAGTTGAATATGGGAAAGAAGGTAGATTTTAGAATTCATTTTCAACTCTTTTTACAGATTTTTTTTTTAATGTTTTAGGCATAGTTTAAGTCTATTAAATTTTACAGGGCCTTGGATCTGACCTGCAAATTTTTTTATATATGAGGTATACAAATAAACCCAAATGGGTCACCATCTTAAGACAAATTGACATTAGGTGGAGTAACTATTAGATAGGCTTATATGTCGATCCCTACTCCCTAGTAATCCAATAAGAGATTCTTGCTAAACTCACATGTAGAATTCTTGAAAGTATCCAAGTGTCGTACCTATTTACTGCCCCTAGGATAGAATGGAGCGGTGAAGTAACTATATGCCTGAACCATAAAGGGAATTGCTAGCCATGATTTCACCGGAGCCTAAGAGTTGGGCCCATGTTTGACGCCTATTTTTAGTGGGTTGTTTCGAGTACTAGGTTTTGTGTGTGTGTGTAGATTATACACACAGATTAGAGTTCTGCAAATAATTTAATTCCAAAGGTGTTCTTTATACACGTTATAGTCAAAGTATTGAAAATAGCTACACTCTATGAATGTAGGCAAAATAGGCCGAATCACGTATATTATGTCCTACTTTAATTTTATTCTCGTTTGATTGTTTTGATCTCCTGGTTCTTGAAATATCATAAACTCACATAAAACAAGAATATGCAACATAAAACAGTGAAAATAAAAGGGTAGAAACCAGAAGCTAGAAGTAGAACAAGAAGCACTCTCAACGGGTCTGCCAAAGGAGACGACCTCGCTACCATCACAAACGACGACTTGGCGTCATCAATATCTCTTTTAGTCTAAGAGTTACATTTTAATAAATATTTCAGATGATGGAGTAAAATTTGTTATTATTTGTTGGTAAACACGTCATGTCCTGGTTATTCCCTTTCTGTTATGTACAAACTATGGCCGGTAATGAAACAAAGGCCATTGTCATTTGGACAGTTTTATTGAATACAAGTAAATTTTGAACTAATATGCTGTACATTTCACTAAGTTAATTTGTATACTAAAACATTAAAACAATACATACATAAATAAAGGTTTTTTTTTTTTTTTTTGTCTGCTGCGTCGTGTTTTGTGTCTTTTTTTTTTTTATTTTGTGTTGGCATCTTTCTGGTCCCCGTGCTGTTGCGGTCAGACTTCGGCCTCGCCTAATGAGTGACCCGTTTGTTTTGCAATTTTGTTACAATTCATATATTTTATTATTACGTTCTTGCAAATCAAAAAACTCCCGCTTTTCTTGACCCCCAACAGAAAAGAAAACCTCCCGTTATTCGAAAGATTTGGAAAAATGAATAGAGTTGTTTTCGAATCGAAGGAGCCGGTCATGTGCGAGTCACAAATGGAAGATAGGGTCGACATACTACAGTTAGGCTTCCCCGGTCGAGAGGAAACGACGTCGTTTGATTACTACGGCGTCTTTGACGGGCACGGCGGCCATGCGGTGGCAGAGGCGTGTAGGGAGAGGATGGGGAGGATAGTGAGGGAGGAGATGGAGGACATGTGGCGGAAGGGGATTGGGTGGGAGGGGGTGATGGAAAGGTGTTTTGAGAGGATGGATGGAGAGGTTGGTGGCGGAGGAGATGCGGATGGGGTCCACAGCGGTGGTGGCAGTGGTCGGGAAGGAGGTGGTGGTGGTGGCCAATTGTGGGGATTCTAGGGCTGTTTTGTGCCAAAACGGGGCAGTTTTGCCTTTATCTGTGGATCACAAGCCCAACAGACCTGATGAACTCCGGAGGATAGAAGCCGCTGGAGGGATAGTTGTCAACTGGCATGGTTCCCGGGTTCTTGGCGTGCTTTCTACTTCTCGCTCTGTTGGAGGCCACTATTTGAAGCCCTATGTCATCCCAGAACCCGAAGTCATTGTCCACACGAGAACTCCGCAAGATGAGTTCTTTGATCCTGGCCGCCGACGGCCTATGGGACGTGATCCCGAGCGATGTAGCCTGCAAAGTCGTACGAAGATACAATCGGGTCGCATCTCTAGGAAATTCTGGGACTCGGTTTAGGTCGGAAACGGGCCGCTGATGCCGCGGAGTTGCTGGTCGAGTTTGCACTCAGCAGGGGGGCAGCCAAGACAACGTCACTGTTGTTGTAGTTGAGTTCAATAGTGCCGGATCATCTTTTTGTTCATAGTTCTTCAATATATATATATATATATATTGCAGTCAAGAAAAAAAATAAATCCTGAAAATCACACGTATAACAGCAAAATTTGAAAATTTTCAAATCTCTACTTGAAATCCAGACTAAAAAAATAGAGATAACACAACGCTTTCAATCTATAAGGAACCATGATTCAAATAATAGTTGAATTATTCTAAAATGAAAAATTTATTGACTAATTATATCAATCAATTCGAAGAGCGAATTAATTACGTTGACATGTTGGTCTCAATTTCCGAGATCCTATTTATTAGTTTACTCAACTTTCTTAGTTATTAGTTAATACCAACTTTATTTTGATATGTTATGCTTTAATGGTTCATTTAATGACATTTTATTAGTTTTTCTTATATCTAATATATATATAGTAGCAAAAACAGTCCCTCCCCCTCCTCAAAGATGAGAACTTCTACAGTTGTTTGCTGCTTCGTTCCCATTTTGTCTAACACGAAGGGTCAGCATATGCACTTGAACATGGTGCCTCAAGAAGCATCAAGTCTGGGGTTCTAATTTGCATCAATCTTGGCACACATACGTTGTCCAAACACCTCGGTTACCAAGGAAAAGAAATATATATATATATATGTCTGTCATGACTTCGTCCATCTCTATCTTGAAGGAATGTTGTTCCAGAGAAAGCTTCTGCATGTGGTTGTAGCACAAAGGAGAGAACAATATCAAAGGGCAATGTAGCACAAATGAGAGAAAGCTTTCACCTATTAGAACTTCGAAAGTAAGCGTGCTTGGGTAAGAGCAGTACCAACCAAGATGGGTGACTTCCTGGAAGTCCTCGTGTTGCACCCCTCAAGTTGGGGATTCTCTGAGACAACCTCCCTTCAAGCTGTGTACATCTATTGGGACACTGAGAATGTTGAATGTTGTTAACGTAGGATATGTTTGCAAAGGCGCCTATGGATAGCAAGACCTCCCCTATGTACTACTGGATCCCGCTTCCCATCTTGCCCAAGTGCTTCAGCAACGTGGTCAAGAACGTAGTTCAGTAGGTTGCTGCCTCCAGCTCAAACCATGGCGCCACTTTTGTCGAGTGCCACTTTAGCTTTCACTTGTTTGTTTTCGGTTCCTACTAACTACAACACAGGTTGCTGGTTGACATTTTTGTCAAACTTGTGTATATGATATTTGTTTTTCTCCTTTCTCCCTTATCTCTTTAATTTCATTACTTCACTGCTTTGATTTTGATGCAGTCCGTATCTTAGCAGGTTGATCTAGGCAAGACAGCTAGATTGGCAGATGAGAGAAGCGTGCGCATGAGGATAATATGAGATATAGTTTTATCCCAATTAGGAAGTTTAGTTTAATCTAGTTTATCCGATTTTTATTTGTTTATGATAATTAGGAAGCTTATTTTGAGTTATCAGGATAATTAAACTAGATATTTTGTATTTATATTTTAATTCCTTATTTATCTTTTAAGTCTTTAATTCTAAGTTAGTTTCCTCCTCTATTTAAACAAGAGGAAGTCTAGGTTTAATTCATTCAATTTTCTAGATTATTTTCACGAGTTGCTAGTTCTTTCTATTCTCGGGTGTGAGAATTAGAATGGACTTTATTTTCCTCTTGTTCTTTATTATTTTTGTAATAAGAATTAAGAGAAGGTTGTTAAACCTTCACGTTCCCTAATTTTTCATCTACGCGCTACATCAAATTAGGTTTTTATCTATTCGTATGAAAACCACTGAGGTTAATGTGGTGCGAAAGAAATCCAATTAGAAGAACGATAGACATGGGAAACCTCTTTGTCAAGAACATAGCGCCCTCAATCAACAACTTGTTTAGAGCCACTTTTTAGTGTTATTGAAGTAAAAGAAAGAGGGTTTTATTTATAATTTTTCCTTTTATTTTAAAACCTTAAAACGGGTGAAGACTTATGAATGGTTACGCAAATATCTATTAGATTTGAATCGTAGAAAGTGTACAAAACCCATCTCATTTCTTATTTCATAGGTTCGAAGTTGCAATTAATTGATGTAGAAGGTTTTGATAATTTATAAATTACAAAAGTGGGACAAATTCAAATAAAAGACTGGAAGCAAAGTAATTAAAGCAAAAAACAAAAACAAAAAAAAACCACAAGAATTGGGTCTCATTTGTTCCGAGCAATGAAAATACTCTTATACTCTGATGCTTTATACTTTATGTTTGTAAGCTATCATACTTTTGTGCTTCTTAGGTTGAGGTCCTCGAAAATAACCTGCTTTTAGGGTAGAACCCTGAAGGAGTAAGGCTGCATACATCCCTTTTCCCCAGACCCTGCTTATGCGGGAGCCCTCGAGGCACTGGATCGGTTGTTGTTGTTGTTATGAGCAATGAAAATCAAGAAATCACAATAAGAAAACCCATGTTGATGTTAACAGACTCAGATAATGTTACATACCAAATGAGGTTCTATCCTGAAATCAATTGGCAATGGGTGGAGTAGTTTTCCTAGTATATAATGTCGTATTTTCTCTTCTAATTTACCTATGTGAGATTCTACTATTTTTGCCCAATTTTTGACTTGTATCAAATGAGAATTCAACCCCATAAACCCAATAAATAAACTAAGCAAGGGTTTAAAACAATTGAAGAAAACGAAATCCCTAGAAATAGAAGAAAATCAATGCATCCATCGAACTAAACTACCCAAGTTAACATAATCCACGATCCCATACGTGTGTCACGTAAGAATCCCACTATATTCTATATTTTACTAAATTTAAAAGCGAAATCTGCTTAAGCTTATACCTAAATCTTATATATGTCTCTAAAACCCACAACAATAAAAAAAGTTGAATCCCAAGAAGTAGAAGAAAACGTACTGAATCAATACATCCATCCGAATAGAGCTGAATGGTTTTTTTGGTTGGAACTGGATGGAGCCAAATCAAAACCAAATCCGACCTATTACCATCTCATATGTACAATTAATTGTTCGATAAATTTGGAAAAAAAAAAAAAAAAAAAAATCAACAAACCTCATCTTATGCACAAGTTCCACAAAATTCTTAACCAGCAACCTACGGTTCTATCAGCAGGAACCAAAAACAAACCTAGTGAAAGCTAAAGCAACACTCGACAGCAGCCGCGCCACGGTCAGAGCCCGAGGCAGTGACCTGCTGAACCGCTTTCTTGACCACGTCGTTGAGGCACTGGGGCGTGGTGGGAAGTGTGATCCAATAGTACAATGCGGAGTTCCTTGTAGCCGGAGGCACATCCGTCGGCGCCTTTGCAGCCGTATCCTCCATTGCCCTCTGATGCTCTTCTCTTGGCTGGGCCATGGCCATATGTAGAGGCTTTTTGTGGAACATCGGTCCTAAACGACGGAGATCAACTACGTCAGGAAAGACAAATCGAAGGAAACGAAAATTTTTTTGTAGGTAACCAAGGTGTCGGGGCCAGGGCTAGTTCAAGTAATTAAACTAATTGAAGAAGCGAAAATTAGGACTTGGACCAACTCTTTGTGGTTGGACGAAGCGGAAACACTACGGCAGAAAGCCATTGAAGTTTCTTAGGTTGGGAATATGGAGGAGCGTTTATGTTACTATATATTAAATACACAAGAAAAACTAAAAATGCCATTAATAAACTGTTAAATCTTATATAAAAACAAAGTTAGTATTAAGCAATAACAAAGACAATTAAGTACTCTGATGATAAGATAGCAAGTATTGATTCCAAGATATTCACATGGTTCATTAGTTCTTCAAATCAAGTGATATAATTAGCCAACAAATCATCTAACAAGTATCTTCTTATCAAAGGATTCAATAATTGTTTGAATCAAGTGGTATAATTTGCCAAGAAATCACCATTAAATTCGATATGCATTTAAAATGTAAATCCGACTCTGAAAGTGTTTATGAGCATGAAACATTAGAATTTTAGTGACTTTAAGACTATACCCTCCTGTAAGGTTTTTGTTGATGTATTACGCTCAGATTAGAAAGTGCAAAATTGGGTCAATCTAATTTAGGCCATGGCACACAAAGGTTTACCTTGTGGCTCTGTCACAGTAAAGTTGTTGCATCCCAAGCCACGAAAATTTGGTGTATGTACTTTCCTCCCTTCCCTATTATGTGCTTACTACATCGATTTAGGGATCTAATGTTTGTGTAAGGTCCTAACAGAAACTGTACCGTTATGCATGGCGAGCATTGACTTGTTTCTCGTGTGATCATCAACAGTTGGATCAAAATCCTTCACATATAGATCTGGTCTTCTCTGGTTCTTCTTGATGAATTTACCAACATACCTAAAATGAGGACAACGAATGTACTCAAGATTAAGCAAGAACTACAATAAACTTAACATGTTAGGAGTTTCCGATGAAGGCCTATTCGGTATTGTTTTTTTCTTAAAGTTTAAGGTTACTTGTAACCGAAAACTAATATTTGGGAAATAATTTTTTTATCTAATTTTGGTTTTTTTTTTTTTTTTATAACTATTTTTTCTTAGTTTCAATGAGAAATGAAGGCCAAAAACCCAAAAACCAAAAATTAAAACACCATCTTTTTCAAAACTTGCTTTTTAGTTTCAAAAGAATAAAAAAGTGCAAATAAAAAACGATATCAGGACAAAGAATCAGTTTCATTTAGAAGAATCTCTATGCATATATTGTTCGAAGAAATATTTGAATTCCATTGCAAATGCTAACAAGTAGTAAAGTGTTACAGGAAAAAGATAAATTAGTCATCTGTAGGATACATGACTCAGTAGTACTTAGTAATAATTTGCGTAATTTTCACTTCCCTAATAGCTAGGTCGGGTTTTAATGGTCCTCTTCCCAATTTTATTATCAAACTCTATTAGATTGTATAAGAAAGGAATGGATAGAATATTTATCGTTAAGTTTAATCTCCTTTTTCCTACTATTTTTCCGCTCAATTTCTATTATATTGCCTATTTGATCTAGCCATTTTTCTGGTTTTCACTGTAACATCAAGAAAGAGAATAGACGAAGGAAAGGAGAGCTTACAATATCTTTCCTCCAATCATTTTGTTACGCATAGCAATGAGAGCTGCTATGGCAGATTCGACCTCCTCGAACTGAACAAACCCGAAACCTTTACTTCTTCCATTTTCATCTATAGCTACTTTGCAGGAGAGTATAGTCCCAAAACCACTAAAAAGTGCCTCTAAACCAGCGCTATTGATCGAGGGCGCTATGTTCTTGACAAACAAGTTTCCCATATCGGTCTTTCTTCTGATTGGATTCCTTTCGCACCACATTATCCTCATCGGTTTTCCTTTCAGATCGGTGTGATTTAGAGAGTACAAAGCCCTAGATGCTACATATGACATACAAAAAGATGAAAAACTAAATCAAAAGAGTAAAGTAATGGAATTAAACAGATAAGGGAGAAAGGATAAAGATTAAATTAATTTTTGATACAATCTCTAACTCTATTTATAGAGTTTGTCTTCCCTCCTTGGGTCAAACTTGCTCTACTTCGTATTGGGTTGTCCTATTACTCTAGGCTCAACTACCAATTTGAACGTGTATCAAAGTTACATCAATTTTACGAACTTTCTCATTCAAAACATTAATGACACAGAGATACCATCAACCCATTTCTTATTATTCAAAAATTTCCCATTTAAAAATTTGATTGAATATGATACATACCCAGATAAGTATATGAGTTCGGCTTGTTCTTTCTCCTGTTGGGTTGTCATTACTCCCAACTCATATACTTATTTGGTTATGTATCGATTTTCCTTTAAGATTGGTGTAATTAAAGAACATACAACCTTAGATGTTGTGCATGTGTCAAGACCCCAACAATTTGGCCATGAAAGTTGGAGGAGTTCAAATGTATCATCAAAAGAAACCGAGATGAAAATTCAATCCATAAACCGAATAAATAAATTAATCATGGGTTTAAAACAATCCAAGAAAATGTACCGAATCAATGCAACTGTCCAAAGATTCGAGATAACCCAAGTAAACAATCCAAGAAAACATCCCCAATCGATCTAAGAATCCTAAATCAGAGTTGTAAGAAAGAAAATATCAACAAATTTCGGAATAAAACCCACTTAATCTTATATTTAAATCTCGCAATTCCAGTCTCTACTTATACCTTGTTTGAGTAAAGAAGCGCAAATGAGTTAACCTTATTTGGCAATTGGGTAAAGGGGTAAGGATAAAAAAATTTATAGTTAAAATAATGGCAAAATTATCCAAAATTTTTTAAAAATTTACCTTATTCCATTTACCCCCGATTTGAAAGGTTAAGGAAAATGAGGGTAAGTTTTTATAACGATCAAAAAAGTTAAACAGATTTACAAGTAAAGAAAGCAAAACCCAAGAATCAAGAAACAAAGAGAAAAATTTCAATGAAATTAGAGATGAAATTCAAAATGTTTTAAGTCTAGTAATAATCCCATGTCGTAGATATAAAAAAATTATTAATATATAAATTTAGTGAATTAATTTAGGGTAAACCCACTTACAACAAAATATGGGTTGATTGTAAGTGTAACGAATCAATTACTTCAAAAGTTTAAGTTAATGGATAAATGTATGTAAATGATTTTATACTCTAACAGTAAGATTGGGTGTGTCAACCAACCAGTTACACCAAAAGTTTAAATTAACGAGTGAAGACTTGGGATTGATGTTATACTTAACGGGTCAAATTTCTGGAAACCCACAACCCAAAACATCTAAAAAGTTAAACCCATCATCAATTAAAGAAATCAAAACCCCAAGAATCAAGAAAAGGGGAGATAAATTTCAAAGATATTAGAGAGAGAGAGAGAGATACCATCATGGGGAGTGAAGAAATTGACATAGCCGTATCCAAGAGATTCCCCCGTGATGGTATCGGAGCAGACCCGGACAGAGCTGACCCGACCCGCTTTGGAGAAGACCCGGAATAGGTCCGATGAAGTGACTCCGGGGTCCAAGTCCCCCACGTACAGCGACACTCTTGGCCGCTGCTGCTGCTGCGGAAGCGTCGCTGCAACTGACATTCTTCCTTTCTAGAGAGAGAAACAGAGAGAGAGAGTGAGGAGATAGAGAGAGCTTTTGGGTGTTTGATGTGCTCTAAAATGGTGTAGTAGTAGTGCATATAGAGAGAGAGAGTGTGTGTGATGGGGAAAAGGGGCGGGGGAATAACGGTCAGGAATTTTTTTTTTCCGGTAATTAGCGACCAGGCCTCGATACAATTCATACGCTCGAGCTAGCGAGCCCTTATAAAAGCCGTTAATAACGGGGCATGGAAAAAACAAGAACATGATCAAACAAGACTTCAAACAACAATTGGCATAACAGGACGAACCTAACTGATCACTATGACTGATTCGGATCTCAGGACATTTGAAATAGGATAAAAAGCAGTCAGGTCATCCTTTCATCAAGTATGGCTCTCACCGTAGGTGGGTCAAAGCCATCGAAATTCAGACCTAGCTTCTTTCCCATCTGAAAATTGTTATTGTTGTAAAGCAATTGAGCTGATTCGATGATTGAAGCTACAATTTGTTACTGGTACAGTAAAAATTGTTATTGTTATAACAAGAATTATATTTCCCCCACTTTGTTTACATTTTAAAAGAATGTGTTGTTTTAATTTTAAACGTATTCATGCATATTTTTATAAGTCAACGAGCCGTTGACCATAATTTATAAAAAAATAATATTCTCAATGCCCCAAGAGCTCCCGTCTAAGGACGGTTTTGAGGGGGTGGATGTACATAGCCTTTCCTTATTTTCGAGAACTCCCAACTTAAAAGGTGCACCGGGACTTTCCATGAGGTTATCCATCTTAGTCACTCCATAATTTATAAATTCGTATTAAATCTCTTTTCATTCCCTTGTTGGATTTTACTAAATGTAATCAGTACAAGCAGTGTACAAATAAAGCGGGTCTAGAGCAAGGTTGGCAAAATATGATAAGATATCGTAACATCACATACATAATGATTAGAGATAGTGGGTGTGAATTGGGGTTATGGGTGCTGATTAAATGTAAGTTGACAGTTTAATTTGTTTAAATAATTGAGTTGAACTTAAACTTAAGTCGAGATAATCAATCTTTTGACATGTCTAAATAAAGATTTAGATAGGATGTTTTGATTTCAGAGGTAAAAGATGTACATACAGGGTGGGTGTAGAGTAGAGTTGGAAGATTTTAATACGACACGAACATGACAAAGAGATAACAGATTTTTGCTGGAACTTTGGAGTCGGGTTGAATTTGAGTTGGCAAGTTCAGGCAATGTAGGTAATTGTATTGAATTTCAGTTTATGTTATGTGATTCCATTTCCAAACATGTAAGACGATAGATAGGCACTCAGGTCAAACTCTGGGTTCCTTGTGCAATAGAGTATGGATTGAGGTTCATGGGTTGTCGATCCAGTGTTAGCCGAAAGAAAGCTTCACTGAGTTCACTAATACATGAAGCAAGTTTATCGGGTTGGTGACAGAACTTCTGCAATGAGATGATGCGTTGACGTTGCAAGGATACTTATTAATACAAGTGTCCCTTTGTTTATCCATGAAATGGTCGAAGTACAGGTTCTCCAAAGATCTTGTCTGGTGTTAATGAAACAAGGTAGTTCTGAAATTATCCCTAATTGTTTCCCAAAAGTAAACTCCCTTGTCGCTTCTACCAAGCTCTCCGGGGAGATGGATTCATCTTCTCAGCTGTACAAGTTGACTGTTTTGTATTGTGACCATATCACTAATTATCGAAAAAAAAAATGTTAAGGGATGTTTTCATATGAGCTTGAACCCATTTAGAAAGATGTTTTATATGTTAGTTATATATTTATACATATATCTCTTGTTTTAGCCCAAGTTGGTATGAAATAATTTAAACGACTGTTATCCTATGCAGTGCATGAAGATGTTTATATTTTATTTAATTTTCTATTTTAGTATATTGCAATTGTATTATGCATACAATAAAAATTTACGATAGATCTTTAATTTTATAATTTTCACACATTAAGACTAAGTACATACCTTAATTAATAGCAATTCTTGATTGGGCATTGAGTATGGCAATGAAGAAATCTGATTTTTCCTCTTAATCACTTTTTTATTATCTTTCATATTCATGGGTTTTATGTTATAGTAGATAAAGAATCAGAATTTGAATTTTATTTATAGAGAAGAAAGGGGTGAATTCCATCAAAACACTAATGGTCGTTTCCTTTCGTTTAATAAACACGTCTTTTCATTAATAGACATATCTCTTCATTAATAAATATGTCTCTTCAGTAAAAGAAGTATCTTTTTACTAAGAAACATATGAAATAAACATACATATTTATTAGAAGACAAGTTCTTTCATCAAGACATATGTCTTTTCCTTAAAAGGTGCTTTAATTTATTATTATTTTTTTTTAAAAGTCACTTTGAGATGAAATGGCTCAAAATTGTAGGATTTTTAGAATGGAGAATTTTAGAGGCGTTTATGGGGAGTAAGTGTTTTGTAATAATATAAGAGATCGATTATATTTGGTTACTTCAATCTAGTAGCCTATTTTTGCCCAATTTGAATGTGTCATGCATTTATTACTATTATATGTCGAAAGAGCACATTAACATCATGTTTGTAGGTTGGCAAATTTGCATATAACAGAAAAGTCACCTGTATCATTGAAACTGTAAACTTTAGGTTTTATTAACGGGTAGGGTAAATGAGTTGCGTCCAGGTCGCACAAATATGATACAACACATTTGCCACCTTAAGTATAGAGTCCTTGTAAGCGAATCAATTCAAAACATAAGCAGTTTAATGGATACCATTTACTCCCATGGACATGTCAAAGGGCAAAAATGGAGGGTTAAACTATTACAGTATAAAATCATTCTTAAGTTTTCACTTAATAGCTTAAACGTTTGGATAATTGATTCCCCAACATCAAATCCTCTTTGACTGAAAGGTTAACAGGTGTAATTAATCCTAATGTCCCTAAAATTTAAACCTAAGAGGGTACCGACACGGAAGCACAGGATCCAATTAAAACTCCAAAGTTAAGCGTGCTTGGGCGAGAGTAGTGCCAAGATGGGTGACTTCCTGGGAAGTCCTCATGTTGCACCCCTCAGATTAGGGGTTCTCGAAAACAGCTTCCCTTCAGGATGCTACCCTAAAAGGGAAAGGTTGCGTAAATCCACAACTATGAACAGAGGATAATATTATTGCTAGCATAAACTTGTTAATTCCGAACCAACCGTGTTTCAGAAGATGAGATTTTGCTTTGACATTAACAGCTTTAGACTTAGCAATAACATTTACCTAAAACAGAAGGTTCAAAAACGAGAAAAAGACATTTTTTAATTGTGTAACATAACTTTTAGTTCTTCAAAAGCCAAAAAGTACAAGTAAAAACTGATAGCAAACAAGCCCTAAATAATTATAATTTTGAGTCTGATAATGTCAAGGAATTAACTATTTCAAAAACTTATCCGGTTAGGTGAAAATTTTAAAATAATTTTATACTATAATATTCCCTTCAAGCAAATATTTTAGCTTAAAAGCCCAGATAATATATAGGTAAACTTCATGTCTTTGCGCTTAAATTTCACTGATATAAAAAATGGGCTCGTTATGATTTACGCTCGTGATTTCTTGATCAATAAAACTCGGACATGTTATTAAAAAATAACTATCTCAAGCATCTTATATAATTTGAATTCGTATAAATTTACATAGCATAAAACCTCACTTGAACTTATATATGAACCACGAGGCTACCCTGATTTGAGAACTACCATAGAAAGACATTATCCGGGGCTATATGATGCAGATTTCCTATGCATCATACGTCTTGTCCATGGCGACTCCTTCAAAGCTTCTGCGTACCTCGCCAATTCCGACTTTTGACTGCTATCTGGTTCCGGGTCTGGCCTGCAATCCAAAGGCGAACTACTAATACTTTCCTGTCCGGACACAAACCTCCGCGATGATCCAGAATCACTACTCTTGTAAGCAGTGCTCTCGAGTTCCTTCACGTCCTCCTCGTTCAAACTTGTAAGTCGATTGAACTCCAATGAAGACTCGGTTGAGTTCTGTGACGAGGATGCCAGTCTTGGACTCTGTTCTTCTCCTCTAGGAGACCCGAACAAAGATTTTCTTCGACCGAAATCCTCCATCGAATGAGCTTTCGATAGAGTAGGAGATTGCTTGTCGCTACGCTGATTATGATTGTGATGGCCTCTAATTAGTTTCCTAAGTTTTGTGAGGAACTTGCGTTTCTTTGACGTGTGGGTCTTGTTAGTCGATGAACTGCTTCCTGGGGATTCGTCAGGATCCCCGGTTTCCGTGAGATACGAAGGTTGAGAGGAAGGCCATTGATCAACGTCGAAATCCGAAATGCTAGGTTCTTTCTCTAACGCTCCTCCTTCAGTATCAGCATACTCGAGTATCAGCTGCTTGGCTTTCTCCTCGGATTTGGGGCTCAAGGACTTGCTCAAATCCCGAGCAATGGTTTTACCATGAGGGCGTTGGTAGTTTCTAAGCTCGTATCGCAAACACGCGTTTATCCACCGAAGATAGACGAGTTCCTCTGCATCCAAACAGCGGTCTGCTTGAAGGCTTTCGACTTCTTTTGATAAGGTTTCGTTTTCGTGTTGGAGTTGTGATACCAACTTTCTTAGTTCTTCCAACTGCAATATATCACACGAATGTTAATAGAATCAAGATGAATATACGCATCGAGAACAGGCGAATTTGGTATCATTTTTTATTTGTAATTTTTAGTTTCTCATTTAAAAATTAAAACTAATATTTTGAAACTGTTCTTTTTCTTATTTTTTGATTTTAGTTATTATCTTTTTTTTATAGTTTACATGAAAAATGGAAACAGGAAACCAAAAACACAAAAAATCATTTTCAAAACCGGATTTTTAATTTCTCAAATACCTACCAGATAAGCCCTACATTTATAAGCCAAGATTCACTTGTAAGACATAAAAAACGTCCCAATGACAGAATATGGACTAAAACATAATCATGACTAGGAACGTAACGAGTTGAGCTGGCTTGTCATAAAACTTGAAAGGCTCAACATTTTTGAGCTTGAGCAAGCCAAACCAAGCACAAGCCTAATAACGCTCAAACTTGGAAGTTCGAGAGCCTAAAACCACCTATCTTCGTACAATTTATCAACCTAATTAATAACAAATCGAGGGACAAATTTGAGCCCAAATAAGCCATGCTCAAGCTTATACGCTTTTATCCTCCATAAACACCAAGATATAAAGCAAATCAAAAATGATGTATATTGCGAGAAAAAAAAAGCCACGAAAATGTCACGAGAAACAAGTGCTTAGGAACTTGTTTGTTGTTAACGACAAACTATGCCCTAGTCGTGGCATTTTCATGCGCCCCCTTCTCATGTCGTGCAGCATTAGTCAAGGCAAATATGACTTAGACTATCAAAAACATTATGCTGCACCAGAACCAAAAAATGGACAAGCAATGGTACAGGGAAATAGTCCAAGGCTCCCGAATGGAAACTTTTTTTCACAAAATATTTTCGATTCAAATACTTTTCCTTAAAAATTTTTGTCTTTTAAGCTAAAGAAAATAATTTCAATCTAAAAATTTGTCTAAAATTCACGCTTGACAAGTTGAAGTTGAAGTGAAACATATGACTTGAGATTAAAAGGAAAAGGTTTTCCACTTTCGTTAAGAAGTTGATTATGTTGGGTTAATTGTATGGAGTCTGGTTTTATACCGCTATGGGCCGAATCCGATGGAGTGAAGGATCGGGTATATGGGGGTCCGGTGCGCCTATTTATACCCAGTTTTAGGGTTTGAGAATGTAAAGCGAATTGAAGAAAACTCTCTATAGCAATTCCAAAGCCATAAAATTCTCCCTGTAACTTCGTGAAAGTAGGCAATTTTGGCTGAACCACGTAAATCTGTGTGTTTATTTTTTATTTTTCTCATTGAATTTACGTTGTTTAGTTGTTGCATTTCCTAACAGATTCCTCTTCAACAGAGGAAAATGCTTTCTGTTTCGGTAATTATTACTATAAGGTTATCTAAAGAAACAATAGAATTAAGACGTAAAATATTTTCAATCAAAACAAAAGGAACTAGAGACTCTAAGTGATCACCTCAGGGTCTTCCAACATGGAAGTTGCAAGCATTTGGGTAGATTCTAATCTCTGACCCAAATCACAATTCTCTTGCTTCAAACTCGAATTCGATCGCCTTAACGCCAATGCCTCGGCTTCCAACTCCTTTATCCTTCGCATACTCGATTCGACATCGAAATTACTGCTTCGACTCGCCTCGTTATCCATCTCTTGCAACCTCTCAACTCTTTGCTTAAGTGCTAAAATCTCAACCTTGTTTTGCTCAGCTTCATGCCTTAGTTTCTTTTTCAACATCTTTATCTTTGCTTTCGCAGCGTCAAGCTCAGTTACAACCCTCGAATAATCAGCCACACGGGCCTCGAGCCTCTTGTTATCGGCCTGCAAAGACGTGATTTTCATAGTGAAAATCTTCGCCTCCATGTTGTTGATCTTTAAACGATTCTCGAGCTCCATCACAGTTGTTTCCTGTCGATGTAACACACAAGATGATATTTAGTGATTTTAAGATAATTACATTTTAAGTTGTATTTTACTAAATTTAGTTAGACAATGTGATATGTTATTAGAATATAATCTATATCTTCATTTTAGTCAATGGCAATATTATCTTAGAAATTAGTTTTTCCTATAAATATGGCTTGCTAATTCATTCGAGTTTAGCTTTTGAGTAGTAAGTCGTGCAACATTACCTGCTCTTTAAGACCGTAGTACTCAAGTAGCTGGAACTCGAGGTGCCTTTCTCTTTCTCTTAGGAACCGGATCATATTCTTAAGGTTTTGAATCTCTTGTTCATACTCATCTCGGTCTACAGTCTTCGTCTTTGGAGATGTCACGGGATGGGGATTGGGATTTACGGTGACACCCACATCAAAATGTCTGACAAGTTCATCGAACTCCGGCAAAAGGAACCTGTCTTTTTCACCGCTATGTCTAGTGCTTGGTGAGTTATGCGCTGAGTTGCTATCAACGCAAACCTGAATGCCTGATTTTTCCTGATTAATCAACGATCAATGACGGACAAGTTAGTTGAAAAAGAGATGCACACGATCCGACTAAGCTCGTTTAGAGCCATTGTTCGATTGACAAGTCTAGGATTGTGTTCGTTTTTACTTCTACTTATTTCAAATGTACCACCATTCATTCGTACTGCTCCCATCAATATTTGGATATATTCGAACCCGAAATCATTCATGGATCTTCATCCAACGACTTAAAATTTTCGAGCATTTGATCTTATGATATGATATCAAAACCTAAGAAGTTGCGAGTTCGTATTTCAACATTGCACACTCTCAATAAAAACATTATGAGCTTGTTTACTATCCATGCTTTAAATATAATAGGCACTCATGTCATTCTTGGGCCTTCATATATTAGTTTAAACTTTTGGAACAGTTGGTTTCTAAGAGAATATAATTACTAATACAAATGGGTAATGTAGTCGGCCGTGATCAAACGGAACTCTTTTTTTGGTAGGTAAGCGGCGATAATAAGGATATGAACCTAGTCTCTTTTGCGATAGAGCACGATCTTAGTTGTGTTTCAAGGCTTTGTTGGCGAGCTAATTATCACATGTAAATCTAGAAAGAAATCATTGAAAGCTACGGGAAAGAAGAGATCAACATATAAACTCAGTCGGCTACTCTATCTAACGCTAATTGGTTTTATGATGAAGCCTCACTAGAGCTTCTGTGTGGCCCTCACGTGGTCCGGGTATGAAGGCCCATGAAATTTATCATTACCTAAAAGGAAAAATTTGCATTTATCAAGCAATATAAACATTTACCTAACTTATTCTTCCTTTCTTCTTAGCACAAATTTAGCAACCAAGGAAAACAAATGATACCAAAAAGACTGAAAAACCAGAAACTTACAAACAATGAAAGCCACAAAATTGCCTTAAAACTATGATCGTGCTAAGATAATAACAATTTTATTCTGCTAATAACATTTACCCTTAATGTTACATTAACTGAGCAGGTTGATCACATAGATAACCATCAACCCAAAAGAAAACTCGGTTAGGAAAGTACAAAATTTGGTCAAAAAGCTAAAAATAACAACATAGAAATTAAGGACCCCTTCAGTACTGTTTTATATCTGCAATTTTTGATTTTTAAGAAATTAAAAACTAAATTCAAATGCCGTATTTTTGGTCTCGATGTTTTCTATAAAGATATTTTCGAATTGAAAACTAAAAATAGAAAAATAAAGTTTTTATGTTCTAAAACAGATAAAAAAGTGCAAATAAAAAACGATATGTGATACCTGGGTATCTGTTGCAACTGAATCAATCTCAGGATTAACATCTCTGATCCTAGCTCTTCCTCTAGAACCACCTTGCTTGTTGCAATCTGAACACAAATTACACCATTTTTAATAATTAATTTCTCATTTTCTTGCAAAAAATGCATAATAAGAACCTTCATAAAAGTTGCTTTTAGTATGAATATTTTTATTTGATAAATTTTTAGTTTTTAATCCTGCTTCTACCTTAAAAAGAACCCAATTTTTCCATTTATATTTAAAATAGAAAAATAGCTCCTAATTTTATTTACTTTTTTTCACCTAAAAAATAGTTAGTTTTATGACATGTTATCCGAGCATATTGATCACAAATTCCAATTCCAACCCCGCCTCTCAAACTTCGGGCATGAGATAAGCCCATGCACTAAATTTTTCAGATAATTGATTCTTCGACATAAGTAATCGAAAGTCACAAAAAAAAAAAAAAACAAATAAATAAAGTATGCTAAAAAAAACTTACCAGAAGAAGGAAAGCGAGGGGATTGAGGGGGCTTGATACGTTTAGTTCTGACACGAGAAAAGAGAAACCCAGCAAAAGATAGAGCTACTGCAACCCCAAATTTGATCAAAATTGGCCTTATATCTCTCTTTTCTTTTATCATAATCTTATTTTAATTTCAAATTTTGCCTAATTTCAAGGCAATTTAAGATACCCAGATGCTAAAATATTGAAAAAAAAAAATGAAGAAAAATCATGGGTCATCGTCTTCATCATCCTCCATCTGCACACACACACAAAAAAGTGAAAAAAAAAAGTGGATTTGATCAGACCCAGATGGCAAAACCTCTTCAAAATCTAAAAATAAACAATACCCATTTGAGATCATGCTTCAACAACAAAGTTGGGCGTAGTTTCGGTTTTTGTTTACAGTTTTTGGTTCGGGAGAATTAAAAATTATTGGTTTCGGGTTTTTTTGCTAACCCAAAAGTAAGAAAAGTTAATTTTTGAAACTTAGATTTCAAATTTTTAAAGGTCAGAAACTATGAATAGAAAACGATGCATCAAATTGTTTTAAGATCATGCTTCAACAACAAAAGGGCATCAATTCCTTTTTGTTTGTAGTTTTTTTATTTTTAAGAATTATAAAATCAAAGATTTTGGGTTTTCTTGCAAACCAAGAAAAATTAATTTTTAGAACTTAAATTTTAGTTTTCCGGATATCAAAAACTGCAAACAAAAAACACAAACAATCAAGACTTTGATTATAAGGAAGAAAGAAGTACGTAATTGCAGGGTAGAATGAATATGATCAAAGAAAATGAACTCCCTAACTGGTAAACATATAAAATCATTTGCTTCAAAATCTAAAAATAAATAACACCCATTTAAGATCATGCTTCAACACCCAAACAGGCATAATTTCGTTTTTTATTTACAGTTTTTGGTTGTCGAGAAAGAAAAATCAAAAATTTTGAATTTTTTAAACCAAAAAAAAAGAAGAAAATTAATCTTTGAAACTTAACTTTTAAAGGTCAAAAAACTACCAACAAAAACCGATAACAAACAAGATTTCGATTATGATCATAGAAAGGAAGAGTGAAGTACCTGATGGTGGGGCAGATTTTCAATGAATTTGATCAAACAAAATGAGGCCCTTCAATGGTAAAACGTGTCGCTATCAAATGGCCAAACGGGGTTGCAAAAACAACTTTGCTTAGTGCCTTTTTAATGCGTCATCTGCTGTTCACGAGTTGGTTTTTAAAATAATGCTAAAAAATAAAAAAATAAAAAAATAAAAAAATAATGCTAAAAGATAACTATTTACCAATCTACTGTTAAACCGCATTTTATAAACGCGGTTATGATAAATCGCGTTCAAAAAACGCAGTTATATGTAAAAATAACCGCATCAAGAACAAAAATTTATATAGGGCATGAACCGCGTTTATAAGACGCCGTTTAATATCATATAAAACGCGTTTAGTAAACGTGATTATAATGCTTTATGAATTAAACAACATAAATAACAAACTAATAGATATATATAAATAACGAACTACTATATAAAAAATAATATAAATAAAACATAAATAAATGTTCAAAAAAATGAAACATAAATAAATATTACCGTGATATATTTCACTGCTACTAGCTGCTAACCGAGCCTCGTGCTCCTTTTTTATCTTGCATGTCAATACATTATGACATTTTCTCTTACAGAATTCACGTGTGACCCTTCGTGTATAGTCATTTCATCTATTTCATTTTGAATTCGTTTCGAGCATGGGCGTCCTTGACTTCAAGACTTATCTTGTACAATGATATGAACCGCGTCTTAAAGACGCGGTTTAGTCACATATGAAACGCGTCTTTAAGACGCGTTTTATAACTGGAAAAAATTAATTCGGTTATTTTTGGAGTGAACCGCGTTTTCTAAACACGGTTCAACAATAGATTGGTAATTATTTATTTTTTGGCATTATTTTTTTTATTTTTTATTTTTCAGCATTATTTTGGGAACCGACTCACTGTTCACTACTGGTCTTTCAAATGGGTTTTTTTTGTCTTATTTCATGAAAATAAAACCCAAAAAAAATAAAAACTAAAAAAATAAAGAAACCCCAATTGAAAAAAGTAGGTTTTTAAAGAATCCTGACTCAACTGGCTCTTATTGTGTGTAGGTCGCTATATGGGTTGGGGTTTATCGGATTACCAAATTCCTCGTTAGAAAAAAGAAAAAAGTTGGGTTTTGTAAAGAATCCTGACTCAAATGGCTTCTGTTGTATGTAGATCGCTACATGGATCGGGATTTACCGGATTATCAGATTCCTCGCCAGCAAATAGAAGAAAGTGGGGTTTAAATGGAGAATTAGATGCAGATTCCAAGTTGTATTACAAAGAAACGAGAACATCAGATGAATTTGATTGATGTAAGGAAAATAATAGAATTGAATTGGAATAGGATACGCATGGGGGATATTAGTCTTCTAAGTCCTATTTTTAGTCAATTTTAGGTTCTGTAATATAATGGATTCCCTAAGATTTAGGGATTTATTTACGGGTCAATCTGAATTAATTTATGAGTCAATTTGTTAAAACTTAACTGACATGGGTTAGATCTGTTAGGAGTGGGTCGAATTGAATTAGATCTATTAGGAAAGGGAGACTGGGAAGAAGCTCAAATTGAGCTTTAATGGTGACGATTCTATTATGATTGAGCGATTTACTATGATGGATTAGGGTAGTTTTTGACTTGAGTACTTGCCATCCTTCTTGGCTCTAATTATGTGCTCACATCTCTTATGCTGATCTTGGCACTCCTTATTTTATTTTCATGTGTCTGTAATCTTTTAACGCCTATTGGCCTTGTTTGTATTTCTTTTTGCATTTCTATCTTTTGCTTTTCAATTTTGTCCTATTATTTTTGCTTGTCCTTTCTTTTATCTGCGTTTCCTTAGGGGTGTCCTAGGCCTCCCTTTTGTCGAGTGACCTGCAATGCATCGCGACCTTGTCCCTAATTATCGGGAAAAAAAGGCTAGGTCACTTATGGGTCGATCTTAGTTAATTTGGATTGGATTGGAGTGAATCAAGGTTGGTTCAACCTAACAACAACAAACTCAGTGCCACAAGGGCTCCCGCATATGCGGGGTTTGGGGGGTGGATGTACGCAGCCTTCCGAGGACCCCCGACTAAGGTTGGTTCAACCTAGTGGTCATCAATTGGTCGATCTGAGTCATTTTGGAGAATTGGATTGAGGTTGGTTTAGCCTAGTAGTCACCAGCGGGTTGATTTGAGTCAATATGGAGTCAACTTGTTGCGACTCATTTAGCAGGCACTAGATTTGTCAAGGATGGGTGGAATTAAATTGGATATAGAAAATATCTTAGATTCAATGTGACTATAGAGATGTCTTCTTGGCGGGTTGGATCAAACAAAGTCACCGGTTATATTCACCTGGATCAATTCAAAGTATACCCGGTATGAGTTTGGGTGGGTCAAACTCGAATGAGCCCATTTTTATTTTTTTTTTTAACAAATAAATCATTGAATTTATATGTTTGATATATATATGTACAAGTAATATTTTGATTTTATTAGTAATTACAAGTATACAACCATATACACTATAACATACAATGAGGAATAGTGAGTAATTAGAACAAATTATTTTTAAGAAAAGATAGCCCATAATATGACCCGGAACACGAGTCAAACTTGTTATCGACACATGTTAGACTTGTTACACACATCAACCTAGTGTCAGACTAAGTCACAAGTTTCATCACTGGTCAAGGCAACTTGGATTGAAACCAAAAGGCCGACTTGTGACCCGACCTGCAATAGTAGACAGGGTTAACCTTCATGCCCAGAAATACCTATCTTTCTTCTCATAGGATGGCCCATATAGACTAAACAAGTCGAGCTGAGAACACCTCCTTAATCAAACTTGAGCTCCATAAACTTTAACGAGTTTAAATTTGTGGACAGGAGGTTTCAAGGATTCAAGCTAATTATTAGTAACATAGAGATTAGATTAGCAAAATACAGTGTCTCAAGTTCATGTCTTCATGCTAGAGGGTCCTAGTAAAAGGGTTGACACAATGGACTGTTTACGTAATAATAAATAGGTATATGTACGGGTTACGTATTAATTTAACAAGTGTTTTTGGGTTACCGATCTACCTATTAACCCACTAACATCACAATTGTTTACGCTTCTAAATGCGCTCAGAGGCAAACTTGGAAATGGATTTACCACGGCTAGGAGGGTAAATCAGGTTAAAGCAGCACATGATTGAACTCAATCAATCACTTGTAATGTTTTTTGTTATTTTTTTTGGTATGTCTAACTTTTGTTTGCAAATTTTAGTAGATTTTGCTAATACTAAAATTAAAGATACTTTTATAATTATTTAATTATCATACGAAAATAAAAGATATGAACCCAACTTGAGCGATAGGTAGGGCTTTGTGCAGTGTCAGGCACGGCTCATTACAGTACCTTGAATGCTCAAAAGCTGAGAGTTAGGTTGGAAATAAGCTTGACTGGTTGGCAGTCCACCAAGGTTTAATAGAATGAACCACTTAAGTAACTAATCCTGGATCAGCCAATCAAGCTCAAGGTCTGGAAGTCAAAATCTTGAACCAATAATGTAATTTATATTCACTGTCATGAGCGAATGTGAGAGACTATGAAGCATATGAAATATACCTTATCGAACAATTTTATTTAACACTCTGATTGTGTTGCAAAAGAACATTGGCTTGCATAAGAAATGAGTACGAAACATAAAGGAAAGAAAAGGCACGTGATCAATTTAGTTCTTATACTTTTACTTGCGTCAATTTAATCCATGTACAGTTTAAATCATACCAATTTGGTCTAGTCGGTGTGAGTTTAATTTGAGTAAACAAGTAAGTTTGTATTGAGTCCTTAGTAGGGCTGCAAATGAGCCAAGCCAACTCGCAAACCGGTTTGACTCGGCTCGTTAAAGGCTCGGCTTGGGTTTGTCTAAGCCGACTCGATATTCAGCTTGACTTGTTTAAATAAACGAGCCAAATCAAACCGAGGACGAGACGACTCGACTCGAAAGGCTCATGAGCCGGCTCGTTTATGTGCTCATGAGCCGGTTTAATTATTGGCTCGAGTCTCTAGATTGCGGAATTGTACTACATGTATGTTTTTTATTTTCAATTTCTTATTACCCTTTTCTGGCAATTCAAGTAATAACAATCACAAATAAGTCTAACAAGCCTAATAAATGTGCTTAACGAGCCCCGTAAATGAGTCCAATGAGCCGACAAAGCTCAACGAGCCAGCTTGCCCAATATTCAAGCCTAAATGATACCGATACAGAGCCGGTCTCATATAGTAAACGAGACGGATTCATTTAGTAAACTAGCCGAGTTGAGCATAGATATGCGGCTTGATTAGATAAATGATACCTATATCAAGCCGGACTCATTTAGTTAACGAGCCAAGCCGAGCAAGCTGTGACTTGGCTTGGCTCATCTCATTTGCAGCCTTAGTCCTTAGCATCCAACATAACCAAACTATTAAAAATTACAACATTAACTTAACTTCAATTTTATTATAAAACTAAAATGACCACACCTAACTTATACATGAATTAAACTGATACAAATAAAAGTAAAAAAAATTAAATTAAAAGTAAAATAACTAAATTAATACGTACATAACATATTGTAACGTTTGGCATAAATAATTTTTTTTTTTTTTTTAAAGTAAGTTGTGGATGGAGGGGAATACTTTCACGTGCATTGCCAACTAACCTCTCACGTGCGTTACGTTGCCGCCAGATCGTTACCTGAAATCCCTTTATGCACACGGTATTTTATTTATTTTTTAGATATTTTATCAATATGTAAAAGTGTTTTTAAATAATAATAGTTTTATTCATTTGCTTAAAGTGAAGTACAAAAATTGCGTTTTTACTGTAAGTCAAAAATTAAAGTAAAAGTTATAAATCAGTGATATATACCATATATAATCAAAAATGTATATACAAGTCTACGACAAACATACCCCAAGTCAAGATCAAAGGCCTACATCAAAGAATCAATCAGAAAAAGAAACAAAGTGAGAAATATTAACGGTCAACATGACCAAACAAAGGGAACAAAGCAAACGAAAGCAAGCAAAGCTAGTGCTCAATCCCCCACTCTTGTAGAAGCTGCGAGTGGCGATGCGCACCGCGAAGCGTAGGAGCAGCAATAAGACAGCTGCGGATTAATCCTGTGATCTCCGTAGTGACAACTGCAGAAGGCCTGGACTGGGGGAAATGGATCCTTAGGTTACGCTCATACCAGAGGATGTAAACCGTCGCAGAGAGACAAAGGCGGGTAAGGATCCGATCCAACCCGCGGCCACGGAGCCTGGTAGCAGCCCACTGAACCAGCTCGCGCCATGGTATCGTGGGCCAGGCAAAAGAGGTGCGAGAAGACACCCTGGACCAAACAGTAGCAGAGTAGCTGCAGGTGAAGAAGAGATGGTCATGCGACTCAGCATCTAATCCGCACAAACATGCAAGTAGCCCGTACATCCTGCCCTCGGTGTCTCAGCTATCTGTCAAATGTCCATTGTCGCTCACAGGAGGCAAGCCACAAAATGAAGGAATGCCTCGGGATGTGAAGCTGATAAAACCTTTTTATGAAAATATATTCTTATTCATAATTTGAGAAAATTTATTATAAAAATTAATTGTAAAAATTTATACAACACCGTCAAACAAGTCATAAAAGAGTGCGGTGAATAGCAAAAGGAAACAATAATCTAAAACTAGATCTATTTGTAAGACGCATAATGACCCCTTTTTTTTGGAAGAGTAGGATACAAGTCTAAAAAGGCATAAACGTACAGGGCAAGGCCTGAAAGCAAAAGAAATATAATAACTATATTACGGATTGGTTTAAAATGACATACAAAGATATAGGTATCATGTTTGGTAGAAAATTATTATATCCCCTCAATTTGAAGTGGGGAAGACTATTAACAAATTGTCTTGAAGATAAGTGAATCGAGAACACATCTGAGACCCCCATGGTGTCGGTCCCCTAGGGTGCCAACATACTCTTTTATGATATAAACTCGTCAAGAGGCTGAAGATAGAAGAGTTGAAGCAATTTGGTAGCGTGATCAGGGTGAGATTGGCTAGCATTAATTGTCAAACATATGAAATTACGAGAAATTAGGAACTTAAAGGTGAAGTAGCTCAAAAAGGCCACGATCGTTAAGGATAAAGATGATAGTAAGTGTATCATCAACTCAAAACTCACTGACCTCCAGTAACTTAGTGTGGGCCTCTTCTAATATATGTCGGTGCTTTTTCTATGTAGGCACGACAATCTATACTGTAGTGGACTCAAAACAATCTCACAAAACCTATGAAATCTAGATTGTTGTAATTACAACCTCCTTCACTTTGAAAAAATTTCGATGTAGAGTTGAACTGAAGTTGAACAAAAACTTTGAATCATTTAAAGGTATCAAAAGTAACAGGTAAACCCATGTAAAATGAGTAAAGTCAGTAATAAAACAAATGTAACAACGAAGCATGAGATACGAGTCGGTTTTGGGTTGGGTTTACCTTCATCCAGATCCAACCCAGAAAAAACCAAACCCAGCCCTAATCCGGAGAAAACACATTTATTACATAAAAACTCAATAGAAATCCATCGGGCGAAACGGATATCCGACCCAAATCAATATCCCATTTAAATCCTAGAATAAGTTAAGATATTACAATTTAGCATTAATACATATAACAATAATATTTCAGGTTGGGGGTCCTTGGAAACAGCCTCTTGTAGGGGGTATCATCCTGAAGGGGTAAGGTTACGTACATCCTATCCCCCCCCCCCCGACCTTGCTTTCGCGGGAGCCCTTGAGGCACTGGACCTGTTGTTGTTGTCATATATATAACAATAATAATATAATAATAATACCTTAAAACCAATATTTGGATAAACCGATACCCTTTTTTCCAATTTTTCATTTAATATGCATATACTACTAATGCAATATTAAACAATTGTTCAAAAACCACTTAACCACTAATATTTATACATGGATTTGTTACATTATGGTTTTTACAAAGAATATTATAGTACTAGAATAAGTTCCAAATATGTTGGCACAATAAACAAGTTATTAGAATATAGTTTGGCACATTAAATTCTCAAAATTTGATAATTCTAAATTTTTTTTCAATAATAGACATAATTTCGGGTCAGATTTGTGTCGGGTTTGGGTTGGATTTGATGTCACCCAAATCCAACTTGACCCAAAATCAATTTATCAACATCTAAAGCCAAATCCATTTAAAATCCATTTTTTACATCCAAATCTATCATAAATGGATCGATTTGGATGGATATCTAGCAGATTCGGGTGGGATTGCCATCCCTAGGTATACCAACAACAACACCACCTGTTGTAGTGCCTCAAGGGCTCCTGCTTACGCAGGGTCTAGGAAGGGTAGGATGTATGCAGCCTTATCCCATCAAGGTGAGACCCCAACAAGAGGCTATTTCCGAGAACCCGTCAAAGAAGACAGGTATATTGGGAAATATTTTCAAAATATTGCCAGAAAAATAAACAAGCACATAAAAATTTAAATTTAATTAAATTTATGACCTCTATCCTAATATGGACATGCATAAGATAAAAATTTTCATTTCATTCTCTAAGAGATAAAAAATTTTAAATTGGATACTAAACTTAATTTTAAAAACTGTTGTCTATAATAGTTTTATGGGGAAGGGAGTTATTATAGTCCTGGGAAAAATTATTATTATCAGAGTAATAATATGACTTATAAACAGTGAAAGTTATAAAATTATCTTGAAACATACAAATTTTTTTGACAATAATATTTTTGCTTCTTAAAATCCCTATATATTTCTACGTGGGCAAAAAAAGTTCGGCTACGTAACTGCTGACATCAAAATGACGTCAGCATTATTGGGCTGGTCGGCGGGCTCTACCAAGAGTTGGGCCTTGTGGGCCGGCCGCATTGGTTTTTAATTATTTTTTTAATAATATTTTTTTTTTTTTTTTTCACTTGTATATATTTATTTATGAATATTATTTAGTATAAAACTTATCCATCTCATAAATAAACGGTTCATCTTATAAATTTAAGTTGAATATTTTAAAAGTGATGTATTCGTTGAGGGTTGCAAATCGACCTCAAAAATATTTTTTGTAGCTCCTAATAGGGCTAAATGTATTGTACTTTAAAATTATAATATTTAATTTCACTAAATTAATATTATAATACTTTAAAATTAAATATATTATTTAACCCTTCTACTAGATATTCATGAGAAAATTAATTTTGAATACTATCACTATATTTCTCACAGCTTTCTCTTAACCCTCTGTTTATAATAAATATTAATTATCCATTTATAACCGGATTAAAAGAAGTTCGAGAGTTTCTAATCTAGTTAATAAATGAATTTGGGCTAACTGTGTTTTCTAAAATCTCTAGGGGTAGCACGAGAACATGGCCGTCTTGTGGGCCGAAGCCCGGTAGGTATCTTAGCCTTTTCCTTCCTTGACTCCCCCTCCTCTCTTTTTTTTTGATTCAATGTTGAATGCGGTTCACCCAAGCATAAAAATAATCATGATCGGGTGTTTTGATTGAAAGTTTACAATTTCGGTCATTCAAAAGTTACGTTGTGAGAAAGAGTTTGTAGCTTTCTCCGTCTAAATCTACATTAACGAGAGTTGATAACTTACTGTGCAATAGCTAGACTTTGATGGAGAGATTGTGTGATGAGGTTTGGGATTTCGATTATTGACAGTAATACCAAATTTTACAGTGGATAACATGTTGAGGAGTACTCCACATGTGAGTCTTGCAGTTGAATCCCACATTGGAGTGGTAAGAGTAAAAATATCAATTTATAGTGTAGGCGGTTACTCCAGTTAATACCAATTGGTTTTAGGATGGAACCCCACTTGGGTTTATATAGGGATCTTGTAAGTTCCAAATCCGTGAGTTGGGCCTAAAAGGCCCGGTGAAATCTAACGCGGTATCAGTGCCGGTGGATGATCCCGGACTCTTGTTTGTCGGCACATTGCCCTCGAAAAGAGGGGTGCATTTGTATATGGTACTCTGAGGACCTCTCCATTGTGTTGGATTCAGTTGGATCAGAGAAGGCGAGGGGTGCGTTTGATATACTCACATGTGAGGGGGAATGTTGGGGAGTACTCCACATGTGAGTCTTGTAACCAAATCCCACATTGGAGTGGTAAGGATAAAAAGATCAATTTATAAGTGTAGTGGGTTACTCCACCTATTGCTAATTGGTTTTAGGATGTAACTCCACTTGGTCTTATATATAGATCTCATATGTTCCAACTCCGTGCGTTGGGCCAAAGGCCCAGTGAAATTTAATATGGTATCAGAGCGGGTTGATGATCCCGATGTCTTGTTTGTTGCATCGAGGGCCGCTCCAGTGTTGGATCCAAGTAGATCCGAGGAGGCGAGTGTTGCGTTTGTTATAGACTCACATGTGTGGAGGAGTGTTGAGACTCCACATGTCAGCCTAATAATTAGAATCCCACATTGGAGTTGTGAGAGAGAAGATATCACCTTACAAATCTAACAGTTTACTCCACTTATTGCCAATTGATTTTAAGATGAAACCCCACTTGGTCTTATAAGTGGATCTCATGTGTGTGTCAACTCTGTAGGTCGGGTCCAAAGGCCCGGTGAAAATTTTAATATAAGACACTCGTTTGAATCCCGTGGTTTTTTTCCTTTGATTAAGAAAGGACTTCCGCATATATTTTTACGTGTTGTTTTTTATTACTTTACGCTTCCTCTGATGTTTTTGTGATTTGTTCCAACACATATGTATATATGTTTATGTCGTATGCCCTCGGTGTCACTTAGCTAGAAGCGTTTGCGCTACAAAAGTAACAAATATACACTTTGAAGCTCGACCGTTATCCCTTTCTTCCCAAGTTCTATACTGTTCTTTTAATTATGTGAATGGACAGTGTAGAATCTGTCTGTCTCCCCAAATCTCCACTTTATATTGGTACTGAACACAGTTTAATCATAAGAAAAGGGCTGAAGTAGCTCACCACAACTCAAATTAGCCTAACGATCCAAAATAGAAGATACCAATGTCTTACCAAACTGAATCCAATCACAAATTTAAAAGTTGTATAAAGATTAGCTCAACTGGGTTAATCTACACGCAAAATCACAAAACAAAAACAGTACATTTCGAATTCACTAATACAACAACAACCCAGTGCCTGCAAGGGCTCCCATAAAAGCAGGGTCTGGGGGGAATAGATGTACGCAGCCTTCCCCTTTCAGGGGGCTACCCTGAAGAGAGGCTGTTTCTGAGGGACCCCCAACTTAAGAGACAGGTCCGCTGCAAAGAGCATGATTTCGAATTCAGCAATACGATAATACGATATTATTTCTGATATAATATATAACATAGGATCAGATGCATCACCATACATCATCTTTGTTCTCATTGATACTAAAGGAGATGATCTCCAATGTAAAGAATTACAAATTAAAAAAATAAAAAAAGGGACTTATTATTTAACTCTCCCATTATTTATGAGCTCCATAAAACCATGAACAAATCCTCAAATACCATCCAACTCCTCACCATTTTAGCTTGGCTGGGAAATACTGCAATTTATAATAAATAAAAAAAGAAAAAACATTTAGTTACTTGAAACATTAATATATATATATATATATATATATATATATATATATATATATATATATATATATAATGAGGTATTTTCTGATAAAAAATTAAGAAATTATCTTGAAGTTCAAAAATTTTGTGATTCATGAACTTAAACTTTAAAAGTTTTATCAGTTAGGCGACATCTCTCCAAAATTTGGTGGATATTTGTTGGAAAATAGTAACACTTGACAATATTAAACAATCATTTAAAGAATCTGATTAGTTTTTTTTGTCAAAAAATGATATAGGATTTTGAAAAAAAAAATAGATTGACGCAATCAAAATCTGGTGGATTTTTATCATAATCTGATGAACTTATGCTAATAACACTAGTTCGGGTTTCGCTTTTGAGAAATACCAGATTTTGCATTACGATCTTTCCCTATTTGTTGAAAAAAAAGTGATTATAATCATATACTATAGACGCATTTCTTGGTAAAAATTTGTCGTTAATAGAACTCACTGGATTACGATGTAGGGAATTTAGTGATAAAGTTTTTAAATATCAGGATATCTCGTCATAGGTTTGTTAACGGTTTTTCTCTCCCCCTCTCTTTTTCTTGTAGTCACCCTTATATTTATTTTTATTTTTTTTATACTTTTGTTTCCCGGTTTTATACGGGCTAACTCAGGGCTCTTTTGTATAAATTACTTATTTATATTACAACTTTGTTATAGCGATAGGGCAAAGGGTGGGCATCAACTTCGATGTTTTCAACCCGGTTGAGGTGGCAGACATCCTTGCTCATTGATTTGGCTTGTGTGGTTGGGCTTGTTTCAAGCAGTTGTTTCTGGTTGTTGCTAGGGTTTCCGTGTTTGTTGGTTTAGCTCCGGCTCCTTTGTGGTTTTTGTGTTTTGTTTTGTTTGGCAGTTTGTCTGTGTATTCTCCAGGTTTGCCGTTTCGGTTGTTTGTCTGGGTTTTTGTCTTCTTTGGGTCCGCTTGAGTCGTTTTGTTTTGGCTGTGTTGGTTTCCTGTCGGGTCTTTGCCTCTCTGTGTTCCTTTTTGGTTCACTTGAGGTCCTTTTTTTTTTTTTTTTTTTTTTCCTTTTGTTGTTCTTGTTTTTTGATCGTCTTTCGGCTAGCTTCAGGCCTCGTTTTTTGCGTTTGCCTATCTTGTATCGGCACTCCGGTGTCACTTATCGAAAAAATATTACGACTTCGTTACTAATTATCGGGAACAAAAAATATTACCTTTTCAGTGAGAGAAAGATAGTAAGGCTTGACCTTCTCCACATCCACTCTAACCTTGCTCTTGCTGTAGAGATCATACTTGCTGTACAACATTAATTTTCACAAATTTCATTAAACAAATACTGTGAAATTACACAAGTGCACAAATTAAATAGTCAAAATGTTTAATCAACTAGTCATGTTTATAATCGGTTAGGGCTTATTCGTGTTAGTTTTAGGAACTTGACAGCTTATCGAATCGAGTTCAAACATAGTTTGATAAGTTTAATGAACTAAGCTATTAAAGTCGTCAAATGGTTTGATAAAAGCTCATTAAGGGCTCATTAGAAACTTGTTAACAGCTCGATACTAGCTCAAAACTGGTTCAAAAATAAGTACGGTAACAACTCGAATAACTCGATACTAGCTCAACTCAGTAAGAAGCTGGAGTAGATTGTAAACCAGACTCATCTTGATTAGGTTAATAATTCGAGTCAAAGCCTGAGTACCAGACATACTTATATCTTATTGGAATGAGCATGAACAAAAGTTCAAATGCTCAATAAAGGTTTGACTCTACTTGGACTTTATATCGATCTCTCCTTAGTCACAGCTTTGTTGCGCAACCTTGTTACCAGATTCAAATGTAGTCCACTACCAATATAACCAGACTCCACACATAAGCCGAACATACGACAAACAACATATGACAATATATGAAACATACTTGAAGATTTGGAGCCACTTGAGATTGTCAATGTCTTCATTATTCATCAAGTGTTTGTAAGCACCAGCCTTGTGCAATGCATAGAAGGAGTGGTATCTAACAATGAAGAGTGCAGCTGAGGGTAAAGTGGTGTTGTTCTCTTTGGCAACAATGTACATGTAGTCATCATGCCCAAATGACATCAACACCTTGTTTAGCCCACACCCTTCTTCGTACATCCCGTTCTTCGTATTGTATTCCGGGTTGTCGTTGTCTGGGTTCAGGGCAAAATACTGCAACAAGAACAAGCAAGCTCGGCTCGTCAGAGGAAAGGAGACGGTCTGTGACATGTACAGTTAAGATCCAACGCAAAATGTTACCCTGCCAATTGCTTAAACTTGTCTTTTTATGGCTGAGATTCAACTTCAGCCTTATCTTATCCCAGGAAATATTTGGGCTTCTTATGTGGCGTTTGGTTTTAATTTTGTAATCGGATTGGACCCAAGTCCGACCTAGTCTATTTAGGGTTTGCATGTTATGTGTATATATATATATACTCACTTAGGGTGTGCGAGTTTTGACGTGAGAGAAGAGAACTCCCTTGTACTCTTCCCATAAAAGACAGTGAAAATCTCTACACCTCCTTGTACATTTTCTCGTTGACTTTCATAGTTCTTTTGTCTCATTTCCTTAATACAAACCGAGTTGATAGCTCATTTTATTTGGATTAATTCAATGTAAGTACTTCTATGGGTTGTATTTGGTTGCAAGATCTTAACTTTTCTACCTCTGTAGAATGCGTCGCATACTTATAACTAATATCAAGTTTAATACAAAAAGAACAACTCGGTCACTCCCTTTCCAATAGTTAACGAGGAGTTAATGAGCGATACCTTGTGATGAACGATGGAGGGGTCAAATGCACAACCAACAGGGTAAGTGTCCCCAACGACTGCCCATTGTGGGAGGCCACCAAAGACTGGGAGAAGGAGCACCTTTCCAAGATCTAATATAAACCACATAAGTAAGGAGTCGGTCAATCTAGTATTGAAATCGGATACTAAGTTTTTTAAGATAAAAATATTTTACTTGGCGTTTGCTTGGCCATGCTATAAAATTGTTGGTTGGCCATGCTATAAAATCGTTGGTTGTTTTCCCAGAACTAAACACTCACGTACAGTATAGTTAAAGAGCTAATTAGAAGAATTGCATGTACCATGGATGAGGGCAGTCAGGTGAAGCCAATCCTCATTAGGGTAGTCCTTCCGAATGGCTTCAGCAGTTTGGAGCAGGTGCTCGATTTGTGGCTCTTCCAAGTCAGGGTCACTCTCGTCAACGACGTCGTTTAGCAACTCACAACACTCCCATATGCTCATTTCCACCCTGTTCAACTTTCCATACTCTTCCCTCATTCTTTTCACCTAAACAAAGTCGAAGTTTTAAAGTCAGTGCAACATGTTGACTTTAATTTATGATATGAAGTCAGAATTAAATTAATTTGAGAAACTCACAAAGTCAACAGTCTGGTTGATGTGATTGTTACGGTAGAAATTCTCAACTCCGGGTTGTCTCTCTCCATCTGCCTCATAATCCCTGAATACCACGTGTAATTTAATAATCATCCGTTTAAATTTCTTTTTCCAAATTATACATAATGATATTTTCTTTAAAAATTTGATTTTACATCTAATTCTACTTTAAGAAGAAGCATATTTCCCTACTTCTACCTAAAAGTAATGGCGGAGCCGTGTATAAGTGAGAGTGGACAATTGCCCATATTTGAGTACTAAAATACATTATGTTTTATAGTTACAAGTAATATAGGAGATAAGTGCCAATTGCCCACATTACAGTACTAAAATAATAATTTCTAATATAACAGAGTTCCACCGGCTTTAGGTCCTAGCTCCGTCACTGTCTAAAATTAAATAAATAGACTGTTTCTTATCTAAAAGCGCTTTTAAATGTCGACCAAACTTCACAAAAACTTGATAAAATGCTTCTTTTTTTTTTTTGGTTAAAAGCACTTTTTTGCCCTTTAAAATAGCACCATTAAATTTTGAGTATCCCATATATTTAATGTAATTATTTGATTAGAAAAATAACTCTTTTCATATTACTTATCAAATCATTTGTTATGACATATAATGTACCTAATTGCATACTTAAACTATATATCATTTTCATTTATCAAAATATATATATCTTTTTTATTTTTCCTATTTTGTCTTGGCTACTTTTGATTTGTTCTCTGATTCTTGCTCTTATGCAGGTTGACTGTGGTCTTATTTGTACGAGTTGGCTAATTATCAAAAAAAGATATTTCAAAGTCTATGGCATTGCAAATTTAAAATTTAAATGCGAAAAGGTGAAATTTTGTGGCCCAGCCCAAAACAAAATGGGCCTTGTACCAAAATCCCTATATAAAACTTAAAAAATAAATAAATAAATAAATAGGGAGCGAATATGAAGTTGTGCTTTCTGTGTAGAGCTTGATTTATTTCGTAATGAGTCACCATGTGCAGGAAATGACGGACTGGACTTGTTTTGTCTCGAATCTGACCTAATTTTTTGTGGTGTTTTAGTCATGTTAGGACTTTACGTGATTGTAAATAGTTGTTCAGCAGGTCATAAATCTATATTTGAAAGAAGAAAACTAACCTAAAAGTTTGACCAAAAGAGTTTATCTCCGGCACAACAAAAGCGTTAGAATTAGAAGGTGGAGGCATAACAAATCCACCGTCCAATACCAGTTCTCCTTTCTCTTCCTCATTCTCCTCTTCGATCATCTTTTTCTGCTCAACCTCCGCTTCTGTTCCATTAAATAAATACACAGATATTTGAGAGAGTGTATAAATTCATAAACTTTTTTCAATAGCTTATACTTTTGGAATAATTAGTTTTTTAACGTGGGTGCTCCTAATTTTGTTAAGAAACTCCACTATTTAAAATTTCAGTAGAAGCATATCATTATTCACGCCTCCAGTTCACTTATGGCTTAAGCATTTAGAATATTTGATTCGCTAACAATATTTTTTCTCTTTATGAAAAATATTCCCTTAAACGGGAATATATGATATGATTTTGGGGATACGTCGGTTTAAATATATATATTTATTTAAAAAGTGAAAAATATACCAATATATTAATTACTCATTTGATTAAAAATCACAAAATCATAGGAGTTTATGTCGAAATTAAACAAATTTGTGTTTGGTTTGAATCTTCGAAATACTTTATATCGTGTTTGTCGCTTTTGATCCCAGTCTTTATACGGGTGACTCAGGACTCGTTTGTACTGTTTGCTTTTTTTTTTTTTTTTTTGGGTAAGTGTTTGTCTATTTTGTATTACGACTTTATCGCTAATTATTGAAAAAAAAACCTTTATACAATCGAGATCTAAGGATCTGTTTAGCTAAGTTATTAAAAAATTGCTTTTTAGAAGGACTTTTTGTAAAAAGTGCTTCCCACGAAGGAATTCTTTTACGAAAGATTTTTAGCTTTTCCTTCTATTTTTGCTTTAAAAAAAAATTATTTTTGTACTTCAACTTAAAAGAAAAAAAAAACTTGTACTTTTATTTAGAGATCTAATGCCCTTAAATCCTAAAGAAAATATTTTTATCTAAAAAATACTTTTTTAATAAAGAAGTTTGTCCATACAGGCCCTAATTTTTTTTATTTATTTAGAAAGATAATAGCCAACCTATTAGGAATTTGAACACGTTAGAGGGTTAGGAATGTTTTCACAACGTTTGTTTCTAGGCGTCGAATGATTTAATAATGTATACACAGGCGAAAATTGACAGAAACATTGAGTGCTTCAAAGGTTGGTGTAAGTGTAGGCGTTCAGGTTTCTGGGGTATGTTGCTTCTATCTTTGAGAGCTGCTTCTTTTTTCCTGTCTTTTAGGCTTTCTAAGGGTCCGCTTTAGTTGGTGTACTGACTTTTGTATCGAGGGTTTTTATCGGAAAAACTATATGTCTTTAATTATTTAAAAAGAAATATAGAATATTATGAAAATGATATTTTATTTAATAAATTTGCAGCGATGGAGGATTTGACCTCATAAAAATCTTTGTCATGCAAACAAAACAAAAAGAAAACAAACAAATTCAATAAAGGCCCTTTTGTTTTCTTTTTCATTTTCAAAAAATAAAAAATCAGATTTTAAAAATAATTTTTTCTATTTTTATTTATATTTTCAATTTTCATTTAAATTAGAGAAAACCCAAAAGAAGAAAAAAAAAAGAGCTATTATTTTCTATTTATAGTATTTTTTTAAAAAACATAAAATTTATATTTTTAAAAATATTTTTTTCCTTGTATTCTATGAATTCTTTTTCTTGTATCTTTTTTTGCTTTTTAAAATCCTGATATTTAGCTTCCCGAACATTAGAAATAAAAATAAAAATGATATCAAACAAGCGATAGATGAAGGGCAGTATTAAATTGAGCCCAATTTCCGTTAAAAGCTAATAAGAAAATGTACTTTAATGCCTTTAACAACAACAAAATTATCCTAAATTGAACACCGTTCTAGACAAATAAATATAATAAACAACATCAAACAAACAACAAAAATAGTTGTTAGGATATAAAATCATTTCAGAACATTAATCTATCAACTTAAACTTTTAAAAAAATTGATTTCTTAACAACAATAATATCAGTTTCAAGACATTTTCATTAATATCAGATACCTCGATACAATAAGACTAAGAACTCTTTATTATCACTTGATTATTAACAGAAACTGCTCTGATAATAACAATTATTACGAGAGGGAGAAAGAGAATAATACCAAATTCAGGGTGCTCAATGATGATAGTCATGATGTTAGACCCACAAAAAAATCAACAATTGTTGGAAAATATTAATATTTTTTTTATTTTTTGGGTTTTTGGGGAGGTGATAGATTTGAAAGTTTAAAAAGAGAGAACAATGAGGGGGTTGTATTTATAGTCACTCCTTCAAGCCCTTCCCTGATATTTCAGTTTTCCCCAAGTCCCTCCCTGAAAATTCTCTCTCTTTCTTCCTCTTTATCCTCAAGGTAATGCTCGTAATACAAAAATCGGTATCTCTCGAGAGAAACCCAAAAGACAGACATAAATTGTGAAAAGGAAACATAACAAATACACTTGCAAAAACAAGCCCGGCTAAACACTTTTTTTATGTTCGATTAACTGTAACCAAAATATCTCACCGTTACCGTAACCGAAAAGACTGGTTAACTGATAATCGAAACAATAATACAACGCGTTTTTTATATTATATGATCAATCTCCTTAATGTTTTCAAGTGTCCAAAAAATGCATTGAACGTGGGAATAACATTAAAATAAGCCCGGCCCAACAGGCACTACACAAGACTTAACATATAACAAAACTAGACAACAAAAATAAGCCCATCCAGAAACAAAGAAATAAGCTAAGCAACTCGCAAAAACAAAAGGAACGAAAATACGGCAAAATAGCAAACTCATCTCATCTTCATCTTCTATCGAGCATGGTTTTTACAATAGGTGGATCGAATCCTTCAAAATAAAAAAGATAATCATTAAAATAACATGAGTCAATGCTCAAAATAACATTAAAATAAAAAAAATATTTATAAAGCTAACTGGTAAAATAAACTATTTACTAACTGACATTCATGTTGTAATTTAAAATTTTCTTTTTTTACTTTTTCAAAAAAAAATTTAGAAGAGGTCATTAGTACACAGTTTTCAATACATGCATGTAAGTGCATGCATTATGTTTTATTTTTTAAAATTTATAATATGTTATTAATTATAACAAATAATAAAATTAATTACATATTAAATGTTTTATATGGTTATGATTGGTTACATTTAAGTCAAAGCATGCATAGTATATAACATAACCTTTTTTTTGGGATCAAACAAGATGGCCCAAGGCCCGGAACTAACATTCTGAATCCTGCTCTAAAACATCAGAGAGTTTCGGGGATGGGACAAACCACCACCTATGATTACAACAGTTATCGTAGTGGAGCTTGGCTATAACATGAGCTGCCCTATTATAATCCCGAGGAATCCATAGAAAAAATATACTTCAAAACAATCCTTAAGCCTAAGAATATCCCTAACTATTGCTTGAATCGATCATGGAGGGTCACATTACTAGAGAAAGCCCCAATGCATTCCATGCAATCAGACTCGACAATAACTCTCTTCCATCCTGAGGCTAATGCTGAGAAACAAGCGCCCGTAATGGTCAGAGCCTCTGCTACCGGTGGGAACAATCCTAACCGTGAAAAACACCAACCTCGAATCACCCAACGAGACAAATCTCTTGCAACTACAGCACAAGCGGGTGAAAGAAATATAAGAACAAAAAATTTCTTACTGCCTCAAACATTACTTATCAAGTCAGTATAATTAATATGAAATTAAAATTTAGGGTTATTTACACGAAAGTTACTTATACTTTACTTATTATGTCAATTTAATCATTGTACCTTAATTATGTCAATTTGGTCCTTGTACTGTTTACTTTGTGTCAATTAATTCCCCAGATTAAAATTAGCATCTAGTTAGTGACAAAATTTTTTATGCTCGGTTGATAGGTGAGTTTAAATTTAGTTAGCGGAGGGGTTTATATTGGCTCCTTTGCATTTTACATAACTAATCAATAAAAATTACATCGTTAATTTAACTTCAAGTTCCACAATAGAACTAAATTGACACAATTAATGGTTCAAGGATTAAATTAACACAATGAATAAAATATAGGAACCTAAATGACCCTAAAATTTATTAACTCTACTAAAGAAATTGGAATGTATATGATTTTTAGTTAAAATCTAATATCTGAAAATTGTAATTCTAATTTCGACAAGTAAACCAAATAACATACTTGAAATTCTAAACCTCAGCCGTAAAATCTTGCATTGTGAAGTAGGGCAGTATTTATCTCTTTCAAATCCTGAAAATCGATCCCACCCGTAAATTTAGGTTATGAGATAACTGAAAATAACTGAGATTTTGAAATATTGCATAACTTAGGATGAGATAGCCGAAAGGACAGATATGATAAGCACTTCCTTACCTCATGGGAAGGAAGGTTGGCCTTCTACCTTTCTATTTTTATCGAATCACGTTAAACAGAATTCAGGGTTACCTGCACCAAAGGTCCCTATACTTTGCTTATTGTGCCAATTTAATCATTGTACTTTTAATTATGTCAATTTAGTCCCTGTATAATTGAAAATGTGTCAATTTGGTCATTGTAGAAAATTTTATGTTAAGTTTTTAATGAAATTTTTAATGGTTCGGCCGTGAATTGGATTAAATTGAGTAAACAAATGAATTTATAATAAGTTATTTGCATCTAACATAATTTTACCTTTCAAAATTACATCATTAACATAACTTAAATTTGACCAAATGACTAAATTAACATATTTTGAATTGTTCAGAGACTAAATTGATACAATTAAAAGTATAAGGACGAAATTGATACAATGGGCAAATTACAACCACATTTGGCGTAAATAACCCTAAAATAAATAATAAAATCCTGAACCAATTTTCTGTTATCCATTTAATCTTCCATAACTTATAACAGAAAAATATTATAATCTTTTGAAACAGATAGCAAGGTTGCAAAATTGAAATTGAAGAAAATTGTTTATAGCTAATGAAAGTAAATTGAAAGTCAAATTTTAAAATTGACCGAAATATCTCTCGATAATATTTGGAACATTTTAAATGGATCATAAAATACTGTCACTTTAGTGTAAATTGCGTCCAAACGTTATGTTTCATTGTCAGAAGAATAATCATGGCGTCAAACTTCAATATCAGGCAACAACTTCATTCTTGTTAGGGGCAATTTTATCTTTTCATGTTTTTGTTGTTCGGTTTCGCTAAAGAGAATCCTACTTATTAATATGAACAAAACGTAAAATACTAATCAATAAATGAAAAAAGTCAGGTGTGCAGTTCTTATAAAAAAAAATACATCAACAACAGTGAGATACTAAAAAGTAAATAACCCTACTTTTTTACAGTACTATTTTTCTTGTTAATGCTAAATTTATTCCCCTTAATTGTATAATTTTAAATTAATTCATATATGAGTATTCAATTCACAATCATTTCTCATATTGGTACTCGATATTTTTCTTTTACTATTAAAGATTTAAATCTCCAAAAAATTTTAAATTATAAATAAATACCTTTTTAGTTTTTTTTTTCCCTTGCTATGTCCACAGCATGGTATTTTGAATCAATTATTATATATAGAGGATGACTTTTATAAAAGAGTGAGAGATAAGAGGGTGAACTCTGGGTTACATATTTGGTTATAGTGGAGGAATGGGGTGATATCAGGTGAGAGAAAGACGATGTCAATAGTCAAATGAAACAACAACAACAACAACAGTCCTAATGCCACGAAGGCTCTCGCAAAAGCAGGGTGCCTTCGTGGCACTAGGACTGTTGTTGTTTTATTTGAATGTTAACATCGTCTTTCTCTCGTCTGATATCACCCCATTCACTCTCACCCTCCCATCTTCTCATTTGAGTCATCTCTCTATGTATATAGTCCATAAACTTTGTGAAATTATTTTTTCAAGGGTAAATTATATATTATTACCATGAGATTTTAGTATACTTTGTGAAATAATTTTTTAATTAAAAAATAACATATAGTAATAAAATAGTTAAAATAAATATATGAAAGAATGAAAGTGAGGCTTGTTTTGTACCCTTACACGTTGTTATTTAGATTATTTTATTAAAGAAATATTACTCTTTAAATTAAAAAATTATTTCATAAAATTTATAAACTAAAAAAAATTAATATATCAAATCTTATTATACTAATTTTTTTTTTTTTGGATGAATTAGATACTAATGTTTATTTATAATTTTTTTTTCCAATTGTTGAGGGGAGTGTACCGACACTACATGGACGGTGGAGAGCCAGAGAGATGCCACGTGGGCTCCATCTGACGTGGAGTCCAGTCAATCACGACAATGCCTCCCTCTTACGTACACTTTGTACTCTCATAAATAAATAAATTATCTAAATTTAAAAGACTTTTTAAAAAATATTTAAATATTTAAATTTTTTTTAATATTACACTTTAGTTTAATACCTTTAATATTTATTAGTTTTTACTGATTAGACTATTGAAACTAGGAGAAAATTTTTTTTTTAGAAATTTGAATTTACATTTAAAATATTTTACATATTTAAAATTTTGTAAATATTTTAACAAATGATTTTGATATTTTAAAAATACCAAGTTAACAAAAACTAAAGGATATTAATAACATTAATGTTAAAATGTGACATTGACAAATTTTATAAAATTTAGGTATGACATTGAAAAATTAAAAAATCTAGGTGGTATGTTTTTTAGTAAAAAACTCAAATTGTAAATCATACTCTTATTAAAAAAGGTAGTGTTATTGTCATGACAAAATTGTTATTATCAGACCAAAATTATAGCTCTTAAGGCAATTTTATGACTCTCGTTATTTGTAAATTATATCATTACTCTACCACAACTAATTTTTATGGTGACAATAACAACTCCATTGGCTTTTTGCAATAATTAAGAGTAAAGCTAAAATTTAGCACTTGCTAAGCAAATGTGTAAATAAATTGAACATTTAATAAATTACTTGTATTTAAAATCAATCCTTATCAAACCTAGTTCATACGGGGGGGTATCTAGCCCATTAACATTAGCGAACAATTCGACCTCATCACAAACTTACTAAGAGTTTGTTAGCAATCATATTACCTTAAAAATGGCTCAATAATGACTCGATAATAACTCGAATATCTCCACTTGATAGCATGCTCAAGTTGAAAACAAGTTTTGCTCGATAACAAGCTCGGCTGGCTTGATAAGGAGCTTGAACTGGCTCAATTAGACTAAAGAGTCAAGCTAGATCAGTGGCCATTGAAACAATATCATACACAGAAGATGAAGGTGGAGGAGATGAGAATGTTGTGGTGGATGTGCAGAAATACAAAGAAGGATAGGATCAGGAAGATGCGAACAACCCCATACCACGCTAGGGAGGAGAGGGAGAGGCAAGCCAAAGAAGAGACGGATGGAGACGATCCGACTAGACCTCACCCACCTAAACCAATGGGAGGAGAAGGCCTTAGATAGAGTTCCGTGGAAGGCTAGCATAGGGGTAGCCAATGGAGCGGCTTACAGTAGTGCACCTTTATTACTTGCATTATTGCTTTTAGGTGTCTTGTCTCCCTCTTTGGTGCATGTATTGGAGCATTTATTTGTTTATTGGTGCACTTGAGTACTTGTGTACTACTTGCCAGCAGTAAATTCTTTTGATTTTTGCTTCGTATCGCTTGGATTGTGCTATGTATTACTCGAAGACTATGTTGCTTTCATGCTTCTAGGATCTATGCTTCTATAATGACTCGCGCCTCAGGTTGGGGGTCCTCGGAAACAACCTCCCTTCAAGGTAGCACCCTAAAGGAGGAAGGCTGCGTACACCTCCCCTCGACCCTGCGTATGTGGCAGCCCTTATGGCACTGCAACTGTTGGTGCTGTTGTAGTAAAGCCAGATCAGTATTGAACATACTAAAATTTTATTGAACAAAGCTCAAACAAAGTTTCAAAAACTCTAGAAGAGCTCGGCTTGAACTCAAGCTCAATAAAGCTATTTGATCTCAAGTTTGAACAAGGAGTTACTTGGCTCAACTTGTTTACACCCTACTGATAAGGAACAACAATCAAGAGATCGAAGGAGACATTTAGGAAGGCCATATGCTGCATTTAAGGATTTTTTATGAGCACATCAAACATTCAAATTCACGAAATACTTGCATTTTAGCTTTTGCACTTTCTCCCTCTACCCGAGGTACCCGTGAACACCCCTTGCAAATACATACGTACCCTTCAATTTTGTGCAACTTTGTTGCTTTATTCACTATAGGTCACATAATCACTCTAAGAATAACATTTTTCTTTTTCTTTTTTTTGCCAAGAATAACACTTTCTAGAAAAAAACCCACAAAGTATTATAATGATGCAGAACGGAAAGACAGAATCGATTTGAACACGTCAAGATAAAAAAACAATTCGAAAACCACCGAAAAGAGAGAGAGAGAGAATACTAGGGTTTATATTGAAAATTTCATTGAATGACCACGAAGAGTTATTGATAGAGAAACTAAACAAAACCCTAAAGTGCAAAATCACTAAAATGCCACTATATTATCCACAAAACATAAAAATGGCCCAAAAACAAGCTTAGAGGCTGAATTTGGAGAAACTAGGCAATTCCAAGGGCGAAGCAGCTGGGGTTGCGTAGTTCGGTACGATAACTTCAATTTTATATGTAATTCGCCTCGTAACTCCTTATGGAACAAAAGTTATTTCGTTTGAAGTCGCAAATATGGATCAATGCTTCCGGCCCATCCTTTTAGGCTTCTAATTGTCTAAACCTTCGCCTACTCGTCCAATATCATTTTTTCGATAATTAGTAACAAAGTCGCAGTATATTGTTGAAATTTGGGGAGTAGTGTGCTTCAAATTTAAAGTCCTGGGAAAAACCCTCTATTCCACAAAGAAAATCTACAGGAGAAGAACCTAATTTATATATCCTCTTGTCGTAGTACTTGCTAAAGTCTTGAGAGGCCTAAAGTGGGTTTTGTGGACCACACGAGCCGCCCACCCTACCTTCTGAGCCAACGGGGGATGGTGTGGACTTTTTCTAAACCGTACTTTTATTTTTACGACCATTGTCTTTGTTTAAGTTGTCATAAGCCAACTCTATGTGAGTCTTTGTCCTGGATAGTGCTCGAGGCCTTTGGCTCAAGCTCAGGGTGTCCTCTTTAATTGACCTCGAGGGTGCTACCTTGAAGAGTTGTCCATAGTGCAGTCTCGAGGCTCAAAGTTACAAGCTCGAGCTCAAGTGTGCGTTTTGACAACGTCCTTTCCCACTATTTCCTTAACTGGTTTTTTCCATAACTAACTGGATTTTTAGACTCTCATATCCGCCACTTTCCTTATTTGAGGAAGATTCTTTGCCGTAATATTTTCCTTAATGAACAAGGAATTTGCTCACTAAAAATTTTCACTTAGGGTTCTATTCAGATTACCAAAAATACAATTAACTCAGATATTACTTCTTCTTTTTCACAACATTCCTTCTCTCTAAAATATTCTCTCCTCCGTTATTGAGTAAGTTGGGGCGTACTCCAACCCATCTCCCCAGAGTATACTGCTGAAGTGGGTGCTGTGTTAACCCCGGGGACCGGAGTGCCGTTCATCCCGTTGTACCTCTGTAGGGGCATAAACGAATTAGGGCAATGGCAATTTCTTGGTCAATTCTTTCCCTTCTGTTAATCTATTTAAATTTGTTTCTTTCATCTTTCTTGTAATCTCGAAATCAATTATATTATAAGAAAAAGAGTTATATTTTGGTCGCTCATTCACCTATTTCGCCAACATACATAACAGGCAACTAAAACAAAATAAGCCATGAGTCAATCCATATAAAGACAGGGATCAAAAGCAACAAGTATATCACAACATTCCAAACCGACAAAAATAGGATTACAAACTAAAAGGGCCAAACCAACATACACAAAAAGTCTCAACCACCGTTGGAGAGGACTCGGAGGAAAGAACAAACTAAAAGCCAGGGAAACAAAATAGCCAGGCCCCTAATACATCGAAGCAATCATGTTTCAGCCCCAACTTTTTCCCGACCTCCGTGCGCTCTGCAGCAAGCAGCTTATCAACATCTTTAACATGATCACCTTCTATCACCAAATCCTTCTTTTTTTTTTCTGTTCACCAGAGTTCTTAGCTGAACTTTTCACGACATTTCTGGATAACATATCCTTTAAGAATTCATGTAGGTCTCGTTAACTAGCTCTTTCATAAAATGAGCAATTCAAAACACATTTAAAGTGGTCCCGGACACAATATTAATACAAAAGTAGCCACCGATCACAACTTACCCTAGACCCCTAAAATCTAAGGACAAAGTATGAATGTGGACTACATTTAGGTTAAGGTACAAACACATGATGCAATAAATTTGTGTAAGGCAACAGAGGAAGGGGACAAGAAATATGTCATGTCCCCTTTTTAATTTTGATAATATATGTTGTGCTTATTATTTTGATATGTTTTTGTGTTCATTTCAATGCACTTATGTGCTTTTCAAGAGCTGATGTAATCACTTATCAAAAAAACAAAAAAATAAAAAAATAAAAAAAAATCTCCTACTTATAATTGCCTTTCAACTTGCATTTGCTCTTTTTTATACGGAGTTGTTATTATCGTAGTTATACATATTAGTGATAATAATATCACCGGTAGTAAATAATAGGGTTATTTATAATTTACTACTCTGATTTTTTTGGTAATTATAAAAAGGACCTTAACATTTTATCGTATTAATTAAAAGGATCCTCTCCGGCCATCTGACGTCATTTTGAAAGGTTTTTAGGCCATCTGGTTTATTTTGATTCGATCTAAATTTGCATGATAATTACCGTGAAGATTTTTGGGGCACTCAGAGTCATGATTTTCCCGTTTTGAAAGGGAAGCCATTTTCCCTTATTTGCTGGAGATGGTCCTTTTTATTAATACCATAAAACCTCGGGGTCCTTTTTAATAATTTCAAAATGTCAGGGTTCTTTTTATAATGACCAAAAATGTCAAGGCAGTAAAATGTAAATAACCCTAAATAATGACTGTAAATTTTACTAAGTCATACTATTAATAAAGGTACCAACATGGAAGTATCAGATTCCATTAGAATTCCGAAGTTAAGCGTACCTGGGCGAGAGTAGTATCAAGATGAATGACCTCCTGGGAAGTCCTCGTGTTACGCCTCTCATGTTGGGGGTAGGGGTGTGAATAAGCCGAGCCGGCTCATGAGCCCTAGCGAGCCGGCTCGTCGTAAAGCTCAAAAATTTTTCAAAGGTTCTGAAGTTCGATTCCCCCCTTTAACATTTCCCAGAAGAATACTTAACTTAATTGGATCTTGTAGTGTATGGGTCGTAGCACAGGTCGAGATCCACCGGGTAACCGGGTTTCTTGTTGGCAAATAAACTTTCGTAGTCACTTATTCATAATTAAACAACGAGGCCAAACCGACACTACGTCAAGGACTTCATATTGATAGTACAAAATCCGTAGGGCCATACCTCTTATTCTCACATGTGAATAACCAGTGGTCTTTCTTTTCCCATGATCTTGCAGGGCATCAATTTGTCATTAGCCAGGCCTTTAAGGGTGCGTATTGTTGACGTAGCTTATTTTCGCTTTCTTCTGGTTTTCATGAAGGCAAGGGTTCGATTAGGCGTTTATTGTTTTGGAGTCTGAGTTTTGGGGAGCATTTTGCGTTGGGTGAATTGGTTACTTTTGGTTACGAGCCTTGCCCTGCATTACTGTGTCTCCTCAGACTTGTAATCAAATTATCTATAAAAAGACTTTGATAACCCAACAATTAACACTGATTGGCCAAGTTATGAAAAACTACTTTTTTAGAAGCACTTCTGTAAAAATTACTTTGATAAGAGGTATTTTTATCTAGAGAATTTTTCTGCTTTTGCTTTGAAGGAAAACACTAATTTTTTGCTTCTTTTTAAAAGCAAAAAAATAACTGTTTCTTCTATTTTAAAAACACTTTTCTATCCAAGTCAATTACTTTTAAATATAAAAAAGTAATTTTTCCTAAAAAGTTTTTTTTTTTAGAAAAAAAGCTTGGCCAAACTGATCTTAATGTATGTATATCTATTATGCACTTTAGATATACTTATAAGAATATCTTTTAATTGTTGGGTGTTACTAGATCAAAACTATTATGGTAAGTAGGGATGGCAATGAGGGCCGGGTGGATATAGGGGACGCCTCTTTCGTACCCGTACTCGCCACCCAAATTCATATCCATACCTGCTATATTACCAGTCATGAGAATAAAGTGGATAACCATACCCGCTCCAGCAGGTACAAACCCATATCCACGCCCACCCCGTTATCCGTGGGTATCTATTACATGCCTCGTACCTAGCCCATATCAGCCCTAATATGGGTACCAAACTATTACCCATACCCATATGTATTAATTTTTTAATACTATTTTTAAGAATTAAATTATATTTTATTATAATATTGTAAATAATTTAAGAAATTGAATTTAAGCACATATTATTTTTAATTTAAAAGTTAATTAGACACAAAATAGAGCAGGTATAGTGGGGGCATAAGGAAAGGCGCAACAGGGTGTGTATGAAGTGGGACGGGGCGGGTATAACACTATACCGTACCCACCCCATACCTTCGGGGTACACGGCAGGTACACCCAAAACCGTACCCATTACCCGTCGCACTTACACCCATATGTGCTTCGAACGGGGCGAGTACCAGCGCATAATGGGTTTTACCCACCCCATAGCCATCCCTAATGTTGGGTAACATTGACAACAAGGAAAGAAAGGAAAAAGAAATTATTTAGATTCTGCTATTAAAAAATTGAAATTTCAATTAGAATATTGAACTAAAAATAAAGGCTATTTATATTTTAGTATCCGATATTTTTGAAAATAATAAAAAAGGAGACCGACCTTTTTGAATTGATAGGAAGGCCCTAAGTTTTATTGTATTAATAAAAAAACTCTCTTCGACATAATGATGTTATTTTTCATCAACAGGGCTAACATAGCAACTACTTTTTTATTGATGCTATAGTAAAATGACAAAGATGCCCTTTTATAATCATATTTTTAAACAAATTAAGCAAAAATATATAATTTCTAGCTACATAATATAACATCTCGAATTTCATACTTATAAAGTAAGAATAAGAGTATTGAACTGTACTTTTGTTCAACTTTGATCACATATAAACAATCTTTCAAAATTTCAAATTTTAAATATTATTTATGCTTTTTTTCCCTATTTTTTATACAAAAATATTTTACGTTGAATAAATATTATTATTGTCTTATTAAATCATATAAATTATATATGAATATGATTTAGTTATAGTTATATATAAATTTTTTTAGAAATCATTAATTTTAATTTTAATCTGATTGAAATAACTTCTAAAAATTATAATAGTAACAAAAGAATTATTATAAAGAAAATACTATTAACAAAAGTAAAGAAAAAACTATTGCAAATAAAATTTGAAATATATTACTATAATTAGATCATATCTATCTATTATAGAAATATAATATTTTTCATAAAGAAATATATTACTATAAAGTCGAAGAAAATTAAAAAAAAATATTAAGCTTGAAAACAAAAAAAAAAACCTTAAGGAGATGTTTTCATGTGCAACACGTGTGACAATAAATAGTTGTCAACGGTGTCAATGTGAGACGATCGATTGAAAAAGTTTAGACTTTTTGATGTGATTTTTTGAAATATTTAAAAGTTGGAGCGTTTGAGTGAAAAATTATAAACTTTCAAGATGATTTTTGTGTAAAAATATCTTATTTTATTTATAGCTTTAATGGTTAGTTTTTTACTTCTAATATATATTTTACTCCTAGTTAATTTCTCCTATACGAGATTACATGACAATGTGGAAGCAAGTTTTTCTTTAAAATGAACGATGAAAAACCATATTTTAATTTTCCTTGTAAAATTTTTTTCCAAAAACAATCAATTCTTACAATCTACTGTTCTCTCTAACCAAACAGAGCCCAAATAAAAATTATTTTCTTATACTTTTCTCTAAAATTAAAAAAAATATAATATACTTTTATTTAAAAACATTTTAAGGGTCATCCAAACATCATGGAAAACCCAATAAAATATTTTTTTCCTAACTAAATAGCACTTTTTACTCATTTAAGGATTCACTTACCAAATCTCAAGGGACATTTCTTTTATTTGCACTTTTTTTTCCTGATAATTGGTGATAAATTCGTAATATAAAACAGCCAGTTTGTACAAATGAGACCCAAATCAACCCGTATCAAAGCGGGAATCAAATAGAGAAAAAAGTAATATAACAAACCAAAAAAACTGAATTATAGGACAGTCACAGACGAAAACCAACATGCACCTACATGACTATAACCACCATTTCACTCGGCCTCTTATACCAATTGTAAGGGCTCTAATACTAGTGGTGGCAATGGGCTGGGTCGGGCCAGGCCCGCTACAGTGCGGGCGGCCCGGGCCTGGCCAGGCCTTTTTAACTAAATTAAAAAAAAATTTTAAAAATACATAGTCGTTTTGTACTAAAATTATTGTAATTCATTGATAAATAATATGAGATACAAATATATTTTTTTTCAAGTATACATGTTCAAAAAAAATAATACTAAATATATGTAATAAATAAAATAAAATATACAATAAGTAATTATCAAAAAAATATCAGTAAATAAATAACGTATCAAATACAAATACAAAGTTGGGGCCTAATATTTAAAAATACAAATTTATTTATCAAAAAATATAAAGTTTGACATATGGAGTGTGCGGTCATCTTTTGACGTAAATATTTGAAAGTAAATAATTAACATGCAAAAATCTTGAATCATGATATCAGTCATATCAGGGGGTTTCTACGCCATCATTTGACGTATCAGTTGTGCGGTCGTCTTCTTCATAGCTCGATGAATCCAGCTTCATTCTCTGTTGATCTCTTGCCTCAGCTAGCAGCTAATCCTTCAAGCACACGGATATCTCCAAGCTCGACGGCGATAGCTTTGCCCTCTTCGTTCTAAGCAACCTGCCACCAAGACTAAAAGCACACTCCGATGCTACTGAAGACACCGGACAACTTAGTATATCACGTGCCATGGTGGAAAGCATGAGATATTGGGTTTGGTTTGTGTTCCACCATTGTAAAAGGTCAAAATGCGGGTTGGCCGGCGGCCCGAAAATATGGACCAACGGTGTCCGCAAGTAATAATCTAGCTCGTCACATGACGTGGGGGCTACTGCGGGCGTAAATTGCTCCAACAGCTTCCACGAATATGACATGTGTGAACTACTTCCACTAGACGTGGAAGATCCTACTGCAGTAGTACTAGGATTATTAAATGATAATTTACGAGAATACTCAGAAAATAAATTATGCAAGTCATTATCGACATCGACAATGAAAGTGTCGACATTAAGAGTAGGATGCAAATATTTAAAAAAATGTTGGCAAAACAAGTTGAAACCCCCGCGTTTACAACGAGGGTCTAAAATAGTTGCAAAGCAATAAGTAAGAGGTAGTTCAGAAAAATATTTGGCAAACTTTTCTTTCATTGCCGTAATCGATCCGAACAAAATGGGGTTGGATTCATTACCCACCATCCAATTTACAATATCAAGCAATGTTGATATTGCTTGAGGCATGGTCGGATAGTAGGAACCCGAAAAAAATGTTGTCGCTTCTTTAAACATGCTAAAAAATTTATAAATTTCATCTATTATCTCCCAATGTGTACTGTCCAGGTTGTAATCGCGCCATTCTCCACGATTTTCCTGGGCGAATTCCATCAGAGCGTCTTTGTATGGTAGAATGTGCTGTAACATTACTACCGTAGACGACCACCTAGTTTTGGAGTCTAATTTAAATTGTTTATATTCTATGTTGTGCAACCTACATACATTTTTAAATCTTTTTTTCCTAGCGACGGATGCTTTAATTGATATTATTACAGATCTTAAGGTGGCAAGGGATACGTCTATAAGATCTAAACCATCCATTACCATTAAATGCAAAATGTGACAGATGCAACGAATATGAAAACACTTCCCACCTAACATGGGTCTCATTTTCCTAATTAAATGTGCTACGGATGCAGTGTTATTGGAAGCATTGTCAAACGTAATACTGAAGATACGTTGTTCTATGCCCCAATCGCGGACTGCCGACATAATCGCACCCGTAATTACCTCGACAGTATGGGGGAAATCTAAAAGCCCAAAATGAATTATTCTCTTCTGGATGATGAAGGATTCATCGGTCTAGTGTGCCGTTATGCGCATATAAGGTTGGCCGGGTTTGGACGTCCATACGTCCGACGTCAACGAGAACATGCTCATGTTCATCGCAAAAAGTGTATGTATCCCAATTTTAATATTGTGGTACAACGTAAAAGCATCTCGCTTTACGGTGTTCCGAGGAATCCTCACAATGGTGGGGTTCACATTTCGTTGGAGGTAGTCGACGAAATGTGGGTTTTCGCCGGTACTAAAAGGCCTTTCACTGAAAATTACATATTTAGCTAGCCTCCTACGGTTGCTCTCCTGAGAGAACCTAAAATTAGCAAGTGCACCGGTCACTTGTTGTACTAAACGTTGTTGGCTCTTTTCCGGGAATTGCTCGGGGTGACACCTAAGTATATGTCTATTTAGTGTGCCCGTCCCACTGCCGGGTTGATGGCTAAAATTCTTAGGTGGGTCACATAATTTACAGGTTGCTTTATTAGTTGTCTTATTAAGGGTAAAGTGCTTCCATACCCCACTAATTGTACGCCTACTAGCCAAGGTACTAGTTTTAGGCTGGGCTTTGGTGGTGGGGGTGGGTTCCTCATCAGTTTGTGAGTCTCCAACTCCACCACTACCTGACTCATGATAATCTTGTGGTTGTGAAAAGCTATAATCTATGCTATCATCAGTGTATTGGGGTGTTGGGTCTGGTTGTATAAAAGCTCGTTCTTCAGTATCAAGTAAGACAATTCTAGTCCTTTTAGGGATGCTGGGTGGCCGAGAAGAGCTAGAACTAGCACGACCTGCTCCAGATGATGATGAAGAGTTGTGTGCCATATTAGTATAAATGATTATTATTTATAAAATGCAAGTAATAATGCCAATTAAATAACTAAAAATGCGAATCAAAAAAAATTAAGATACTAAAATTACCGAAACGAGAGAACAATAAAATTCACACTTCAGCCAAATACTTTACGAACTTCGAACTTTAGCGCACAATTTTGCAATTAGCAAATTAGAGAAGATGTGAGATGATGAATGTATAGAGAGAGAAGAGAGAATTGAAGATTTTGTGAGAAAATAAGTTGGGGAGGTTTAAGTATTTATAAAAAATATATATATAATTTTTTTTTTTTTTTTTTTTGTAAAAAAAGAGCCGTTGGCTCTGTACAACAAAAGAGCCAACGGCTCTTTTGGGCCGGGCCGGGCCGGGCCCAGGCCCCTGAAAAAATCAGGCCCGAGGCCCGGCCCGGCCCTCTACAGTGCCATCCGGGCGGGGTCGGGCCATAAACGGGTAGGGCCGAGCTGGTTTTCAGGCCGACCCGGCCCGTTGGCCACCTCAACTAATACCACTTGTTAGGACCACCAACAGAATACTAAAACCCTAACTCGTAATAACAATAACTCATTAGAGTTTAGTAGTTCAGCCGAAGGCTACATCCATAAAACGGAGTATAATAATCTGCTATATCATTGAAATTTTACATGAGACGTCTTAGCTCTCGTATCCTTCTCAACTCTTACTCAACCCTAATGTTAACATACACAATTCCTGTCTATGTATAAAACCACTACACTAAAAAACTCTAGTGTGTCATAAGTCTAAATCGAATTGATCCAATCGTATATCTTATAAATAAGGCCCAATACAATCAGGCTTCACATATAACTCGATAATTTCTTTTATTTTCACATGTTCATATAATGTATGGCCTTTGTTCTTCAATAATCATACAAGGGATGATTTTTTTTGTCATTTTTTGTTCCACTTGTTAACTTTGAGACAATAATTTCCCGTCTTCGTTTGCTTTCTTGGAAGATTCCTGTGTCATATTCTCATAAATTCTTTTGTACCTGATCTCTACGTATTATAGAGAAGTTGTCCGTTCAAATCTCTTTAAATTTTATTTGTCTGGAGTTTTACCTAGTATTTTTAAACTTTCATGAAAAAGAAAAAAAAATAACAAAAATAAGTCATAAAAGTCTTAATTTTTCTCATAAAAGAAAAAATGTCATAAATAATGAAACAACTTAGATAGGTCAAATCGAGTCAGATTCATCTATGCGACCAATCGAACCAGGTTGAGTTTAACGGGTCAAATGGGTCGTAGCACATCTTAGATGAGAAGGCGGGTCGGTAAAGTTGAGTTCAAACATGAATTTAATGACCCAACACGCACATGTTATGGCACATTCATATAAAAACAAGATAATGTATGAAATAAAAACAATGCGTGCATAACACGGGAAAAACCTAGTCTTCTCGATAATAGAGAAGTGTCTGCACCATTCAAATTGCTCCAAATTTTAATCCTAACATTCGTAAATCTATAATATTTTGAATTAAAGAAAAAGAAAATGAAACACTTTTAATATAATATTAAAATTCCATTGAATTCTTGCATAATTGAAAGAAGCACCTTGACTTGTCATAATAATATTTGTTAGGTTCCCCAGTATATTAAAATATTTAACACAATAATTGACATGCAGATTTAAAGTTTTCAAATTGTAAACATCATCCGTGCATCGTACAGAAATCTACTAGTTTTGAAGGTGATAACTTTGTTTTAAAACAGAGGAAGTGATTTTTCCTCGCGAGACGAAAAATATTTTCCCTTTTAGGCTCCGTTTGTTTCGGGGAAAAATCACATTCTAGGAAGTAGTTTTCCCTTTTTCCTTTGTTTGGCGCGTCATTAGCTCACAGAAAAGGTTTTCCGACGGAAAACCTTTTCCCTTAAATGAAGAAAAATGACTTCCCTTTCAAAATGGGGGAAGTCATGATTCTAAGTGGCTTAAAAACCTTCGCGGTTATTATCATGCAAATTGAGATCAAATCAAAATAAATCAGACTACACTATAGACATTTGACGTCACATCATCGAACAAGAATTAGACTGAATAATTAAAAGCAGCTTCGATATTACTTTGTTACTGTTGCAACAGAACAACTTTAATCAATATATTACATAGGTACTATGATATTTCAATAATATAAATAATATACCCTGAAGTTTAAAAATTTTCTCATGAATCAGGTATCTTTTGCCAAAATTTAGTATATTTTAAATGAAAATAGCAATCTATATGTATCCTATATCATAATGCAATAATTTCTTTTGTCTGAAAATGCTAATATGACACATTTTTTGATAATATATAAGTAATTTTTGTTAGAATATGGACAACCTTTTGATAATATGATATTTATATCATATCAGTATTTTGGCAGAAATTAACCGAATTTTAATGAAAGTTCACCAGATTTTAACACAGTATATATATAAGTGACAAAATTTCTTATCTCATGACAACTCATTGTATCTATTAAAATGACAGAGTATTTAGATAATAAATGCTCATATTTTAAAATACTGACGAAATAATTTTCCTAATTTATACGGTTTTGATAGTTAACTTTTTATTTTATTACTTCATATATGTTATATTATTGCTTATGCTGTCCTATAAAAAGATATAATATGATTGGTAAAAAATATTTTTTTAAAATATACAAGAAGACATCACAATGAGGAATTAAGTTTTCCTTTGAAACAAACAACGAAAAACCCCACTCGGAATTTATATTTCCTTGGAAAACCTTTTTCAAAGAAAAATCAATTCCTAAATTCTACTTTTCCGTCAAAATAAACGGAGATCTTACATCTTTAACGTCGCACAAAACAAACATAAATTATAATAATTTATGTAACAAAATTTATTTTCTTAATTAGTCAAAAATGTTTTTAAAGAACAAAAAAATTACTCATATGAAGCCTAAAGATGTCTTAAAGCTTGCTTAGCGCAACTTTTTTTTTTCCCAAAAATATTTTTTTTCCTGGAAAAATATCTTTTTTAGATTGTAATGGTGTTTGGCTAAGAAAATTTATTACTTTTGAATTAAGCAGAAGTTTTTCTTTTTTAAAGAACAAATAAGAGTAGAATTAGAAAATAAAAATTCATAAACCAAATATATTTCTATTGATACCAGCTTTTGCAAAAGTGTTTTTGTAAAAAGTAAAAATAATCGTTTCTCACAGTTTGATCAAGCAAATCCTTAATATCATTAAACATATTTATTTACGAGTTGCAAACTTGTTGTATTGTTTCATATTTGTGTTCATGTCATATGAGTGAATATGAACCCAACGTGTTTTTTAAGCAGACCAATAAACACTCAATGCTAACTGTAACCAATTAGTAGCAGGTATGCTGCTACATATCGATAGTACTTATCCAACTAACAATATGCTAATATTACATCTTTACGGTTGAAAATAGTAGTAAATACAGGACAATTATAATCGTGCAAACAAAATTATCATACTAATATGATAAAACATTAATTTATATTATATCATGCCAATATAGTAGAAGCAATATGTTAACTCGAATAACACGTATAATAACTCAACATAACTAGATAAGTAAGTCAAATGTGTTTGAAACGAGCTAACCCTACCCAAGTTGAAGACCATTGCCTATATGTATTAATGCGTTAGCCTAAATTTGACACGATCCAAACCGGCCAACTCTTTTATTATATTCGTATGATTTGCCCTTTTTTTTTTGGGTTTTTTTGTATGTAACCACCTAATTTTTAGAGATCTTAGCATTCAACCACCACTTTGGCATTTAAACACCTTAATTGTTACAGATTTTGCAATCTCAAAAGTTCACACCTTTACCGTACCGTATCAGTTAAAAAAGCATATTAATTCCATCCAAGATTCCCCTCATGTGCATATCACGTGACATTTTAAGTCATCACATTCCTGATTCCATTCTCCATTCCCTCTCTGTTACATGCAACATTGCCTACCTTTTTATCCAATTTCCTAATATTCCCCTCCATGTTTTTAAAATCCTATGTCTATTCAAGCTTGGACGGCTTAAAATATCACATGACATGCACATGAAAAGAATCTTAGATGAAATATGCTTTTTAACTGACGGAGCATTGTAAACGTGTGAGATTGTAAAATCTGTAAAAACTAAGGTAGCTAAATATGCGAATTAAAAAGAAATTGGTGGTTGAATAATAAGACCTCTAGAACATAGCTCGTTATGTGCAGAAAACCCTTTTTTTATAACTAAGAAGAGGGGAGTTCCCTTGACATACAAAGTTATCAAAAGAAAAGACAAAACGACAGGGAAATAGAAGCACAAATCTTCAATCCTAAATCTTCTATTCGACTTGTTTTATTTATATATTTTAGAGTTAATTTTTTCGATAATTAGCTACATAGTCGCAATACATTATTGGCAACTTGTACAAAACGAGACCTTTAAAAAAAGGAATTAGAAAAAGAGGCAAAAATACAACATCTCGGTTTGAGAAATTAGGATTACAAAAGAATTACAGACGGCGCCACCATGCACTAGAAGACTATACTGCCACTGGAGATAAAACAGGAAGTGCCAGGATCAAAGGGGAAGTGAGACTGGTAAATCAAAGCCGGAGATGAAAATGGCAAGAATCAGGTCTACCATAGCCCTAGTCCATCATTACAATTTGCTCAAACATAATAGATTCATCACCGTCAAATCTCAAATAAAGCTTCTTTCCAAGTCCCACGTTCGCTTCCCAACAAAAAGTTTATCAGTGTGCCTATTAGATTAACGGTGTAATCATGGTAGAGTTTGTTATGTTATTTATGGTAGAGTCCAGGGTCTTAAAATTTATCCACATGGTTCACATGGTTGTCCACATAGTACCCTAGGTGCCTTCTTGGTTTGTTTTTTTTTTTTTTTTTTTGGATAATTAGCGAGGAAAACTGGTAATAAAAAAGTCGGCGCCTCAAATAAGAGACCCGAAGAACACACACAAAGTGTGACAAAGGAAAAATAACAAGGAAACCTACAAAAAGAAGAAAGACAAGTACAATACCCAGAACCAAACCCACAACAGCCGACAGAACACACAAAAAGCAGAAGCAAAAACACCAAAAGAAAAACAACTTTCCAACCGCAGCAGCGAACAGCAAAGAGGAAAAAAAACACCAAAAGCAACTCGAGACAAGCCAAAAAAACCCCACCATTGAAGACACCAAAAGACGAACTCCTAGGTTCCTTCTCGGTTACTTCCTTTGTACACAAATTTGTACCTTTGTATTGAAAATGATATCATAATTTCTCGATTTTTAAATCTCATATAAATGTGCTGTTCGTCTGGCTTGTGCTTGGGTGTTTTGCTTTTGGTTCCGGTTTAGTCCATGTTTGTTCTGTTCTCTTTTTGTTCCTACTTTCGTTTTACGGGGTGGCTAAGGGCTCGTCTTTTCGAGTTTCCTGTTTGTTCCTCAGCTATGCCGATATTTATCAAAAAAAATATTACTGTATTGTATAATATTTTACCAATCTTTGATCTCAGGGTGGTGTTCACTCTAGTAGTAGCCATGGCCCATGCCTCTCTATGGACCATAATATTGTATGTGGTCGGGTTGAAGTGAATAATGCTTGTGCATGTGAGTCCCCTAGCAGCAAAGTTTAGTTTGTTAGAGTACATCGTGGACCAACCATTTCACCCGGGTTCGATCTCCACTAGGGATAATGTTAGCTGAGGGTATGTGATAAGTTAAGATTAAATTGAGGGACAAAATGATAAATAGAATTTGATTAAATAGCATTTGAAAAGCTAAAAGCTAAACACTATGAAAAACGCTAACAACAAATTTTTTACCAAACAGTATTACTAGTTGTTTGACTAGTCAAAACAGTAAACGCTACAAAAAGCTGCTTGCCAAATATACCCTTTATACTCTAGCACAAAACTATACAAACAATTCTAATCGTGTACCACCCAGGAAAAATAGTAAAAACTTTACAGTAAAATCATAGGTCAGAAACATGCATCTGTCCTCTCAACAGATCCGCTACTAAAATAACCACACCGATATTACACGTTTAAAGAAACGAGAAATCAAAGTTAAATTGTTTAACTTTTGAAAAGCTGCTATGAAAAACACTAATAAAAATTTTTTTACCAAATAGCGTTACTAGCTTTTTGACTAGTCAAAACGCTAGACGCGATGAAAATGCTATGGAAAGCTTCTTGTCAAACATAGCCTTTATACTCTAACAGTAAAAACTTCATAATAAAACATACGACAGATCTGTTCATCCGTCCTCTAAACAGATCCACTATTGAAATAACCACACCGATATTACACGTTTAAAGAAACGAGAAATCAAAGTTAAATTGTTTAACTTTTGAAAAGCCGCTAGGAAAAAAGCTAATAACAAAATTTTTACCAAATAGCGTTACTAGCTTTTTGACTAGTCAAAACGCTAGACACGATGAAAACGCTATGGAAAGCTTCTTGTAAAACATAGCCTTTATACTCTAACAGTAAAAACTTCATAATAAAACATACGACAGATCTGTTCATCCATCCTCTAAATAGATCCACCACTGAAATAACCACACCGATATTACACGTTTAAAGAAACGAGAAATCAAAGTTAAATTGTTTAACTTTTAAAAAGCTACTTTTTAAAAGCTAAACGGTATGAAAAATGCTCACAACAAAATTTTTACTAAATAGTATTACTAGCTGTTTGACTAGTCAAAACACTAGACGCTAGCTGCTTGCCAAACATAGCCTTTATGCTCTAACAGTAAAAACTTTATAGGCAAACATACGACAGATCTATTCATCCATCCTCTCAACAGATCCACCATTGAAATAACCACACCGATAATACACGTTTAATGAAACGAGAAATCAAAGAACAAATAAATGATAAATAGCACTCCGGATCACAAAAAACTTATCACATGTGAATCGTACGGGGTGAGTAAAATGGTTGGTTCATTTGAGGCCATGAAATGGTACACTCCAAAATTGTCCTTTGACAGTAATATGGACCATTATGTTTCATATTCATATCTTCACTTACGTATCTACATTACGTGATATGTTTTAAAGAGTCTCGCATCCGACAACCCGATGGTAAAATGCTAACATATATTTTTAAGGAGTGACGTGATTGATATCGCTCATTATTGTCCTTTAACGGACTTGTTGTGGACCACGTTTAACGTTCGTATCTTGAATGGTGGATCTGGTTTTAATCTGTTCAGAATTAGATTTTTATAATTGATTTTTTTTTTCGTAGGATAAATGAGAGGATTTTGTGTTGTGTCTCGAGTTCAAAGCTCGGGGATTAGACCTAGTGTGCTTGTTTATAGTCATAGAATGTCTTGTGCCCTATTTGTATTCACTGTAGGGTTTCTGTCTTTGTGTGTAAGCCTGTAAACCTTCATTCCAGACTGTAAAAGCTTTCTACTTTTGTCTGTGGTTTTCTCTCATTTTGAGGGGTTTTCCACGTAAAATTCATGTGCCATTGTTTCCTTTGTTTCTTTTCTTTCCTCATTTTCTCTTAAATTCTGTGATTTTGTATCTGAATCGAACTGGTATTTTTTCTAAAAAGGTTTTTTTTTGCTTTTTCACTAAAAACTATCAAAATTCTAAGTACAGTTTTAAAAAATTACCTAAATTTTTTAATATCACACCTAAACTTTCCAAAATTTTTCAATATCACACTTTAATGTGAAGCTGTTAACATCCGTTAGTTTTTGCTGACATGGCATTTCAAATTTTTTTTAAATATAAAAATCATTTAAAATATTTTATATATTTAAAATATTTTTAAATATTTAAAAAATTTAGATATTTAAAACATTTCTAAATTATTTTAAATATAAATTTGAATTTTTAAAAAAAATATTTTCTCCTTTTTTTCAAAAGTTATGTTAGCAAAAACTAATGGATGTCAATGGTGTTAACATTAAGGTGTGACATTGAAAATTTTTAAAAAACTTAGGTGTAACATTAAAAGGATTAGATAATTTTTAACAATGGCACCTAAAATTTACGTGGTTTTCAATAAATAGCCTAAATTTTTCAGAAGGTTTCTTTTGAATATGCTCTAATGGACTAGCACATGTTAGGTGGTGGGTTCCTCGAGTCTGCAACCGTGCGGCACAAGTTGATACTAAATGTCATTTTGTATACGATTGTAATCATAGATGGTGGTTGTGCCCGCCACCTAAACTGTTTGTAATCTCGTATGATTCGGAATGCATTTTTCTTTAGCCGTGAGGTCGTTTGTGCTGTTCAAAAGTAAAAGGAGTAGCACTATTATCATGTTGCTCTCTGGAAAAAAAAGAAAAAAATAGATGAGTTGTCATTACAAAGTGCGTTACATATTCAGTAAACTTAGAGAAAAGCTTAATAAAGTGTTTTTCTAATGTAAAAAGCATTTGTCGCTCAAGTGAAACACTACCAATTAGGCACTAAGTAGAGGCGACCATCGGGTTAGGTTAACCCGACCCCCATTTGGAGTCTGTAGTCGTTGGGTCATTGGTCCATTCTTTTCACATCAATCGGGGCCAACTTGACCTGTGGCGGCCTAATGGTCCAATTGATTTTAACATGGGTTTGGCCTGTATTGTGAAAATATAAAATTGTTTTTCACTGAATAGTGAAAATGAGGTTAAAAATTCTGCTATATGTAGAGAATGCAAAGAAAGTACAAATACTTAAATATTTCTATCTAAATAGTACAAGATCTACTTTTGGCTATAAGATAGTAAGCATTGGATAAGATCTAAGTAGCAAATATTATGTTAGATAGTGGACGTGGATTTGGATAGAAATGTATTCTAATATGCCCCTTCAATTAGAACGAGATGGGTCCATGTTAGTTACTTAACTAGCTGTAATGGGTGTATTGAACCTCGAGATTACCTTTGAGAACTTTCTTCCCAACGTTGTGAAAATCCAACATATATGCCTGCATCAGTGATTCAGCACAAGGTTGGCAGTTAGATATCAAGTAGAGACATTATCATAGAATACCACAATAGAACTGAAATGTTGAAGACCGAGATTCGGCACCGAGTACTGAACCCAATAACTTTCAACAAAGGCTTAAGCCACAACACGATATTCAAACTCAGTGGCAAACTTCGCTACAATAGCTTGTTTCTTAGCTCACCAGGAAATGAGATTGGGGTATAGAAAGAGAGTATAACCTGTAGTAAACCTGCGAATGTTTGGACAACCACCCAAAGAATTCGCTTCACAGCTGCTAATGACTAAACCTAAAAGCATAACATATACCATGACAAGTCATAGTCATGTACTGAAATGCACTAACAGGACTCCGATATTCAGTAGGATCTATGAGGAGAAACCCTTTCACTCAGTGAAATGTAGGCATGGGTGGAAGTGGTGCCTTTACAAGTTTTGCAGCATGTATATCGTGTTGGTTGAGGAGGTCAACAGTGTATCTAAGCTGAGAGAGAAACAAGCCACTGGAAGCAAACTTGGCCTCAATACCTAAGAAGTAATGTAAGGACTAAAATCCTTCATGACAAACTAAGTAGAAAGGGTATGAATAAAGCCATTAAGAGAAAAGAAGTTAGTCCCAGTGAGTATGATGTCATCAACATAAAGTAAAAGACAACTAAGGTCATGTGATGTACGTTGACTAAACAAAGAGAGGTCGGTCTAATTACAAATAAGCCCAACATTGTACAAAAAGCGTTCAAACCATGCTTAGGGAGCGTGTTTGAGACCATATAAGTCCTTGCACAAGTGACACATATTATTAGAATACTTACGATGAATAGAACCTTGTGATTGATGCATATAGACTTCTTATTGTAGAAAAACTATGTAGGAAAGTATATTTAACATCTACTTGTCATATAGGCAATGCATTAGTGACTGCGAATGATAGAGTAAAATGTGCAATGAGAGCTTTGACAACAGGATTACAGGTTTCTTTGTAGTTAATGCTCTCTTGCAGATAAATACCTTGGGCAACTAAGTGAGCCTTAAGCTACTCAATTGAGCCACTTCTTTATGCTTCACTCAATACTTTCATGTGCTTCCTTCAAGACCTTATTAGGCCCGTGTCTCGCTTGTTAGGGAATGCAACAATTAAACAACGAAGACTCAAAGAGAAAAATATAATCAAACACACAAATTTACATGGTTCGGCTAAAATTGCCTCCGTCCACGGAGTTGTAGAGAGATTTTATTGCTTGGAATTGTTAAAGTGGTTTTTTTTTTACCAATTCGCTCTACTTTCTTAAACCTTATAATTGGGTTTACATAGGCACGCAATAGAAAACCTAGATTTTCAACTGAAGTCACCAACACAAGCCTGAACCTCGATTTGGACTTTGCCCATAATAGTATAAAGCTAGGTTCCACACTAGAAGCCCAACATCACCTGTGTTCTTTCATCTTGCCAACTTAGTATTGATGATATGGCCGAGCAAGTCAAGGTCAGTAAGAATTCTAAATCTGGAAAGAAAAAGAAAAACCATGAGATGTTTGGGCAATTTAAATTTGTTAACTTATAGCTGAACCCTATAAAGTATCGAAAAGTTAGGGAAAAAATGTGACAAAAAAAAAAACACTTGCCTCCAAAGCTTCTTAGGGACATGATTCCTGAAGAAGTTGAATAATTCGAGTCTCGGTTGTTTGCAGTTGTTTGGTATTTTGTTGCTTGGTTGGGGACTGCTTGGGTTTCTAGTTCCGTTTCAGTCTCTCGAAGTGTGATTGTTTCTGCTTCTTGGTGTTTGTCTTTGATGTCTTTTTCAGTGGGCTTTCTTGGTTTATCTCAAGTTACTCGTGGGTGGTCGCTTTTTCTTTGGCATCTAGGGCTGCGGGTTGCAGGTTGCTTTTCTTTTTCTCTGTTTTATTTTCTTTTCATTGTTTTGGTGTTGTTTTGAGGGTTAGGCTTGTATCTCTTATTTTGCATGTTCCTTTTTTCCCCTTTCCACACTTTGTGTATGCTTCTCAGATCTCTTATTTGAGATGTCGGGTCTTGTTTCGCGAGTTTATCCTCCCTAATTTTTCCCCCAAAAAAAAAAAAATTTCACCAGTGTTCTTTGAGAAAAAGGACATGACAGGTCCGCAACTGTTTTGTTTTTAAACATTAATGCCCCAGGGCAGGAAAAACTAGATTAATAACCGAATCAAAGTTTACCAGTGAAATCAAAGGTGAAGGGGGGGCCGCCCACCATTGATGAGTACAACGTCGACTCAAGTAACAACGAGCAACAAAATGGGCCACCCTATTACACGATCTAGGTGACCAACAAAAGAGACATGAAGAAAAACAGGCAGAAGAGGCTAACATAATAATATCCTCAATAATAGCACTACAATCCCACGTAATGGGAGAAGAACGAGAAATAAAGCGAATAGCAACCAAACAATCAGACTTAATGATGACGTTCTTCCAGCCATAGGAGGATGCAAGGGAGCAAGCGGCTCTTATTGCGAGACATTCGGTGATAAGTGGAGAAGAAGCGATGGAATTGCCGTACCATCCTCCCACAATCAAGCCTGAATGAGATTGAGCTACAACCGCAAGGGCAACTGAGGAGTGGGAGTCAAGAGCAGCGTCGGTGTTGATTTTGATCCAGTTATTCGGTGGTGGAATCCAATGCGAGGGATCAACAGGAGGGGAAGTAGATGGACGTTGTGGTTCTGCAGCAGCCGGTCGAGGTTCTGCAGCAGCTGGTCGAGGTTCTGCAGCAGCAGGGGCAGCAGCCGAGGGAGGTTCAGCAGCAGCAGGTTGGGTCTGCAGCAGCTGAGGGGCGATAGCAGGTGTGATGCCAGCGGCTGCGTAGTTAGATGCACAGAGAGCAATTGACGCGGGCGAGACGTTGGTTGTTTCAAAAATAAGCTTGCATCGTCCTTTCCAAATTTCCCAACAAAGAATGGAGATCCTCGATAAAGAGTCATCATTAAAATCGTTGTTAGAGCATATTGAATCCCACCAGTGATGGAAGCCATTGAACCCTTGCTCGGAGGGGCGGAAGCCGAGGGGGGAGGCAAACCAACAAGCTTTTGCCCATGGGCAAAGAATGAGGGTATGCTCGGTAGACTCGATGATACCATCACAACGAGGACAAAAAGGATGGGGAGTGAGATTTCTCTTCCAAAGGTTTTCAGAGGTAGCGAGAGCATTAGAGGAGGCTCTATACATGAAGTGTTTAATTTGTGGAGGGATAGGGAGAGACCAAAGAGTACGAAGGCTAGAAGGGGAGCAAATGGAGGAACTTGTGGATGCGGGAGAATGGTTGATGGGATTTTGAAGAAGAGACCAGAGTTTGTATCCTGATTTGACGGAGTAGGTACCGTGTTTGTTGTGGTGCCAAATGAGGGAATCATCCTTGTATGGGTTTCCGATTGGGATTGAAAGGATTGCCTTGGAAACATGATTGGGGAAAAGGTGAACAAGAGAGTCGGAATTCCATTTGCGGGCACTCGGGATAATAAGATCGGAGACCTTTGAAGGTATCTCGTTTCCTACGGGTTTGGGCCCAACCGAAAAAGAGGGGAGTTGAGGGACCCATTGATCATCCCAAATGTTAATGCAAGAGCCACTGTTTACGTTCCATCGTAATCCTTTTGCAATAAAGTTTCTTCCATCGATAAAGCTTCTCCAGCCCCAAGAGGGGTTAGGACCGAGAGGGGCCTTAAGGATGAAAGAGTTTTGAAAATAGACACCTTTAAGAATTTTGACCCAAAAAGCATTTGGATTTTGGAGGGCCCTCCAAACTTGTTTAGCAAGAGGAGCATTATTGATCCCTTGAAAATCGCAAAAACCGAGCCCTCCACAAATTTTAGGATGAGAAATGAAATCCCAACTTTTCCAATGGACACCTTTATCTTCAATCGCACCCCCTTTCCACCAAAAGCGGGCAAGCGAGCAATTAAGTTTTTTAATGACATCGAGTGGAATTTTGTAGCAAGACATGACATAAGAGGGGATGGCCGAAACCACAGATTTAAGAAGAATTTCACGACCCGCGTGAGAAAGAAGTTTTGATTTCCATCCTTGCATTTTGTTACGAATTTTGTCAAAAAGGAAGTTAAGAGCACATTTTTTTGATCGACCCCAAAGGATTTGAGTTCCGAGGTACCTGTCATTCTCATCCATTTCAGTCACTCCAAGAGTCTCCATACATTCTCCTCTTATCCAAGAAGGGGTATTGGAGGAGAAGAAAGCATGGATTTATGGAGGTTAATTTCTTGGCCCGAAGCCGCACAAAAAGTGGAAAGATTTTTTTTGATATTTTAGCAAACAGGTTTGGAGGCATTGAAAAAAAGGACGCAATCATCCGCAACTGTAGATGTCATATAATTATTAGTTTGTGCAATTATCATGGATTTTGGTTACATGAAAGACAATGTTTCCGAGTGAGTGGTACTGAAGTCCAAAAATATCAAAAGTAGAAAAAAAAAATAATATTATTGTAAATTTAGTGAGCGATATCGTGAGGTCAGGCTGAATATAACCCCAAGCAACCCAAGCATCTACTTGGAGCCCCCGAAGTTTAGGGGCCCCTTAATTTTAGAGGCTATGCTTTTAAAGTACAATTGTTGTTATTAGTAGCTTTTAAAAGAAATTTTATTATATATGAAGGGTTCCATTTAAAAATCTCTTTTGGAGCTTCAAGAATGTCAGGATCGGCCCTACCTGAGGTGCCTGATAATGTTATAGAAAGGTTTCTACAAATTTACTTTTTGAACGTCTTGTATTTTTTAAGATATAGTGTATGTAATTGTACAATTTATATTTTACATATTAATAAAATAAACATATTGTTCATCTATATTTTAGATATATGTGTCAAAAAAACAATATTTCCAAAAGTTTAAGCTGATGGGTGAAGGTCAAGAAATAGTTTTGTACTCTAACATGCCTCCTTACACAAATGCCCATTGGCATAAAGCGTAGATAGTACACAGGCCAATTTGGAAGAGTTGGTTCCGTAACATGGTATTAGAGCCCTGTTAACCAAGAGGTTATGAGTTTGAATCTCACTGGCCCCTAACTTTCAATATTAGAACAATTTAAGCACAAGGTAAGAGGTGGGCCTGCGTACTATCCACGCTTCAAGCCAATGGGCCTTTGCGTATAGAACTATAACTGAATCTTCACCAATCAGCTTAATCAATTGGGAGAGATGGTTCCTTGACAATATGTACTCAATAAAACTATTCATGTCCCGCTTCTTCACCGCCACCTCCGAGCCCAATCCCGCCTCGGCTCTCCTGACCTTTCAATGCCACCTACGGGCTTATCCCTCCTGGCCCTCCCGTCCATTTCTCCTTCAGTTGCGGCGCCTTGACACTACCGGCGCACCATCCAGCAAGGTGTCTTCACCCACCTCCAGATCCACTGCCAGCTCCACCTCTACGCAAGGATGTTGAGTATTAGTGCAGCAAGTCAATTGGCCCACCTCTTATTGACACCCTCCCAGACGAAGAAATACCTCAAGAGATCTCCAAACGTCCCAATGTATCCCAACCGCCAATCGGAATCTATTCCCCCTTCTGTGATGTTTGCTCGGTGCTCTCTTGTTCGGTACCACCCCAGCTCGATACCATCCCTGCCAGGTACCTTTGCATGCATCGGGGGGGGGGGGGGGGGGGGGGGGGGGGGGGGGGGGGGGGGGGGGGGGGGGGGGGGGGGGATTATTCCCCTCCCCTCCTGTTCTCCACACTCTCTCAGGTTGTCATTCGTCATCAGGCTGATGATTTGTGGGTGTTTGTGCTCCGGCTTCGTCCGATATCCTTGTAGTTTAGGTTTTTTGGTTTTTGGTTTATGTAGGTTTTTTCCCCGGTCTTGGTTTTTTGGGGCCTGTCCCTTATTGTCCCTGTTGTGCCTGTTCTGTTCCCAGTGTTCCTGTTTGCCCCAGTTGTCTGGTCCCTGTTTGCTTTGTCCTTTTCTTTTGTACCCACCCCCGTATACGGGGTTGTCCAGGGCTCGTTTTGTCAAGATGACTGTTTGTTCTTCGGCTATGTCGATAATTATTGAAAAAAATATACTCAGTAACTTTTTTTTCTTGGTCAAGAATATTGTTGAAAAATGGGCAAAAATGGTCAAAACTGCCCAAACCCACAAAAGAGTCTGACTTTAAAATCTTATGATTGTATAATTTTCAAACTATAATTTGATTTTGGTTCCTAATAGAATTTTAAGTGGTAGGATCAAACAAAATAAAATTGAGAATAGGACCATAATACAGTTCTAGATCCGACCTATAATCTTACTAGAATCTAGAGAATGTAGTTTATACTAAAATAATTTTCTTTTATATTATATTATAATATTAAGTTTGATTTGATACTATGATTATATCCCATGATTATTTTGTTAAAAAAAAAATCATATATTATTATGATTATAAAAGGTCTCGACCAACATGAATGGAATCTACAACTTTGGATGAGGATATTCCGAAGGAATTTCACGTACATATTCTAAGAAAATAAATCTAAATATTTAACAAATATATATAATATAAATTATTAAATTATAAAATATCAATTACATAATGATTTTATAAAGGGTTATTACATTAAGGTTCCTGTACTTTATCCATTGTGTCAATTTAGTCATTGTACTTTTAGTTGTGTCAATTTAGTTTCTATACTATTCAAAATGTATTAATTTGGTCCCTAGAAAGAATTTTATGTTAAGTTTTAAATGAAAATTTTAATGGTTTGGCCACAAATTGGCTTAAATTGAGTAGTCGAATGAATTTATAATAAGTTGTTTGCATCTAATATAATTTTTTTGTTCAAAATTACTATATTAACTTAACTTAAATTTGACCAAATGACTAAATTGATACATTTTGAATTGTTGAGGAACTAAATTGACATAATTAAAAGTACAAGGACCAAATTAACATAATAGACAAAGTACAGGGACCGCTAATGTAAAAAATCCATTTATAAATTAATGATGCTATATGATATATACTTGATAAGTAATATTACTTAGGAAATTATCATTTAGATATCTGAGATTTGACCGTTTATCACCTTAGTATCTCGACGTCTTAAATTATACAATTGAGTGTCTTGAGGATTACAAATTTTGTCAGTTAGGTACCCCAATGTTATAAAATTTTATCAATCAAAATCATTCTGCTAAAATTCAATATAAGGCCGGTCTTGACATTCTCGATGGCCCAAACAAAATTTTTAAATGGGGGCCCTTTATATATAATAGTATTCTCTTAAAACCTATTAATATCAACAATTGTTACTTCCAAAACTACAACTTCTAAATTTGGAGGCCTCTAAACTCGGGGGCCAAAGCGAGTGCTTGGGTCGCTTGGGGTTATGTCCGACTCTGATTCAATAGATTTTTGTTAAAAAGTGCCAAAGTGAAACATAATTCTGGTAACATATAAGTAAAATACTTTCTACAACATATCATTTCGATAATATATTAGTAATATTTTTATTATAATTTGTTAAATTTTTGCTGAAAATATTCATAATAATAAGCACATTGCTCTTACAAAAATCTGTTGGTGGTGGTGCTGAAGTTCGAGTGGCACTGGTGGTCTAGGTGTCGCCACGTCATGATTCAAACACAACATGTTTTAAAGATGGATGTAATTTATGCATGTTATTATATACATAAAAAAATCTAGGATTATTTATATTTTAGTGTCTTAAAATTTTTAGAAATATTAAAAAAAATTTTACTTTTTTAATTTATTAAAAAGGTTCCTAAATTTTTCTTGTATTAATAAAAAGGTCACTCTCAAACGTGATAATGTCATTTTTATTGACAGAGCTGACATAACAAATGTATTTTTATTAATGCTACAATAAAATAACCAAAAGTACGCTTTGACATCTTTATTCTTACTTTACAAGCACAAAATTCGAGATATTGTATTATGTAGAAGCCGTCTATTTTCGCTTAATTTCTTTCAAAATATGATTATTAAAGGGTATTTTTGTCATTTTACTTTAGCAAACATAAAAATGCAGCTGCTATGTCTGCTCTATCGGCTAAAAATGACATCATCACATCGGATATGAGCCTTTTTATTAATGTGACAAAATCTTAGGTGCCTTTTTATTAATACAAAACAAATTTGGGGGTCTTTTTAATAATTCAAAACGATCAGGGTCTTTTTTATTATTTTAAAAAATATCAGGGGTACTAAAATATAAATAACCCAAAAATCTATGTACTTTATTTATTATATGAATTTAATTCTTATATTTTTGGTTGCATTAATTTACGTTTTATGTAATTTTTATTGCGTTAAAAATTAAATCTAAGTTAATAATGTATTTTCGAGTAAGACAAGTCCATATGTTTACCTAATATAAATAAATTAGTGACAGAATTATTAAAAATTTATTGTTAAATTTTGCTTAAAAATTAAATTAACACAATATAAATTGTAAAAGGATGAAATTGACAATAATTAACACTATTAATTAAAGGTGCGAGAGTAGTACTAGGATGGGTGACCTCATGGGAAGTTCTCACCCTCAGGTTGGGGGCACTGGGAAACAGCATCTCTTCAGGTTAACACTCTGAAGGGGGAAGGTTGCGTACATCCGCCTCCCCAAACCCTGCGTCGGCGGGAGCCCTTGAAGCACTGGATATATTCCTTAATTAAAGATGCAAGAACTAAATTGATACAATAAATGAGAACTAAATTGACGCCATTAATCATATATAAAATATGACTTCTAAGAGAGATTGAGAGGATTGATTTAATCAAGGAGATGACGTGACACCTTATTCAATATATATAAAAATGTAAATTTATTACAACAATAACCCATTGATTCATAGAAGATCCACCAAACTAGGGTTTGGAAAGATGAAATATACGCAGTCTTATTCTTGTAAAGTGCTACTAGTTGAGAGATTGTTTCCGAAGGACTCCGACCATAAAAAATAAAATATAAATTCATTGATTAATAAATATAATTATTTAATAATATTTTTTTTATTATTAAATTATATTTTAACATATTATTAAATACTTAATTTAAACAAAAAAATTTGATATAGATGTGTGTGTGTATGTATGTATGTATGTATGAGAAGGTGAGAGATGAGACGAATGAATACGAACCATTATATTTAAATTTAAATCGAGAAAATTAGAGCCATTAACTCTAATACAACAACAACAACAAACCCAGAGTCTCTAGGGCTTTCGTATAAGTAGGGTTTAAAAGGGGTGGGATGTACGCAGCCTTATTACCCCTTTAGGGCACTGGCCTAAAGGAAGGATGTGTCCGAGGACCCCTAACCTGAGAAGCATAAAAGTATAAAGCATAAACGCAATTGGAAAAAAAATAATATGTTGAGTATTACCTCTTAGGGTGGCATACTTATAAGAGAGTGAGAGCTTGAGAGGGGCGAATCCTGGACCTCTATTGTAATGGACAGCCTAGATTTGTTGAACATTAAAAAGAATAACAATTTACGATCAAGATTTGTTGAGTATTGAAGAAAAAACAATTTCCCCCCATTACCCCTTCTTTTTTTTTTGCCCCATGAAGGGGTATTGGCCATAAATTATTATTTTTTTTAATGTTCAACAAATCTTGTCTGTCCATTACAATGGAGGGCTAGAATTCGCCCCTCTTATGCTCTCACCCTCTCATAACCCCTTCACAGGGCAGAAAGAAAGAAGGGATACGAGGAAAATTGTTTTTTTTTTTTTTTTTAAATACTCAACCAATCTTAATCATAAATTATTATTTTTTTAATGTCCAACAAATTTGTCCGTCCATTACAATAAAGGATCAGAATTCACCCATTTGATGCTCTCACCCTCTCCATTGTAATGCTATCTGATTGATAACAAGAACGCACAGATAAAAATGCCTTGATTGTTACGAAGGACAATCCCAATACCTGCTGGACATGGTTTTACTTGTGACGCACCATCAATAGATGCCCAACTAGCGGCTTCTTCCACTCCACCGTATGTCGAATGCTTCCCTTATTTGACCATGAGAGAATTTGATGCAGATAAGTCTTATCGCGCGGAGAAATAAGCAAAAATTGCAGAGTTAGGGTTTGAATTTCAGTTTCTGGCGGGAAGTAGCATGCGCCTGGCACGTGCGATAGTGGGTAAAGGAGCACGCGCTTCGTACGTGACCCGATACAGTTATTTTGCTAATTTCCTTTATTTTATTAGTTAATTTATGCATAATTAGGGTTATGGATAGTATATATATACTTAAGGATTGTAATTGTGAGGGTTATCCAAAAATTAACACAAGTCTCTTTCTCCCTTACTTCTATTTCTCTTCTCCCTTAATTTCTTTTTCTATCTTGTGTGATTATGGATCTTGGAATTGAGATCGGCATCATTGGTATCAGAACCATCATCCTTCGCCTGTGATGATTGTTGCCTTGGAATGGCTGATAGCACTCGATCTGAGGTGCGAAGAGTGGATGAAACCTTAGCAGCCCAGATCAAGGCCAATGATGAGAAATTGGATCCCACAGCTATTGAACTTCAAGCTTCGATTCAGGATCTTAGGGAACTGATAGTTGCTAACTCATTGCATCAGGGAAGGCAAGCTGATAGGGGGTTAGCTGGCAATGACGGAGGTTCGCATTCAGCAACTAATCAGGTGCCACAGACTCAGCATAATTGTAACAATCTCTACTCAGCTAGGCTAAGTAGAGTAGATTTTCCATTGTTTAGTGGCGAGGATGTGAACGAGTGGATATGTACTTGTGATCAATTCTTTTTAATTGATAATACTGTTGAAGAAGAGAAGGTAAAAGTTGTTGCTGTTCATATGAGAGGCTTAGCTTTAAAATGGCATTTGAGGTATGTGAAAGATAGGCCTGAACCTACTGCTCTATTGTGGGAAGACTATGTGGTTGTATTGAAGACTCGCTGTGGCATTGCTTTCGAGGATCCGGTCTCTAATTTGATGAAGGTTAAGCAAGAGGGATCAGTTAAGGAGTATTTGGCACAATTTGATAACATAGCAGTGAGGGTGGATTTGAATGAAACCCAATTAATCAGTTGTTTTCTAACTGGACTGAGGGATGACTTAGAGTTAGAAGTGCGATCTAGGCATCCAGCTACAATGCAACAGGCCATTTTCCTGGCTAAGTTAGTTGAAGCTAAGGTAGAGGCATTGGCCAAGCTGCTTAAATATTCAAAGGTTCCTTTGCTTCCTACCCCTCCAAGACCGAAGATCTCACCATTTACTTATATGTGAAGACAAGGCGCAAACAACTACAGGAATCAGGGGCAATCTCCACATACGCTAGTGGCAAATAGGTCCTGGAGAACTCTGTCTAAGGCTGAATTACAGGAGACGAAAAGTTTGAAGCAAGACAAAAGTGCAGGGTGTAGGGACCTCAATTGTTTGTGATTGAAGTGGACGAGAATGATTGTGAGGAGGTCGATGAAGAGGAGAAGTCACAGCCAGCTGAAGATGTTGTCATAGACAACACTGCCCACATTTCTCTTCATGCACTTTTTGGAGCTCAACATTATCAGACACTGAGGATCACAGGATCAGTCAAGAGGAGACCGGTGCATATCTTAATTGATTCACGGTCAACACATAACTTCATAGATAGTGCTTTGGCAGCGGAATTATGTTGTAATCAGTCCACAGTGACCCCAATCTCAGTGACTGTAGCAGATGGAAGCAGCATGAGCTGTAATCAGCAATGCAGGCAGCTTTCATGGAGGATGCATTGCTACTCATATTAGTCTAACTTCCTATTGATCCCTTAGGGGGATGTGACATGGTTTTGGGAATAGAATGGCTCTCTACTTTGGGTGAAATCAGGTGCAACTTCAAGAAATTCACAATGACTTATACTGTGAACGGGAAGGTGTGTGAGTTCAGAGGTGAAGGTTCAAATGCGTGCAAGACAATGGGATCCAAGGCAATTTCAACTTCTTCTATTATTGCATTACTCAGGGTTCTCCCTAATGGCAACATGGAATCTGAAGCTGAAGTAATGATCGTGAAAGTGGACTTGGATAAGCAAGCAAAAGCATCCCATTCCAAGGGCAGTTAAGAACTTAATTGATTAGTACACAAATATTTTTGTAGAACCTAAACAACTTCCCCCTTCCAGGCCAGCTTTTGATCACAAAATCCACCTCAAGGAGGGTATTGCACCTATATGTAAGAGACCATACCATTATCCATCTCTCTAGAAGGACATAATTGAGAATATGGTACAAGAATTGATAGAAAAGGGATACATTCAGTATTGTACCAGTCCCTATGCTTCTGCAGTGGTGCTGGTGAAGAAGAAAGATGGCGGATAGAGAATGTGTGTGGACTATAGGGATCTGAATCTGGCCACAATCAAAGACAGGTTTCCAATCCCTCTTGTACAAGAGCTGTTTGATGAGCTGGGTAAGGTAAAGTTCTTCACAAAGATTGATTTGCATTCAGAATACTACCAAATCAGAATGCATTCTGAAGATGTGCAGAAGACAGCATTTCAGACACATTTTGGCCATTTTGAATTTCTGGTAATGCCCTTTGGATTAGCAAACGCACCCTTAACCTTCCAGGCACTCATGAATTCAGTCGTTACTCCGTACTTGAGGAAGTTTGTACTAGTGTTCTTAGATGACATCCTCATTTACAGTTCAGATTTAGAAGAGCACATCCAGCACCTCACTACAACAAAAAAGGTAGATTCTCAGCGCTCAGGACAAGCGCCGAGAAAGAAAACGCCGAGAATAAAAAAACGCCGTGGTTTTTGGCGTTTATAAACGCCGAAAAATCTTGGCGCCTATAAACGCTGAAAGTCTCGGTGCTTAAAAAAGCGCCGAGATTTTTCGAGTTTTTTAAATACCCTATTTTCTCTTCTTAGCATGGACATTTTACAAACAGCCTGTATTGCCTATTTATTTGTGCATATTTTCCACACACACACACACACACACACACACATATATATATATATATATATAATTACGTACTAAAAAAATATCATCTAATACGATAAATTTTTCATAAGACTCCAAATTCGACAATCAAAATATTACAACATTGTCAATGTACTTTGATAGTTCAATACAAAATTTAAGATTTTTTCCACTCCAAATATCAACATAATTAATCTAATATCAACCAAAAAAAAACAAAAACAAAAATACAATGCTAACTTAGTCAAGTACATTCTTCACAAATATATCAATCAACCGAATGAGCTTGGCGTACTTGGAGATGCAAAAAAATTTGAGGGTTCACTATCATCTGATCCCAATTCATCTCTACCCTGTATAAACAACACAATAATAACATTACTTATGTACAAAATATCAATCTACCAGTTTACTATCACATAAATCAATAACAATGAGCACATGAAATCATTCATCATAACCCGTCAACACTCAAGTGTCCACAATCCCTTTTGGAAGGGAAGTAGGGGTAGATAGAGGGAGGCCTAGGTTGTGCTGCATCTCATGACTTCCATATCATGTGATTGCCACCTATTTAGCTTGCCCTCCATTCACATTTTCATCTAGTATGTGCTTGAAGCAAATGAAGAGTCTGCTACATCTTAAGGCGACAATATAGCACATGAGATTCCACTCTCTGCCACATCTTGCAAAGCACAACACACATGATTCAAATTATATCTTGTTGTCTAAAGTTAGGCTATTCCTCATATGGGAAAAATTGAAAGAGGATTATCAATGAAGATATTAGAGAAAAGATTTAGTAGAAGAAGTGTCAAAATATCCAAAAACCAAACCATCTTATCAAGCCGCAAGACAAGCATATCTGATCCAAAATTTTGCTTCACATGGTAAATTCATGTAATTTTCCAAAAGTACCAACCCCAATGCCGCCTTTTGTCTCAATCATTCACATCATCAATTTCATTATTTACAAAGGATTAGAAAGGCAATTATTTGCATTATAGTACAAACAAATACAAATTAAATAGATTATCTTACCGGATCAGCAATCGCAGTAATAATTGCTTGACCTTCTGCTATCATTTCATATGATGCTTGGCCAGAAGAAACAGCATCATAGATGGGTAGGAGCCTTCTCATTTGCTGCTTTACATTGGCCAATTCTATTTTCATATTTTGCACTTCGACATGATCACCGGTACGATCGAGTCCCCTTTTCTTTAGTTCACCCCTGACTCTGTATATATCACTCCTCTTCACGCCAAATCCATAGCCTACCTCTCGATAGCCCGGATTTTCCTGTTCATCCATTAATTCAGTAAATACTTCCTCCTCGATTTCTGATCAAGGTCTGGAAGAAGATCCGAGTCGAGCCTCGACTGTTTCTCTAGCTGTATCCTACAAAGAAGAGAAAAAGATATTAAATACATTTAAATTAAAAGAAATGTGAGATAATAATAAAACCCACCATAAATTCTTGCGAAACCGTGTTCTCAAAAAAGCCACCACTTTTCCTGGTATGAGTTTCTTGGTAAAACTCTATACTGGTGGGCTTGCTCCCTTTGTCAATTTCCTACAATCAACACGTCAACATAAGTCTTAACTAATTTAACAGGTATATAGTAATAATACACTAAACATATACTGAAATCCTTACAAAACTATCTCTTTTATTCGCATAACTTGTTGAACCAGTCGTGTAAAACTGATTCTGCTTGGCACGTGCTTCTTTGCCGCATTTACTCTTCTCCTGACATTGGAAATCAATATCAATCCAAGAAAAACTTTACATTCATAATCAATATCAATCTGCTTCCCCCTTTTTAACCAAACAAAAATTACTTAAAAAGAAATTGTTTTACCTTGCCTTGTGGAGAAAATCAAAAATGTACCAAAGTTATCCATTGGTCACGATTAACTCCTCGTGGCACTGTTGCAATAACTTCAGCCTCAGTTTTTTTCCCTTGGTAATATTGTGCTTTCAAACTCGTCTTATAACCCCTCCACATTTTGCCAAGATGTTGTAGTATTAATTTATCAATCAATACATCACTGGGCATTGAAAATTTTTCCTAAAACATAAAATCCAACAATAATGTCACAAAAAGGCAAGGGAATAGTAAGAAGGCATAAAGCAGTAGTTGTACTAGTAAGAGAGCAACCACATTTCAGTGCTATATCTACATTTCACTCGAGCAGTAAAATTTGATAGAAGAACCTATTGGCAATTATACTATTAAATTAAATTAACACAATTAAGAGTATAAAACTTTAATTAATACAATGATAAAGTTCAGAAACTTCAGACATACATATTATATCATATATATAAAGTAAACTTCAGACATAAATAATACTTACTCGAATAACCTCAATAGCTTCTGCTTTGTATTGGTCATTCATCGTACGCCAATCTCTTACTCCAAGCGGACAAAACGGTCCCGTTTTTGCAACCTCTCTAATAAACCGGACCAACAAATCGCCACCCTTTCTAATTGGTTGGCGTAGGTCATTGAACCGCACAATAATTCTTACACCTTCAGGAAGATGCCATACTTCCTTAACTGGTATCGTCCTTAAGGTACTCAAGTTACCTTGGCCATCTACTAACGATTAAGATATACCATTAGTTTTCTAATCGATTGGAAAATTATTACCATAATTAATGCTATAAAATTGAAAACATTTACCGATAAGTTGAAGTAGCTCCCTCTCATCAAATGGCACGTCAGTGGACCAAACACCAACTTCCCTCACTGGTCCCTCTGCTTGAGACGTTGACGGTCTTGGCTGACTGTCATTACCTCCTTCATGTTCCGGTGTTGCTGTTGAGGACTGCACTGATTTGCCACTTCTAAAAAACCTCCTCATTGTGAATCCACGCTTTTTCAAAAACAAAAAAATTAGTAGATGTATAATAGAACTTACAAAAATAAAATGAGAAGCAAATATGTTGCGTAAAACAAATAATCAATAATGAAACAAAGATCATGGACAATATGAAACAACATGTACAAAAGAAAACTAACATACATGGACAAAATGAAACAACACGTAACATTATTTTACAACTCTAAAAAAACAAAGATCAAATCTCGCCTAGATCATACAAGTCCATATCCATCTGGGACCCTAAGTTTCTGTAGAACTCTTAGAAACCGTTCTTTATCATTTGAAGACATATAGTAAGAAGCTGGAGGCATGTACGGATCTCTATTAGGACGAGGTTGTAGCCAAAGATGTGGCTTTATATTCCTTTCTTCAAGGGCCCTTCTTGCCTTTTCATCATCTCTAGTCTTTCTCTCCATATGTAATAGCGTCCCTAGAACATGTCATCTAGATTATGTCGAAGGAGATTGTATTCCCAATATGGCAAGTCAAAAAATATGCTTTTTTTTCTTCCAAAGCACTTCCTTATTGTCCACTCTTTCTATTGAACTGTCTATATGGTGCCTTTCTCTAGTCTTCTTACTAGTCTTTTGGGTTTTTTCGTACTTGTAATGAACTTGTTCTTGTGCTTTCAAGATATCAATCCCTGATGTCGGAGTAGGAGCACAAGCATACTCCATTGTCCCATCAAACAATTGACTCTGAGATCGAAAAGGGTGATTATTAGGTAACCATTTACGGTGTCCATTATAGCAAATCTTGCCCCCAAACTTATAAGAATGTGTATGTTCAGTGCAATAAGGACAAGCTGTGTAGCCCTTTGTACTCCAACCAGACAACATAGCATATGCAAGAAAGTCATTGATAGTCCACATTATAGCCCCTTACATCCTAAAATTTTGTCCACTATAGGCATCATATGCATCAATACCTTCCCATAACAATTTCAACTCATGCAGCAATAGTTGTAGGTACACATCAATGTCAAGTCCAGGGCCCGATTTCCCAGGAATAATCGAAGAAAGAATGAATGATGATTGCTTCATACATAGCCATGGGGGCAAGTTGTACGGGATCAACACCACTGGCCATGTACTATAAGTAGTATTCATAAGACGATATGGATTGAAGCCGTCACTAGCAAGACCAAGCCTAACACTACGAGGATCTGAAGAAAACTCCGGATACCGAGCATCAAATGCCCTCCAAGCTAAGCCATGTGCAGGATGCCTTAATTTCCCATCCTTGAAACGGTCTATCTCATGCCATCTCATATCTTCGGCTGTTTTAGATGACATGTATAATCTTTTGAGCCTTGAAATCAAAGAAAAATACCACATAACCTTAGCGGGCTCTCCTTTCTTGGTTGACATAGTTTCATCACTACAGCTGTCATCTTCCTTACCCTTAACTGTCTTCCATCTTAAGACACCGCATGTATGACAACTCTCCTTTTTAGACATTTCACCCCAATACAACATACAATTATTTGGACAAGCATGAATCTTTTCATATCCAAGACCCAACTTTCTGAGCTTCATAATAAGATGATGGAAATACCATAATTTGGGAAAATGCATCAACAAGAAGTCTTAGCAACATCGTGAAGGACTCAGCAGACCAACCATGCATACATTTTAAGTGAAACAAGTGCAAAAGAAATGACAATTTGGAGAATGCGCTCTAGCCTGGATATAGTTCCTCATTAGAAGCTCCCAATATCTTCTTATACTTGGCTTTCTCCTCAGGAGATTGGTTGGGTTGTTCAAGAGGAACTTGGTCAGACCAATCATGTTCATCAGACAAATGGGGTTGACTTGTGAAGGGAGGAATATCAACTCCGATACTTTATCGTAGTAATCCACCAATATCATCTCGACCTATGGCCCTTCCCTCATTATTATTGGTAGATGTTTGACTATTGCATTTCAATTGTTGAACAATATCTTCTTTTCCATGAAAAATCCATTTCTTATACTTTGGCCAAAAACCCTTAAAAAGGATATGATATTCCACATCTTCTAATGAGAACCATTTGGCTACTTTGCATTTATTACATGAACATCGAGTTTTTCCTTCTATAAGGTTTTCTTTAGCCAACTTAATGAATTCAATGACACCATCAATATAAGCTTGACTAATCCTTGGTTGCATGATCCAACTCGTATCCATATCTCTAAATATTAAGTAGTGCAATCAAATTTCCTAAAAATTGAAAAAAGTTAGAGTTCATAAGACAAATATTTAATCAACCAATCAAACCATATACAAATACAAAAACAAAAAATTAATGGGACTTAGGAGAATTTAGAAATTAAAGTAAGATACATGAGTTCCTTATAATCAATTTTAATCCTCTAATGTGAAGGTTCCATCTAAACAAGGGATATAGCAACAAAGTTTTATTTTTTTCAAATTCAAAAATTATGAAATCGATATCTAATCTCCCTGACATTAACAAATTGAACTCACAAGCGCCACCAACACATAATTTTAAACATCAATCAAACACAGTAATACAAGAATTTCGTCAAAACAACAATCTTTTGTATTAATCAATTCAAAGGATGAGATGCAATGATAGAATCATTCGAACCATAGCATTAAGGATGCGCATGAAGCAGGGAAAAGTGTGAAACGGCGATAATACAAAACTATAATACAACTACTTCAACCAACTCAAATGATATAACACTTGTAGAAGAATAAGCAGTCCAATAAAAATAAAAACCGAAACTAGGGCAAGGACATCACATACTAACAGCAAAACAAGAGCAACTGTGAAATCGGAAGGTGAGGGTGAGAGACGAACGCTGGCGGCGACGGTGAGAGGCAAACGCTGGCGGCGACGGTGAGAGGCGAACACTGGCGGCGACGGTGAGAGGCGAACGCTGGCGGTGGAGACGACGCGGTTGGAAATCGTGAGGCGAGGGTGAGAGACGAACGTGGCGGCGAGGGTGAGAGACAAATGGCGAGCTCGAGGGTGTGAGAGTCGATTTTCTCACTGGCGCGGCGAGGTGAGAAATAAGGGTTAGGGTTTGCGGGGGTATATATACCCGACAATATTCTCGGCGCTTATGAGCGCCAAGATTCTCGGCGTTTATAAGCGCCGAGATTATCGGGGTTTAAAAGCGCCGAGAATTTTCGAAGCTTTGTCTCGACGCATTTAAGCGCCGAGATTTCTCGACGTTTGCATAAACGCCGATAATTATGCGCCGAGAATCACCCTTTTTTGTTGTAGTGCCTGTGCATGGTCTTTCAGACGTTGTAAGAACATCAGCTTTTTGCAAAGGACAGCAAATGCTCATTTGAAGCAACTTAAGTGGAATATTTGGGGCACATTATCTACCAAGGAGTGGTAGCAACTGATTCTAAGAAGGTTGACGCGATTAAATAGTGGCCTGCTCCAATGAATCTCAACCAGTTAAGAGGATTTCTAGGTCTCAATGGATACTATAGGAGGTCCATCAAAGACTACAAGGTAATTGCCAGACCCCTCATTGAATTACTAAAGAAGGATGGTTGGGGCTGGACAGCAGCTTCCCAGGCAGCATTTGACAAACTGAAGGAAGCATTGATCTCTGCTCCAAATTTAGCACTACCAGATTTTTCGCAGCCTTTCATTACAGAGTCAGATGCAAGCAGTTATGGGATTAGGGCAATTTTACTTCAATCAGGTCATCCTCTAGCTTTCATTAGTAAGACTCTAAGTCCTAAGTAGCAGCTACTATCAGTGTATGAGAGAGAGCTCTTGACAGTAGTAGCAGCTGTGCATAAATGACAGTAATATCTCCTCAATAATATTTTTATTAACAAGACATATCAGAAAAGTCTCAAATATCTACTGGAGCGGAAGATACACATACACTTTCAACAATTGTGGCTCTCAAAACTTATGGGGCTCAGTTACATTATTGACTACAAGAAAGGAAAAGAGAATGTAGTAGCTAATGCTCTATAAGGAGTCCCTAACCATCAGATGCTTTGAATGGCCTTATCAGCAGTTGAGAGTAACCTGTATGCGATGATTCAGCTCATGGTAAACAGATCCTACAATTTAGAACCTCTTAGAGTAGCTGCAAACTGACCCACACAAGCATCCTAAATACAGTTGGCATCAAGGACTGCTACGGAGAAGGGGCAAGCTAGTTGTGGGGCAGGATGACAGTGTACATCTTAAGATCCTACAATGGTTGCATACGTCTCCCAGTGGAGGCCACTCAGGTCATGATGCAACATTGCAGAGGATCAAATCTATGTTTCATTAGAAGGGAATGTCCAAGTCTGTTCAAGAATTCATAAAGGAATGTCCTACTTGTCAAAGATGCACGCATGAGAATGTGGCATCCCCTGGACTGCTTCAGCCTTTGCCAATACCAGACTTCATATGGACTGACATATCATTTGGTAAGGATCTCATTTTTGTGGCAGTGGACATATTAGTAAAGCAGCCTCTCACACATCCTTATACTGCCATGGGTGTAACCCAAGCTTACTTAGACAATGTCTATAACCTTCATGGATTACCAAGCACTATAGTGAGTGATCGTGATACCATCTTCCAAAGTGAGTTCTAGCAATCTCTGTTCACCACACCTCTCTACTGCGTACCATCCACAGACTGATGGTCAAGCAGAGGTGGTGAACAGAAGCTTGGAAACATATCTTTGGTGTATGTGAAGCACCAATCCTGCTTCCTAGTCTAAATGGCTGCCTTTGGCTGAGTGGTGGTACAATACCACCTGGCACTCCTCTACACGCAAGACCCCATATGAGATTATGTATGGCCAGCCACCCCCACTGCATGTTCCTTATCTCCCAAGGGAAAGCTCAGTTGAAGCTGTGGACAAGAGCCTTCGAAGCAGGGAGGAGATGATACAGGTAGTCAAGTTTCACTTGCACCGAGCACAAAACAGAATGAAGTAGTTGGCTGACAATAAGAGATCAGACAGGAACTTCAAGGCAGGAGATTGGGTGTATTTAAAGCTGCATCCTTATAGAAAGCTTGCAATGGCTCAACGGAACAATCAAAAGCTTGCACCTAAGTACTTTGGGCCCTTCCAAGTGTTGGCTGCAGTGGGTAGAGTCGCTTACAGATTGGATTTTCCCAGTTCAGCTAAAATACATAATGTAATTCATGTGTCATAGTTAAAACCTCGTTTTGGGCCATTACCTGTTAAGAGAATCAACATTCCGGATGACTTGGATGCTTTGCCTAAGAAGGAGCCAGAGTTGATCTTAGTCAAGAAGATGGTTAATCGAAACAACCGAGCTGCAACAAAGGTATTGGTGAAATGGAAAATTTTCACCATTGAGGACAATGGTGAGCTTTATGGGGGGAGTATTGATGCAAATCAGTCCATCGAGTGGAGAAATAACCAAAAATTGCAGAGTTAGGGTTTGAATTTCAGTTATAAAGGTTCTGGCGGGAAGTAGCATGCGCTTGGCACTTGCGATGGCGGGTAAAGGAGCATGTGCTTTGTACGTGACTCGATACAGTTATTTTTCTAATTTCCTTTATTTTATTAGTTAATTTATGCATAATTAGGGTTATGGATAGTATATATATACTCAAGGATTGTACTTGTGAGGGTTATCCAAAAATTAGTACAAGTCTCTCTTTCTCCCTCACTTCTATTTCTCTTCTCACTCAATTTCTTCTTCTATCTTGTGTATTTTTGATCTTGGAATTGAGATCGGCATCAGGATTGTGTCCAGATTTAATGCTATCTGATATGCTGAATATGGGAAATCATTAAACCATGTAGTCATCCAATAACCCCATCTAATTTTAATCCGAAAATATTTTCTGAAGAAGCTTTTTCCTTAAAGACGACGTCGTTCCTACATGACCAAATTGTCCAAATGACACTGAAAAATAATGATGCCCATGCTTTCCTTTGTACTTTCTTAGCACGAATTCTCTGCCAAATTTTGAACCTACAATTCTACTTTGATATATCCATAACTTTAGTTACCATAGCTTTAGTTACATCGTTAACCTAGTTAAATCTAGGTTAATACAGTTGCAATTTATCACAATTTTAGAGGTTGAAGGGAGAAAAGAAGATAGAGTGTTAAGGGAGAAGAGAAAATTGTATTTCATTCATCCTATCAACCCCAATTGACAACTTAGCTATTTATATGACTCATCTAATGATATGGAAATTGCAAAATAATAAAAGAAATTACAAGTATTGGATAATACCTATAAATATCTGTAACTAACTCTTGCTTTGCTGTAAATCACGTGCTTGGCACATGACTGACCATTTAAAAGGTCGTTACCTGCCACTTCTCCCAACCGCTCTTCCTGCCAAATCCAGCACCACTTTGCAGCAGCTACCAAACTCGAATCTCGCCCCTAATTCAGCTTTGATTCAGCTTCCTAGCTCACGACACTGTAACAGTACTCCCCCCCGAGTTTACCCTTGTCCTCAAGGGTGAAATTTAGGGTATTTAAGTTGTAAGTCGAAAAGAAATTCCCACGAAGCTTCTTCCCTTGGCAAGTTCTTCCATTTCACAAGGACCTTAGGTGCAGCCCGATTGTGGCGATTCACCATCTCCCTATCCAAAATCAGTTCAGGTATTTTCTGTGGCGGAGCTTCAAGGTCATCTGGAATATGAACAACCTCAGTAGGTAGAGGTCCATGGTGAGCTTTGAGCTGCGAAACATGAAATACATCATGTATTTTTGCTAAAATTGGAAGTTCTAGCCTATATGCAACCTTACCAATGGTGGCAAGGATCATGTAAGGACCATAATACTTCGGGGAGAGCTTACGGGAGCTCTTGTGAGCCACTGAGATCTGTCTATAGGGGTGCAATTTGAGATACACCCAATCTCCCGGCTTGAAAGATCTGTCTGACCTTTTCTTATTAGCTTGTTGCTTCATACGGTTTTGAGCTCGAGCCAGATGATACTTGACTACCTAAAGAGCTTCTTCCTATTGCTATAGGCTTCTGTCCACAACCTCAATGTGGGTTTCTCCCTGTATGTAAGGGATGTATAATGGAGGAGGTTGGCCATACACCACTTCATATGGTGTTTTCTGATGGGAGGAGTGCCATGTTGTGTTATACCACCCTTCAGCAAGTGGTAACCATTTGGACTAGTGGTGGGGCTGTGAGCTGCACATACATCAAAGGTAGGTCTCTAAACCTCTGTTTACCACTTTGGTCTGACCATCTGATTGAGGATGGTAAGCCATGGAGCGATGAAGTTCTACTCCTTGGATGGAGAACAAGGCTTGCCAAAAATCACTTTGAAATACTGTGTCTCGATCACTGAAAATGGAATGGGGTAGACCATGGAGCTTATACACCTGGTCCATGAACACTTGTGCAACTGTGAGGGCTGTATATGGATGAGTTAATGACAAGAAATGGGCTGCTTTGCTTAGGCGACCCATCACAACAAAAATGACATCCTTGCCATGAGATCTAGGTAAGCCCTCTATGAAATCCATAGAGATATCATTCCAGACATTCTGAGGGATGGGCAAGGACTGTAATAAACCAGGAGAAGCCACTGTCTCTGATTTGCAAGCTTGGCAGACTTGACATTTCTTCACAAACTCAGCTGTGTCCTTGGACATTCCTTTCCAAAAGAACATGGATTTTACCCTGTGGTAGGTGGCATCCCTGCCTGAATGACCCCCACTGGAAGAAGAATGTAGCCACTGCAAGATTTTCTCCTTAAGTGTTGAGTCATTACCAATCACCAACTTACCCTTCCTTTTCAATTATTCTGCTTGCCACCTGTACCTTGGGTGTTGTGTAGACCCAGTGGAGAGGGCTGTAATGAGTGACTGTAGGTTGGGATCTGATTGCCATCCAAGTTGTATCATAGCATATAGATTACTGTCTACAAAGGACGGTAGATTGCAACTTATCTGCTGGCTAGGATTCATGAGAGTGCATCAATAACTATGTTGTCCTTGCCCTTTTTATATTGAATCACATAGCCGAAGCCCATTAATTTTGCCAACCACAATCTTTGGAAGTGGGTGCTAACCTTCTGTTCCAGTAGGAATTTCAAGCTCTTCTGATCTGTCTTCACAATGAAAGTGTTATTCATGAGGTATTGATGCCATTTCTGAACAGCTGCAACTAAAGCCATGAGTGCCCTTTCATATACTGATAGACCTTGTTGCTTAGGACTTAAACTTTTGCTGAGGAAGGCTATAGGGTGACCCTCTTGGGCCAGGACAGCCCCTATGCCGCTATTGCTAGCATCTGACTCCACCTCAAAGGGTAGGGAGAAGTTAGGCAAGGCCAGAACTGGAGCTGATATGATGGCCTCCTTCAATAGATTGAAGGCTTGTTGAGTGGCTGCAGTCCACTCCAGCTTGTCTCGCCCAGTGAGTTCAGTTAAAGGCTTGGCTATCATGCCATACCTTTGTATGAACCTCCTATAATAGCCAGCAAGTCCCAGAAATACCCTCAATTGCTTCATGGTTTTAGGCTCCGTCCAATCTCTCACAGCAGCAACCTTGTGAGGATCTGTAGCCACTTTACCATCAAATATAACATGCCCTAAGTATTCAATCTTGGAAGCTGCAAATGACCACTTACTTTGCTTAACAAACAGCTGTTGTGATCTCAGAACATTGAAGACTGTCTCAAGATGCAGCAAATGGTCCCTTAAATGATCCCTGTAAACCCATATGTCATCAAAAAAGACTAGGACAAATTTTCTGAGATAGGGGGCAAAAATTGAGTTCATGAGAGCTTGAACTATTGAGGGGCATTAGTGAGCCCAAAGGGCATCACTAGGAACTCAAAATGCCCAAAGTGAGTTTTGAATGCAGTCTTCTGGACATCTTCCTCGTGCATTCGAATCTGGTAGTACCTGGACCTCAAATCTAGCTTGGAAAACAGCCTGGCATTACCCAGCTCATCAAACAATTCTTCCACCAGGGGTATAAGAAATTTATCCTTCACTATTGCATTGTTGAGATCTCTGTAGTCGATGCACATTCTCCATTGCCCATCCTTCTTTCTGACCATCACAACAGCTGATGCAAATGGGCTAAAGCTGTGCTGTATATATCCTTTCTGCAGCAGCTCATGAATCATTCCTTCCATTATATCCTTCTGCAGTGAGGGATAATCGTAGGGTCTCTTGTTGATAGGTTGTTTCCCCTCTTTCAAATTTATTTTGTGGTCAAAGGGACCTCTTCTAGGGGGTAACTACTAAGGTTCTTCAAAGAGGAACTTATACTGATTCAAGAGAGCAGAGATCTCTTGTGGTAAAGGCTGATTCTGCAGTTGTTCTAAGCTCAAACTCATCACCTGCAGATCTTTCGCCTGATCATCAGTACCCTTAGGCATTACTTGCAACAGAGCTATAATTGGAGAAGCAGACAAGGCCTTAGAGAGGGCCCTTGCTCCCACTGTCTTGCCGAGCATTGAATCATCCCCCTTCAATTGCCTTGTTGTGCCTTCATAAGTATAGGACATCATGAGATCTTTGAAATTGCATCTGATCTCGCCCAGTGCGGAGAGCCACTCAACTCCTAATATCATATCACACCCCCCTAAGTGAATGAGTAAGAAATTGGAAGTATATGTTGCCCCTTGCATCTTCCAAGTAAGGTCTTGGCAATGAGAACTGCAGCTGAGATTGCTGCCATCAGCTACTGCTAGTGCTACTGATGGAACTGATTGCACTGAACATTGTAGCTTGTGAGCTAGGGACAGGTCTATGAAATTATGAGTAGAACTTGAATCAACCAATATATGAATTGGTCTGTTCTTAATGGCTCCAGTCACTCGTAATGTTTGGTAGGTGGGAGCTCCTAATAAGGCATGTAATGAAATTTGTGCAGTATGCTCTTCACTTCCTCCCAATTCACCCACATTCTCAGTTACCCGTGGTTCCTCCTCCTCAATTTCTTCTTCAGCCTCAATCACAAAGAGTTGAGGTCCCCTATTCTTACACCTATGGCCCAATTCAAATTTTTCATCACAAAAATAACATAATCCCTTTGCCCTCCTTTCTTGCATCTCTCCCCTGGTCATAGTCCTATGGGGTTTAGAGGGGGTGAAATTGGATTGGGATGGATAGTTAGGTTGAGCATTGCTTGATTTGTAAGGATTGACAATTGATTTCTGGGTATTGGGATTGGGTAACAGAGGGACTTTAGAATACTTCAATTGTTTGGCTAAGGCTTCAAATTTGGCCTCAGCTAATTTAGCTAAGCATACTGCGTGGTAAAGAATGGTGGGTTGGGAAGTTCTTACTTCTAGTGCAATGTCTTCTTTTAGTCCCGTGAGGAAACAACTAATAAGTTGAGCCTCACTAAGGTCTGACCGCACTACAGCAGCATCAAATTTAGGTACATAGTCCTTAACCGTCCCATCTTGTCTCAAACTCCTCACTTCTGACACAGGGTCCTCATATGCATTGCCAAATCTCATTTTAAGGGCATCACAATACTCAATCCAGCTAGGCATTGGCAGATTATCCCTAGTTGTCATATATTTTCTATGCCATTGGAGTGCTAGTCTTCTCATATGCACCGAAGCTAATCTAACTTTCTTTAGATCAACAGTTTGATCAATTGTAAGGAATTGCTCACAAGTAAACATCCAGCTGTTCACATCTTCTCCAAAGAAAAGGGGAAATTCTACCTTAGTTAAGCGAGCAGAATATGAATTGTTACCCAATGGAGCTACCGGAGCTGGTTCCCTTACTACCACAGGAATCTGATCTCCTCTAGGGGCTGTGGGGGCTGCTGAGGTCGATCCTCCTTTAGTTGCTCCACCTCTTCCATTGGCTACATCGCGCCTAATGGTAAATCCTGTCAAAACATCTTTGATTCCCAGCAGTACTACCCTCATTTCCTCCTGAGCTCGCTCCTGCTTCTCTGAGCTCAATCGTATTTGTTCAGCTAATGTATCTTGTTTCTCGGCACTAGCTCTGAAATGATTTGCCATGGATTCTTCGATCCTTCTCATTTCAGCCATAGATCTTGTGTTATCCACCATTGTTCGATTCTACCCACAGTCGAGAGGACCGTGAGCTCTGATACCAGTGTTAACTTAGTTAAATTTAGGTTAATACAGTTGCAATTTATCACAATTTTAGAGGTTGAAGGGAGAAAAGAAGATATAGTGTTAAGAGAGAAGAGAAAATTGTATTTCATTCATCCTATCAACCCTAATTGACAACTGCACTATTTATATGACTCATCTAATGTCATGGAAATTGCAAAATAATAAAAGAAATTACAAGTATTGGATAATATCTATAAATATCTGTAACTAACTCTTGCTTTGCTGTAAATCACGTGCTTGACACATGACCGACCATTTAAAAGGTTGTTACCTGCCACTTCTCCCAACCGCTCTTCCCACCAAATCCAGCACCACTCTGCAGCAGCAATCAAACTCGAATCTCACCCCTAATTTAGCTTTGATTCAGCTTCCTAGCTCACGACACTGTAACATACATGCCTGGATGACTTTTACACACTGTTGCCGTTCGTTGGCTGCTTCGTGTCTGTGGCATGTGTTCTATTGCATACTTGTTACTTATAATATCTATATGTCTGTTATGTGACTATGTTGATAGTTGGCATTGTGTTTACTCTTACACCTTCATGACTACACATTTTTGCTTCCATGCTTCTATGCTCTTCATGCTTTTCGTGCTTTCCATGCTTTTCAAATTTCTCAAGTCGGGGGTCCTTGGAAACAGCCTCTCGTCAGGGTATCACCCTGAAGGGATAAGGCTGCGTACATCACACCCCTCTCAGACCCTGCTTATGCGAGAGCCCGTGAGGCACTGGGTATGTTGTTGTTGTATTTGTATTGAAGTTTGAAATTTATATTTGTATTACTTTTATTTTGCATTCATTCAGTTAATAAGGTCATTAGTAATGGTATTAGATGCCAATCAATATAGGGTAATTAGTGTAGATTAATTCTCGGTTTTCTTCCTCCTTTATGGCCGATTACTGGAGTTAAATGTAAGTAATCATCTTGGTTTCTTAAAGGGCCTGTTGAGTTTCAGGTCGTATTCCTAGGGTTTAAACTTATTAAATTTAGTTCTTGAGAAAACGTCAATAACAACAAACATTCACCACTTCAGATCTAGTTCAAGAAACCTGTAACTGTAGTTTAGCAAGATTCATCCAACACTGAACACATGCACAAAGAACACAGCGATAACAACGAGATTTTACGTGGTTCAGCCTTTAAAGAAGGACCTACTCCACGGCTCCCTATTTCTAGGGAAGTCTATCCACTATAAGTCGTGTTCAAATATTACAGACCAGACTTCAACGATATACAACTTTATACAAAACCGATCCTTAAGGCTTCTAAGTCAGAAACCTAAAGAAGAACGAAAATAAAGAGTAAGGGAAGAGAAAGCTCACAACCGAAGCCTACAAGGCTTCATACATGCTCCAAACTACCAAGATTTGAACGATCAAGCCTTAACACCCACGGATATACTCAATCGCCTTCGATCGCCTCAAGATCGCCAGAGCAAATGAAAAAGAGGCGGTGACTGAAGAGAAAACAGAGAGAAAATGAAGAGCGTACAGCAAACCCTAAAAAAGGGTCAGTATATATAGGCAACCGAACTCCGATCCGTGGCAAAGCTCCAAGGTTCAATCTCGGCCGTTCGTACGAACCAGATCAACGGTCCATAAAAGCCCACAAGAAACACAAATAGTTATCCCGGATGGCTGACGTGTGGCAGCCACTAATAACTGAATCAGGGAAGCTTCCTCGAGAAGCTTTGGGCAGCGGGTAGTGGCACGGGCAAGTAAATATCGCACACGGGCAGGGGCAGCAATGACATCTTACCTCTTTGATTTATTTAAATGTATTTTAACAGCTGGGTACAAAAAATAACATTTACCAAAAATTTACAACTTATGCCACTTGACATTTACACCCTTTAATCTATAATATTTGAACATTTCTTGACTTAAATTTTCTTGACATAGTTAAGTCATATAGGGACCAATTTTACAACAATTCTCCACCTTGGTACCTATATGGGTTAACTACTGGACATTCCCTAGTAATAGGAGCAAAACACATTGGGTTCGTCATCCATGGTCCCAATTACTTTGAACCAAGTTAATACATTTAAGTAACTTGTCCAAAGTCAAAATTTTTGTGCCCATATCCATTGGATTTTCAGCAGTACAGATTTTTCGCAGTTCAACAGTGTTCCTTTCAAGCATGTCGTTTACAAAATTCCTCTTGAGAGCTAAGTGCTTAGTCCTATCATGAAACACGGGGTTTTTACACAATGCAAGGGCTGATTGACTGTCCGAAAACAGTACGGGAGGCCCGTTATCGAGGTTTATTTCTGATAGTAAGCCTCTCAGCCAGATAGCCTCTTTTATGGCTTCTGTGAGGGCCTCAAATTCAGCCTCAGTGGTTGACAGCGCAGTCACAGCCTGCAACTTAGACTTCCAACAAATGGTTCCACCATTTAAAGTGTAAATGTAAGCACTAGTGGACCTCCTTTTATCTACGTCTCCCCCAAAGTCAGAATCAGTGTAACCTATCAATCTAAGGTAGGTTTTTGTCCGTCCAAAAGTAAGTCCCAGTTTATAGGTTTGTTTAATGTACCTTAACAACCACTTAACTCCATCCCAATGTTCCTTTCCGGGGTTACTCATAAACCTAGACAAAACACTTAAAGGGAAAGCTAAGTCTGGACGTGTACAAGTCATAGCATACATTAAGGAACCTATAACATTCGCATATGGGACTCTTTCCATTTGTTTCTTTTCTATCTCATTCGTGGGACACTATTGAACTGTATACTTATACTGACTTGCTAAGGGCAATTTTACAGGTTTACATTCAGACATGTTGAATCTAACCAATACCTTTTCCAAATACCTTTGTTGAGATAAGTGCACTGTTTCAGCTGCTGGATCCCTGGTCATTTCCATACCAAGTATCTTCTTGGCCTTTCCTAGATCTTTCATATCGAACTCAGCACAAAGCGTTAGTTTCAAATCATTAATATGATTCATGGATTTACTGGCCAGCAGCATATCATCCACATAAATCAGCAAATACAGTGCATCAACAGTATCAGCATGTTTAAAATAAAAACAAGTGTCATGTATTGATCTACTAAAGCCCCTACTTCTTATAAATTGGTCAAAGTGTTTGTACCATTGTCTAGGGGATTGTTTTAGGCCATATAAAGATCTCTTAAGTAGACAAACATGGTTTTCATGGTTTGGTTCAATAAAGCCCTCAGGTTGGGCCATAAAGATTTCCTCATCCAGCTCACCATTAAGGAAAGCTGTTGTAACATTCATTTGTTCCAGAAATAGGCTAAACTTAGCCGTTAGTGCCATAAGTATTCTTCTAGTTGTGTGCTTTACAACGGGAGAAAAAATCTCATTATAGTCTACCCCTTCTTTTTGTGAAAAACCTTTTGCAACTAGTCTAGCCTTGAACCTTGGCTGTCCAGATGATGTATCGGGTTCTTTTACCTTATAAATCCACTTAGAACCTACCAACTTCCTATCCATTGGTTTAGGAACCAAAACCCAAGTTTTGTTCCTTTTGAGGCTCTCCATTTCCTCTGTCATGGCTTTGAGCCACTGTTCAGAGGTAGCCCCACTAATAGCCTGAGTATAAGTGAGAGGTTCTGATTCTACATACTCTAGGGCAGTATTTAGGGCAAATGCAATACAATCCGCACTGCCAAACCTAACTGGTGCCCTAATTTCTCTCCTCTCCCTATCTCTGGCTAGTTGGTAGTTTGATAGGTCTGTTTGTTCAATTGTTTCTTGAGGTTCAGTGCTCCCTTCAGCACTGTCGGTCACCTCTTCCTTAGGATTTAAGGTCTGGTTTTCCTGGTATATAGGCTCTGGTGGGCTGATCTCGAACTCGTAGAGTTCAGGATCATACTTCCTAGGGTTGGAGGAAGTGGCTGCTATACCAGCAGCCATTATTTTCTCCAAGTAAGGGAATTCCTCTTCATTAAAGGTCACATCCCTACTAATTATGATTTTGGTTCTGTTTCCATCCCTAACACCCACCCTATACCCCTTTACACCATCCGGATAGCCTAGAAAAACACCTTTTACAGCCCTGGGTTCAAGTTTTCCTTCAGATTGATGTGCATACGTAGCACATCCAAAAACCTTTAAAATAGAATAGTCGCTTTGTTTTTCAGTCCATTTTTCCTCAGGGGTTTTAAAGTCAATTGCAGAGGAGGGAGTACGATTAATTAGATAACATGCAGTAGCTACAGCCTCCCCCCAAAAGTTTTTACCAAGTCCTGATGCAAATAACATGCATCTTACCCTGTCTAGGAGCGTACGGTTCATTCTTTCAACTAGTTCGTTTTGTTGAGGAGTTTTCCTAACAGTGTTGTGTCTTTTAATACCATTTTGAGCACATAAACTATCAAATTCAGTGTTTATATATTCAAGTCCATTATCAGTTCTAAGTACCTTAATCTTCCTACCTGTTTGATTTTCTATAAGGTTCTTCCACCGAACAAAGGCACTAAAACATTCATCCTTTGTTTTAAGTAGGTAAACCCAAACCTTCCTAGAGAAATCATCTACCATAGATAGGAAGTAGTATGCTCCACCTAAAGTGGGTACCCTTGCTGGTCCCCACAGGTCAGAGTGGATATAGTCTACCGGTGACTTAGTTATATGGATTCCAGATTTAAACGATAGTTTATGATGTTTTCCAAATATGCATGACTCACAGAAATCAGGTTTAGACACATAACCACCCCCCAACAGCCCTCTCTTGTTCAGCTCATTCAGGCCCCTCTCTGATACATGTCCTAATCTTTTGTGCCAAAGGTTGGTTAGGTCAGTTTTCTCTACAATAGAGCAGCCAGCAGGAACTACGTCACCTCTAAGCACATATAGACCGTTCTTGACCTCTCCTCTTAGCATTACAAGGGAACCCTTAAGGATCTTCATTACCCCCTGTTGTGCCTTTAAGGTCATACCAGCCTGGTCTAATTGTCCTAGAGAAATTAGGTTCCTTCTAAGTTCAGGCACATGCCTAACTCCCTTTAGGGTAAAGTCAATCCCATTTGACCCTTTAATCCTAACTGACCCTATCCCAACTACTTGGCATCCGTGGTTATTTCCCAACAGCACCTTTCCCCCAGCTACAGTCCGGTATTCAGTAAAGAAGGATCTATCTGAAGTCATATGGAAGCTACACCCTGAGTCTAGAACCCACTCATGTGTAGTTTGGTCTGTGGATACTACTAATACTTCAGCGGAGTCATATCCGTCATTAAATTCAGTGTTGTCAGTTGTGCCGTTAAATTTTCTTTGGTAATCTGGACAGTATCTTTTAATGTGGCCTAGTTTACCACAGTCATAACACTTTACTTTACTACAATCTCTTCTAGGTCTTGAACTAGATCTGTTTCGACTCTTACTTCTTCTCCTTTCTTTATTGTTGTAGTTATTATGGTTGTTATGATTGTTATGGTTGTTATGGTTGTTATGGTTGTCTCGAGTCTTTGTCCTACCCCTGACTGACAGCCCTTCCCCACTGTTACTGGTTGGTGGGTACTTCCCTTCCTTCCTAAGTTCTAGGATCTTGGATCTTAGGGCCTTTGTTACGTCTTTCAGTGCTACAGTGTCACGTCCATATCTTAGTGTGTCTTTAAAGGACCTAAGATATTTAGGTAAGGCACATAGTAACAATACAGCCAACAATTCATCAGCAACAGTAACTTTAACGTTTTCTAGATCTTGACAGATTTTATGGAACTCATCTATAGAGTCTTCTAGGGGTTTAATCTCACTCACCTTAAAGGTGAAAAGGGATTCCATGCACAATATCCTATTGAACAATGACTCAGACTTGTAGATTTCCTCTAACTTAGCCCATATATCTGCTACGGTCTTTTCAGAGCGAATCTGATTAAGTACCGAGTTATCAAGACTAAGTAATAAAGAAGCATAAGCTTTATGTTTGACTTCTACTTTCTCCTTTTCAGTTAGATAAGTTGGTTGATCCTTTTCGGGCAAAAGTGCAGTTCCAGCACCTTGTGCCATAAGGATTGCTTTCATTTTTAGTTTCCATAGGTTGAAATCATTCCTACCGTCAAACCTTTCAATATCAACCCTAGCAGACACCATACTGTTTCTTTAAGGTAAAGAACCTGATGCTCTGATACCACTTGTTGAGTTTCAGGTCGTATTCCTAGGGTTTAAACTTATTAACTTTAGTTCTTGAGAAAACGTCAATAACAACAAACATTCATCACTTCAGATCTAGTTCAAGAAACCTGTAACTATAGTTTAGCAAGATTCATCCAACACTGAACACATGCACAAAGAACACAGCGATAACAACGAGATTTTACGTGGTTCAGCCTTTAAAGAAGGACCTACTCCACGGCTCCCTATTTCTAGGGAAGTCTATCCACTATAAGTCGAGTTCAAATATTACAGACCAGACTTCAACGATATACAACTTTATACAAAACCGATCCTTAAGGCTTCTAAGTCAGAAACTTAAAGAAGAACGAAAATAAAGAGTAAGGGAAGAGAAAGCTCACAACCGAAGCCTACAAGGCTTCATACATGCTCCAAACTACCAAGATTTGAACGATCAAGCCTTAACACCCACGGATATACTCAATCGCCTTCGATCGCCTCAAGATCGCCAAAGCAAATGAAAAAGAGGCGGTGACTGAAGAGAAAACAGAGAGAAAATGAAGAGCATACGGCAAACCCTAAAAAGGGTCAGTATATATAGGCAACCGAACTCCGATCCGTGGCAAAGCTCCAAGGTTCAATCTTGGCCGTTCGTACGAACCAGATCAACGGTCCATAAAAGCCCACAAGAAACACAAGTAATTGTCCCGAATGGCTGACGCGTGGCAGCCACTAATAACTGAATCAGGGAAGCTTCCTCGAGAAGCTTTGGGCAGCGGGTAGTGGCACGGGCAAATAAATATCGCACACGGGCAGGGGCAGCAATGACATCTTACCTCTTTGATTTATTTAAATGTATTTTAACAGCTGGGTACAAAAAATAACATTTACCAAAAATTTACAACTTATGCCACTTGACATTTACACCCTTTAATCTATAATATTTGAACATTTCTTGACTTAAATTTTCTTGACATAGTTAAGTCATATAGGGACCAATTTTACAACAGGCCGGATATAACCGCAAGCACCCGTTTGGGGCCCGCAAATTTTAGGGGCCCAAATTTTTGAGGTTGTCATTTTTAAAGTAACAATTATTAATATTAATGAATTTTACCAGAAACATTATTATATATGAAGGACCTCATTTAAAAATTTTGCTTGAGACCCCGAGAATGTCAGGACCGGCCTTTGTTTCTCATTTTACAACTAGCATTTTGGTCTACAAAAGTTGAATGGTTTGGGCTAATATTCAAGTTATTTGCTTCACTGGTCTTTAGTATTTTTAAATTTGTCCAAATTAGTCCATCGTTTATTCAAAATGGTCCTTAATATTTTATTTTATGACATAATTGATCCATTATATTTTTTAATTTTTATTACAGGTTCGGGACTAATTATGTCATAAAATTAAAACATTAGAAACTATATTGTCCAGAAAATGACCATTTTAAACAAAGGAAAAAAACAAGACACCAATTTGAACAAATTCAAAAAATTAGGGACCAATGGAGTAAATAGCTTGCCTCATAAATGAGAATGCAAGAATTATTCGGAAACTAATAATAGTCTATTGCCTCCTGTTTTGTATTTCTTATTTCGTACTTCGTGTTCTTAATTTTGTATTTTACATTTGGTTAAGAAGTAGCTTTTGTTGGTCCTAATAATGAAGAATCCTCTTGGCAGCTAAGTGTCAATGTCTAGGTCGAGCAATTTAAGACTTTCAGTTAAACACCAGTACGAATCAAAAGGCGAGTAAAATATGTGATAAGAAAGATAAGCACTTGCCTTTTGAGCTCCTTAAAGACATGATTCCAGAGGATGATATACATGATAAGTCTAGGCAACATACAGTTAATGAGGTCTAGTTGGTAGAAGTTAAGAAAACTTGAGATGTTTGTGCTATGTTGGGGATTAGGTATTGATGGAGAACAAACAGAGATTATTAGGACAGTTGTTTTGTTAAACAACCAAAATCAAAGGGTCGCTGCAGCAGACTAGTCCACCCATTTCTAGATGAGTATTGCATAATCAGTTAGCTGTATTGCTTTCCTTTTCTGCTTGGATTTGAAGTGTTTTTGTGTCATTGGCCCTCGTGTCTAGGCTCAGTGAGTTGTTATGTCCGGGTTTGAAGGCTTTTAGAGCTATTGGGGTTCTTTTAATGTTAGGCTGTATGTTCGATACTTTCGCCGCTGAGCATTATTGCATGACTTTTTCTACTTCGGTTGGTTGCTACTCGAGTGTTTTTGTTCTGTTTCTGTAAAAGTCTAGTATTTGTTTTCGTGTTTTTAGATTGGTTTCGTCTTCTTTTGAGCTATACTCTCTTGTATTTTGAGAGTTTGCTTTTTGTCTTAATCTTCTGTATAGGCCCCCTTTTCATTTTCCATGAACGGCCACTATGGGGTGTAAATGGCCATCGATGTTAGCTAGGAATCCTAGGTGAATTTTGATATTATTCTATATATTCTAAATTGTTATAGTCTTGCAATGAAACGATAATCGGGTTTTCTTCTTCTTTTATCATTTCGTTCATAGTGGGTTGCATCGCGGATTAATTTTTTTCATTTTTGTCCCAGTTGACATGACCTATCCTTTGATTGATTTACCGGACTGGAAGGGCCATTTCAGTTAAGGATAGACCGGACTGACTATTGTCAGCTATATATAGTTATTCTTAAACTATATATTTACTATTATCATTATCTCTAAAATTTTAACTTTTGTATAAACCCTTTTTTTTTTCCCCTCCTTATAATTATATTTACTAAATAAAAAATCGGTCCAAATCAATTACTCGTCCGATTTTAACCGGTCTTGGACCGGATCCACCCGACATTAGTCAATCCAGTCCACTGTTGCTAATTGGGCCAGATCATGGGCCCATTTTATATTAACCGACAAACTACAAATTTTGAGCGTCCGGTCAAAATGCATGTTGACTCTAAGATTATTCTAACTTCCCCAAAGAGTAAAGTTCCAAATTTTGCAGTTAAACCTACTCCATCATTCCATTGTCTTGATCTTCGTCACAAATCTTAGTTGATTTTCATTATATTGTAGTTCAAATCGGTGTCCAATTCGATTTTAAAACCCTAAATCTTCCATTCGATTGATTAAGCTCAGGTTCGTGAATTTAAGCACTTAATTTCGTGATATTTTATGATGTTTTTGCATCTGTAAACCCTAAATCTTGCATTTGATTGATTAAGCTGAGGTTCGTGAATTTAAGCACTTAATTTCGTGATATTGTATGATGTTTTTGCATCTGTAAACCCTAAAGCTTGCATTTGATTGATTAAGCTCAGGTTCGTGAATTTAAGCTCTTAATTTAATGATATTTTATGTTGTTTTTTGCATCTGTAAACCCTAAATCCTGCATTTGATTGATTAAGCTCAGGTTCGTGAATTTGAGCACTTAATTTCGTGATACTGTATAATTTTTGCGTGTGGAATGCGTATCATTGTATTTCTTGATATATGAGTTCATTTCTAATATATTATAGTACTAATCAGTGTCCAATTCGACTGTAAACCCTAAATCTTCTGCTCGATTAATTAAGTTCAGGTTCGTGAATTTAAGCACTTAAAATTTTTACAATCATAATTGGATCGAGCTAATTTGATATCAATTATATTAGAATAGTATCAGAAAGGGGCGAAATTACATAGAAGAAGGGGGGGAAACATAGAAGAAGATTTTTGTTTTGGGGGGGGGGGGGGGGGGGGGGGGGGGGGAGGGGAGCGCTAAACATCACAAATCTAAACATATTCACTACCCTAGTCTAACCTTTATTTATACTAATTGATTAGGGTTTAGGTTAATGATGTGGGGTTGCTGATGTGGCATGGGTGACTTGGCAGTCGGGAAGGCTCGAGACTAATTTGGGCGTGACCCTCGATAATAATCGTATCATAAAATTTTGTAGTATTCTGTATTTTTTGCTTGTGGAATGCAAATCATTCCATTTCTTGATTATCGTCACAACCTGAGTTCATTCCTGATATACTGTAATACTACTCACTGTCCAATTCGATTCTAAACCCTAAATCTTCCATTTGATTGATTAAGCTCAGGCTCATGTATTTAAGCGCTTGAATTCCATGATTTTTATAATTTCTTTGCTTGTTGAATGCAAATCATTGCATTTCTTGATTTTCGTCACAATCTGTAAACCCTAATTCTTCCATTTGATTGATTAAGCCGAGGCCCGTGAATTTAAGCGCTTGAATTTCGTAATATTGTATTTTTTTGGCTTGTGGAATGCGAATCATTCCATTACTTGATTTTTGTCTCAATCTGTAAACCCGAAATCATCCATTTGATTGATTAAGCTTAGGTTCGTGAATTTAAGCACTTGAATTCCGTAATATTGTGTATTTTTTGGCTTGTGGATTGCAAATCATTCCATTTCTTGGTTATCTTCGCAATCTGATCATTTCTAATATATTTTAGTGCAAATCGGTGTCCACTTGTCCGTCTGTTAACCCTAAATCTTCTTTTTATTGGTTTAAGTTCGATGTCGTGAATTTTAGCACTTCAATTTTCGTAATCTTTTATAATCCTTTTGCTTGTGGAATGCAAATCATTCCATTTCTTGATTTTCATCTCAATCTGAATTCATTTCTAACATATTCATCACTCTGTAAACCCTAAATCTTCCATTTGATTGATTAAGTTCAGGTTCATGAACTTAAGCACTTGAATTTTGTGATATTTTACAATTTTTTTGCTTGTGGAATTCGATTTCTTGATTATCGTCAAAAATCTGAGTTCATTTGATTGCCTATGCTGAGGTTCGTGAATTTAAGCACTTGAATTTTGTAATATTGTATATTTTTTTTACTTGTGAATGCAAATCATTCCGTTTCTGGAATTTTTCCGGTGTCCAATTCGATTTTTCACCCCTCCATAGCCCTAAATCTTCCATTTGATCGATTAAGTTCTGGTTCATGAATTTAAGCACTTAAATTTGTTATATTGTAAGAATTTTTTCTTTCGGAATGCGAATCTTTCAATTTCGTGATTTTCGTCACAAATCTGAGTTCATATCTAATATGTTGTACTTCAAATAGGTGCCTAATTCGATTGTAAACCCCATATCTTCCATTTGATTGATTAAGCTCAAGTTCGTGAATTTAAGCGCTTAAATTTGTAATATTGTATGTGCTTTTTGATTGTGAATGCAAATCATTCCATTTCTTGACTATTGTAAAAATTCCGAGTTCATTTGTCTGATTAAAGCTCAGGTTTCTACGATCTTTGGCTTGTGAAATGCAAATATTTTCATTTCTTGATTTTCGTCACAATCTGTAAATGCTGACTCTTCCATTTGATTGATAAGCTAGGTTCGTGAATTTAAGTGCTTTAATTTCATGATATTTTATAATTTTTCTGCTTGTGGAATGCGAATCATTCCATTTCTTGATTACTGTCACAAATCTGGGTTCATCACTAATATATTGTAGTACAAATCAGTGTCTAATTCAATTGTAAACCCTAAATCTTCCGTTTGATTGATTAAGTTCAGGTTTGTGAATTTAAGCACTTGAATTTCGTATTATTTTATAATTTTGTTGTTTGTGGAATGGAAATCAGTTGATCAGAACTCTGAATTCTGCTTTTTTTTGTTGTTTTGATTCTCTATTCACTAATTTTTTATTGTTGTTTTTCTTGTTTCCAGGAATTGAAACATGTTCACTAGGGTTTTCGGGAAGCCTAAAGAGGCTACCAGCGCGGTTATCACGCTAGATAAATTGAGTGAGGTTTGCATTTCGAATGAGTTTCCTTATTTGGATTTCAAAGTTATTTACAGCGTTGGTCCTGATGTTCTTTTAGTCTATTTAAATTGGTCCCTTATCTTTTCTTTTATTGAGAACGATCCCTAATGTTTTTAAGTTTATTCAAATTGGCCTTTCATCTTTTATTTTATTCAAAACGGTCTCTAATGTTTTATTTTACGACAATTGCTCCATCATCTTTTTAATTTTTACCTGATTTTGGTCACCGGGAGAAGGACTAATTTTGTCGTAAAATAAAACATTCGGAACCATTTTAAATAAAATAAAAGATGAGGGATCAATTTGAACAAACTTGAATCAGTGACCATTCTGAACAAATAAAAAGATGAGGGACCAAATTGAACAAACTTATAAATATAAGGGACTAATGGTGTAAATAACTTTTGGATTTCGTTTGTTTTTTTGGATTGATTAGAGTATGCTAGACGCCTTTTGTATGTTCTTTTAGCATATATGTTGTTTTGACCTTACCAGGGAACCTAATAGCTGTGGATTTTCTTTCGCCACAGAAATGTAGTGATTATCATGCTGAAATTTTGGGATTTTGTCGTCCAAATCAAAGAACTGGTTGTTTTCATTTGATAAGGGCCTGTTTGGTTGGTTTTCCACTCGCAATTTCTTTGTAAACAGTTTTTACTGGTTTTTGATTTTATGTTTCAGTTTTTGTTTAGTTTGATTAAAAACTGAAAATAGGAAACTAGAAACAAGGAAATATCATTTCAAGACTTAGCTCTTAGTTCCTCAAAAACCAAAAATTGCAAAATAGAAATTGGTACCAAATAGTCTTTAAATATGCTGCTTTTTTTCTACTTGTTTGTGGTCACTGTTCTCATATGTTTTTGTTCTTTGAATTGGTAAACTGCATATGTGATGTTTTGAAAGTAGTTATAATTACTTAATTAGTGTTACAGTGATATTATTTGGTTCAGTTTTAATGCTTGGAACTTGGATGTCACGTCCATGTATCTCCAGAGGCACCATTTCCATCATGATATATTGTGACTTTTACATTTTGTCCACACAGTCCAATGAACAAATATGGACATGTTGGGATTAATTTTCTTGATCTCATCACAAGAAAGTTTGAATGGTGTGTCTACTTTCTGTTGAGTTTGATATTGGAAATGCGAATCTGACTTCAAAACATGGAAGCATATTTATGAGCACGAGAAGCTAGCATTTTAGGAGTTTCTTACAACTATGATCCACCCTAATAAATTGAGTGTTGGATTTTTGACCCTTTTTTGTTTACTTTTGTAAAATTGACACTAAAAAATAACTGGTTTTCAGTTCACATATGTCTTATGGAGGCTTTAACTGCTTGATAGATGCGTTAGCCATGGCATTGTCTATAAATGCATTTTAAATATTGAGAGATGTAATTGCTTCTAGTCTTATTTTGGCACAAATGCGGCCTTGATCTGGTGAGTAAAACATTGTCAAGGTTGGGGACTTAGGACATGAGGTCCTAAGTTCGATTCCATTGTCCCCAAACCGGCTTACCTATCAAAAGAAATTTCTAGTTTCATTTGGAACTTTTTGCCTGTGCTAAGAAGGGATATTCACTCTACACTGTTGACTTAATAAATAAACTAGCTTAGTTAATATACTTAGGAGGTTGAGAGAAAGTGTGAGTGACGCCTATTGAAGACAAAATATATGAGACATGCTTTAGGTAGTTCGCTCCTTTGAATAAAGGTTGTCTGTCAATCATGCGAGGAGATGGTTATGGAGGATTCTCACAGTATAAGGGCTGCAAATGTGCTTAAGAGAGATTGTGTGGCAACCTTAAGGCAACAGTTGCTTGCTTAGAGCTCACATGAGAGTTGCCACTTAGCCAAAAAGAACGTTGGCATGGGATCCATGTTGGCCTTACATGGATGAAAAGTCTTGGTGCAGTTAGGTGAGATTACTTTAAATTGATTGATTTATTTGGGAGTTTTACGTTGTTCAATAAGTTAGTAGTTCGCTTACTGCAATTACTTAGAGCCACGAATACATCAAACCAGAAAAAAAAAAAGGAATTACAAAATTTCATTGCTAAGAGATATGAGGCGCAATCTTGCTTCTTGAGTGCATAAACAGGTTTTGCTTGACTGAACAAGATGTTGGTACAGAATTCACGTGGAAAACCTACAAGTGGGAAGAGGTTGGTTTGATTTGGTTTGGTTAACTTATGGACTTTGAACCTCCGCCTTGTTTAAGATGTAACATGTCTAGGATGATTCTGCTTAGTGCTTAGAGCTAGTATCTTGTGGCTTAGCAAAAAGGTATTCTGGTGTCTTAGTCCAGTTGATTGGATGCTTGTCGTTGTAACAAACACCTCCCTCACGTTAGGAAGGGGTCATTGGGATTTCAGCATAGGATCTCTTGTCTCTAGGTCTCAACCTTTGTAGTGTTTTACCCACTTTACAATTTGATGTTTTCTGTAGAACAAGGCTGTAGATCGTTTGGTTAAGCAAAAGGAAGTGCTTCAGTAAGACAACGTGGTCTGAAAAATTGCGCTTGTCCCATTGTTATCAATAATTGAACCATACTCGTGTCAATCTTGGATCTGTTGGATTCGAGATTGAGTGAAGGGCATGCCACATATGTTCCTTCACTTTGGGCCTGTTTCATCAAGCCCTTTTTTTTTTTTTTTTTTTTTGGGGAAATCACTTTTTTTCCCCATATTTTAAGGACGTTTAGTCTAGAAAAGTAGTGCTTTTAAATAAAAGTACATGTTTTTTTGCTTTTAAGTAGAAGTAGAAAAATTGTCTTGTTTAAAGTAGAAGCAGAAGTAGAAGCAAAAACTAAAACATTTTAGACAAAAATACCCTTTTTCACAACACATTTTACAAAAATTCTTCTGCAATAAATACTTCTAGAAAAGCATAACTTTTCACAACTTGACCATAGAAGCATTTTTGAGTACAGTGTTAATGTAAATGTTGATAGTATCAGGAGTATACACTACTGCATGTGGTTTTGTGCTTAAATCTAACATCATGCAGACACTGGAGATGTTGGAGAAGAAAGAGCATGTTCTCCTGAAAAAGGCTACTTCCGAGGTAGAAAAGGCAAAAGATTTCACTAGGGCAAAGAATAAGCGTGGTATGTTCCAAACTTGCTTGTCTTCTCGTGATTATGATTGTATTTGTGGGTTATGAAACATCTCTTTTAATATTATATGAATGTTTCATGTTTCCTACACCGAAATTTTACCTTCTAAATGTAGTCCAAAGATCTCTAAGGATTACTGGTGAATGGAGGGGTATGATAATGCTAGGAAGTGTTGCCACTGAATGAGATTTGAAATTTGTATTGCCGTCATAGAAGTTTCTCTCTGAGAGCGAGCCATTATTTTTCATGTCTAAGGCTTCGGTTGTTTTGATGAAGAATGTTTTCCATCTTAATTTTATTATTTCTTTACATAACTTCGTAGCAACAATCACAAATATTGAAATTTTTTTTCCTTTTTTGAGGGGAAATCAGCTTTCCCTTTACAAAAGCAGAAAACACCGTCCGTCATGTGCATTGCATGGTCTGCAGTTTTTAACGATCATTCCCAATTATCCAAATCCCTGATAATATCGGTTTACATTAGGTAGCCGTAGCCAACATCAAATCTTGATAAATCTTCTTAGCATTAATGCTTCATATGTATTTATCCAGATAATGGAGACATAAGACCGAAGTAACTAACTTCACTTAGTAGTTTGTTTGGTTACCTAAGGACCTATTTGGTATTTTTTTCTTTTCAGTTTTTCGTTTTCAGACACTAAAGAACCAGCTCCTAAAACGATTTTTTCTTGTTTGTTGTTTCTATTATCAATTTTCGCTTGTAGTAGGAATTAATTAAAAACAAAGAACCAAGAACAAAAATGAATGTTTTCAAAAAATATTTTTAACCGCCAAAAATCAAAATTATAAACAAAAAAAAGGATACCAAACAGGCTTTGAGTCATCAAAAAAAAAAAAAAATAAAATAAAAAAATTGGAGTGGTGCACATTTCAACGTATTTTCCCGTTTCCTTACGAATATAGCTACTTTAGCTCCTATTCAATTTTCGTTGATTGTTCAACTAATCTTTCAACTGTACTTTCTGCATAGCTGCGATACAATGTCTAAAGAGGAAGAGGTTATACGAACAGCAAATTGAGCAGCTTGGAAACATGCAATTGCGAGTTCATGATCAGGTCAGTCATATATTGTCTCTGCAGTTTATAAGCACCATTGAGACACCATTTTTTATATCATTTATTAGCAGACTCCTGATAAAGCGCAATGACATGATTTGATCTATGTTGCATAGAATCAAATAAAGGCAGTTACATAACAAATTTTGAGTTAGTTGTTACGATTTGGCCTTTATGTAGCGTACGTCTATAACAATTGATATAATATCTATAGATCATAGTTTATGAAGCATTTGTATAAAGGAATTTATATGTTAAAAGCCTATCAAAGTAGTATAGAAGTTAATGTTTCTATGGCTTTCTTCAAGTTTTCTGCAAACTTGAGCTTAAATGCAACTTATGTTTCCTTAAAAATCCAATGCAATTGCTGTGAACCGTCTTCGTCCGGGACATCTGCTTCCGTGATACCGCAATGACATTTTTAATGCAATTTCAACAACACAACTTGCTATCTACGAAGTAAACTCAATAATTTTTCTCTAAAACGTAAAATAATGAATTACAAGGCATAGAAAAAAAACTGATCCTTAAAATAATATTGGATGAGAACAGAAAATATAAATATTAACTTAATTAAGAAACTACTTTCCTAAAAATTGGCTTCAACCTATATAATTACTGTTTTAGCTGCTGCTATATCTTTTCAACTTTTTTTTAGTGTTGATTATGTTTTGCTACGCTTACTGCATCCTTTGTTCATTGTCAGATGATAATGCTTGAAGGTGCAAAGGCGACTACCGACACTGTTGATGCATTGAGATCCGGTGCGGCAGCTATGAAAACCATGCACAAAGCAACGTGAGTTTAGGTTTATATAATGTGAATCAAGTGCTAAAGGCACATGGTCTTGTGGCAGGGAACCTTGGGGGCCAAAGAAGCCACCTGGGTTCGTCTCCCCACTATGGCATTCCCCCTCTCCTGGCGTTACCATGACAAATAGACACACACACACACACACGTAGGGGATAACTCTTGTGAGAGATGAGAGGGTGAATTTTGGGCCACACATTTAGTTAAAGTGGGGGAAGAAGGTGATGTCAACAGTCAAATGAGTGGTCCAGAATTTCACCTTTTCATCCTCTCACTAAAAAAAGGAACATACCCTGAGCCTCAAGGGCTCCCGCCTACGCAGGGTCTTTTTTGGGGGGGGCGTAGGCAACCTTCCCCCTTCAGGGTGTTAACCTGAAGAGAGGCTGTTTCCCAATGCCCCCAACCTGAGGGTGAGGACTTCCCAGGAGGTCACCCATCTTGGTGCTGCTCTCTCCCAAGCACGCTTAACTTCGGAGTTCTAATGGGATCCGGTGACGGCGTGTTGGTGCCCTCTTTGGCTATATATATTATCTTGTCATGTGCCACATCGACATTTTATTGCAAAGTGTTGTTGGTTTCCGACAAATTGGCCTAATTTTGGTGTGGAGTACCTAGGTGATAAAATTTTTAAACCTCTTGTATATTTGGAGATATCACAAAGAATAAATGATAAATGTTTAAACCTTAAGGTGCCTAAGTAATGATTCCCTACAAATATATACACATTTACTCACACACACACACAGCGGCCCACCTGCTTAATGGCTATTATTTTGATCTATACACTAAAAAATGCATTTCATTGAGGAGTGCTAAGAATGAACCCTGATGGTGTGGCGTCCTACAGAAACATTGATGACGTGGACAAAACAATGGATGAGATCAACGAGCAAACCGAGAATTTGAAACAGATACAAGAAGCACTCGCAGCACCTGTTGGAGCAGCAGCTGATTTTGATGAGGTATTAAGTTATGAAGTGCTCCCATTATTTCAAAATATATATTGTGTTTGTTAAGAGTATAAAATTATTTTTGGACCTTCACTTATCAGTTCAAGCTTTTGGGATGGATGGTATTTGACATGGTATTAGAACCTTGTTGATTGAGAGGTTGTGAGTTTAGATCCTAATGCCCCTAATCTCAATATTAATATATTTCTAGCACAAAGTATGAGATGAGCTTTTATACTGTCTACATTTCAAACTCAATACGTATTTGCATGAGGGGACATGCTAGAGTATAAATCATTCGTGGGCCTTCATACATTAGGCTAAAGCTTTTGGGGTAATTGGTTCATTCATATAGTATCAGAACCTTGTTGACCAAAAGGTCGTGAGTTCAAATCCTAACTGCCCTCAATCTCAATCAATGTGATACTCGCATAAGATATGAGGTGGACTCACGCACTATCCACGTTTCAAACCTGATAAACATTCATGTGAGAGGACATGCTAGAGTATATAACCCATTCTTGGGCCTTTATCATCAGTTAAAAGCTTTTGGGATTGTTCCTTGACATGGGATTAGTGCCTTGTTGATAGTGAATCATAATAGCCCCGAATCTCAATATTAATATAATTTCAGTATAAGGTATGAGGTAAGCATGTGTACTATCTATGCTTCAAGCCCAATTAACATTTTCGTGAGAAGATATGTTAGAGTTTAAAACCATTTCTGAGATGTTCTCACCCATTTGCAAACTTTTGAGATAGTTGGTTCCTTAACAACACTTCCTATTTTATTGTCGTCCAAAATAAATGACCTTTTTTTGCATTTACACTACTTTTTGCAAATATAGTACTAATTTGACATATTTGCTTCTTGTTCATGTTGAAAATGTTGAACATACTTTTATTTGTTCTAAAAAATCATATCATGGATCTGTGTTAACTTTGTAAAAGTAGAAGGTATTTGCTTGAGTTGATCATCTATTTTAATAATTTACTCAATTTACTCATATAACTCTTAAGTGCACGAGTTAATGTAACAATATCGGGATATGTTATGAGAAGATCTATAGAAAGAATTCATTGTTTTTCACTTGGTTTCATGATGTGACAATAGGAGTATCACTTATTTCTTTGAATTTTTTACCAAACTAGCACTATTTTGAAAAAAATTTACCAAATTAGCATAGTTTGAAAAATAATTACCAAACTAGCACCTTTTACTGTAGCACGACCAAGAAACGCCGTCGGTAATGGCGTTTGAAAGGCGAACCAGTACGGACGCCGTCCGTACCGGCGTTCGAAAGAGCCCTCTTTCGAACGCCGTCGTGGACGGCGTACGGACGCCGGTACAGACGGCGTCTGAAAGAGGTTTACCCTTGTCATGGCCGGCGTCCGTACGCTTTGCAACATTTGGTCCTGATTCCTTTGCCCTGCTCCCCTACCCTTCCTCTACCCTGCTCACAAGGGTAGAAAAAGAGAATGGAGATGGAGATGAAGGGGTAGAAGTGTTAGGGTTCACAGGGAGGGAGTTGGGGGTGTGGGAGGGGAAGGCGGACAGCGTACGATATGCCTGCATTTTGAACGCCGAAGTGGAGGGGTGTAGGTAGGCCTTTCGGACGGCATACGTCCTCCCCGGCGACCGAAATGGATCCCTTTCGAACTCCGTCACCGCCTTTCGGACGCCGTCCACGAACGCCGGTACGGACGCCGTTTCAAACGCCATTACCGACGGCGTTTCTTGGTCGTGCTACAGTAAAAGGTGCTAGTTTGGTAATTATTTTTCAAACTATGCTAGTTCGGTAAATTTTTTTAAAAAGTGTTAGTTTGGTAAAAAAATCTATTTCTTTCAGTTAAGATAATGATCAAATTGTTGGGGTTGGACCTCAACATAGACTCTATTTGATGTAATGGAAAATATTTTTCTTATAGAAAGTCTTTTTAAAAAATATTTTTGAGTAACAGTACTTTTTTATTTAAAATTTTGGCTTCTAGCTAAAGAAAACAGTTAGAAATTTGTATGAGATTCACACTTGGTCAGGTCAAGATTGAAGTGAATACAATGACATGTAATTACGACGGATAACATAGTCTCCATGAAAGAAAATGTATTTACTTTTCGTTTGAGGGAGTCAATTTCCCATCCATTGAGAAAAATGTTATCTATATTTGCGGTTGTTATGAAGTTATGTAAAGAAACAATAAAATTGAGATAAAAAATGTTCCGTAAAAACAAACAAAACCTTAGTTTCACCCAAGCTTCATCCCAAATTCCATTATCCTGAATTATTGATTTATCGATTCGATCATAAAATCGCATTCTCAATCAAACCGTGTAGATCGATCTAGTGCCGAATAGGATTGTCCAGTTCCTTAAGACCCTATGATATAGTAAGGCCTAAGCGTTTTTAGTAGTACTACACAAAAGTTCATGATTAACTAGGAGTCTTTTCTGATTAATTTTTATTCTCTCTGAATTTGAGTCAAATTCATATTGCCCTAATTTTATTTAGTTTAGAGTTTCTAATTAGAATAGGATGATAATTTTTGAGGTTCTAGTTTTCTTTATCTTAGTTAGATTAGAAATTAGACTTTTTATTTTTTCGGATTCATGATACCTATTCTATAAGTAGGACACTAATGTATTTTATGGAGATATATTTGAATGAAATTGAATCTAAGATGTAATAGTTGAGTTAAAAATTATTAGGTATCCCTTTGTGTTACATCAATGTGTTGTCTAAATGATTTAAATTATGTATGTCAAGGATGAATTAGAAGCAGAGCTGGAGGAGCTTGAGGGGGCTGAGCTGGAGGAGCAACTGTTACAGCCATCGACCGCTGCGCCTGCAGCACCAGCCCAGGTGCCAGCTGGCAGGCAACCAGCTCGCCCTGCACCTCAGAAGAGCACAGCCGAGGATGATGAATTGGCGGCATTGCAAGAGGAGATGGCTCTGTAAGCAGGTTAGCTTTTATCTGTCCAATTAACTAAATCTTTGCTCCTCTGGAAATTTTTTTTTTTTTTTTTTTTGTGAACATTTTGCTCCTCTGTTGGATTCTACCACTTGTGGCCCTCGTTTTATTTAATTATAAGATTGATCATGGTGTAGCTAGTGGTGTATCCCGAGCTGAGTTATGCCCAAACTCGTCAGGCCTCAGGCTCAACTCGTCATGTTTAGCTTGATTTGTGCTCAGCTCAAAGCTTACTGAGCTGGGCAATTTCAAGCTCGACCTCAGTTCAATTGAAGCTCAAACCCAGCTTGGGACCTTCGTCTTGAGCTCGCCGTATGGGCTTATTTATGCTTGTTCTAGGTTTGTTTGAACTTGCTTAGGCTCAAGCTCAGCTCATTTAGGCTTTAGGCTCGAACTTGTCTTGATAGGGCATATTTAGGCTCATAAAGTTTATGAAATTTATCAGTTAGGTACCTATGATTTGAACATTTGTCATTTAGGTATCTTGATGTTTTAGTATATGTAATGAGGTTTGAAAATTTTATCGTCTAGGTAAGCTGTGTAAGAACCTGATGAATTTTTGTCAAAGTAAAATCAATTCTCAATAAAAAAATGTTGATGTCGTACATGATTAAGATAATACACCTGAAATATGTTTAGTGTCTTTTTTGAAAAATCTAGAATATTGTGAAGAAAATTCATCGAATTTTGATATAAGATACATTTATGTTATTGAATTAAACTGTCATGCCAGCATGTTCCTAGTTGAAAATCATAAGATATGACGTGAGACACCTATATATTATTGGAATTACGTTCAACGTTAATCTTTCTATTGAAAGTATACCAAATTTTGGCAAAGGGTATCTGATCGATAAAATTTTTGAACTTTAAGGTACCTCGTTATGTATATTGGAACTTTACAGTATCTGGGTGATAAATGTCCAACCTCAAGGCGCTAAGTGACAAATTTTCTAAATTGTATTCACATTTGGTCGCTTAGGCTCATTTAGGTTGGGGTGTATGCGAGTGCAAGTTGCACTGTTCTCATGGTTAGCTCGTTAAGCTAAACGAGTTGGATTGATTGGGGTGTATGCGAGTGCAAGTTGCACTGTTCTCATGGTTAGCTCGTTAAGCTAAACAAGTTGGATTGATTCAGCTCAACCTCCAGTTGCGCTGAGCGTTCTAAACTTTATATTGCAATTCTGCTCGGCTCCTTCACTCCCCTATTGTTTGTCTGCACCAAACAAATTAGGCACCTTAATTTAATGGAAACTTGTTCGTTTTGGGTACACTTTAAGACAAAATGGAGGATAATCTTAGCATACTTGCAGAGATTTTGATTTCCATGGGACTCGCCTATTATGACTAAGGTTGTATCATGGAATCACAAGTTACTTTTGAATCTTATGTTCACACAGTTACCGTTACCATTTTGATGGTTTTTACCTCGAACATGTGAAACACAATGCGTATTCATTCGGACCCAGTTACAAAACTACCCTTGGCATAACGGTTAAACTGCATGACGGTCAGCTCAAAATCTGTCACCTAACAGCGAGTGCATCTTTTAATTGATTCATGGGTTGTATAAATGAAGTTGGTGTGACTGTTGGCTTATGTTTGTAGTCTAGTTTTATATGCCTTGTTTATGAGTAGAGGATTAGATTGATCAGATTTCGTCCATGACACACAAGGGTTTGGTAGTTGATACATGTGTGCACTAGAGTTCATTGTTGATCCTGATAACGGTGGTGACTGCACTGGTCTAAGCATACTTGAACAATTCGTCTTATATTATAGTACCCAATAATATGTGAGTCTTATATTATATACCTTTCATATATATTTATTACAGATCAGACATTAGTCGTTATTTCTTTAATTATGAATGGCAATATGTAGTAGAGGAAAACTCACAATATAAATTGATTTTCAATTATAGAGGCTCTAACTGCTTGAGTTGCTTTAAGTCTTGACCGGCTGTCTGCTAGAGTTGTATGATAGCTAATATCGATGTCCTCTCGTTCGTCTTTCGCTGAACTACTACCGTTTGTTTGCTATTTTGATTTAGGGTCTTGTGACATGTGGTTGTGTCGTGGATGCAGGTTGTGATGGTTGAAGACACGTGTAGAAGAGAATCTTTGTACTATCTAATATTGTATTTAGCAGAGGTTGGCTGTCTCCATGAGAGGTCAGTGCATTTGTACTCTTAAAATCTTTGTATAAAATCTTTGTATTTCTAATGAGTTCTATAAACTTGACCCCAGACATGTCCTAATTGAACTCAAAAAGCCTGGTCACATCTAAAACTCCTGTAGAGTGCGTTTGGTTCATCTTATTTGAGTTTATCTTTTTTTATTTTATCTATTTTAATAAAATTTGTTCTTGAGATTTGTATCTTTTTATAGTAAACTGTTTGGTTGTGTAGTGAATAAAAATCTTTTATTATACAATAAAGCACTGGGATACTGTTTAAAAATAATTTTTCTATTATAATCACAAAAAATGACTTAGTAATACAAAACGACTAATAATAGTAGGTAGAAAGGAATCATGATAATAGTTAGTTATGATAGTGGGGAGTGGGGGGTGGTCAGTGTAGCGACTGAGGGTAAAAGGGTTGATGGTAGGTGGGGTGGTGAAAATAAGTAAAAGTAAGTCACGGTGGAGAAGATTTAATGCTAATATCATCTTTTTAAAACACTTTGTTAAAATAAGCTATAAAATAATCCTTTTTTTTTTTTTTTTTTGCTGAGTTGTAAAGCAGTTTTTTCTTCTTATTTAAGCTGTAAAAAATATGTAAAAAGATTTTATCTATTAATCAAATGTAGCCCTTACAGTCAGAGCTTTTTTACAGCTTTAAGCGGTAAAAAAGCTAAACCAAACATATCCTAAATCTTTACTACCACTATCCTCTACTTTCATCATCAATCATTATCATAATTTACTCTTACTTACTATCATTAATTGATTTATATTATTATCTCATTTTTGTTTAGTAGATAATTTTTTTTTTTTAAAACCTATATGTAAACACTTTATTATGTAAAAAAGATCTTTTTAAACTGCATGGTCAAACAACTTAGTATAAAAAATATACAATTTTTGAATGAACAAATCTTATTGAAACAGATAAGCTGAAAAAAAGATAAAATGAAATAATATGAGCCAAGCGTACCCTAAGTTGGACATTGCATGGTAGAAAATTATTTTGTTATAAAAACTAGGAAATTTATCACTTAGATATCCTAAAGTGATTTGTTATTTATTGAATATCTTGATGTTACAGTACATACTATGATGTATCCTAAGAGTTTAAAACTTGATCACTCAAATATGCTTTTGACTTCTGATGGATGTTTTCCAAAAACACTGACATTACTCATATATTTATCGTAACAAGGAGTGAACGTACTGGTTTAAATTGGTATTTTGGACTGGACTGATTGTGGTCGACTAGTCCTATCAATATTTGAAGCAAATCGGTCTTCGGATTAGTTCGAAATCGAACCCCAATAATGAAGTGAAAACATGGGAAAGTGACCAAAAATAGACGATTGGATCAAAGAGAAGTCTCTTTTTTAATGCATTTTTTTTTCTTATAAAAAATTAAACTCTAGAAAATTAATTAAAGAACTCGTTATCTTATTAATGGTAAAATCGGAAAATTTACTCAAAATTCTCCTGATTGATTTAATTCAAATAACCATTAGAACGGCCTTACTTTTAAGTAGAGGTGGCAAATCTAACCTGACTCGAAAAATTGACCTAAAAAACCTGTAAACCAATCTAATCCAAGCTGAAAATTTGTCGTAAATAGTTAAACAAGATGAAGTGATCCGGCTTGCAACTAACTCGACTTGTTCTTTGCCTGACTTGAAAATAACCAAATACTCAATTTGACCCAACCCTACCAGCCATTGGCTAGAACCAACTCGACCCAAAATGAACCAAATCCAAACCCGACCCAACCAAGAACCTGAATTAACTCAAGGTCTTTAAATTCAATAAGTTGTTATTTGTCCGGAGTACAGTTGAATTTTATAAAAGATCATTGAGCATCTATATTAACAATACAATAAGTTGATAAAAATATAAATTATTTGGGTACAATTTGAATTTTTGTGTGGTTCATGCCAATAATAGGATTATGATGACCCGAAACCGTATGGCCATGATTAACCCGAACCAAACAACACCTGAAATTAAAGTGACCCGATCCCGAGATAACTTGACCCAAACCCAACCCTACCCGAGTATAGATAAAACCCGAAAGTGACCTCAACCCAACCCGGCTTGAACTTATCATAAACTTGAAATGACCAAATCCGAACGAGTACACCTGAACCCAACCCAAATGACCCATTTGTCTCCTCTACTTTTAAGCGCTACTCATCTTTGGTCCCGATCGGTCTGGTCTTATTCAATATAATTTTAGACCAATGTGCACCCCTAATCATAGCCATGTGTGACACAAATCACACCACTAATTACAATCAAACCCACATGTTAACATACAATTAAACAACAATCAATCATTAACCAAAATGAATGCGATCTCATATGATTGAATGTTTGCTGAGTGTGATACATTTGCAGACCACGTGACTCCCAGATATCAGAACTAACATTGCAGACATAATCACACTAAATTCAGGTCCCACAAATTTGTTCCCTGCTGCTCTCACTCTAATAATGTATTACTAAATGCACTTTTTTTTTCCGATAATTAAAGACAAAGTTGTAATACAAAACATGTAACTCATACAACGAGCTCTAATTTAGCCCGAATAGAAGCAGGGCGCAAACGACAAAAAAAAAAAAAAAAAAGATTACAAAAAAAAGAGGAACAAAATCAACAAACATTAAATGTTTCAACCGCCTCTGAAGATGACTAGCTATGAACTACCTAAATATTCGGTTTTGGTTGCCAGAGTGTTAACTAGTAGTCATTTGCTACCCAAACTATTTTTAGGTGGTTAATGCAAAAAAAAAAAAAAAAAAAAATTGTGTGATTAAAAGCTAAATAACATAAAATGTAGGTAGTCGTTTGCAAAAACCCATATGTAAATATGACGATGACAGCAACAACAAACCCAGTGCCATCCTTTTAAGGTGCTACCCTAAAGAGAGGCTGTGCCCGAGGACCTATATATAAATATGAAAACCACCTAAATTGTAAGTGCGGTTTTTAAAAAGACTACCTAGATGTACAATTTATATTATTTCAATTTAATCCTATAATCAAATTGAAGTTAAAATAATAACCTAATATTTAACAGTGCAACTTTATTAAATGCAAATCATCCAATACAGGCACCCTCATTGACCCAATTCAACCCAACTTATGGCAGAATTGCTAAAATTTCCATCACTAACTTAATATAAAATTTACTTCAAGGCCAAATGACTCAATATAACTTATACATTGACTAAATTGATGCAATTAAAAATATAAAAACTAAATTGATAAAAAGAGCAAAGTACAAGGACTTTTGATATAAATAATCATAAAAATTAGTTTTAAATAAAAAATAAGTTTAAATTACATATTACTACCCTAAAATTTGCTGTATTGATTTCTTAGTCACAAACTTTGTAATAAATTAGTTCAAACAGCGGTATGTGAAGGTGCAAAATATGCCCTTCTTCCAACTTTTCTTTATTAGAATGTCACAAAATAATAGTTCAGATGGAGGATGAGAAGAATAATGAGGATAGTATGGAGTTATCAACAAACATTGTCAAGTTTATGTTCTTCACACTATTGTTTGGACTATTTTATTAAATACATATAAATTTCAGATTAAAATATAATTTCGCCAAGTTTATGTATTAAAAAATTAATATAACAAATCTTTAAATACTAATATATAATTTAACCAAAAAATAATTAATTAATTTAAATAAGAGTTATGAAAACGAGTGCTAATTGACATTCGTTATCACAACAAAATAGAGAGAAGGGGAAAAAAAACAAGGAAAGAGAGTAGGGGAATTTTAAAAAAAAAGGAGATTTAGTGATTTCGATATTTATTTAGTAAATTAACAAAAATAAAACTTTATATTTATAAAGAATGATATACACTGTTTTAAGTTTAATTATTATTTTTTTTAGGATAATAATTTAAATAGTCTTTCTTATATAGAACAACAATTTACAAAAGAAATAAGGAAAATAACTTGAATATTAAACCGACATTCTTCCAAATTGGCACCTTTAGCATAGCCCTTTGAATAAATATAAGGGCTTTTTTAATTAAAACTATTAAAATTTTAGGTGCAATTTAAAAAAAAAAAAAAATTCCTAGATTTTAAAATTTTTCAATGCAACAATTAAACTTTTCAAAATTTTTTAATGTAACACTGTTAATATCCATTAGTTTTTTATCACGTGGCATTTTAAGAAATATATAAATTAATTTTCAAAAATTTGTAAAATTTTTTAGATATTTAAAATATTTATTAATATTCTAAATGAAATTTTAAATTTTTTTAATTATTTTCTATTTTCTTAAGAATACGGCTTTAGCCAAGAAAAATAAAAATTAGCAACGGATTTTCTAACATGTACCCTTAAGGTACATTTATTGCACTTGTATATATTAAATTTTTACTAAATTATTTAAATATTAAAAAAATATTATTAATTTTATATAAAATAATAAAATATAAAAATTTAGTATAATTAATATTCCTTAGTGTGTGGTCCATGCTAGAAAAATTCTGAAAACAAATAAATATGATGTGTGGGTCCCTAAAACAATTTGGTAAAGCATGAGAAGGGAAGCCAAGCTGGCCTCCACACATATATCCTCGAGATTCTGATTCTTTGACTAGCCGTTGTAACAATTTCAAATTATATATCCGTTGCGTCAGTCAATCCCTCACTCTCTCATCCCATATATCCTTCCATACATCTTCATTTCCCTCTCCTACATCACTTAATTTCTTTCAATTTCTCTTCTCTTTCACTTAGATATCTTATCAAAAAATGACTGTTGAAGAATTTGCAGAAGAAACCCAGAAAATTGAGCCCAAAATGGTGGATGAATCTGAACCCAAAAGTGTTGAAGATGAAGAAGAAGAAGAGAAGAAGAGGGTATTGTTGGTGGAGAAGAGCGCTTCTTACAGAGAAGAGAGCAATTTTCTCTCTGATTTGAAGGAGACCGAAAGAAAGGCTCTCACTGAGCTCAAATCGAAGCTTGAAGACGCGATTTCGGATAACAAATTGTTTCTTGCTAAGGAGAAGAAGGAAGAAGAAAAGCAAGGTGATGAAATTTTTGTAAATTTTTTGTCTATTATCATGATTTTGGCATTTGTTAACTGGGTGTGTCGGCATTTTAATATATGCAATGAGATAGAATTATTTACGCCATTAATCTTTTTTGTTTTTAGTTGTGTTTGAATTTATTTGGTATCTTTTATTTTGTTCAAATTGATCCCTCATTCTTTTAAATCTGTTAAAATTAGTCCTTCGTCTTTTTCTTTGTTCAAAATAGCCTCTCATGTTTTATTTTATTATACAATTGGTATCTTGTCTTTCTAATTTTTACCTAATTTGGTCAGGACATGGGGACTAATTTTATAATAATACAAAATATAAGGGACTATTTTGAAAAATAGAAAAACTAAGAGATTAATTTGAATAAATTTAAAAAGTTGAGGGATCGGTTTGAATAAATTTATAAAGATAAATGATCAATTTGAACAAAGAAAAAAAAATGAAGGACTCGTTTAAACAAATTTAAAAGATATAAATAATTCTAATGAGATATCACGAGGTTTCAAAAATCTTTTTACCTAGGCATTGTATGCTGAAACTTAGTGAATTTGTCTAAATCCAATCAGTTTTCATGATAAAAGATTGATGCCGTACATGATTATGTTCCATTTTAAGAATTTCAAGTAAAATTTATCTACTCTTAAGGTTATTTAATTGATAGCATGTCAGGATACTTACGTGACAAATCAACCCTTTCTATAACAATGATATGCACACCTCGAACACGATCGAATCTATACTCTTCAACATTGTCGTATGATTAATTATTCCTATGCTTTGTAGCTGTTTGTCTATATTATTCAGTTTCTGATTTATGGTATTCAAATTATTGCAACAGAACCCTCGAAAGACGACCCCGAAAACGAAGAACATGATGAAGAAATCTCCCTATGGGGAGTACCATTGCAACCAAGTAAAGGGTCAGAAACAACTGACTTAATCTTACTAAAATTCCTAAGAGCAAGAGATTTCAAAGTGAATGAATCATTCGAAATGCTGAAAAGAACCCTACTTTGGAGGCAACAAAACAACATAGATTCGATCTTAGACGAGGACTTAGGATCGGATTTATCATCTTTTGCATTCATGGATGGTATTGATCACGAAGGGCACCCCGTTTGCTACAACATTTTCGGGGTATTTGGGGACGAAAACATGTATCAGAAGGCATTCAGGGATGATGAAAAGCGAGAGGCGTTTATGAGATGGCGGGTTCAGTTCATGGAAAAAGGGATAAAAAGGCTTGAGTTGAGGCCTGGTGGGGTGAGTTCAATTTTGCAGATAAATGATTTGAAGAATTGTCCTGGACCTTATAAGAAGGAGATTAGATCTGCTACTTTGAAGGCTATTGAACTTCTTCAAGATAATTACCCTGAATTGGTTGTTAAAAATGTAAGTCTTCTTTTCATCTCGTCAGTTAAGTTTTCTTTTCGTCTCGTCAGTTTTGTTATGGGTGTGTTCAGTTCGTGGAAATTTTCCCAGTTTTTGTGCGTGTTTGATACAAAATGGGGAGCTTGGAAAGTGTTTTGGATAAGGCTGGTCCTCAGATTTTAGGGGTCTAAAGCAAGTCTTTATTGATGGGCTTGTATAGAAATGTCCTGATTGGCTTAAGCACGCCTTATAATTTACACCTAGTTGTTACTTGTTCAATTATGAATAGCTAAATGCAAACTAATAACAACAATAAACCCAATCGCTCAAAAGGCTTTCGCCAAGACAGGATTTGGGGAGGGTGAGAAATACAACTGGGTTTCTAGAGAAACTCAAGCCAAGAATGTTAGTGTTTTCCTTGAAACTCGCATTCTCTTTACTTTAACGTCTCTATTCCTCTAGAACGTATAATCTTCCGACCTCAAGAATGTTAGTTTTAGTAAAAGGTAAAGATCTACACATAAACTCCGATTGCGTTTATATTCCATGTGAAAATACACTAGGGCTTAGGCTCGACTCATGGAGTTGGCATAAATGAGACCTCCATATAAGCCCAAGTAGGTTTTTATCCTAAAATCAATTGACATTGAGCAATTATATGCTGATCTCTTCTCTCTCACAATACTACCGTTGAATTCTTACTAGACTCATTTGTAGCGTTATTAACATTCTGATCGAAATCTGACAATGGTGAATTGTGTGATATGTAAAATCAGATATTCATAAATGTGCCATTTTGGTACTATGCATTCTATTCTCTCATTTCCCCATTCTTCACTCAAAGGAGCAAGAGCAAGTTTGTTGTTGCCCGCCCTTCTAAGCTCACTGACACTCTCCTCAAGTAAGTTCCTTTTTCTCTGTAAGTCTGTGTATCGATACAGTATTCGGGTCATTTGAATCTTTTCGTAATTTCTTGATTAAGACAATGACTCCAATAGAGCAAATTTAGAAAAGATTACAACTAAATAATTGAACCAACTAGTGCCTGTTCACATTAGACATGTCTGTTTTCTTTTGACATAGTAGGGTTTCTTTTAGGTTTGGAGGCCCTTCGGAAATGACTTCTCTGTAGGGTGGCACCCTGTAGGGATAAGATTGCATGTATCTTATCCTTTTCCAAACCCTGCCTTGATGGAAGCCTTTTGCACTGGGTTATTATCATTGTTGATGAGGATCATACTAGGGGAGGATTGGTTTGTTGGGAATGGATGTGGAATATGAATTTTAAGACTAAATCGCCACAGTTAATCTTTTCATGGTTAAGAAGTGTTCTAAAAAAAATAAAATAAATGAAGGTTGGAGACCGAGTCAAATTACTCGATCTAGGAGTAATGTTCATGCAAATTAGCTTGTGAGCCAATTTCAATACTACTCCTAAGTCGTTTGAGTTCACCCCAAACTTGGTGAACTATAGATGTCTGGGTGGGTTTGGGGAGGTATATATGTATGAAAAGTGATATCGTCGTTATTTTATTCGTAGCCAAATTTTAGCAACCCATTAATCGAAATTGCATTTAGTTTTATCACTTCTCTTTTGTACTTCATCTGTCGTCTATTCTTACTACTGCTTCGAATGAAAAAATTTCTGAATCCGCAACTATATATAGGTACATTCCGATGGTGGAAATACCAACAAAATATGGAGGGTTCAAGCGTGAGAATGACATTGAGTTTTGCAATGAAGATGCCGCAGTTTCAGAACTTGCCTTAAAGCCTTCTTCAACTACTACTATTGAGATTCCTGCACCTGATGTAAGCAACTTCATTTTTCTTTTTTCTTTAACAAATAGTCGATTAGACATGATTTTACCCACCTAAACCTAACTGAAAGGATGGCCTTAGATAGAACTGAGTGGCAGTTAAAAATACGTGTGTGGACACAGTGGTTCGGAGAAAGGAGCACATTGATGGCAGTCCATTGTTACCGTAGGCCTGCATGTATAGTTGCTTTGTCGTTGTTTGCATGTCTGGTATTGCTTTATTTGACTCATCTTAATTAATCTAGATCATAAAATCAAATCACGGTTATGTTACAACCATAGTTGCGGTATCACATACAGTACGTAATAAGTCATGGCCACCGTGTTGGATGCTAAGGGCCTTCTTAATATCGTTTTCTATGTGTAATTTTTAATTTTCAAGAAATTAAAAACCATATTTTAGAAACAATGTTTTCTGCTTTTTTTTTTTTTTTTTCCCTTTCTTGTATTCAATTTTTTCTTACCCTCTTGACTCGTGGGGAGTCTCTTTGAGGCACTAGGTTGTCGTTGTTGTTATCAGTTTTTTTGTAATGTGAGTTAAAACTCTAAGCGGAAAACTCAAAAACCAAGCAAAACTTGATTTTAAAATCCAAGTTCTTATAAGCCAAAAATTGTATACAAAAAGCAATGCAAACAGACCCCAAGTTACCTCTCTGCTTCAACTAACAGTTTGATGTGGTTTAATGACTAGGACTTATTTGGCCAAGTTTCTTTCTGAAAGAAATAACTTTTTTTCCCTAAGAAAAGAACTTTTTTCAGATTCTTGAGTTGCCTGGTCCGGGAAAAGAACTGGTTTTAAGCAGAATCGGGAAAATAATATATCTTTTTTAAAGCAGTAGCAAAAATAGAAAAATAATGCTTGTTACTGTATCAGGTCGGAGCAAGCATAGTGTGGGACATAAAAGTGATAGGGTGGGAAGTGAGCTACAAGGAGGAATTTGTGCCCACAGATGATGCATCTTACACCATCATCATTCACAAATCCAAGAAGTTCGATTCGGACTCGGTTCAAGGCTCGGTTCGCAACTCTTTCAAGATTAACGAGCCCGGAAAAATCATTCTTACCGTCGATAACAGCTCCAAGAAGAAAAAGCGAGCATTTTACCGGTATAAAACCCAGAAGTCTATTTCTTCTGCCTAAGTTTGTCTGGCTACCTCGGTTATGTGAAGGAAAAATTAAGTTTTTTAAAGCCAAGGATAATGGCAAATTACAACATAATACTACGAGGTTTGATGGAGTTACGAACTTTATGTTTGAATTTTAGTCCATTAGTCATGGTGGAATAATTTTTTAGTTCCACCAACATATGCAGGAAATGTAATGTCGTACACCAAATTTAGGATTAAAATAATTTTTTTACCATAGTTGATGGACCAAAACATTCAAATACACCGTTCGTGTACTAAAAACTTAGTTTATCAAATCTCGAGGTATTAAAATGTAATTAACCTTTGGAGGAGGGGGATTCTTTTAGATGATTTTTGTTCATTCTTTATATTAAAAGTAGATGTGTTCTTTTTAGTTCAAGTAAATGATTGTTTGGATTCTCTCTACTTTAATTCATTGGATTTCCCTTTTTTATTATAAAAAGTTTTCTTTTTCTTTTTCTTTTTTCCTTATTTTGAGCTAGAGATGGACATGGGTTGGGCTGGGCCAGGCCCGAGCTCAGTCCCCCCCTTTTTTTTTTATTATTTTAAACAATGTATAAAATTTGAAAATATAAATTCGTTTTGTACAAAAATTATTATAATTATTTGATGAATAATATAACATACAAATACAATCCATCATAATCATTAATGATGCTAAATATATATAATAAAATAAAATATATAATAAATAATGGTAAATAATGTAACAAATATAACTACATCAGTTGGATCCTAATATTTAAAAGGACAAACATATTTATTAAAAAAAGACAAACAAGATATAAACGTACAACAATAAGAAATTAGTCTATACTGGCTGGGGGGGTTGCTGTGCCGTCGTCTGACGTATCAGTAGTGCGGTCGTCTTCATCCTCATTCGATGAACCCGACCTCAGTTCGTTTTGCTTCATAGCCTCTGCGTGCATCCAGTCTAGCACACATACATCTCCAAGCAGGACAGTGATAGCTTCGCCCTCTTCTTTCCAAATAATTTGCCACCAAGACTAAAAAGCACACACCGATGCTACTTAAGACACCGGACACATTAGTATATCACATGCCGTGGTGGAAAGCATGGGATACTGGGTTTGATTTGTACACCACCATTTCAAAATATCAAATTGCGGATTCGCCGGTGTCGAGAAGAATTGGATCAGCGGCGTCCGCATATAGTAATCTAACTCGTCACATGACGTGGAAGCTTGTGTTGGCGCAAATTGGTCCAATAGCTTCCACGCATATGACATATGTGCACTACTTCCACTAGATGTGGAAGATTCAACTGTAGTAGAAGTAACATGTGGATTAACATATGATAATCACGGAGAATAATGGAAAAATAAAGTATGTAGGTCTGAATTGACTTGCGCATTGAATTGTTTGGTATCAAAATCAGAATTTAATTATTCGTACAAATATTTGGCAAACAAGTTCAAACTGTGAGTTTACAACAAGGATCCAAAATAATGTCTGTAAAACTTCGTTTTTATTGCCTTAATCGATTTAGTCAACGCGGGTTTGGATTCATTATCCGACATCCAAGACACAATATCAATCAATCTAGATATTGCTTGTGGTATAGTCAGATAATAGCAACTGAAAAAAAATGTGGTCGCATTTCTAAAAATGGTAAATTTCGTTAATGGTGTCCCAATATACATTGTTCAGATTATAATCACTTAAATCTAAACAAGTATCCTGTACAAATTCTACTAGGACATTCTAATATGGTAGTATGCGCTCTAACATGTCCTATGGTTGATGACCACCTAGCTGGTGAGTCTAATTTAATTTGTTGATACTCTATCCCATGCGTCCTACATAGAAGTTTAAATCTTCTCTTTCTGGTGCCGGATGATTTTATTGCTACTGTTATATCTCTTAAGGTGGAAAGACAAGCGTTTATTATACATAAACGATCCATAACCATTGAATGTAGTTATATGACAGATGCAACGTAAATGAAAACACCGCCCACCTAACATAGGTCTCATATGCCTACTTAGTTGTTTAACGGATGCGTTATTACTAGTAGCTTTGTCGAATGTGATACTAAAAATACGACGCTTCGTCCCCCCCTCACGGACTGCCTCCATAATCGCACCCGTGATTATGTCGGCAGTGTGGGGATTATCTAAATATACAAAATGGATTATTCGTTTTTGAATGGTGAAGTAGGAATTGATCCAGTGTGCCTTTACGCACAAGTAAGGCACACCGAGTCTCTACTTTCAAGTGTCGGACGTCAAAGAGAACATGCTCATGTTCGCCCTAAAAATTTTGAAGACTTCAGATGCAACGTAAATGAAAACACCGCCCACCTAACATAGGTCTTATATGCCTACTTAGTTGTTTAACGGATGCGTTATTACTAGTAGCGTTGTTGAATGTGATACTAAAAATACGACGCTCTATCTCCCACTCACGGACTGCCTCCATAATCGCATCCGTGATTATGTCGACAGTGTAGGGATTATCTAAATATACAAAATGGATTATTCGTTTTTGAATGGTGAAGTAGGAATTGATCCAGTGTGCCTTTACGCACAAGTAAGGCACACCGAGTCTGTACTTTCAAGTGTCGGACGTCAAAGAGAACATGCTCGTGTTCGCCCTAAAAATTTCGAAGACCTCGGTTTTCATCCTATGGTAAGCTTTAAACGCGTCCCGCTTTAAAGTGTTCCAAGGAACCCTTACGATGGTAGGGTTCACCGCTGTTTGGAGATACTTGATGAATCTAGGGTCTTCCACAGTGCTAAAAGGCTTTTCAGCTCCAATTACATATTTAGCTAGTTCTCGTCTATTAGTTTCTTGGAAGAACCTAAAGCTAGCAAGCGCACCGGTCGCTTGCTGTACTAACTGTTGTTGGGCTCTATCTGGGTCTTGTTCGGGGTGGCACCTAATTATATGTCTAGTTAATGTGCCTGTCCCACTGCCGGTTAGATTACTATATGCGGACACCGCTGATCCAGTTCTTCTCGATATCGGTGAATTCGCAATTTGATATTTTAAAATGGTTGTGTACAAATCAAACCCAATATCCCGTGCTTTCCACCATGGCATGTGATATACTAATGTGTCCGGTGTCTTCAGTAGCATCAGAGTGTACATTTTAGTCTTGATGGCAAACTGCTTGGAACGAAGAGGGCGAAACTATCACCGTCCAGCTTGGAGGTGTCAATGTGCTTAAAGGACTGGATGCACGCAGAGGCTAGGGAACAAAATAAACTGAGGTTGGGTTCATCGAGCGAGGATGAGGAAGACCGCACTACTGGTACGTCAGAGGGCGGCACAACAACCCCCCCCCCCCCCCCCCCCCCCCCCCCGCCCCGTGGCCAGCGTGGGCTAATTTTTTATTATTGTACGTGTACGTCTATATCTTGTTTGTATTTTTTAAGAAATATATTTTTACTTTTAAATAGTAGGATCTAACTGCTGTAATTGTATTTGTTACATTATTTATTATATATTTTATTTTATTACATATATTTAACATTATTAGGATGACCTTCTGGGAAGTCCCCACCCTTAGGTTGGGGGCATTGGGAAACATCCTTTCTTCTGGTTAACACCCTGAAGGGGGAAGGCTGCGTACATCTGCCCCCCCCAAACCCTGCGTAGGCGGGAGCCCTTGAGGCACTGGGTATGTTTTTTTTTTGTTCCCATATTTAACATTATTAATGATTGTGATGGATTGTATTTGTTCTTATATTATTTGTCAGTCAATTATAATAATTTTTGTACAAAACAAATTTGTATTTTTTAGTTTTACATGTTGTTTAAAAAAATAAAAAGGGGGGGAGGACCTAATTTTACAGTAGTGGGCATAGCGGACCAGGGCCCGGGCCTGGCCTAGGCCGGCCTGTGGCCACCTTTGTATGTCGTGAGGAAATGGAATGGGGAGATGGGTATTATAGATGAATTTTTTTCAATTAAAAAAGAAGGGGGAGCAACGGCTCCCCCCCTCCCCCAACTGTGGGCCCGGACCCCAAAATGTTTGGGGCCCGTTGGCCACCTCTATTTTAAGTGTTATTAATACAATGAGTAAGTAAAAATTCGAGAACGAGAAGGAGCCAATAACCTTTCCTTTAATTTTATTAATCGCTAATAAAAGAAAAGAGGAAATTAAATGCTTAATTCTTACAACCTGAGAAAGAGGCTCAAATAGAAAGCAAAAATCTGAAAATTGAATAATCCCTGCCGCAAACGAGCTCTCGCTCTCCGTATCTGCCAGCCATGTAGCCACCAACTGCAACCTGCCAAGCTTATTCACGGGTTGCATCAATTATAATATCGGTTTTGTTAAGACCACCCAAGAATATAGCAAACACAAATTTAAAGAGAACGGGGGAAAAATTAGTTACCAAAATTTACGTGATTCAGCCGAAGTATGGAGGGGAAGCAACAATATTCACTAATATTAACTGAGGATTACCGTATTTTTGACTCTTCCTCACTTTGCATGCATTACAATCTAGCCAATAGATCTCTTACAATTTTAACTTTTGGAAGCTCAAGAGTCATGCCATTAACATTAGCCCTAATAAATCCGACCATGATTATGACGGTTTCTGGAAACGAGCAGTCGCCACACTTAATAGGTTGGATGAACATCTCTTATTGGATCATTTGATATAGGATTATATTGGATCGATAATTCTATGTTGGACCTTTGTCGATTTTCAATTTAGTCGATTCGGATATGCAACGATATTGGGTCTACTTTTGTAGTTCATATTTCGACGATTTGATGTTCGTAAAGTGTCATGGGTGGTGTTTGAGGTAGGTTTCATGGCAGAGTCGTGATACGTTTAGCATATTATCAATTCACAACATCGATATTTTGAGTTTACCTAACTTTGTCTGCCTTTAGGCCTTGCCCTATATGTTTAGTGCATTAAAGCTTGTTCCCTAATTAAAATAAATAATTAGGAACAGAGTTGTCCAATAGCCAGTTCGAAGGAGCACGGTTGTCCAATAGCCAACAACCAGTGTAAAAGTTTGTCGAATCTTAATAAGCGGATCCGTGAATTCTTAAAGCCAAACCCATGGGTATCAGAACCAAAATTGAATCATATTGAAATTCTAAACGAAAAGAATGTTTGGGCCACATAATTACTAAAATCGGTGACCTTTCGGAAAGTTCTGTATTATAGTATTTTAATAGAGTTGGTATATATTAGATCCACATGTAACCTAAGTGGAGTCTCACCGTTATTTTACATTTTTCAATAAAATTACACTCAGATACCCTATGCTATTACAGAATAAGAAAAACTCAGATATCCACCAATCGGGAAAATTCTATAACATTATTCAATAAAACATCTTCCAAAAACCATTTTTCCTTGCTTCTGATTTCTTATTCTCTGATCTTTTTAGTTTAGAGGAAAAATGAAAACATCTCACCACTCGAATGCATAAATTTTGGATTTTTATTCAGGTAATTGTAACTTAAAACACTTGAATATTCTTATCACCATACACAAATGTCTTGTGAATGATTACATAAAGTAGGTCTCACCATCGTTTCACATTTTGCGTTCAAAATACTTAAATATACTGTTCCATTATATAATCAGAAACACCTAATAGTTTGTCTTTCGGCAAATTTACTGACACCCAGGGCCTCCATAATAGAGAAAAAGCTCAGACCCAGAATTGTCAAGCTTTATATCATAACACTGTGGGGCTTCCACTGCTTGACCAAGGGTATCTGACGTTGGCTCAATTTCAGACCCTGATGCATCGGTGTACTTTATCCCTTTTATGTAACTTGCCCTTTTGTACCCTGCACTTGGAAATTGCCCGCTGCCCATCTGGTTGCCTGAGTGCTGCCCGCCACCTCCAGTCGATTCGTAAACCTCCCCGCCCCAATCGACGAGATCCGCCCCTTTAGAAAAGGCGATGAATAGGGTAGACGGCCAATATCCTACTGTATCCCCGTTCAGATGTAACCACCAGTTTCCAGAGCTCGTGTCCTGCATTATTGGACATGATATAAACATAGAAAAAAGTGATTCAAAATTATTTCAAATACCCGTATATATATATATATATATATATATATAGATTTGTATTTCAAACCGTGTCATTTTTTTATTTAACTTAAAATCAATTTAAATTGTATAGAAAAAAATTGACCTAATTAAGCGTAAAAGTAACTATATTAACTCAACGGGAACAATAAATGAACCGTGAAATTTACAATGGTCGGTCACGAGTGGACATAAATTTTGGCCAATGGATAGGTTTGTATTGGATTACTAACATTTGACAGTGAATTGTCATAATTTTGAACTTAATTGATTGGGTTAGCCTAAGAAAATAATAACGAAAGCTTGGTCCATTATGATACAAGCTATGCCAAAATATAACTATGTATTGTATTTGGCCGATTGTGATATATGGGTTTGGGGTGGACTACTAAAGCCCAATTGGAATATACAAGTCTATGATGGGCAGACCCAAAAATTTGTCTATATAAAGAGACCACCCATGTCCCCCCCCCCCCCCCCCCCCCCCCCCCCCCCCCCCCAAATCACGAACCAAGGAAAGTGTTATAGAATTTTCCCGATTGGTGGATATAATTGTGGGTGAAAGAAAGTGTGTCTCAGGCTTAACCACCGGTTATACTCAATAGATCAACGATCACGGATGTAAATGGTACATTCTGATTACTTATATTTTGTTTAATTGGGTGTTATGATCTTTACCATATTCAGACTATTTTAATTTGGTGTTATAATCTCTATCATGTTCAGACTATTAATCTTAGATAACCACGCTTCTCCATTAACTTATCGAGTTTCACCATGAGACTAAATTGACATAAGGTAAACTCCATATAGACTATAAAGGAATCATATTTCTCAAAAGCTTAAGCTGATGGGTAAAGATCCACAAATAGTTTTATACTCTAACATGTCCCCTCACGCCAATATCCATCGGGCTTGAAGCACGGACAACGAATAGTCCCACCTTATACCTTGTGCTTCAATTATTTTTAATATTGAAAGTGGGGCTGTTGAGATTCGAACTCGTGACCTCTTGGTCAACAAGGCGTTAATACCATATCAAAGAATCGATTTTTCCAAATACTTAAGCTAGTGGATGAAAACCTAGAAATAGTTTTATACTATAACAGAAACTACATTATCGTAATTAAAAAGTAAAAAGACTAAATTAATACAGTAAAAAAAAAAAAAAGTACCTTTTGGATATTAATGTCGAGCTCAACTTGTTGGCCATCATAAGTAGAGACAGCCAAGTCACCCCCAATGGCTATTTGGGTGTTGGTTTGCACAAAGCCTGGACACTTTAAATCATAGCAGCCTTTGCCCTGGTATCCATTGCTCTGATTTTCCATCAAAATAAAAAATTTATTAGATATTACTTAAATATCGCAATACCTTAATTTTAATACTTTTAATATCCATTAGTTTTTACTAACTTGACTTTTGAAGGAAAAAAAATTCAAATTTACATATAAAAAAATTTAAAAATACATAAAAAAATATCTTTTAAATGTCACTATCAGTAAAAACTAACAGATGTTAACGGCGTTACCATTAAGGTTTAATATTAAAAAATTTTGTAAAATTTATGTTTTTTTAAGAAAATTACAAAATATAGAAGATTTTTTGAAACTACACCCCGGTGATTTGGTGTTAAAAAAAACCTTATATTTAATAGTAAAATTTCCATATAAAAGGAAAAAAATAATACTGAAGTAAAATCAATAAATAAATAGTGAAATAAATAAATAAGGAACATACAGTCCAGTATATGAAGATCCTTGTTTTGCTGTCTCCATTTATTTGCGGAAATACCTGTCATAATTTTTTTTATATAAAGGTAAGAAAGATATATAATATTATTGTCAGAGCAAAAATTATTATTAATATAATAATAATATGACTTAAAAATAATAAAATCCAGTAAATTGCCTTTAAATATTACGATCTTGCCCAGCTAGGGCCGATCCCGACATTTTTGGGGCCTTAAACAAAAATTTCAAAAAAAGCTCTTTATATAGCACATAATAAAATTTATGAATATTAATAATTGATACTTTAAAAATCATAATCACAAAAAATTCGGGGCCTCGAAAAATTGAGTGTTCCAAGTGGTTGTTTGGATTGTATGGGGTTATGTCCTGCTCTAACTCCAAAAATAATATTTTTGCCTTCACAATAACGTTATCAAAGAAATCTTACACGTTAGAGAAGAAATAATCTAAAAATAGTAATAATAATACCAATCATATTAATAATTTATTATTATTACTATTTTGGTTTCAATTCTGATAATTTTTTGTCAAATTTGATATCTTTTTGTTTTAATATTAATAATTTGTGATTTTTTGATTTCTTACTGCATAATACAAGGCGTATTATACATAAATGATCTTTTCGTCAAGTGGGCATTTTTTGCCTACATGGCGTTATATATATATATATTGGGTTTATCTACTAGGCATTACTATACCGGATCCCATTAGAACTCCAAAATTAAGCGTGCTTTGGCAAGATTAGTGCCAGGATGGGTAACCTCCTAGAAAATCTTTGTATTGCCGACCATATAAGGTTAGAGCTCCTCAAATACAGCCTCACGGCAGTGTTACATCCTGAAGGGGTAAAGCTGCGTACATCCACCATTCCCAGATCTCGCTGGTGCAGGAGCCTTTGAGGCACTGATTCTGTTGTTTGTTTGTTTTATACCTGCATGGCACTATACATGTCGGCACTTACGAGTAGATGTTTTATACCTACATGGCGCTACACAAGCAGTTTTTTTGACGGTTTTTAGTAAAAAGAAAAAAAACGTATAATAAATATAAAAAAATGAATAGGACTCACGTGCCAGCCGGCCTCCATTGTATTCAGGCCTTGATCGCTATTGGCAATGACCCAAATCTGGGACAGGCTAAATCTGAGGGCCCCACCACTGTCGGGTTCCACACGTTTATTGTCGCACGTGCGCCTTGTATTGCTGCTCCATTTGCTGATATCGCTGCATGCTGCATTTTTGGGATTCGATATTTAGACTGTGTTTGATTTAATTTTTTAATCAATTTAATTAGCTATAAAGATTACGTTTATTTAACAGAAAGGATTTTTTTACATCTTTTTTATATTTCAAATAAAAATATGAAAAAAGTTATTTTATAACTAAGTAGAAACAGATGTAAAATTGAAGCCATTATCCAAAATAATACAAAAATAAAAAAATTTTTTAAAACTAGCTTTTTTTTAAAAATTATTTACCCAAATGGTATTCACTTCATCATTTATTTTTTTTACTTTTGTATTTTTTAAATATATTTATAGTTTTTTTAAATTTATAATATTTTATATATTATAGTGAATAAATTAAATTAAATTATTTATACACAAATTAATCTAAATAATTTAATTTAATTTATTTGTTATGATTAAGAAAGTATTGTAAATTTAAAAAATTATAACATATTGAAACCAAAATAAGAATAAAAAAGTAAAAATAAAAAATAAAAATGTCAAATAACGACATGGATGCCATTTGGGAAAATATATTTTTTTGAAAGCTAGTTTTGGAAATATTTTTTATTTTTGTGTTATTTTGGGCTTTGGCTCGCAAAACTGGAACTTTTTCACGACTTATTTCATAAAAATGTTGTAAAAAGAGTATATTAATATTAAATCTTCACCACCTTGACCTACTTTGACTTGATATTGCCACCCTTACCCACTGTCACCCCTTTTATGCTCATGGGTCGCTACACTCACCACTCTTCACTACGATGACCAATTATTATCATTATTTTTTCTTACCTGCTATTACTAGTTCATTTATATTGTTAAGTCATTTTTCGATTATAATATATAAGTTTCTTTATTAAACGTGTATTCGAATTTATTTTGTAAAAAAGATACTTTCTGCGCTACATATTCAAACACGTCACTATAGAAAGATATAATTATTAAATGGACAGATCTTATTACAATAGATAAGCTGCAAAAAGATAAGCTGAAACAAACGCATCCTTAAAGTATCAATAGTTAATACTAATAAGTTTTATGATTAAAATTTTTATAACTTATTGTATCGTTTGGGGCCTCGAAAATGTTAGGACCTGCCTTGCCATATATGCTCACGTAATTAATGCCCCATTTTGGTTTAACTAATATTATTTTGTCTTTATTCATGTTCGTAGAAAGGAGAGATGGTTCGCATCTCCCCTGACAGGGATGAGAACAACCTTCGGGCTTTCGTGTTATTGTTAACAACACATCTATGTTTAATCTAATAATTTTCTTTAATTTCGTGACTTATTACCCAATAACAATCTTCACCAGCTCATATGTTGAGCATCCCCTATGAGAGCTCAGCTCGTTAGGTTTATAGTGCCTGCTCAAACTCAACTCATAAACTATCAGCTTCGAAATAGAATACGAATAAGCCCTAATCGACTTCGAACACCAAGGCCGGTCCTGGAAGTTTTAGGGCTTAAAGCGAATATTTGAAATGGGGTGCTTCAACACAAGTATTAATTAAATAAATTATAAAATGGAAATTTTGGTTTGTAGCAAATTAAAAAAAAATTTGGGTAATGTTATTGACAGAACAAAATTGTTATTATCAAAGTAAGATTGCAGTTTTCAAGGCAACTTTGTGGCTCTTATTATTTGTAAGTCTCATTATTTCTCCTGCAATAACAATTTTTGCCTTGACAATAGCAACTCCTAATAAGAGCCTATCAAATTTGAGGTCCCAAGTAGCCGGTTGCACTACCTACGATCTTGACTCGCCCTATTGAACACGAGTAATTTATCAAACGTTTGGTTCATTGACACCCGATGTATGACCTTTAAATGATAATATATCATCAAGACTTTTTGTGTCAGTAACAATGGGTCTGTAGGTGCTCACATTAGGTAGACGATGAAATGAAACGCACAGTTTGAATCTTTTTTGAAGATGACCAAATTTTCCAAATTTGCTGGGAAAAAGGGGGAAGAAGAGTAGGAAGGAGAGTCATTAACAAGTAGATAAAAAAGGTGTAATAAGAGAGCTGGAGCTAATGAGACAAGCACTACAACGCATAAGGGCATCTTCTACGGTCTGGTTCTTTTTCTATTTTTTTTTCATTTTGGTTGCGCTGTTTTGATGTCCCTCTTGTCTTGTTTATTTACTTTCGGTGCAGTATAGGAGGTATGGTGGGAGTTAAGATATCTTTGTTTTCCGGGTATATTGGGTCATTAAATACGATTTTCATGAGTGTTTCTTGTTATTTTCCCATTTTTCGTACTATATATCTTCGCATCTTCCCCACCACCATCCACCACTGCTTTCACCCGACGTCAACATAGCCCGTTTAATTGAAATGCCGAGTGCCGATGCAGCAGTGTCCATCTTCGTTGATGGCCTACCAGAAAGAACGACTAACTCATGGCTTAGGTTGTATTCCGTGATTTAAAGTCAATCTACGACATCTTTGTTTCTGTGAAGAAAAGGTTAAGGTCTAGATGGTCTTATGGCATTGTTCGGTTTCATGACTTGAATGAAGCTACACAAGCAGTTACATCCATGAATGAAAGATGGGTGGTGGGTGTGAAGCTTAGAGTGCAATGGGCTAACCCTGACAGAAGAACAGTACCTCCATTGGCACGAAACAGGCCGCAGCAAAAGGAATTCCAGCTGTCCAGATGCGCAAGTGTTTTTCAGGAACAGGGGAATACACCACTTCATCAGGGTGGGGAAGATGTGAGTGTAAGTATTCCAAGGATTGTGGTTTCAAATACCAACAAGAGTATAGAGGCATGGCTTAAGCGGTCAATCATTGCCCGTTCATCTGATGAGGTCAGTCTTGATGATATTCTTACATTTATCACAGAGATCGATCTCTATGGGCTAATCCCTAGAGGCTTAAGCAATACTACCTTTATCCTGGTATGTGACTCTGTTGACACTCTGGACTTCTACCTTGGCCCCCATAAGGAGACTCTATTACAAAAGTTCAGAGAGGTGCACAAGTACTCTGGCGAGACCCTTAGATCCCTTAATAAAAGAGTGTGGCTTAAGGTCCATGGATTGCCTGTCCAATGTTGATCTAATGACTGTTTTGCTGACATCTCCAAAGTATGGGGGAAGTTCATAAGGGTGGATTTGGGAATGTCAACTATGAGATGTGTTGACGTTGCCAGGATCCTAATTGACACCTGCTACGCAACATGCATTCATCAGATGGTCCAGGTTCAGTATAACGGGGGATCCAGCTTGGTCCTCGTTAAAGAAGGTAGCTTTGTGCTGATCCCAGACTACTCTTCCAGAGTTGTTGCCCTGGCGACCTCAGCCGGATTGGCTAGAGAGCTAGCATACTTTTCGACACAGTCTTGTCAAAAAAGTTATTGTACCGCAATAGTACGGCCTACATCATGGGTTCAACCTTCTCTTGACCAGATAACGGATGTTTCGATTGTTTGTGAGGAGCCTGGAATTCATATTCCATGGTCAGTGAATGAAGGAATAGATGTTACTTAGCAGCCGTTAGGATAGGTCTCTTTCAATGGTTAGATCCTTGGGAGATGGGCCTAGGAATGCTCTTACCCGTGCGCCGCACTGCTCCCTTGTGTTCCTCAACCTATAGCCCAATTACCGCACCAGGACGATTGAGAAAATGAACATCCTCCTCCTTGACTTCCATGGGTCGAGGATGATGAAGTTGTAGCCGTCCAACATCGTGCCCAGATAACATCTCATGCTAACGAAATGCTTTGAGCCCCATGCATTGACCAGAAACTTACATGGAGAAGATAGTATGCCCAGGAACCACCATGTCATAGTACCGTTCATAGAAGGCCCTAGCACAGATCGGTGGAAAAAAGAAAACTCCTTACAACAAAAAGGGGTAGGAGAGCGTAGAAGCTTAAGATGAAGGAAAGAGAGAAGAGAGAGTTGCATGAATTCCTAATGGACATGTCACCCAGGAGTAATGCAAGAAAAACGATAAAGACCACTGGAAAAAAGAAAATAAGAAATAGGAGGAATCGGGAAGATAGTGCTTCTATTGCTGAGAATATCTTGGAAGCGGAGAGAACAAAAGAAATGGGGAAAAGGTCGGGCCTTGATTTTGATGGGTTCGATCCACATATGGTGAAAGCCATGTTCAATAGAAGATGAAGATGGGGAGAGTTTCCACTACTGCTGAGTTCTCGGTTTCATCTGTTTTTGAGCGGTGCTTGTCCTGTTTTCCTGTGTCTAGGTGGCATTGTTTTTCGGTGTCATGTTTTGGAGCTTATGTTTTTGCATATTGTTCTGTCTCTGTTTGTGTTGTCCCGTCTCCTTTCTTTTGTGATGATTGTTTTGGTCTCCATTGTCTTACGGCTAGACTCAGGCCTCGCTTGGTGAGTGGTTTGCTTGTTTCGTGACTCGGTCGCTAATTATCGAAAAAAATGTGTGCGTATTGGGTCTCTTTGTGAGATACCACTTTTTGTATCGCGAGTTTTCATCGCCAAAAATGAAAAGGACATAATATAATGAAAAAAAATTACCTGATGATAAGCAGAGCTAAGATCATCTGGGGCTGCAAACTTGGTCTTTTTTTGATAATTAGCAAGGGAGCTCGTAAAATGTGTTGATAAAATAGGAATTGTACCATTTGGGCAATATTCCCCCTTTCTGTGCCATGATTGCCTCACCCTTGGAAACTCACTCTTTTCTCCCTTTGTTTTTGGATGCCAACTCGGTTTCATCTGCCACACAGGCCCGATTCATGTCAAGGAATTAGTTATCTCAAAAGGATAAGCTGTCAAGTAGTCAAATATCATGAAAGGTTTTATATTTTAGCATGACACCTTGCGTAATGTCCATTGGATTTGAGACGTGGTAATTAGAGCTGGCAAAATATGACCCTACCCATTTGACCCACTACTGACCCGATCCTAATCCAAGAATTTTAAATTTTATTAGCACCCAAACCCCAAAATGAATTTACCCAAATATGACCTTGACCCTAACTTTACCCAACCAAAGCTGACCGAAAACTCGAAATGACCCGACCTGTGACCACTTGGGACTCGAACCAAACTCGCCCTATATCCCGAAATGACCCAAATAGAAATTCAACTTATAATAGAATTTAAACAAAATGCTAACTATAGTCCATTTTGTAGTTTTAATTATAATTTTCAAGGTTAAACAAATATATTATCAAAATAACCCGTTGAAATCCGACCTAGACCAAGGATACTTGACCCGATGTTGACTTGACCCAACCCGAGGCTAACCTGACCCGAGGATGGCCCGACCCAAGTGTGAGCCGGCCCGATTTTGACTTGGCCCAAGTTTGACCCAACCCGAGATAGATCCGATGTGACATTAACCCCACTTGACGGCCAAGTATAGTGGTAATGCATGTGTCCATCTTATGTCATGCGCTTCGATTATATTAACTAATATCGAAACTGGGTTTTTGGAATTCTAAGTTGAGACCCCGGATCAACAACATCTGATATCATGCCAAGAAATTAATTATCTAAAAGTTAATTATAATTATACGTCTTTCAATATTTATAATTCAATTTTTTTTCAATTAAACATCTACAGTCAATATAGTTAACAATACGTAAATTCAAACTTTCACATCTAGTGCGCTAAGTTATTAAACAATGATGACATGCAATATATATTTTGGTAAATAGCTTCAAATCACAGCTGTCAAACTTGTTCAAACCGAGATTATTTGGAGTCATGAGTCGTGCTCTAATCCACATATCCTCATTCTCTATTATTACAGTACTTTTTTACCAAGCTCAATTGTTGTCTTTTATTTTTAGCACCACCAGTAAAACTCATGCGTATAGCATGCGATTTTTTAACAAAAAGATAACGACGTTGACAAAAGTTAGTTGATTTAAAAAGAATTTAGATTATATCTTATGATTATCTGATACATTACGTTAAAATTGTAGCAGTTGAGTGAAATTTAATTACTTTTAAAGGTGATTTTCAGTAAAAAAATCCAACGAGGAGACCAACCTGGATGGTGTGATTCTTCAAATAGGGGTGATCAAAAGCAGGTTGCTTGTGCATATCAATGCAATACACCACTTCTTTGTCATCCATCTGCACCAATAATAAATAAATTAATTACTCGACCGTTAATTTATTTATTTTCTAATCAAAATAAAAGTAGAATCTTTTTTTTTTAATTTAAAAAAGTAAGTCACGAGTAGAAATAGAAGAGTATAATCAAAAAATTTTGAATAAAGTGATTATTTCTCTCTGTATTTAAGCAGAAGCAAAAATATAGTACTTCTTCTTTAAAACTGAAGTAAAGCAAATACTATAATTTTTTTCGAAAAACATACACCTCTTAAAATCACATTTTCCTAAGTGCTTTTGTAAAAAAATATTTATCAAAAAGTAGCTTTTACAACTTGATCAAATACGCTCACGAAACAAAGACATGTATAGTATTTACAATTAGTTAGCCAATAACAAAAACTAAAATTATCACAGCTATTATACATACTTCAATCGTCTTCAAGGTTCCTATTGGCAGGGCAGAGTTTGATGACACCTTCGTGGGTTGAAATTGTCGTGCGTGGGCGAAGGGAGAATAAATGACACAGATAATGATCAATAGTAGGGCGATAAATACGTAACTCACTTTTTCTATCATTTTTTTTTGTTTTGTTTTGCAGATGATTGAGATGTAGGTAAGCAATCAACCCCAAAACGAAATCCAGATATCCTTACAAAGATCAATTTTAGAAACTTCTTGTTTGTATGTATTATGTAATGTGAGAGGTCAGTGACGTATATATAGACTTGGTGTATGAAACCATGCATTAATATAAGATTGACTTGATCAAATATAAGTCTTGCAAATAACATAAATTAATGAAATGGCGACCTTTCAAACATAATAATTGTTAGGTTATGTATAGAGCTTGACTGTACTAGATCTGGTTATGAGATATAGGATTGGGTCAATCCTATTGAGAGCCATGATACACTAGGATTTTATTGTGGTGACTTTATGTATATGCAAGGGCTGTGTGTATTATTATTAGGGTTTGAGTTAGAGTTGAGAGATATTTCATGTAAATTCCAATTGATATAATGAAATTACTAAAGTCGCCTCTCGTTTATGAATGTTATATTGATTTGTTGTTCGGTTATTCTGTGGGTGATCTTAACTTGAGATATAAAAGGCCCTACAATAATTCAAAATTCTCAAATACTATGTGAAAATTCTCAAATAGTACGCCCAGCCAGCCTACCATATAAGTAAGGATAAAATGACCAATTTGCAACACTGGACTAAAGAAAGAAATTTAAATTAAAATAAATTAAGGTCATCACTCACATTATACGGAGATGATACGTTTTTTAAGCTATCTACATGACACTAAGGTTTTTTTTTTTCAATTTAATTCCCTTTTTTAATTCTAATATTGAAAATTGACTATTTTACCCATGCTTAGATGGCAAGGAAAAGCCGATTAGGCATATGTTATTTTGAAAATTTTAAATTTTTGCATATTGTTTTAGAAATATTGAATCTTCAGGTGTTATTTTAAAAATATCAAAATGTGCTATTTTAATAAATGAATCCAACAGTTTGGTAAACATCATTGCCTATTAAATTCCGAAGCTAATGCGAAATTAGGAAATGGTCAAAGTCTAGCACTAAGCGACTTGCAAGTCATTTCTAGGTCAATAAAACTTGTCTACATGAGCTTGATAACAAAAAGACTTTTCATACCGAAGATCACGTAAACTTTAGCTACTAATAGGGATGAAAAATCCAACTCGATCTGGAAACCCAACTTCAGAAACCCAAAAACCGGCCCAACTTGAACTGAAGATTCATCTTTAATAATTAAATCCGAAGTTGAAATGACTTGATCTGAAACTAACTCAAACTGTTCATTGTCATATTCAAAAATGAACTTGATAATCAATTTGAAATGACTCGACTCACACCATCGACACAAACCAACCCGACCATAATGACTCAAACTCTAACCTTACACATTCTGAAGCGCAAATTAATCCAATTTCTTTAAATATAATTGTAACTAATACTTGTCAGAAATACAACTAAATAAGAGATTATTAACAAAAATATAATGGTAAAAATATTTAAAATATAATTTAAGCTTTTGTAAACAGTTCATATCATGAACGCACCAAATAGTAGAATTATGATAATCTCAAACCCATACAACCCAATCCAAACACAAGAAGACCCAAAATTAAAAAGAACCGAACCCGGAATAGCTTGACCCTGATCCAACACAACCTGAGTATAGGTAAAAGTTGAAAGTTACTCGAGCTTGATTGGGCTAAGCTCGACCCGACTCAACATGAGTTTACTGTAAACCCAAAATGACCCGAACCCGGATGGGTAGACCCAAAACCAACCCAAATGATGACCCAATTTTCACCTTTACAAAAAAAACACCTAAATTTTCTAATTTTTCAGTGCCGTACTTGAGCCTTCCAAAATTTTCAATGTCACACTTTAAAGACAGGAAAATAAATCGACCAAGCCCTAATCCGTTGATGCAAGCTCAATCACAACCGACTCAACCCCATCAAATTTCAGTTGCAACTTTTTTTCCAATCATCCACTCGTGCTCCGTAACAAGAAATTTATAGGGTTTTGATGCATGCTGTGTTTTTTCTTTAGTCACGTGCCAGACACTTGTGCCGCTTGATCCAAACGCCACTTTTCCGGAGCTCGCAATTTTACTGAGTTAACACTATGGACCCTGTTAGGAATATGCCTAAAATTTATGTAATTTAGTTATAAGTCTTGCCGCGAGTAAGCCAATCGATCGGGGGAATATCCGATTGATCGGGTGCAGCGCTGGAGCATGGGAGCAGTAGAGACTCTGCCTGATCAATCTGGGGGAGCCGATTGATCGGGAGCCCCAATACGCGTGACCTAATTCGCTCAGTATAAATAGACCTTGAGGGTTTCAGTTTTAGGTGACCCAACCAAAGTGAGCCGCCGTCATCAAGGCGTTTGAGAGCATTACGAGAGTTTAGAAGGAGTGATTCAGTAATTCTCCATAGATCTTGTTCAGAGGAAGCGTCGTTGTAATTCTTCCATTATTCATACTCAATAAAGAATCTCCATCTCCGCCTGTGGTTTTCTTCCCTCTCGATTGAAAAGGGGTTTCTACGTAAATCTCTGTGTTCTTCATTTGTTCTCTTTTATCCTATTATTTACTTCTCTTGTGTGTTATAGTATTAGAATCGAATCAAGTTTTGGGGTGTTAAGCTCCGCATTAAGGAGGTATTAATTTCCTAACAAATTGATATCCGAGTATATTAAGTTTGTTCAAAATTTTTTCTCACAAATTGGTATCATAGTATATCAGATTTGTCCAGATTACCTCAACAATTGGTATCAGAGCCCTATTTATTTCGATTTGGTACTATGACGTCTGCAGTTAAATCAGAATTTGAGAAGTTTGGTGGTCAAGGGAGTTTCAGTTTATGGCAGGTTCGCGTTAAGGGCCTCTTGACTCAGAGTGGCTTGAAAAAAGCTTTAGAAAAAAAAGAGAAAAAACCTGAGAGTTTATCCGAAGCACAGTGGGAGGAGTTAGACGAAAGGGCTCTTAAGGCAATTCAGATATGTCTTACCGATGACGTTTTGACAGAAGTTTTGGAAGTGAAGATCGCTAAGGAGTTGTGGGAGAAATTGTAAAATATGTTCTGTTTCTAGTTTGTCTCCAACAAACTGGCAGTTAAGTGTCGGTTGTTCACGTTTCGTATGTCAGAAAGTACGTCACTTAAGAATCATGTTAATGAATTTAATTCGTTAATTCAAGAATTAAAGGAGCTTGATGATGCTCCTAAGGATGAAGATAAAGCTATGTTATTATTATGTTCACTCTCTACTTCATATAAAGGCTTTGTAGAAAGCATGATTTATGGTGGTAGGTTAACTATCACAGTTGATGAAGTTAAGAGAAACCTACTGAGTAAAGAAAGAGTAGATAGGGAGTTGTCAAACTCCGCTCAGAACTCAAGTTGTGGTTTATTTGTGAGAGAAAGTACTGAGAATAAAAAATTTGTTCATCGTGGAAACAAGTCTAGGTCTAAGTCTAGACATCAAGACCTATCCTGTAATTACTGTCATAAGAAAGGGCACATTAAGAGAGACTGTTACAAGCTTAAGAGGAAACTAGAAGCAGATAACAGGTTTGACCAGAGATTCGCAGCAGCTAATGTTGTAGTTGAAGATGAGAATGATGATGATATACTGCCTGTGTCTGAACCTCAGTCCAGTTTTAGGAATAGTTGGATTTTGGATTCGGGTTGCTCCTATCATGTTTGTCCTAATCGAGATTGGTTTTCCACGTACGAGTAAATTCAAGGTGGAGTTGCTTTGATGCGCAATGATGCTACATGCAAAGTTTTGGGTATGGGAACAATTCGTATTAAGATGTTCAATGGCACTATCAGGACTTTGAGCGATGTTTGTCACATTTCTGATTTGAAGAAGAATCTCATCTCGTTAGGTACACTTGAGTCTCATGGGTATAGGTACACAGCTGAAGGTGGAGTTTTGAAAGTCGTTAAAGGTGCTTTGGTTGTGATTAAAGGCAAAAGGGTAGGAACATTATATGAACTTGTCGATTCCACATTTGCAAGATCAGTTAAGATATCTTCATCATCATCATTGAGAGAACCAGGTATCACAAAGTCAAGACGTTTGGGATTGGATCATTCACGTGATAAAGTCTGTCTGAGCACAGTAAAAGGGGCTCGTTGTGTGGTTAGTCTACAGGACCGAAATCTTGTGAACATGGAACTTATAGAAAGCAGAAAAGAGTTCGCTTCAAGCAATTCCTGACGAGTAGAGTTGTCACATTTAATGAGTCTTCATTGCTATCTCCACAGAAGATATCATCAGTCAGTTGTGATTCAGGCCAGGTGAATAAGTCGGATGGAGTTCAGTTTCAATTAAGTAACACAGTTCAGCAGCAGGTGGCTGTTGCAGAAGATGTGTCAAGAGCCAATTCAGAGAAGAAGAAGATTGGCGTTACTGATAACATCACAAATATGTTCACTCAGTTGCTACCTAGCAAAAAGTTCAAGCATCGCTCGGACTCGGTTAGGTTTTCTGTTTTGTTTAGATAACCCGTGTGTGGGGTGTTTTGTGGAGTAGATGGAGAAATTTTGATTAAGTGTAAATTTGAGTCAAGGTGAAAGTTTATTAGGAATATGCCTCAAATTTATGTAATTTAGTTATAAGTCTTGCAGTGAGCAAGCCAATCGATTGGGGGAATGTCTGCTCGATCAGGTGCAACGCTAGAGCATGGGAGCAGCAGAGACTCCGCCAATCGATTGGGGGGAGCCGATCGATAGGGATGGTCTGATCGGGAGCCCAAATACGCGTAACCTAATTCGCTCAGTATAAATAGACCTTGAGGTTTCAGTTTTAGGTGACCCAATCAAAGTGAGCCACCGTCATCAAGGCACTTGAAAGCATTACGAGAGTTTAGAGGAAGTGATTCAGTAATTCCCCATAGATCTTGTTCAGAGGAAGCGTCGTTGTAATTCTTCCATTATTCATACTCAATAAAGAATCTCCATCCCCGCCCGTGGTTTTCTCCCCTCTCAATTGAAGAGGGGTTTCTACGTAAATCTCTCTGTTCTTCATTTGTTCTCTTTTATCCTATTATTTACTTCCCTTGTGTATTATAGTATTAGAATCGAATCAAGTTTTAGGGTGTTAAGCTCCGCATTAATGAGGTATTAATTTCCTAATAAATTGATATCCAAGTATATTAAGTTTGTTCAAAATTTTTCCTCACAAATTGGTATCATAATATATCAGATTTATCCAGATTACCTTAACGGACCCAATACAAGATCATTTACAAACTTTCATCCATCGGCTTAAATATTTGAGATAGTTAATTACTCCGTAACTCTATTATAACCAACGACTAAAAACTAGTTTGGAGCACTACACAAACAAGTTTTTTCTACAGACAAATGACTTGTAATTTTCAATGTGCATTGACTACGATATCTTTCTAGATTTTGACGATTACATTTTATAATATTTGAAATTGCTTATTTCATTTTTGATTATTTATATTTTAGTACCATCATGTTTTTGCAAATAATAAAAAGAATCCTGACATTTTTGAATTAATAAAAATGCCCCTAAATTTTTATTGTATTAATGAAAAAGTCCATTTCTAGTGTGATGATGTCATTTTTCATTAATAGAGATGATATGACAACTGTTTTTTTTTTTATTAATGTTATAGTAAATTGACAAAAGTACCCTTTACTACTCTTATTCTTACTTTATAAGCACAAAAATTGAGATGTTATATTATATAAAAAAACTATCTTTTTCGCTTAATTTGTTTTAATATATGGTTATTAAAAGGTGTTTTTTTCATTTTACTATAACATTAATAAAAATCAGTTGTCACATCAATTCTGTCGATAGAAAATAAAGTTATCACGCAAGAGAGTGAACTTTTTATTAATACCACAAAAAAAATATGGACCTTTTAATTAATACGATAAAAACTTTGGGTCGTTTTATTAATTCAAAAAAGTCATGATCCTCTTTATTTTTTCCAAAAAAATCGAGGTACTAAAATATAAATAACCCTTTCATTTTCAATATTTTCAAAAATAGTCATGTAATATTGATTTGCATTAATATTTCTTGTAAATTTAATTCGATAAGCATTTATAAGTGCTAAAAAATAAAACTATTCCTAAACATTTACTATCAGATTAAGCTTTTAAAACAATTGGTTCCTTGATATGGTATTAGAGACAGGTTAACTAAGAGGTCACGAGTTCGAATCCCAATAGTCCCCACTTTCAATATTAACATAATTTAAGCACAAAGTATGAGGTGGACTTGTGCACTAGGCTATCCATATTTCAAGTCCAATGGGTATTTGCATGACGAGGGATATTAAAGAATAAAACCATTATTAGACCTTCACCCGTTTGACATAAACCTTAATATAGTTAGTTCCTTGACAATAAGATTTGTTGCCATGTATTGGGAAGATATATAATCTTATATATAACAACAACAACAACAATAACAACAGACCCATTGCCTCAAGGGCTCCCGCATAAGCGGGGTTTGGGAGAGGTGGATGTACGCAGCCTGCCCCTTCGGGATGTAACCCTGCAGAGCAGCTGTTTCCGAGGACCTCCAACCTTATAGGGTTGGCAACACAAGGACTTCCCAGGAGGTCACTCATCCTGGAACTAGTCTCGCCCAAGCACGCTTAACTTCGAAGTTCTAATGGGATCCGGTTGCATTAGTACCTGGAAAATGAACCCTTAAGGTTTAGAGTAATGTAGACTCAAAACTATTAGGGACAAGAAACAGCCTCTGCAAATAATGTCAGTAGTCTTCCTCACCCATCTACCTCCTCCTATGCTCTTCTAGATTCTCCAGCTTCTTGTTCCAGGGAAGATCAATCGCAAAGGCAAAGATAGAAACATCAACATGATGTGTCAAGTTCATTACAGTGAAATTTCACTGCACCTTAGACTTGACCCATGCGATTGACATATATGAGATTTATACATAAGTGTAAGTAGATTTTATTTCAAAATTAATTGATATTAACAATAAGCCTAGTGGCTAATCCAACTAGTCAATTAGTTTTACGACAGAACATTACTGGGGCTTACATGTGGATAACATGGATCAACTCCTCGGGTTAGGCTTACATGTGGATAACATTTATGAAATAGAGTATTTCTTTTTCTTTCTTTCTGATGAATTGCATGTTATAGAGTTCTTCTTATTGTATTATTTTATTTTCCAAGTAGTCAGAAAGAAACTTAATCTTAATTATGTCAACAATATCAACTTTATGATTTTTTAACAATGCCAATAATATCAACTTTATCATTATTTTCACTACAAGAAAAATTATTTTACTAAAATCTAAACATGCATTATGCATCATATCGATGGACTCTGATCAAGATTAGAGTTGTAAATGAACCAAACGTTTAACTATTTTGGCTCGAAACTAATATTGGGACAGATTCTATTAGAAGTTTTAATAACTTATTGAGCCAATTTCAAGCAGACTCAATAACCTTAATAACTCGAGCTCAAACAAGTGGGTGCTCGAAACTTGTGCGAACAGTTTGATAAGGCATTGTTAAAAGCTCATTAAAGGCTTGTAAAAAGCTCGCCAATAACTCAACTATGGCATGATAATAACTCAAAATTGCTCAACTTGTTCGCAGGGTCAATATCCATAGCAAACTTAGCTGGATTATAAGCTTGACTTCTCTCAATAATAAGCTTGACTTAGCTCTATAATGAGCTCAACTAAGCTCAATAAGGCTAAAGAATCGAGTTGAGCTAAGTATCAGGCACACTAATATTTTTATCTAACGGAATCCTAACAAAGGTTTGAAACCCTAGTAAAAGTGACTCAAACTCGAACTCGATAACGCCTATTGAGTACTAATGAGGAGATACTTGATTTCACTTAGTCCATTTGCACTTCTAAATATTCTGCAATCTATAATGTTCTGCAGCATCCTATATTAACGTACTTTAAAGGAGAAACGGTTTTTTTTTTTTTCCTTATAAAAGTAGAAATAGATTCTTCTATTATTGAAAAATAGTATTATATATATATATATATATTATCTCTCAGTACAAAAAAAAAAAAAAAAAAAAAAAAAATTATTTGTTATAAAATAGCTTTTTGTATTTTGAAACTACAGGAAGAAACACTCTTGAATGGAGAATCCAAGCCCAGCCCATTTAAGGGTCCAGAAGTACAACCAAACGACGACGTATTACGGTATAGCTCCTCCTTTCCTGTAGTATTTGCATTTTTTATCAAAAAAAAAAACTATCTAAATTTTAAGCATTGTTTTAAAAAGTACTTCGATTTTTTTAATTTTTCGAATCCATACCTAACAGTCTAAGGGTACATTTACCAGACATGAATGCACCGGATCCCATTAGAATTTCGAAGTTAAGTATGCTAAGGTAAGAGTAATACTAGGATGGATGACCTCCTGAGAAATCCTCGTATTGCCAACCCTATAAGATTGGGAGTCATCGAAAACAGCCTTTCATCAAGGTTACACCCTGAAGGGGTAGGGCTGCGTACATCCACCCTCCAGACCCCGCTTAGGCGGGAGCACTCGAAACACTAGGTTTGTTGTTGTTGTATACTTAACATTACAATTTTCAATGTCACACCTGAGTATGACACAATTAACACGTGTTAATTTTTGTGGTGTGACATTTAATAAAATATATTTTAAAAATATAAAAATTGTTTTTAAAAATATTTACAAAATGTAAAACTCTATCGAATCTTGTAAAGTGGATCCGTGAATTCATAAAGCCAAACCCATGAGTATCACCATACAGGAATGCCTTGTGAATTATTACACAACGTAAGTCCGATCGTTATTTCACATTTTTCAATAATAATACTCAAATATTCTATTTCATTATATAATTAGAAATACCTAATAATTTGGCTTACGGAAAATTTATTGACACCCAGGGCCTTCACAGTAGAGAAAAAGCTCGGACCCAAAATTGTCAAGCTCTATATTATAACACTGTGGGGCTTCCACCGCTGGACTAAGTGTATCTGCTGTTGGCTCGATTTCAGACCCTGAAGTGTCGGTGTATTTTATCCCTCTTATGTAACTTGCCCTTCTGTACCCTGCATTTGGAAAGTGCCTGCTACCCATCTGGTTGCTTGACTGCTGCCCGCCATCTCCCATCGAATCGACAACCTCCCCGCCCCATTCAACGTAATCCGCGGCGTTAGATAAGCTAGTGAATAGGCTGGACGGCCAATACCCTACTGCGTCCTCGTTCAGGGATAACCACCAATTCCCAGAGCTTGGGTCCTATAGAAAAATGAGATTTATACCGAGTTTAGATTCCTATTGTCAAAGAACCAACTATCGCAAAAGATTAGGCTACTGGATGAAGGCTCGGGATTTGTTTTATACTCTAACATGCCCTCTTATGCAAATGCCTATTGAAGCTTAAAGTGTGGATATCCACAGGTCCACCTCATTGTTTTGTGCAAAAGTTATATTAACATTGAAAGTAGGAGGCCACAAAGATTCGAACCCGCGTGACCTTTTAGTCAACAAAGCTTTGATACCATATCAAATAACTAATTATCCTAAAAGCTTAAGCTAATATTTGAAGGCCCAGGATTTGGTTTTATACTCTAACACCTATTTATACCAAAGAGGCACCAACACGCCATCACCGAATCCCATTAGAACTCCGAAGTTAAGCGTGCTTGGGCGAGAGTAGTACCAGGATGGGTGACCTCCTGAGAAGTCCTCACCCTCAGGCTGGGGGCACTGGGAAACAGCTTCTCTTTAGGTTAACACCCTGAAGGGGGAAGGCTGCGTACATCTGCCCCCCCCCCCCCCCCCCCCCCCCGACCTTGCGTAGGCGGGAGCCCTTGAGGCAGTGGGTATGTTCGAAAAAAACCTCTAACACCTATTTATACTAATATACATGATAAAATATCATGTGTGTGTTTTCTTCCCTCAATAATTAGAGATAAGGTCGCGATATAAGACAAGCCACTAAACCAAAACGAGGCCTAGGACACCCGTAAAGAGATGGGGACAAGAAATAATTGTGCGAATTTCGTCGTTACTTAAGTTCAATTTCTTTTCAGGTTGGGGGTCCTCGGAAACAGCCTCTCTTTAGCTTCATACCCCGAAGGGGAAGGCTGCGTACATCAATCCCCCCAGACCCCGCTTTTGCAGGAGCTCTTAAGGCACTGGGTTTATTGTTGTTGTACTTAAGTTCAATTTCATCTTAGGATTAAATCGAAATAATTTAAATTGTATAGACATTTCAGCATAAATGAATCTTTTTTTTTTTTTTGGATAAAATTCTTAGCAGTCATGTCATTGGTAGATAAAACTTAGATCGATAAATGGGGTTGTATTAGATCACTTACAAACTAGGTCATTGGAAGTTTCCTCTCATTAGCTCAACTTCAATTTCATCATGAGACAAAATTGAGAAGTTGTAAACTCTATTGCGACTAGATTAATGCAGTTAAAAATAAAAAGACTAAATTAATACAATAAAAGAAAAAGTACCTTTTGGATATGAATATCGAGTTCATCTTAACTCTGGTTTCACAATGAGACTCAATACACAGTAAACTCTTGTTCTTAAACTGTTTTTAATATTAAAAGTAGGGGCTGTTGAAATTCAAACTCGTGAATTCTTGATGAATAAGACTCTAATACAATGTCAAAAGACCAACTTTTCCAAGAATTTAAGCTGATAGATAAAACCCTAGGATTAGTTTTATACTCTAACAGAGATTACATTACGTAACTAAAAAGTAAAAAAACTAAATTAACACAGTAAAAAAAAAGATACCTTTTGGATATTGATGTCGAGCTCAACTTGTTGGCCATCATAAGTAGAGACATCCAAGTCACCCCCTATGGCTAATTGGGTGCTGGTTTGCACAAAGCCTGGACACATTAAATCGTAGCACCCTTCGCCCTGGTATCCACTGCTTTGATTTTCATCAAAATAAAAATTATTTTAAATGTAAAATTTAGAATTATTTATTTAAAACAATGTTTAATAATAATAATAATAATAATAGAAAAATTATCAATTAGGTTTTTTTTCGATAATTTACAATAGAAATTGTAATATATAACAGGCCACTTAAACAAGTTAGGCCTAAGAAATTATCGCTTAGGTACTATGAAGTTTAACCATTTAGTATCTAGGTACCTTAAGGTATCTTTTAATATATGCAATGAGATTCCTTGAAGTTTGAATATTTTATCACTTAGGAATCTTATATCAGAATTTGATGAATTTTTTGAGAATCAGACCGATTTTATACAAAAATACTAATGTAGTGCATTATTACGATAATATATATAAGTCATGTCAATGTTTTCAAAAACAATTCAATGAATTACTATAAAACGTTCACTGAATTTGAATAAACTACCTATTTATTACTGAAATAATGTATCATATCAGCATTTAAATGTATATATTGTTAGAATCATGTTTCAACTTTAGCATTCTTTAATGATATTCTATCAAATTTATTAAGAAGGGTACCTGATTGATAAATTTTAAAACTTATGGTACCAAGTAATAATATCTTTTTTAAAAAAAGGTACCCCATGAAATATTTTTAAAATAAGATACCTAAATGATAAATGGTCAAAACTCAGAATACCTAGGTGGTAATTTCCCATAATAATATTTTGCTTAACCACCATATAAATTGATGGAAGCAATTAGAGGTACAAATGAATCGAATGTTCAATGAACTAATTGTGTTTAATATCAATTATAGCCCGTCCGTATTCATTATGAAAGCTCAATAGCTTATCAAGTCGAGTGCTAGAAAGCACTCAAAATAGGATGAGAGGAAAAGGGGGCACCCAGCTCAAGAAATGCTCAGCCCACAGTTAATACATTTGACCGCGGGGTCAGATGAATCAAATGACTTCCTGTTAGGGTTTGTGAATCTTTTTGAAGTTCTAGTTGAACGAGTCAATTCTTCACCTGAGAATGTACTAAAATCTACACCTAAGCCCTCAAAAAAGAAGAAGTGTTCTCAGAAGCAAAGAGCGAAGATTATTCGCTTAGGAGACCATTTGGGATCTGTTCCTAAAAAGGTATGTGTGCTTCCCTTTGTGATTGAGAAAAAACCCGATGTACCGGGTTTTATGGAGACTAGAATGAAGCTGGTTGATCAACAGTTTATTTCAAAGATTTGGGACAAGAAGGAGTGCGAGTGGGACTATATCCAACAATAGAAAAAGGAGACGCGAGGTTAGTTTTGATATGGGCCAAATTCTTCATCAGAGTTTCGAGTATCCGAAAGTGATGCAGCCTGTTAACAAGTTGGCGGGTATGGAGACGCGGGCTAAGGTGATACGTGGCAGGAGACGGAGATTGAGTTTTAATTGGATTAGATTCATATTTTCCAGATTTTTATCTTTTAGTGTTTATACTTATCTTTAAGTGTTTATAATTATCTCTTAATATTTTATTTCAAGTCAAATAGCTCTTCTATATATACAAGAGGAATTTACGATGTTATTCATTCAAAATTTTCAAATTTTATTTTCCCTATTTTAGAGTCTCTTTTCTCAGGTTGTGAGAATTGAGTTTAATTCCCCCTTGTTTTATTGATTCTTAATAAAATTAAAGGAAAGACTGTTGAACCTTTTTCGTTCCTCTAAAATTTCCACTTATGCTCTGCATCAATTGGTATCAGAGCTTAGAACGGCTTCTGAGATGGCCGGCCCGTTGGCGATAGGGATACGCCGCCTTCGGAGACATTTACGAGCATAACTTTCAAAGGCAAACCGAGAGGATATTAGAGGACTTGGAGGAGAAATTTCAGCTAATTGAGAGTTGCTTGATTTAATTCGGGGCAAATCCCGAGCAAGAGTCGGGGACCCAGCCCCAACACCTGCTGACACCAGGTGATGATGACAAGACGGATGAGAGCTTCCCGAATCTGTTCCCAGATGCTGAGGTACCAGACCGAAGGCTGAGGAGATCTCGGCCCTATGTCGGCGATACTGCCGACATAGACGATCGGAGGTGGAATCCGGTCTCCGGATTGAAATATAGGAGTTTAATGGAGGAGGACGCCCGGAGGATTTCCAGGATTGGCTTGCCGCAGTTAAAGAGGTACTCGAATTCAAGAAGGTACCAGAGCAAAAGCAGGCACCATTAATTGCTATCCGGTTACGGAGTAGAGCCGCCGCCTGGTGGCAACAGTTGAAGCATACACGGCTTCGTCAGCATAAGGCGAAGATAGAGTCGTGGGAGAAGATGAAGAAGCATGTGAGAGGCGCCTTCCTACCAAACAAATACGCCAAGGTGATGTACCAATGTTTGCAAGGGTTGCGTCAGGGCTCTAGATCCGTGGAGGAGTACACGTCAAAGTTCTACTCGTTAGTTGCCAGGAATGACTTGGCGAAAACTGGGGAACTATTGGTGGATCGTTATATTGGCAGGTTGAGGGAATCCGTACAGGAGGTGTTGAGCATGTTCGACATCTTTTCCGTCTCAGAGGCAAGCCAAAGAGCCTTGAATGTTGAGCGGCAGCAAAGGCGATTCCAAGATGGCGGAGCCTGGGGAGTACAAGTTGGCGGCAGAGACCAAGTGAGAGCACTGCCAACTCAGAACGCATAGAGTAGACCATTAGCCGCCAATACTGGTAAGCCGGTTACTCAAGACTTGGCGAATACGTCAAGAACTCGTTGCTTCAAATGTGGAGAGGTGGGATATCATGCTATTGAGTGCCGTAAGGGTGATAGGCTTGGCAAGGGTCTTTACATCGAGAAACTCCATAGAGAAGATAGCGAGGTTATTGAGGAGGATGTCCAAAATGAGTTGGAACCACTGGAAGAAGACGCTGTGGCATGGGACGTAGGGCGTCTACTCGTAGTCAGGTGCGCTTGCTTTGCACCAAAAGAAGAACGGGGATATGGATGGCTGAGGAATAACATCTTCCAGACCACTCGCACCATGGTAATACACTCGGGGAGTTGTGAGAACGTCATCTCCGAAGAGGCAGTCGCCAAGTTGGGATTGAAGACGAAGGCTCATCCAAGTCTCTACAAGTTGTCATGGCTCAAGAAGGGGAATCAAGTAACTATTTCTCAACGTTGCTTTGTTAACTTTTCGATTAGGGCAAAGTACAAGGACGGGGTTTGGTCTGACGTCGTCACCATGGACGCTTGCCATCTGGTGTTGGTGCTCCAATGGCAATATGATAGGAGTGATGTGTATGACGGGAGGAAGAATACTTGTAACTTCATCTTTGAGGACACCAAGATTATCTTGTTACCTAAGAAGGAGGAGGCACAGCGAGCTTTAGAAGCTCAACACCTGAACATACAAGGACCAGCCATGTTCGCAAAGGAGGTTTGCATCACCAAAATCGTTTTTGTGTTGATTGGGAAGGAAAGCAAGGTAAGTCCAGGGAAAGTACCAAGTGAGATTACTGCCTTGTTGAAGGAGTACGCTGATGTACTCCTGGAAGAATTACTAGATGCATTATCGCCATTGCAAGACATCTAGCACCGCATTGATCTGATGCCGGTTGTTGCCTTAACGAACATGCCTCACTACCATATGAGTTCATCAGAGCATGAGGAATTGAGATGTCAAGTGGAGGAGCTACTTGCCAAAGGCTTTACCAGGGAGAGCTTGAGTCCTAAGGTGCCAGCTCCGTTGACGCCAAAGAAGGACGGTAGTAGGTGGATGTGTGTTGACAGTACAACCATCAACAAGATCATGATACGTTATCGATTCCCTATACTGAGGTTGGATGACTTGCTTGATCAACTACATAACAAGGGGTTATTCATGAAGCTGGATCTGAAGAGCAGGTACAATCAAATTAGAATCTTGCCAAGGGACAAGTGGAAAACCACCTTCAACACACGGGAGGAGCTTTATGAGTAGTTGGTTATGCCATTCAGATTGTCCAATGCGCCAAGCCCCTTCACGAGGTTTATGAACCAGGTTCTGCATCCTTTCATTGGGAAGTTCGTTGTTGTCTATTTTGATGACATTCTAATCTTTGGCCAAGATTGAGCTCAGCATATTCGGCATCTTGAGGAAGTGTTGAGTACCTTAATAGCACAAAGTCTGTTTGCCGGCTTGAAGAAGCGTGAGTTCATGAAGGACGAAGTAACCTTCCTTGGGTTCGTCAAGTCCTAGGACGGTATATCAGTTAATGAGGGGAAGATCGAGGCAATACGGGATTGGCCACCACCAAAGACTGTTGGTGAAATCAGAAGCTTTCATGGTTGGCTTCTTTATACAAACGGTCCGTACCTCACTTTAGCTCAGTGATGGCACCAGTTACGGATTGCATGAAGGGAAGTGCCTTTGCCTGGACCTCGGTGGCAGCTGCGATCTTCGAGGAAATCAAGAGGAGGCTATCTATGGCACTGGTGTTAGTTCTACCAGACTTCCAGAAGACATTCAAGCTTCACACAGAAGCCTCCAAGGTTGGAATTGGCACCATGCACAGTCAAGAAGACAGACCCCTAGCATACTTTAGTGAAAAACTTGATGAGAGCAGGTTGAATTACTCCACCTACGACGTTTAGTTTTACGCGGTTGTTATGGCATTGAGGTATTGGAACTCTTATCTCGTCAATAGGGAGTTCGTGTTGTACACCGACAATGTTGCATTGAAATATATAAATAGCCAAGAAAAGCTCTCAGACCGACACACCAAGTGGGCAGGCTTCATTCAGCCTTTTCACTTTATGATAAAGCACAAATCTGACATCTTGAGCAAGGTGGCGGATGCATTGAGTAGTCGGAATCTTGTCTTGACAAAGAGCAGGTTGACGGTAACCGAATTTGATCAGATGGCAAAGCAGTACCCCAATGATCCCCCTTTTGGCTAGATATGGTGAGGGGCACAAGCTAGTTCTGTTCTAAGTTATGCCATTCATGGCGGATTTCTTTTCAAAGGAAATCATCTGTGCGTCCCGAATTCAATCCTATGGCTCAAGCTCATTGAAGAGAAGCACAACGTGGGGCATATGGGGAAAGATAAAACGCTGCAGCGCATTACCCCCGACTACTTCTGGCCAACCGTGCGCAAGGAGGTTCAGAGGTATGCCAAGCATTGCCGTGTTTGTCAAGTATCGAAGGGTGGGGTGACCAACGCCGACCTTTATATGCCGCTAACGGTTCCGAGTTAGCCATGGACAGATGTAAGTATTGACTTTGTGCTATGCTTACCGCGAACTACAGGCGGCATTGATTCAATTTTCGTCGTCGTAGATTGCTTCTCCAAGATGGCTTTCTTCATCAGATGCAAGAAGGCTTCTGACGCCATACATGGAGCAGTTCTATACTTTCGGGATGTGTACAAGTTACACAGGTTACCGGCTAGCATCGTCTCCGATTGAGATGTTAGTTTCGTGAATTATTTCTAGAAGACGTTGTGGAAGATGGCGAATACATCTCTCGCCTTCAGTACCATCCATCATCCTCAAACGAAAGGGTGAACCGAGGTCACCAACCATTCATCGGGCAACCTTCTCCGATGCCTTGTTGCTGACAATGTTAAGGGGTGGGAGACGAAGCTGCACCACGCTGAGTTCGCCTACAATAGCTCCATCAATAGAAGTATAGGGTTCGCACCATTCAAAGTCGTTTATGGCTTTGTGCCACGGTCTCCTATAGACTTGGCGCATGTTCCAGATCTGAAGCATCGGGAAGGCAGAAGACTTTATCTTTTCTGATATACATCCATGAGCAAACCAGAGCTCGATTGCTGGAAGCCACCGCCAAGTATAAGACGGCAAGTGATAGGAGACACCGAGCCGTTCAATTCCAGGTAGGTGACAACGTTTAGGCAATCTTGACAAGGAAGGGCTTTCCAGCATGGGAGTATAACAAGTTGACGGCTCACAAGATCGGACCTTTGGCGGTACTTGAGAAGATGAATGATAACGCATACTATCTACAGCTTCCACCCTGTATGAGGATATCTGAAGTGTTCAACGTCAAAAACCTGGTTCCCTACTTTGGCGACCTTGCTGATCCCCAGGCGAATTCTCTCCAACTTGGGGGGATGATGCGGTCCGTTAAAAAGTTGGCGGGTACAGAGACGCGGGCTAAGGTGATCCGCGGTAGGAGACATAAATTGAGTTCTAGTAGGATTAGATTTATATTTTCTAGATTTTTATCTTTACGTGTTTATACTTATCTTTAAGTGTTTTATAATTATCTCTTAGTGTTTTATTTCAAGTCAAATAGCTCCTCTTTATGTACAAGAGGAATTTAGGATGTTGTTCATTCAAAATTTTAGAGTCTCTTTTCTAGGGTAATAAGAATTGAGTTTAATTCCCTCTTGTTTTATTGATTCTTAATAAAATCAAAGGGAAGGCTATTGAACCCTTCCTGTTCCCCTAAAATTTTCACTTACACGCTACATCAGAAAGGGGTTGCGATGGATTGCACTGAAGGGGTCGCAAATCATAATGAAGTTTCTGGGATCAGTATCCGAGTTATGATGGTTTTAATTTCAGATATATTAGTCTTGCTTGCGAGGCGGTAGGAGCAAATGTAGTGCAATTTGTGCAATCGTGTTTGGAATTTGGAGAAGTCGCACAAGTTGTCAACACCACTTGAATTACTTTCATTCCCAAATGTGCAGTTGCTTCTGACTTGAGCGACTTTAGACCCATTAATATGGTAGGGTACTTGTATAAAATTATCTCGAAACTCCTTGCATGTAGATTGACAAAGGTGATGAACACCCTAGTGGGTTCTTTTGTCCAAGGCAGATAGCTATTGGATGGTGTGCGTTTAGCAAAAAAGGTGATGAACTGGCTAAGGATGAGTAAGAAGGAAGGAGTGCTCTTGAAACTGGATTTTAGAGAGGCTTGTACAATTGATGCTTTCAATGAGAAACTCTGAGTTGGTCACTGGGTTTAAGCATGGCTATCGGATATCCAATATACGGTGACTCAAATTGCCTCCAACATCGAATGTCTACTTAGGTGGTCAAATTCCGTAAGTGAGAAATCAAGATGTGCGTGATTCCATCTGGATTCTGGGGTTTTTAATTGGAACATGGATAGATCGTCTCTGGGAAAGCTGAACCAGTTAAGGATAGCGGGTGTCTTCAGAGGCTACAATGGTAATATAACCTGTGTTTTCTCAACGCCCACTGGTTGTTGGAGAGCAATGAGCCAGAGATCCTAGCTATTAAGTATGTGGTAAAGGTAAATGCCTCTACGGATTGGCTATCCAAAGTTCCGTTGTCGGTCGAATCTGATTCACTTAACGCCGTTAATTGGATCAATTCGTATGGCAAGCACCTATGGAAGTTGGCGTTTCCAATCCACTGTATCTTGGAAGTTAGTAAAGGGTTGAAATCAATTAGCTTTGTTCATTAGACTAGAGAGGTGAACGAGCTTGCGAATAATCTGGCATAAAATGCACTATCTAATGTTCGAGTATAAAACCATCCCCGGGCCTTCACCCATCAACTTTAACTTTTGAAACATATGGTTTTTTAATTCGCTATCAAAGCTTTGATGACCTAGAGATCATGAGTTGGCATCTTAGTAGCCTCTACTTTCAATATTAAAATAATTTAAACACAAGGTAAGAGGTGGGCCTGTGCATTATCCACGCTTGAAGTCCAATTGGCATTTGCGTGAGAGGGCATGTTAAAGTATAAAATCATTATAATTATTTTGGACCTTCACCTATCGACTTAAACTTTTTAGGACAAATGGTTATTTGACTTCTAGAGCTTTACTTTCAATTATTAAAAAAAGAAAAAAAGCACGTTGTGCTTGGGAATCCATCGCTCTGATTTCCATCAAAATATATAAAATATTACTTAAATGTAAAATTTAGAATTATTTATCAGTTAAATTACATTAATATCTTAAGATTTTGTGTACTAATGAGTCCATCTATAAATTTGTGAAATAATATTTTAGTCTAAAAATTATAGATATTTAATAAAATAATTCAAATAGCATTGCCTGAGTGTGCAAAATAAGCTCTACTTTCGTCTTTTCAAATCCTTGTTTAGATTATTTATTAAATATATTTAACTTTTACGAATAAAAAATTATTTTACAAAATTTTTAGGCTAAAAGATTAATATACTAAATCCCATGATTCTAAATAAACATTAATACATCTAAATCATTTCAAGTCTCCGACCAATGTAGGAGTGAAACGAGAAAATAAAATAAATAATCAAGATCATAATAAATTTACTAACAATTTCATTTCTCTAAAACTATCTTGCTAAAAAACTAGACTAACCAATGTAAATGGTCTTTAAAGACATTATGATTCGAAACAATTCTCATACCAAAGGGTATTACACACAATATTTTGTTATAATAAGTGTAGTTCATTTTCCTAAAAAAAATAGTTATCATGTAGAATTAACGTTTTTAAAATATAAACACCATTCGTGCATTGCACGGGAATCCACTAGTTCTTATTTATATGAAACTATCTTTAAAAATTATAATTTTTACTGACGGAGCCAATGTCAAACAAACGGAGCCCCGAGTAAGTTGAATAAACGGGGAGCTTACAGTCCAAAATGTAAAGATTCTTGTTTTGCTGTCTCCATTGAGATTCGGATACACCTGTCATCATTTTTTTTATGTATAAAGGTAAGAAAGTAATATTATCAGTCAAATTTTAGAAAAGAAACCGTCTAATTAGCCTTTTTATATAGCAGTGAAATACCCCAACTTCCTCCTTGCCGACTTTAAAAAAAGCCTTTTTATTCATTTCCAAAACCGAACCCCTTAACTTCGATCCATTTCTCATTTGATATTTATGAATAGAATTAGGGTTTTTCACCGTTGACATATTAGGATCCTAAAATTTGGTGTAATAATTTTTTTTTTGTTCAAAAACTTTGTGAAATAATTTATTAGTGCACGAGTTTTAGTGTAATTATTTTTTAGTACGATTTCAGACTTATGATATTAGTATTCCAACCAAAAGCTGAAGAGTAAAGTTAAAAAAATTCAAGAAAAGTACTAACTTTGAAAAAAAACGACGACGTTATGAATATGAAGTTAATGTCTTTTTGTCTTTTCAACAATTTGTTTTACCTAGAATTAGATTAAAAAATATTTATACTAAAACGTGTAGACTAATAAATTATTTTATAAAGTTATGAACTAAAAAATTATTACACTAAATTTTAAGATAGTAATACGTAATTTACTCTAAAAAATATTAGACTTTTGAAAATTTTATAATTTCCAATAACGAAAAAAACTAGATTTGGTGGAATTTGAAAACTTTTGAATTTTAGTTGAATTCAACAATTTTTACCAAAAAATGCTAATGCGGACATAGATTTTACGTCATGTCTGCTTTATTTGATGAAATGTGACGATTTTCTAATAATATAGTAATCCACCATATCCAATGGTATGGAACCTAAGTTATACATGTTCAAAAAAAAAAAAAAAAAAACCTAAGTTATAAATTTTTAAATCTTAAAATAGCATAACATTTATATTAAAATATTAAATTACGTTGAAATAAAAGGGTTATTTATATTTTACTATCTCGACCTTTTTGGTAATTATAAAAAAGACCCTAACATTTTAAAATTATTAAAAAGGACCTTAAGGTTTTATTGTATTAATAAATAAAAAGGACATCTCCGGCCATCTGACATCTCGGAAAAATAAAAAGACAAAAATGCCCTTAAGCAAAACGAAGTCATTTTGGGTATAATTCTGTACACTTACCAAAACAACGTCGTTTTGGTTTTAAAAAAATAAAAATAAAAAAAATTTCCTTAAGCAAAACAACGTTGCTTGGGTCTGATTCTGCACACTTACCAAAACGAAGTCGTTTTGGTTTAAAAAAATAAAAATAAAAATATTTTATAATGGGTTATTTAAATTAAATAAAAAATATGGATTTGTATAAAGGTAAAATTAACAAAAAAGAGTGAAAAAATGGCATTTTAAAAAAATATTTTAAATCTACTACGGTAAATAAAGCTAAAAATGACACTAAAAAATATTTTGAAAAAGCTCAAGGTAACCTATAATGGTTGTATTTTATAAAAAAAAGGTAAAATACTTGAACTTTAAAAAAACTAAAGATGAATAAAATAAAGAAGCTGAACAAGAAAAAGAAGAATTTTAAATTTTTAAAAAATTTGGCAGAGGGGGTGGAGGGTGGGGGTGGAAGTTTATTTAATTTTTTTGACTGAGGGGTAATATGATAAATATAATATAACAAATTTTAAAATAGTCTTGCCACATCAGGGCCGGTGATAGAAAATGAGGTCAGATGGCCGGAGATGATCCTTTTTATTAATACGATAAAACTTTAGAGTCCGCTTTAATAATTCTAAAACGTCAGAGTCATTTTTATAATTACCAAAAAGTTCAGGATCGTAAAGTGTAAATAACCCTAAATAAAAATATGTATAAGGCATATTTATTCAAATATTTTTTTCCAGGATTTCACAGTATTTAATTTAGAAAGAAAAGTACTTTTAATTAAAAGTAGAAATTTAATTATACTTTTAAATAAAGGTTAAATTACAGAAAATTTCTTTGTCTTTTGCTTCAAAAATAAAAATTTTCTCACAAATAAAAGCACTCACAAAATTTCTTCACTTTTCAAAATTTATTATTGAACCCCATGCAACTTTTTTTGACCATTTTGCTTCTTAGAAGTGGGGAGATTAAATACTTAATTATGTTTTTAGAAAGAGTTTTATATTATTAGGCAAAAATTATAAAAAATTTATATTTTTTGCAATAGATTTAAGAATATTTTATATATTTATAAATAATATAATTATTTTAATTAATTATAGTAACGATATTATTAGTTTGGAAGATAAAAAATATTTTTAAAATTTTTATAAAAAATATTATAAGATAACATATAATATTTTTATTGCTATTATAATATCACTACTATATAATTAATTAAAATATTAAATTTTTATAAAAATAGCAAATCCCTTTTTTTTTTAAATATAAAAAAATTCTTATTTTTCCTCAAAACATAAAATTTTACCTAAAAATAAAATAAAATACTTAATTATTTATTTTAAAGGGCAAAATGGTCAAAAAAAAAGTTATTTGGAGGTAAAGAGATAATTTTATAAAAGTGAGGAATTTTTTTTTTTTTTTTGGATCAAAGAAACCAACAGGCTGGACCAAAATCAGTGGTTTTATTTGTGATGAGTGTTTTTCGTTATTGAAGCAAAAATCATGAGAATTTTCTGTAATTTACTCTTAAATAAAAGCTGAAAAATATTACTTCTCTTTTAAAATATAAATAGAAGTAAAAAAAAACTAAAAAAATTTTGATTAAAAATACATCTATTAAAAATACTTTTTATAAAATTATTTAACGCCTGTACTTGGGGGAGGATCCCATACAGATACATATACATATCATTTGAAAATTAACAAATATATATATAGAAAATATTAATTTGTTAATAAAATTTTTAATAGTTCGGTCATGGATTGGATTATATTGAGTGAGCGAATAGATTTGTAGTAAGTTACTTGAATCTAATGTAATTGTGCCATTAAAAATTACATCGATAAACTTGACATAAATTCAAGCGGAGGATTAAATTGACACAATATGAATTGTAAATAGACTAAATTAAAATAATAAAAGAATTACAGAAATCTTTTGTATAAATAACCGAATTATTTATGTTAAAATAGTAGGGTTACTACATATTAGTACCTCCTATTGTGAGAGAGATGCAATGCTATATTGTATTGAGTGATGAAAGAAGTAAAAATACATAATCTATATATAGAGCTAATTCTATATGGTAAGAGAGTAAATCAAGGGATTATGATTGTACAATTATTTGAATAAATCCTAGAGATAATATACTCTAATACCTACGTTTGTGAAAATAATGAAAAGGATCATGACATTTTTAAATTAGTAAGAATGCCTTTAAGTTTTTGTCATATTAATAAAAAGACTCATAAGGTTTTATCGTATTAATAAAAATATCGATCTTTGGCATGATGATGCTATTTCCCGTCAATAGAGCTGACGTATCAACTTCTTTTTATTAATATTACAGTACTAATCAAATGACAAAAATATTCTTTAATAACAATATTTTTAAACAAATTAAACAAAAAACAAATAGTTTAAGTACAATACAACATCTCAAATTTCATGTAATACAGTAATGGTAAGAATATTAAAGGGTATTTTAATCATTTTATTGTATTGTTACTAAAAAAAAGCAGTTATTATTTCATCTCTTTCGACGGATAATGATGTCATCACGCTGGAGAGAGCCTTTTTATTAATACAATAAAAAAGCAAAAAGCAACATTTTTAGTACCCCAATAGCTCCCGCCTAAGCCGGGTCTGAGGGAGTGGTTGTACGTAGCCTTCTCCCGAACCTGAGTGGTGCAACACGATGACTTTTCAAGAGGTCACCCATCTTAGTACTATTCTCGCCTAAGCACGCTTAATTTCAGAATCCTAATGGGATCTGGTATTAAAACTTAAGAATATTTTTAATAATTCAAAAAGATTAAAATTTTTTTTATTATTATTTATAAAAATATCAAATATTAAAATATAAAAAATCTTAAAAAGTAGTTCTAATAAAAATAGTTTTTAATAGTACTTACATGCCAGCCGGCCTCCATTGTATTCACGCCTTGATCGCTATTGGCAACGACCCAAATCTGGGACAGGCTTCAGAGGGCTCCGCCACTGTCGGGTTCCACACGTAATTAGGGGTCTAAACGAACTGAATGTTTGATGAACTACTTGTGTTTGAAATCGATTAGGGCTCGTTCATGTTCATTATGAGGGCTTGATAGCTTATTGAGCTGAGTTAGAGCAGGCTCGATAAGATGAACGAGCCGAGTTCAAACAGGAGGGGTGCTCGGCTTACTAATGTTCAAGAGAAGTTTGATAAGAGCTCGTTACAGGGCTCGATATGAGCTCGATAGGGACTCATTATGAGCTCGATAACAGTTGGTATTGGTTCAAAACTGGTTCGATAATGGCTCGATAATAACTTAAAAAGCTCGGCTCGTTAATGAGCTCGACTCGATTGCAAGCTTAGCTTAGTTTTAAACTCAATTGGGCTTGATAATGAGCTCGACTTGACTCGATAAGCATAACGAGCCGAGCCGAGTATCGAACGCGTTCTATTCTTATCAAACCGAGTTAGAACAAGGGTTAGAAATGCTTGATAAGAGCTCGGCTTGAACTCGAGTTCAAACAAGGGGGTGCTCGACTCGACTCGGCTCGTTTACAGCCCTACCCGTAATTTAGTGACAGGGTCACGTTATAAAACGGCAACTCGTACAAATGAGGTCACAATCAACCCACATAAAAGTGGGAATCAAGGACCAGATATAAAGAAGTCAAGACAAAACAGAAATATAAGGCAAAAATAGAGCACAAAAACAAATAGGCACGAAAGAATCCAACATGCACTAAAGGTATATAACAACACAAGCTGAGATGGGCCATGAATAAAGGGAATGATCAACCATACCAAAACTAGAGCTGAGATTGACCGGGGTTAAAACACCTAAAACCGTTTGTGTCTTAAACACGTGTATAATATTCTTAGGTCTCGTTGGTTGTCATATGAATTGAATTCTTGTGAGAAGTTATATTTTCTTGGAATTTAATTTCTTTGTCAACTTCCCGAGAACTAGGTAAAAAAAATGTTTGATTGTTAAGATGAGGAGTAGAACTTTCGTAAGGGGGTTAGTTAAAAACGAAGTGATATGTACCCAAATTAAATATTTGGGTCTATAATATTAAGTCAATAGATAGTATAGCAGGTCCCATCTAAGAAATGTGATATTCGATAAATAAGGGCTCATTGTAATCCAAGTCATTAAGGAATGAAACGTCATCTTTTATATTCTCTTTCTTATCTCTTTATTTTCTGTATTTTAATGATTTCCTTTAGTTTATAATTTACTTCGATTTAGGTTTGCATCATGAAGGAATTAAAACTTACCTAGGGGAGGCTAGATAAGTTACTTCCTGCGTTCTGAAGCAATAATTTCCACTTTCTGCATTCTGCTTACTTCCCGTGAACCAAACATGAGCCCAAATCCATACTTCTCATGAATTTTTGTTTTCCGCATTTACTTCCTGCATACCAAACGAGGCCTTAAAACTTGTTTGGTATGCAGGAAGTAGATCGGGAAATAGAAATTTATGGGAAATACAAATTTTGGCTTTTGCTTGGTTTGTAGAAAGTAGGCGAAATGAGGGAAGTGAAATTTGCTAAGTAATCTCCAATTGATCTGTACCCAAATTGGTGTTTAGGTATATAATACTACCGTAGCTTATTATGTAGTATTGTAAGTCCCGCATAAGGATGGGTCATTCTATAAACAAGAATAGTGGTTGTATTACAGATCATTGAAATCAATGAAATATCATTCCTTTACATTTTCTCTCTTAACCCTTATTTTTAATATTTTAATGCTTTCCTTTAGTTTATAGTTCACTTCGATTTAGGTTCGTATCAAAATTAAAGAAAAGCACTAAAATATTGAAAATAAAGGCATAAAGAGAGAAAATATAAAGATGACTTGATTTAATTGATTGCATTGCTTGGATTACAATGTCCCTCTATTTATAGAAGAACCCCTCTCTATGTGAGGCCCACTATACTTACTATTCGACATATAGTGGGACTTGAACCCGAAAATAAAATGACCTGAACTTGACCCGACCTGAACTTGACCCGACTCCAGCCTACCTGAAACCCGAAATGACCAAACCCGAATTAGACCCGATCCAAGTTTGACCCGACCCAGACCCGAGACCTAAACCAAACATGTCTTATAGTCCAAAATGACCCTAATAGAAATCCAACTTATCATAAAGTCTAAATAATAGGTTAATAATAGTCATTTATTTTATAGTTTTAGTTATAATTTTCAAGGTCGAATAAATATATTACAGAAATAACTTGATGAATCAACCTAAAATTCAACCTAATCCAATGATGACCAGACCCGATGTTAACTCGACCTGAGATTGACCTGACCTAAAATTGGCCCAACCTTACACTAACCCAACCCAAGGCGACCCGAACCCGAGGATAACCATACCCGAGCTTGACCCAACCCAATTTTGGCCCGACCCGAGATAGACCCAGCCTAACATTAACCCGACCTGAACCTAACTTAATCCGACCCAATTGCCAGGTCTAGCCTTATTTGACTTGGAACACCAAGGCAGGTCCTGGAAGTTTTAGGGCCAAAAGCGAATATTTGAAATGGTGCATTTCAACACAAGTAATGATTAAATGAATTATAAAATCAAAATTTTAGGTTTGTAGCAAATAAAGAAAATATTATAATTAGGGTAATGTTATTACAGAAGTTAAATTGTTCTTGTTAGAGTAAAATCATAGTATTCAAGTCAATTTTTTGCTCTCATTATTTGTAAATTACATAATTTATCTGAAAAAAATAATTTTTTTCCTGACAATAACAACTCCCAATAAGGGCCTATCAAATTTGAGGCCCTAAGTAGCCAGTTGCACTACCTGGGATCTTGACTGGCCCTATTAAACACGAGTCATTTACTGAATGTTTAGTTGATTGACACTCGATGTATGACCTTGATTTTATCTATAAATGATAATATATTTGTTGGAATAGGTGTCCTAGAAAAATCCAATTAGTCAATTTTAAATATTAAATAAATGAAATTATTTTATTTATTTATCGTTTGATTATGTTTTACGAGTCTAACATAAGTGATTGTTTTTCTAAAACGTTCCATGAGATAGAGGTTGTCCAATATAACGTGTCAGGTTTAATTTAAGTGGTTAATGAGATTGAACCACCGAAAGACCTAGATCAAACTAGTGACATGTTGTTAAATTATGTTCTTAGTTGGTGATAAGTTTGGACATGCTGTCTAATAAGATTATATTATGATACTTTTGATGACTTGTTTTGGTCATGTGGATAGGAATCCAAGAGTATTGTGTTAGTGTTTTCAATAAGATTGGAACACTGAGCAGGACCACCATAATTAGTTGTTTCTTGCTCTTATCAGAAATAATTAATTCTATAAAACGATAATTCTAAATCCGTAAAATAGTCCGAACTCGTGCATGAAATGTTAATTGCTTTAATGCTCAAAATGTTGAGGTTAAAATTGAAAAACCAGGATCTTGTTGTTTGGCAATTGTATAAAGTGTGGCGGGAACGGATATTTTACTATGAATCTATAATGTAAGATATCCCCTAGTTGACTCGCTAATATACGAACGGGTTCTAGAATCTTTAGCCAGAATATTCCATATATTTGACGTTTGGAATTAATATGAAAATTGTTTCTGTATTAGAAATTGTTCGAGAAAGGCGAGTCGGGAACTACGGTGATAGATGTCAGAAAAATAACGATAGTAGTTAAGGTTATTTTTGCTCACGGATATCTGATAGTGAGGTTATATCACAATAATAATAACAATAGAATTATTTGGAAAATTCTTAAGTGAATATATTTAATTCTAGAGTACAATAAAACTTAATTGGTGGAATTAAGTTTTATTAAATGGTAGTCAATTGTTATCATGGGATGATAATTAGATTTGATCAATTTGCAGCTAGAGTTAAATTGTCCCCGAGGTCCCTCTGCAAGCCTCAAATCAAGCACTGTTTGAAAATATTTAAATTAAATTCATGGAAAAAATTATTTGTTCATAAGATGAATAAATTAATTTTGCTAAAGAAAATTCATAAGATGAATTATTTATGCATAAGATGAATAAATTAATTTTTACCAAATAATATTCATAAGATGAATTTTATACATGTAAAAATTTAAACAAAAAAAAGAGAAAAGAAAAAAGGGATACAATTACATAGCCCCGCACCTGCGTTGCGGACACGCGCCCAACTTAATTTGGAAGAAAAAGGAAAAAGGAGGATGATCCGCGGCAACAACCACGGACCAACAACGCGACGAAACGTGTAGCTTCACCCTGCATCCGCGTGAACGCAGGACCGCCAGTCAGAGGTTGAAACGTGGCGGCTTTAGTTTTATAGATATGAGCTGCGTTGTGAGTTTATTATTAAGGTTTAGGCTCTGGAACCTAGTTTTACCCACGATAAAAAATCTAAAATTGTTTTAGGATTTTTCTAAATTAATTTTTAGTACATTTTTTTCTGAAAAATATTTTTTCTAAAAGATTCAAAGGAAAAATTTGTTCCGAAATTTTTTCGAAATTAAATATTTTGGGAGCCCACACTCCAGTGCTAATAGAACTCGGAAGTTAAGCATGCTTGGGCGAGAGTAGTACCAGGATGGGTGACCTCCTGGGAAGTCCTCGTGTTGCCAACCTATCAGATTGAGAGTCCTCATAAATAGCCTCTCGCCGGGTTACAACCTGAAGGGGTAACGTTGCATACATCCACCCTTCCCAAACCCCGCTTATGCGGGAGCCCTTGAGGCACTAGGTCTGTTAATGTTGTTGTAGTACACTCCGGTGCTAATAGAGGTCATTGCAGAGAAGATCTCGAGGTATCAAGAAGCTTTCTTCTTCCAATTTCAAATCTAAAAATTCAGAGTTTGGATTTTTCCTTCAGATATGTCTAAATTAAGTATTTGATATTTAATTTGTTCTTACCTTTATTTTGTTTATTTTACGTATCATGTTATAATTGTTTTATTCGATATTTTGATTGTTACATAATGAGCCTATTAGAGCAAGATCTATGTCTAATTAATAAGTTCAATTACATCAGGACATTAGATTTAAAATTAAGAATTTTAAATTGATTTTTTGCTGCACTGTCTCTAGTCTTTTAGGGAAAAAATTTTGAAATACATTCCCAACAATATCATCATAACTTTTTGCGTCATTAATAATGGGTCTGTATGTGCTCATATTAGGAAGAGGATGAAAGGATAATCATAGTTTGAATCGTTTCTGAAGATAGCAAAGTTTGCAATTTGCCCGGAGAAAGGGGAAAAAGAACAGGTAGGAGAGTCATTGATATATAGACAGAAAAGGTGTAATCAGAGAGTTGGAGCCAATGAGGCAAGTACTACAAAGCTCATGGGCACCATCTATGGTCTAGTTCTTTTCCTGTTTTTTTCTTCGTTTTGCTTTGTGCTGCTCTGAGGGCCCCTTTGTTTATTTAATTCTGGTGTGGGATTAATGTATTGATATCAATATGGTGTAGTAACACCCACCAAGTGCACATTGGTGGGTACAGACATGGCTTCTTCTCCGTGTCCGCCAGGACCTCAACTGCCAACCCCCAATCTGCAGTTCACCTACCAGCGGCAGCAACAGTCTTGAGTCCTTCTCCCTTGCCACGTCGCCCTTAGATATTTTTCTAGATATTTTGCTCCTTTTTTAATAATTAAGTGAGAATTAGTTAGAGTGAGGTCATGTGTGAAGTGCCTTCTTCTTCTTCTCCCTCAAATTATCTCTGTCTTCTCCCATTCTTCAATGTAATTTCTCCATTGTTGAATATATATATATATTTAAAATATCCAACAAGACAGCAGTTTTACTGCCCCGTTTGCCCAATTAACCCCTAATTGAATGTTTAATTCCATGAGCTTGATTTGAGCTAAATTCGTATCAATTGGTACCAAAGCTCACGTTTCTCGGTCGGATTCTCTCCTCTTTTGATCAGTGATCAAACATGGCTAACGAAACGAGATATCGGGCGACTTTGAGAGAAATTGAAGAATCCAACGAACGGTGCCATAATGCATTGGAGAGTTTGTTCAACGAGCTTCGGGAAGAGATTTGGGAGGTGGTTAATGGGATTTCAGTGCAAGTAGCCTGCTACACTCGTCTGGTGAATGATCGTCCTCCACTAGCAGCACCGCCATCTCCTCGAGTAGGGGATACTGGGCCAACTGCCCCGCAAAATGCAAGAGGTAACTATTGAGCTCCAACTCGATTCACTAAGATCAACTTCCCTAGATTTAGTGGTAAAGGTGTGGATAGATGGTTGCATCATTGTGAAAGATACCTTCTTATTGGTAGAACACCAAAAGAGATGAAAGTCATGCTTGCTAGTGTGGCTTTGGAGGGCGATGCCGAAGAATGGCATGATTCATTTTAAGAATCATGGCCTAGAGATACTATGATTCCATGGGATGTTTATGCACAGCGAATCCAAGAAAGGTTCGAAGAATCGGCTAATGACTCCCTCGTGGAGCTCATGAAACTACGCCAAATGGGCAGAGTTGATGAGTATTTGAGCAAATTCGAGTCGTTAGTGAACAAATGTGGATTGAATGAGGAATAGAAGGTCAGTGTCCTTTTGTGGGCCTTCGTGATGATATATCGGGCGGTGTGCTCATGTTTTAGACCACAATCGTTACATGACGCTGAGATGTTGGCAAAACAACGGGAGCGAAATAGTGCCTATCTTGAAAGAGTGTTCAGCTAAGGCTCATTGAGGTCAGCTCTGATCTTGCTCTCGCCAATTCCTTTGAGAGCCATACCCGCCCCATCTCCCCCTCGCCCCCCACCTCGCTTGTTGTCGCCAACAGGCAACACACCCTGACCTCCACCTCGGGGCTAGATGAGTTTAACTCCTGCTAAGCTAGATGATCTCTGTGATCAGAATCTGTGTTTTCATTACCGCAATCGCTTCACGCCAGGTCATCAATGCCCCATGCACAATCGCACCAGGGTGCTCTGGCTTGAAGCGGATGATGACGAAACTTCATCAGCTCAGCCATCACCTATACATGCACTGGAGGAAATTCCGCAGACCCAGACAATGAGAGTTATGGGCTAATGCCACAAGGGATCTGTGAGTATCCTCATCAATAGTGGAAGTACTCACAACTTTCTTGATATTTCCTTAGTCTGCTCCTTGGTGGCTCTATTGATACCACCCATCGACCTTCAGTGACTTTCGCCGATGGGAAGCAAGTCTTCTGCGTCGGCATCTGCCGCAATTTTCTTTACGACTACATGATGCTCCCTTTTGTTCTGACATGCTATTCATTCCCTTATCCGGCTGTGATATGGTTTTGGGTGTTTAGGGGTTTCGTACACTTGGCGACGTCATCTGGAATTTCTCTGAGTTACGAATGACATTCAATCTTCACGTTCGCCGATACACTGTTCGTGGAATTTGCACTCCAAATTTGAAGCATATAACCGAGAACACACTGTCTTCTCTTCTGTCTACTTCTTCTTCCTGCTTCGCCATTTCCATTACTACAATCGCTGATCCACCTCTTCTGTTTTCGCTCAATACAGATCTGCCAACCGAGTCCAATCGGCAGCTCTCAGACAACTACTTATCGAGTTCAAGGACTTTTTCACCGTTTTCGCCAAGCTCCCACCATCCTGCCAATTCTTCGATCATAGAATTTCGCTTAAGGAAGGCGGCAATCCTATCAATCTCCAGCCTTACTACTATCCCCCTTTTCAAAAGGACATTATCAATTCCTTAACAAGATGATCATTAAGGATAAGTTCCCAATACCCATTGTTGAAGAATTGCTTGATGAGCTGGGTGGCCCTTCTTTTTTCTCCAAAATAGACCTCAAATCCGGCTATTGGCAAATTCGAATGGCTCTCAAAGATATTTCAAAGATGGCATTCTGCACACATGCGGGTCATTGTGAGTTTACCGTGATGCCCTTTAGCTTATTGAATGCTCCGTCTACTTTTTAGAGCTTAATGAACGACATCTTTCGCCCTTATATTTGGCAGTTTGTCGTCGTCCTCTTCGAGGATTTCCTTGTGTACAGCCACACCTAGCCTACTCATCTCTCTCATTTTCAGACTGTCCTTGGCGTCCTCCACGCCAATCATCTTACCACCAATCGGGCCAAGTGCATGTTTGGTACTCACCACACTAAGTACTTGGGCCATTTCATCTTTGGTGATAGGGTCTCGATTGACCCTCGCAAAATTGACGCTATCATCAACTAGTCCTGGCCCCGGATTTTGAAATAACTTCACAGGTTTTTAGGGAGTTCAGGGTGTTATCACCGCTTTATTGCTCACTACGGTCCCATTGCTTGGCCTTTAATAGCCCTTCTTAAGAAAGGCAATTTCTTTTGGAACCCCGATGCTAAGAATGCTTTCACCTGCTTAAAGCATACCTTAACCTCCGCACCAATGCTTGCTCTGCTTGATATTACAAAGACATTCATCATTGAGACCGATGCTTCCAGTACAGGTATTGGTATCGTCCTCATGCAAGATGGCAGGCCTTTGGCGTTTATTAGTCACACTCTTGCACCGCGTCATCAGTGCATGTCAGTATATGAACGAGAATTACTCACCATAGTGTTTTCTGTTGAAAAATGGGAACAATATGTCACAGGTCACCATTTCATCATCCACGCTGATAAACAAAGCCTCAAATTTCTTCTTGAACAACGCATGTCTTCTAATCTTCCGCATTTGTGGCTATCTGGCCTGATTGGTCTTCACTACGATGTTATTTACAAAAGGGGGTCCGAGAACAGGGATGCTGACGCTCTATTTTGCCTTTCCAGCACGGAAATCCTATGCATGGCGTTATCCTCCATTTCCTCCGAATTTCTGGACGACTCAAAGACTCTTAGTCCAGCGACCCCGCCTTATCTCGCATCATCAATGATAACTTGGCGAAACCACTTTCTCATCCTCGCTACTCTTAATGAGAAGGTCTTCTGAGATACAATGGCCGCCTGGTTGTTAGGAGTGATGCCGATCTGCGTCAAGCCATCTTGCTTTGGCTTCACGATTCCTCCCAAATCCGACCTTTATTCTATTAGAAGAGACTCCGCCAGGATATAAGTGCTTACATCTGCCAATGCTCCATTTTCCAGAAACATAAATGTGACACATCGGCACCAGCTGGTCTTCTCCAACCCCTTCCAATTCCCACTTCTGTGTGGAATAGCTTATCCCTTGACTTCATCAAAGGCCTGCTTCCATCAGAGGGATGTTCAGTTATTTTGGTGGTTCTCGAACCCCTCACCAAATAAGTCCATTTCCCATCTCTCGCCCATCCTTATACCGTTGTCAGTGTTGCCCACATCTTTTTGGATCAAATCTACCGCCTACAAGGCCTTCCAGAAACTATCGTAAGTGATTGTGACCCAATATTCACTAGCATCTTCTAGCGTGAACTCTTTCCTCGGTTGGGCACTCACCTCAATCTTTCCTCATCTTATCACCCGCAGTCAGAGGGGGAGACAGAAGTCCTCAATCGCTGATTGGAGACTTACTTACATTGTATGGTTAGTAAGCAACCCCGCTTGTGGACTCGTTGGCTTCCTCTGGCATAATGGTGGTACAACACCACCTTTCAATCTTCAGCCCATGCCACACCTTTTCAACTCCTCTACGGACAACTACCTTCGGTTGATCTCCCTTACTTACTAGGACAGTCCTCGTTTGACGCTGTTGATCGCAGTTTAACAGCTCGTGAAGAGACTATCAACCGCCTGCGCCATCACCTCTTCCATGCTTAGAACCACATGAAGCAGCTGGCTAATCGACATCATGTAGAATGTGAGTTCCTGATAGACGACTATGTATGGATTAAGCTACAGCCTTACCGCCAACAGGGTGTGGATACTAGGCGCTTCCATAAGCTGGCCCCGTTATCATGGTCCTTTCCGCATTTTAGACCGGGTAGGCTCTGTTGCTTACCAGCTTGCTCTACCTACTCACGCCGCCATACACCACACGGTGCATGTTTCTCTTTTAAAGTAATGTTTCTCTGTTCCCTCCATTAGTACTCTGTTGTAAGATACATGGCCACTAGTTGCTTCTCCCCCACAACCCATAGCTATATTGGATCACCGGATGGTCAAACGTCGCCATGTTACTGCCACTCAGGTTTTTGTTCAGTGGGTTGGCCAAAGTCCTGCTGACCCTACTTGGGAGTTTCTCGATGACTTCCAACTCCGTTGTCCCACTTCGGATCCTCGAGGAGGAGGATCCTCTCAAGGGGGCGACATTGATACCAATATGGCGCAGCAACACCCGCCAAGTGCACCATTGGTGGGTACAGACATGGCATCTTCTCCGCATCCGCTAGGGCCTCAACCGCCAACCCCTAATCCACAGTTCGCCTACCAGCACCAATAACCGTCTTGTGTCCTTCTCCTTGCCACGTCACCCCTAGATATTTTTCTAGATATTTTGCTCCTCCTTCTATAAATAAGTGAAAGTTAGTTAGAGTGAGGTCATGTGAGAAGTGCCTTCTTGTTCTTCACCCTCAAATTCTCTGTCTTCTCCCTTTCGTCAATGTAATTACTCCTTTGTTGGAGCTATGCTTATTTATATATATACACACACACACATACAATATTCAATGAGGCAGCTGTTTTACTGCCCCATAGGCCCAATTAAACCCTAATTGAGTGTTTGATTACATTGGTTAAGCTTGATCTAAGCTAAGTGAGTATCGTGTATTTTTGTTTTCCGGGTGTCCGAGTCATCAAATACGACTTTCGTGGGTTTTTCTTGTTATTTTTCCCATATCCTGCACTATGCGTGTGCTTTCTGGGTCCCTTCATAAGATGCCAATTTCTATATTGCGAATTTTTATCATTAAAAATAAAAAGGACATAATAAAGTGAAAAAATTGCCTTATGATTGCCAGGATCATCTGGGGCTGCAAATGTGGTCTTTTTTCGATACTCAGCTAGGGGGCTCGTAAAATGTGTTGATAAAATAGGAATTGTACCATTTGGGCAATATTTCCCCTTTTTGTGCCATGAGTGCCTCACCCTTGGAAACTCACTCTTTTCTCTCTTTGTTTTTGGATGCCAGCTCGGTTTCATCTGCCATACAGAACCGATCCATATCAATGAATCAATGATCTCAAAAAGTTAAGCTGTTAGGTGGTCAAATATCATGAAAGGTTTTATATTTTAGCATGTCACCTTGCGTAATGTCTATTGGATTTAGGGTATGGTAATTGGAGTTGGCAAAATATGATCCAACCCATTTGACCCACTACCCGACCTAATCATAACCCTAAAAGTTTTAAATTTATGGGGACCTGAACCCCAAAATCAATTTACTTAAATTTTGCCTTGACCCTAATTAACTTGACCAGACAAAAGCCAACCCGACCCATGATGACCCAAGACCCAAACCAAACTCGCCCTATATCCCGAAATGACTCAAATAGAAATCCAACTTATAATAGATTCTAAACAAAATGCTAACTATAGTCACTTCATTTCATAGTTCTAGTCATAATTTTCAAGGTTGAATAAATATATTATTAGAATAACCTGCTGAAATCCGACCTGACCCAAGGATACCCAACCTGAGGTTAACCCAGCTCGAAGTTAACTCGACCCAATGTCGACTCAACCAGAGATTGGCCTGACCCGACGTCAACCCGAACTCGAGGATGATCCAACCAAAGTTTGATCCAATCCAAATTTGACCGAATCCGAGATAGGCCCAATACGCCATTAACCCCATCCGTTTGCCAGGTCTAGCGGTAATGCACGTGTCCATCTTATGTCATGTACTTCGATTATATTAATTAATATCAAAACTGGGTTTTTGAAAATTTTTTGTTGCGTTGAAATTTTCAATACTCGAATAAAAGTATATATATGCTCACTTTACATTTAATTTGACAATATTTTTTTCGATAATTTAAAAAAACTTATCTTGTGTAATTCAATTTTTTTCAATCAAACATATTCAGTCGATGTAGTTAGCAATACATTCAAAAATTTATATGTAGTGCACTAAGTTATTAAAAAAAACCAAAAACATGCAATTTTATATATTTGCGTGAAGAATGGCTTCAGCTCATTGTTGTCAAACTAAAGTTAGCGATATTTGGCCCTGATACCATCTATTTAAGATCACCCGCAGGAATTACTGAATTATAAATCGAAGTAGCAATAATCAACAAAGTGGTATCAGAGCTAGGGTTCATTATTAGGTTGAATAATAGTGGACGGTGCTAGTGGTATGATAAAATTGACTGGAGAAAATTATTCAATTTGGAAGCCAATAATAGAGGACCTGCTTTATTGTAAAGATTTACATGACCCAATTGAGGGTGATAGCGGTAGGCCGGAAAAAATGTCAGATAAAGAATGGGAGAAACTGAATAGAAAAAGTGTTGGGACAATTAGACAGTGGGTAGATTTCAGTGTTTTTCACCATATATCACAAGAGACTAATGCCGAGTCATTATGGAAAAGTTTACAGAGTCGGTATCAGAGAAAGACCCCACGAAATAAAGCTTTTCTGATTAAGAAGTTAGTCAACTTGAAATTAAAAGAGGGACGATCAATGGCCGAACACTTGAATGAATTTCAGGATGTTATTAACCAGTTGACTGTTATGAAAATTACTCCTGATGATGAGTTGCAGGCTTTGTTCCTTTTAAGTTCTCTACCTGACAGTTGGGAGACTTTGGTGGTAACTGTTAGTAATTCAGCTCCTGATGGAAAGTTGGCTTTGAGTACCGTAAAAGATTGCTTGTTCAATGAGGAGATGAGAAGAAAAGAGATGGGTGCTGATTCTGCACAAGCACTTGCTACTGAGAACCGAGGCAGAAGTAAGAGTAGAGGGCCTAAGGGGTGTGGTAAGTCAAGAGGCAGATTCTAAGTCCCGGGGAGATAAACCAGAGTGCTGGCATTGTCATAAAATTGGACACCAGAAAAGAAATTGTTTTCTTTTGAAGAAAGAACATAAGAGTTTAGGTGGCTAGACCTCAACAGCCGAGATTATTTATATTCATGATATCGAGCTCCAATCCACATCTTCTCATTCTCATTTATTTTGGCGCTTTTTTTGCCAAACTCAACTTTGATCTTTTACTTTCAACACCACCTGTAAAACTTGTGCATATCATGTAATTTTTTAACAAAACAATAACAATGTTGCCAAAAGTTTGTTAATCGAAAGAAAATTTAGATTTTATCATGTGATTTTCTAAAACATTACATTAAAATTGTATCGGTCAAGAGAAATATAATCACTTTTAAAGGTAATTTTCAGTAAAAAAAAATCCAACGAGTAGACGAACCTGGATGGTGTGATTCTTCAGATAGGGATGATCAAAAGCAGGTTGCTTGTGTATATCAATGCAATACACCACTTCTTTGTCATCCATCTGCACCAATAATAAATTAATTATTCGACCATTAATTAATTTGTTGTTTGGTTAATTAAAATACAAAAATACTTTTAAATAAAAGTAAATTTTTTTTTAATCAAAAAGAGAACGGAAGTAGAAGTCGTAGCTGAATCAAAAAATTTTGAGATAAAAATATTCCCATTCATAATTTGAAAAAAAAAAATTATTTTTATAGGACTAAGGATCTATTTGGCAACGCTGTGGAAAAATGACTTTTTTCAGAAACACTTTTTGTAAAAGCACTTTTGTAATGTGTTGTTTCAAATAAGCAATTTGTACTTGGCTCAACCAGTAAAGAAGTGCTTATTTGTAATATTGTGAGTGTTTAGCTAATGTTTAAAAAGGTGCTTTGTTCTGCAAAATTAAAAGAAAAGACATTAATAGAAGTCTTGTATAATTGAAAACAATTACCCAAAAACTATTTCAAATATTTAAGATATTTTTTTAAATATGTAAAATGTTTTTTATCATTTAAAATATTTTCCAAATATTTAAAATATCTTTTGAATACTTAAACTAATTTTTAATGCTTTAAAATATTTTTTAATATTTTCAAAATATTTATTTTTAAAAAAATTAAACTATTTGAAATAATGTAAATGTATTATTAATTATTAAAATATTTTTTTCATATTTAATATCTTTAAATTACATAACTATTTTTTAAATATTTAAATTATTTTTAAATGTGTAAGTTAATTTTTAAATATATTAACAAACTTAAATATACATGAATCAAATTTTTTTCAATTGTCTAATTTCTGCTTTGGCTTCTGCTTCTGCTTCTATTTAAAAGGAGAAGCACCAAATTTTTGTTTCTCTTTAAAAGCAAAAAAATAGCTTCTATTTTTAATAAAAAATATTTTTTATGATTACCAAATACTATCTATATCTCCAAAAAGTGCTTTTTCAGAAAAATTAATTTTTTCCCCAAAATAATCTAAACCAAATAGGCCTTAAGAGTGGCTAGCCTCGAAAGAAAATTGCTTTTAAATTAAAGTAAAAGTTATTTTCTGTATTTATTATTTGGCAACTGGGTAAAGCACGGGAGGGTAAAATTGGGGGAGAATAAGGTAATATCCTATCCTTATTTAGATATATCAAATTAAGAGAAGTAAGGGTAAAGATGGATAACGAGTTACCCTTGTTTAACAATTGAGTAAAAGGATAAGGATAAATAAAGTTATAATCAAAATAAAGGCCAAATTATTCAATTTTTTTAAAAAAATTATCTTATTCCCCTTTATCCCCCAATTTGGGAGGTAAAGAAAATAGGGGTAAAGGTGGATAATGAGGGGTAAATTTTTACCCGATTACTCCCTTTTACCCCTTAAAAAGGTTTGTCAAATAGGGGTAAAAAACTTCGGGTTATTTATATTTTAGTACCTCGTTACTTTTGAAAGTAATAAAAAGGACCCTGACCTTTTTAAATTATTAAAAAGGCCCATAAGTTTTTATCTTATTAATAAAAAGACCTCTCTCAAAATTGATGATGTCATTTTCTATCGACAGAGTTGACATGGTAATCGCTTTTTATTAATGCTACAATAAAATGACCTAAAATACGCTTCAACGCCCTCATTAGTACTTTATAAGCAAAAAAAATCGAGATGTTTTCGCTTAATTTGTTTTAAAATATAGTTACTAAAAGGTATTTTTGGTATTTTACTATACCATTAATAAACACACAGCTATCACATCAGCTTTGTCGACTAAAAATGACATCATCAAGTTAGAGAGAAGGCCTTTTATTAATACAACAAAAATTTAGGGGCCTTTTTATTAATATAAAAAAAAAACTAAGGGATATTTTTAATAATTCAAAAAGGTTAGATTCTTTTTTATTATTTTCAAAAATATCAGGGTACTAAAATATAAATAACCAAAAAAATTACCCCCTTTTAACTTTACCCTCTTTATCCTGTTGTCAAATAGGAGGTAAGAAGAAGCAGAAATATAGTGTATTTCCTTTAAAACAAAAGCGAAAGTAAAAACCAGAATTTTTTCAAAAAATACTCCTTTTGAAACTTAGGAGTGCTTCTGCAAAAAATACTTCTCAAAAACTAAGTTTTCACAACCTGATCAAACACGCTTTCGACAGGCCTTAAGCATGAAACAAAGATGCATATATCAGTATTCATAATTAGTCAGCCAAAAATACAAACTAATATTATCACAACTATTTCACGTACTTCAATGGTTTTTCGGGTTCCTAGTGGCAGGACAGAGTTTGATGACACCTTCGTGGCCTGAATTTGTCGTCCATGGGCAGCAGGAGAATCAATGACGCAGACAGTAATCAGTAGTGGCACGATAAATACGTAACTCATGTTTTCTACCATTTCTTTTTCTTTAGTTTTTCCGATAATTGAAATTTTGTTAAGCAATCAACCGCAAAACAGAATCGAGATATCTTACAAAGATTGATTTTATAAATTTTGTATTTGTTTAGATTATGTAATATGAGAGATTAGTGAATTATATATATAGACTTGGTGCATGAAATACATTACTATAAGATTGACTTCATCAAGTACAAGTCTTCCAAATAAGATAAATTAAAGAAAGGGAGTTTTTTTTCGAAAATCACCTAAATTTTAAGTGCAATGTCAAATAAATCACCTGATTTTCTAAATTTTTAATATCACACGAACTTTTTAAAATTTTTTAATGTCATACCTTAATATGATACCATTAACATTCATTGGCTTTGGTAATATGGCATTTAAAAAAATATTTTTAAAATATATAAATTATTTTTCTAAATATTTGTAAACTTTATAGATATTTAAAATAATTTTTTAAAAACATAAATTTTTTGACTTCATCAAATACAAGTCTTGCAAATTAGATAAATGAAAGAAAGGGATTTTCTTTTATTGAAAGCCACTTAAATTTTAAGTGCAGTGTCAAATAACCACCTGATTTTATAAATTTTTAATGTTACACCTTAATATGACGCTGTTAATATCCCTTGGCTTTGTTGATGTATCATTTCAAAAAAAATATATTTTTAAAAATATGTAAATTATTTTTCTAAATACTTACAAACTTTTTAGATATTTAAAATAATTTTCTAAAAACATAAATTATTTGACTTCATCAAATACAAGTCTTGCAAATAAGATAAATGAAAGAAAGGGATTTTTTTTCAAAAGCCATCTAAATTTTAAGTGCAGTGTCAAATAACCACCTGATTTTCTAAATTTTTTATGCCACACCTTAATATGACGCCATTAACATCCGTTAGTTTTGTTAATATGGCATTCAAAAAAATATTTTAAAAATATATAAATTATTTTCCTAAATATTTACAACTTTTAGACATTAAAAATAATTTTCTAGATATCTAAAATCTTTTAAATTATTTTATACACAAATTTCAATTTTTTAAAATTATTTTCTCTTTTTTTTTTTTAATGCGTAAAAACTAACAGATCTTAACAGCGTCACTTTGAGGTGTGACATAAAAAATTTTTGAAGAGTTTATGTGTGACATTAAAAGTTGACTATTTTTAAGTAGTTTTTGAAATTGCATATGAAATTTAGTTGTTTTTGTTAAGGAACCAACTCACTCAAAAGCTTAAACTAATGGGTGAAGACCCAAAATTGATTTTATACTCTAACAGTTTTGAGCAAGAGATCAGTAAACATTATTATCTAATTAGAAATTTCAAAGTTAATGCTAAATTAAGAAATGGTCAAAATCAAGAAAATTGTCATTACTAATGGACTAGGCAACTTGCAAGTCATCTCTATGTCGAACTGGTTTTAAAATACCACCTAAATTTTTTAATATCGCAGCTGAATTTTTCAAAATTTTCAATGCTACACCTTAAATACAGAAAAATAAATCGATCAAGACTTAATCCATCAATGCAAGCTCAATCACGACCGACTTATTACCATCAAATTTCAGTTCCAACTTTTTCCCAAACTCCCACTCATGCTCCACAGCAAGAAGCTTTTCAAAGTTTTGAAGCATACTGTGTTTTGCCCTTAGTCACGTGCCATACACTTGTGCCGCTTTTATATGTACGATTTCGGTCTATAGTATTAGGTCAATAGATAGTTTAGTGGATCTCGCCTAGGAAGGGTAATATTCTATAAATAGGGGGTTATTGTAATCCAGTCTGTCCAATAAAATCAATGTTATCCTTTATTTTCTCTCTATCCCTTTTATTTGAACGCTTTCCTTAAGTTTATAGTTTACTTTTATTTAGGGTCACATAATTTTTGATACAAGGATTCATTTATCAGGCACTAATGCAACTAGATCTCATTGAAACTCCGAAGTTAAGCGTGCTTAAGGGAGAGTATAGTACCAGAATGGGTGACCTCCTGGAAAATCCTCGTGTTGCCAACCCCATAAGGTTGGAGGTCCTCGAAAACAGCCTCTTGGCAGGTTTACACCCTGAAAGGGTAAAGCTGCATACATCCACCCCTCCTAGGCCCTGCTTATGCAGGAGCCCGCCGTTATCTACCAGTCAGCCCGTCCAGAACTCGCCACATCGCCAGCTATTCCTCTCTATAAATAGGCTTAGATAATCTCATTACGGTTTATACTTAGAATGTGTGTGATGTAACTCTTTCTCCCCCAATTTCTCTCTGTATTTCTTTCTCCTTCTTCTATGTCCTTTTCCCCTTTCTTTACTATCAATATTTTAATGCTTGACTTGAGTGTTTGTGTTGTTGGATTGGATTTCGTGAGCTAGATTAATCTTGATTCGTATTAGTTAGAGAATAAAACTATTCTTGGACCTTCACTTATTGACTTAAACTTTTGAGACAGTTGGTTCTTTGACATGGTATCAGAGCCAGGTTGACTGAGAGGTTACAAGTTCATATCGCAACAGTGTACGAGGTGGACTTGTGGACTATCCACACATCAAGTCCAATGGGCATTTATGTGAGGGGGCATGCCGGAGAATAAAATAATTTCTGGAGTTTCACCCATCAGCTTAAGCTTTTGGTACAGTTAGTTCCTTGACAATAGGATTTGTTGCCATGTACTGGGAAGATATATAATCGTATATATGTGAAATTTAATCTTAATTATATCAATAATTTCAACTTTATTATTTTTTAACAATGCCAATAATATCGACTTTATCATTATTTTGACTACAAGAAAAATATTTTACAGAATTCTAAACATGCATTATGCATCATATCGACGGACATTGATCAAGATTAGAGTTGTAAATGAACCAAGCATTTATTAAGGAATTGTTAAGAGCTCGTTAATAGCTCAACAATGGTCTAATACCTTGAAATTGCTCAACTTGGTTGTTTAGCTCGACATCTATAACAAACTTAGCTCAATTATAAGCTTGACTTGGCTTGATAATAAGCATGACTCCACTTGATAATAAGCACCACTCATCCCAGTAAGGCTAAAGAACCAAGTTGAGCTGAGTATTGGGCACAATAATATTTTATCAAACTGAATTCTAACAAAGGCTTGAAAACCAGGTAAAAGCTCGGCTCAAACTAGAACGTGATAAGGCTTACCAATTGCTAACACGGGGATACTCAATTCGACTTGCCTCCTTTAAAGCTCGGCTCATCTAATATACATACCATTCTACAGTATCCTTTGATGCACTTTAAAAAAGAAACATTATTGTTCTTTTGATTCTGCTTTTATTTAAAAACGCTATTAAGTATAGGTCAAAGAAAATCAATAAAATATTTTTTTTCTATTTTTTTTTTATCAGTCCAAGAAAAAAAAAATTATGTTACAAAATACCTTTTTGTATTTTAAAACTAAATGGAGAGACACTTTTGAATTGAGAATGGCAAGCCCAGCCCATTTGAGTAAGGGCCCAGAATGCAGCTCTCCTATATTATTTTATATATTTTTTTACTAAAAATTATCTAAATTTTAAGTAAAATTTTTAATAAACTATACATTTTTTAATTCATTAACTTTCTAAAATTTTTTAATTTGACACCTTAATATAATGCCATTAACATTCGCTAGTTTTTATGACATGGCATTTAAAAAAATATATGTTTTTAAATAGAGAAACTATTTCTAATATCTTAAAAAAAATTTAGATATTTAAAATATTTCAAATATTTTAAAACTATTTTTAATGTAAATTCAAATTTTTAAAAATTATTTTATCTTTTTATTGAAAGTCACAAAAACATAAATTAACAAATGTTAATGGCAATAACATTAAAGTGTCCCATTGAAAATTTTTGAAAAGTTTAGATGCAGTATTGAAAAACTAGAAAATTGAGGTAATTTTTTAAAACCGCACCTAAAGTTTTGGTTGTTTTCAGTGCAAAACCCAATTTTTATTACCACTATTAGAAAGGTCGGAGCTTCAAAACCCTAACCCCATATTTGACAACTGGGTAACGAAAGGTAGATAAGGATAAAGGTAATAGAGGTAAAAAAATTTTAAATTATTTGGGAGACAACGAGGGATAATTTTCTTTACCCTCTAATGTGACGGTTAAAAGAGTAAAGGTAAGAGTTTTAATAAATTTTGGACAATTTATGCCATTATTTTAATTAAAACTCTCTGTACTCATACCATTTATTCAATTGTTAAATAAAGATAACTCATTTATCTCTATTTGTTCTTATGTATTAAACATATCCAAACAAGATAGGATAATTTCTTACAATCCCCCTCTTTACTCGTCTTTAATAGATCTTCGTTTTTTTTTTTTTTTTTTTTTTTTTTGGGGTCAATTCCCAATTATGGAATTAGTGGTTTCTATTTTTTGCTTATATCATTGTGTTATTTACGCCGTTGATCCTCATATTTATATATTTGTTCAAATTAATCTTCCATCTTTTATTTGTGCTAGCTGGTCTTTTATTTTTCTAAGTTTCTTCAAATTAGTCTCTCATTTTTTTTTTTTTTGTTCAAAATAGTTTTTAACATTCTAGTCTCCAATTTGATGACCGAAATTAAATAAAAATTAAAAAGATAAGGAAAAAATCAATCCCTCGTTTTTCTTTTGTTCAAATTGGATCCCTCATCTTTGTAATATTGTTCAAATTGGTCTCTCGTCTTTGTAACCTTGTTCCAATTGATCTTACGTCGTTTCTCTTGTTCAGATGATCTCTAATGTTTTAGTCCATGGCAAGGTCCATGTGACTAAAATTAGGTAAAATTAAAAAAATGAGATCGTGTAACAAAGACCATTAAGTAACTTAACGGCCATCGCATAATGGATTTTGTGGTAACTGTTAAATGGTGATTCTTTTTCATCTCGATGAATATGTAAGTTATTTTATTTTCTAAAACATATTTATAGTGTTATTACATTTTTTTATAACAGATAAAGACAAAGCTTCTTAAGATTGCCCCGTTTGAAAGGGAATCTAAAGATATCAGCCTGTATAAGGGAGAGGAAAGCTTTGTGCGTGACATAGTCCCGCACAGAAATACCAGAAACTTTATTACTCTGATTCTCCAACCAATTTGCCTGCCTATTAGCTTTTCTATAATAGTGAATGAAAGAAACTTGGCCACATTAATGACTCAATAAACAAATATCTTCAATGTTAGTGACGTCTCTTTAGAGACATCCGATAAAAGTGGATCCTATAAACTATATAAGGCAAGATTACAATTACTGATTATATGGCTTTTCATTATTTTTGCAAGCATAGGGCTTAAAATCAACTACATGTTTCTTTGGAAAAAAAAACGCAATGCAATTGCCACGACTTGTTATGTAACGTCTCTGACCCACTACTTTTACTACATGTCCATGAACTGTGATTTCGTTCCACGATGGAATACAAAGGTGATATAAACGAACCAAATGTTCGATGAGACTTCTGTATTTGAAATCTATCATGGCTCGTTCATGTTTGTTATGGGGGCTGAATAACTTATGGAGTTGAGTTTAAACAGGTTTAATAAGCTTCATAAGTCAAGTTCGAACAAGGGTTTCGAAAATGTTTTTTTTTTTTTTTTCCTTTTCTTTGTTTCATGTTCTCATTTTTCACTTGAACGAGGAGAAACTGGAAATGATAAACCAAAACCAAGAAAAATATGTCTCCAAAAGTGGTTTTTGATGTTGAAAAAGTAGCTCAAGAGTTTCTAGAGCAATTGGACCACCAAAAACCTATATGGGTGGCCAGAAGCACTAATTTGCGTAGACAACTTCAAAGGGTCATAACTTTTGATCCTTAAGGAGTTATAGGGCTTATAACCAATCAAATAAAAGCAATCGGCCAAAAGCACTAGTCGCCACTGGGCCCGCCTATTTTCCCCAAATTTGGCCTCTAAAAGTGTTTTTAGGCCACGTTTATATTTTCCAGATAGTTTAGTGGTTTTTTTCTTAATTTCGATTTTATGGTATTTTTGTAATGTTGCACTTTAGGATTTCTTGTTTGCCTAAAAATACTCGCTATAATTGTTGTATACCTCATTCATCAAATTCTGAATATAAAACCCTCGTTATTTCTCTCTCTTTTGATGGAATCCGAGTTGTCTTTGAACTAGACATGTTCAAAATCAATTTCACGGTTCCGTTTTTTATCATTTTTTAGTTTGATCTTAATTACTTTTACTTTTACTTGCAGTTTCTTGGCTTCGGGAAGAAGTACGTACTCCTGAAGCTTTATCATTTTATTCTATCTTTATTACATTATTACATGCTCTTTTATTTGCATTTTTTTTTTAACTGATATGTCAAAGAATCAATTGTCCCAAAAGTTTACGTAGATTGGTGAACACCTAGAAATGGTTTTATACTCTAACATGCCCTTTCATATGAATATCCATTGGACTTGAAACTTGGATATTATACAGTCCCATCAGATACCTCATGTTTAAATTATGTTACTATAATATGGGGGGCTCTTGGAATTCGAATCCGTAATATTTTGGTCAACAAGGCTCTAATATCATTCATCTTTTCCAAAAGATTAAGTTGATTGGTGAAAACACATTTTTTTTAACTAATGAGGAATCCGGTTATCTAGTAAACTCCGATCTATACAACGACTCACATATTTGTAAGTCAATAAAGTCAATGATTCCTTAAAAAGAGCCCGTTTAAGAGCCAGTTTGGCTAAGCTTTATTTTAGAAAAAAATTGTTTTTTTTTTAAGAAAGAAATACTCTTTTTCAGGGTTTGAGAGTGTTTAGTATTAAAGAGAAGTACTCTTAAATTGACACAAAGTAAAGGAAAATCAAATTCAACTTGAAGGTTTTTCGTTATTTATTTCGACAGAAAATAGGCTCCTACATCATGGTATTCTGTTATTGTTCTAAAAGAAAATATTTTCTATCAATCGCCTTATACCTTGTTATAGAATAAATAAGTATCGATATACATATACGCGTATAATAGGAAAAAAAATAAAATTTAACTTTTTCTGAGCTATATAATATAGTTCAAATGGACAAAAATCGTTATGCTAAAATAATGGTGAAGTAACATCAGGACTCCATTTAATCGTCTTTTAATTTTTATCCGGAAAAAAGTTATCTTTAATATATATAAAAGAGAAAATACTTTCCAAAATTAGATATTTTTCTTATGTTTGGTCTAATATAAAATATTATTTCAGAGTTATAATATGGGTTGATTACATTTTATTACCGCATTTGTAGAATAAAAATGCCTACGTCTACATGTTCAAAAAAAAAAAAAAAAAAACCCCATGTCTTTTTTTATTTATTTTTTAATATCTTATAATTTTTTTATATTAATAAATAGGACCTCTTCGAAGTGATGACATCATATTTTAAGGAGAAAACTGACATGACGGGTCAATTTAAATACCCATTATAATATATTAGCGAAAATAATTCTCCTGGCTGTTTTATGTTTTTTAAAAAATAAAAACATTCATTTCCAACCGTTAATACCTGATGTAACCTGATATGCCTTATTTTAATATATTTTATATCTCATTTCTGCGACATATTCAACTTTTACGTGTGTGTTTCATTGCAATCTAGGTACATTTAGGCTTTGCATGCATCAAAGCAAACAAATGGTTGAAAAGTTTCGAAATCAAGCAGAATTTAGGCATATTTAAAGACTACATTGAGAACCCGACCACTTTTGTAAAATAAAGACCCATCGGGTCATAATTCGATAACCCAAATAGATCTCGTAAGGTTTCGGAAACTAATTGACCAATCGGCAAGAAGAACCCATTGAAATGGGATAGAACCTACAGTGGACAGCCGATCGATCGGCCAACAGTGCCGATCGATAGGCAGCCCCAAGTGGGCCAGCCGATCAATCGTGCAACAGTTCTGATCGATCGGCAAGATTCTCGCAGCAGACCCTAGGCCATTGCCGCGGGTATAAATACAAAGGGGAGGACGCCCCTTTTCACATATTTTTCTTGCCTCTTCTCCTCCTCTCCTTCTCGAAGCAGCTAGAGATCCAAGAGCTCTCAAACGCCAAAGTGCAGATGGTAGGAGTGCTAGGGGATCAAAGCACGAACCAACATCAATGCAAATTAGGGGAGTCTTCAATTCTTAGTTTTATTCATTATTTTTCTCTTTAAGATTTTAATGATATGTAAAACTCCCATGTAGAAATAGACTCTTTTAGTTTATGGATGAAGGACGTGTAGAAATTTTACAAACAAAACTAACAAAGAACACTTTTGAATAGAAGAAAATCGGATGATATCAATTGAAAAGAAACTAACATATTTATAAGTACATCAAAGGAAAATGAAAAGACGCAAAAGAATCCTAGGCTAATTACATAAGACATTAAAAGCAAAATTGAAAAGGACAATGATGGTGGCTTTTCCCTTGGGTGGCCGGTTACAATAGAGCAAGGAGAGGAGGAAATGCTCCTAATTAACTACCCTAAATTTAATTCTAGATCCAATTAAATTCTATGTATTTACATCAAAACAAATACGAGTACAAAATACACAAGTACATGTGGTATATTTTCAACAGGACGGGTTGTCCATATCCCAGATTTGTATTATACTTTGTTTGCTTGTATTTGCTAAGACTGTTGGAATGTTTATGTGATGAGATTATTCTTGGATCTGACTATTGAATTTGTTATTTTTGTCTTTTAACTAGTTGGAGAGATTATTACATTTCACTCTTAATCTTGTGACAAATCCTACGTTTTAAGGCTTCGTTTGTTTCGGGGAAAAACCACATTCTAGGAAGTGGTTTTCCCCTTTTCCTTTGTTTGGCGCGTCATTAGCTCAAAGAAAAGGTTTTCCGACGGAAAAGCTTTTCTCTCAAATGAGGGAAAATGACTTCCCTTTCAAAATGAGGGAAGTCGTGATTCTAAGTGGCTCAAAAACCTTCGCGATTATCATCATGCAAATCAAGATCAAATTAAAATAAACCAAACTGCACTGTAGACATTTCACGTCAACATTGGACAAGAATTATACTGAATAATTAAAAGCAGCTTGGATATTACTTTATTATTGTTGCAATAGAACAACTTTAATCAAGTTGAATTGTTATATAATATTATAGAAGAAAATTATCTAGGTAATATTTGAGCATTTATTATATAGGTATTGTGATATTTCAGTAATATACAATGATGTACCCTGAAGTTTAAAAATTTTCTCATGAATCAGGTAACTTTTGCCAAAATTTAGTATATTTTAAATGAAAATAACAATCTATATGTATCCTATATCTTAATGCAATAATTTCTTTTGTCCGAAAATGCTACCATGACACATTTTTTGATAATGTATAAGTAATTTTTGTTAGAATTTGGACAACATTTTCGTAATATGATATTTATACCACATCAGTTTTTTGGCAAAAATTAGCCGAATTTTAATGAAAATTCACTAGATTTTAACACAGTATATACACAAGTGATAAAATTTCTTATCTCTTGACACCTTATTGTATACAATAAAATGACAGAGTATTTAGAAGATAAGTGCTCAAATCTTAGAATACCTAAGAAACAATTTTTCAAATTTATACAGCTTTGATAGTTAACATTTTATTTTGTTAGTTCATATATATTGTATTATTACTTATATTTTCCTATAAAAAGATATAAAATGACTGGTGAAAAATATGTTTTTAAAACACACACGAAGACATCACAATGGACAGTTAAGTTTTCCTTTCAAACAAACAACGGAAAACCCCACTCGGAATTTATATTTCCTTGGAAAACCTTTTTCGAAGAAAAATCAATTCCTAGATTCTACTTGTCCATCAAAACAAACGGAGCCTAAATTGTGATAGTGGGAATAATATCTTCTCCTTCTCCTTTTTTTTTTATTATTTATGCACGGTTATTGATTGATAGTTTATCTGCAAGAACTCAACCACTTCAGGTTGGGGGTCCCCGGAAACAATCTCCTTTCCTGCCGGAAGAGGTAAGGCTGCGTACATCACCCCCCCAGACCCTGCGTTATGCGGGAGCCGCAAGGCACTGGGACTGTTGTTGTTGTTGTTTGTTGTAGATTATCGAAAATGTATATAATAACAATAGCATACCACTCAAATACATAACATAACTATGTAAACGAAACAAGCGTATTGAAAATGGGTTGGCCTAACCCAAACCCAACTTTAACCTGATCACCTAAACAAACTAAATAGGTCAACCCATATTAAACCGAATTGTCGAGGACTTCACATGTGAGTCTATGTCGTAGAATCCCACATTGGAGTTATAAAAGTGAAGAAATCAATTTATAAGTGTAGTGGGTTACTCCACCTATTACCCATTGATTTTATGAGGAACCCTATTTGGGCTTATATGTGAATCTCATTTATGCCAATTCCGTAAATCGGACCTAAAAACTAGATAAAATTTAACACCAACTTCAAATCCCGGTCTAAATTCACTATCTTCATATTATGTTATCATCTCAATGAGGTAGGGGAGGAAAACGATGGGTGTCTCTCTCTCTCTTCCAATTACTACTGCCTAATATTATTACGTACATAATTATACGGGTTATTTAAATTTTAGTATCTGACATTTTTGAAAATAATAAAAAGGACCATGATCTTTTTTGAATTATTAAAAAGGCCTTTAAGTTTTTGCCGTATTAATAAAAAGGTCCCTAAGCTTTTGTCGCATTAATAAAAAGGCCAATATCCTACATGATAACGTCATTTTTAACCGACAGAGCCAACGCGACAGCTATAATTTTATTAATGCTACAATAAAACGACAATAATACCTTTTAATAACTATGTTTTAAAACAAATTAAGTGAAAACAAATAGTTTCTACATAATACAACATCTCAAATTTCGTTATTATAAAGTAAGAATAAGAGTATTGAAGCATACTTTAGGTCATTTTATTCTAGCATTAATAAAAAAATAGTTGCTAATGTTAGCTCTGTCAATGGAAAATGACATCCACACGCTTGAGAGGAGCTTTTTTATTTATACAATAAAAACCTAGGGGCCTTTTTAATAATTTAAAAAGGTAATGGTTATTTTATTATTTTAAAAAATATCATGGTACTAAAATATAAATAACCCTAATTATATCTTGTTAAATGTTACAATTACGCTTATTTATATTTTAATACCCAATATTTTTAAAAATAATAGAAATATTCTTAATCTTCTTGATTTATTTTTTCAATATTTTATTTTTTTCGTATTAAATAGGACTCTATCCGATGTAATGATATCATATTTTAGATAGAAAGCTGACTTTGAAAGGTTATTTTAATTACCCAATAAAGTGACTGGACATGTCAGCTTTCTCCCTAAAATATGACTTCATTATGCCAGAAAAGTTTAGTTCTATTCTGAAATTAAAGTTAAGTTAATAATGTAATTATTAGTTGTCTAATTATACTAAATGCAAGTGACCTAATAAAAATACACTTGTTGACCCAATCAAACTCTCACATGTGACCACAGCATTAAAAATTTTATTATCAACTTAAAATAAATTAATACGATTGAAATAAAAGGACAAAACTGAAACAATACTAGCTCAAAGGCAATAGTTTAGTGGCAGAGAATACCGACAACCTTAGACGCCACATGGGTTTGAATCTCTACTATAATACTTGCGGCTCCCCTTTATGAGGTAATAATAGTTAACAATAAATAGAAAGGGACAACATTACTGAAAAGAAAGAGACATAAAACATTCAGTATGGAAATATAAGACCATACGCCTGCTTAGTCAAGTTGTGAAAAAACTATTTTTTCATTAATATTTTTCCTTTTGCTCTTGCTTTAAAGGAGAGAAGCATTATTAAGCCCATCATGAGAGCGTCTCAATTGGTGGCGTCTCCTACCTGTACGGTCATCGCCCAAGGGTCAGAAGTTCGATTCTTACTGAGGATATACTCGTGACTTACTTGCTCATGGGGATTGTGGGCTTTCTCATGGGCCAGGGTTGAGGCAACCTAGTCTCTCGTTACCAAAAACAAAAAAGAAGCATTATTAATCTGTTTCTACTTAAAAATTAAAAAAAATAGTTTTTTTATTTTATTTCAAAGTAATTGTTTTCTAGATCAAACATCCTTCCAATCCAAAAATTATTTTCTTCAAAAAGGATTATACTTTCTTTGTTTTCGAGAAAAAAAAATTTGATAAACAGGTGGGCCTTATTTGATTACCAGAAAGTAAACTTACTAAATTAAAATTCATAGAAACTGGACATCTGCCCTCTTGTTTGGCTATCAGGAAATTGACAGACCTTTCCTTTAAAATACATAAAGTAACTTATCTAATCGCTCTAGGTAAATTCTAATTCCTTTGTTTTAACTTAATCCACCGTGGAAAATTTTATTTCACATCTTAGTAACCAAACACATTACATTGCACTTATTTCATGAGAAGTTGACACAGAAATTAAATTTCATAAAAATATTTCAATTCCTGTGTTAACCAAACACGATCTGAATATAAGTAGGCAAAAGCAGTTGCATGTTATTATCCTAATGTCTCCTTTACCGTAACAAACTCCCTCTTGTTGTGCTAACAAGCCAACCCTAACATTTCCCTCTTAATGCAATACAAACAAACTTGCCTATTTACGGGCCTGTTTAATATCGTTTTCTAATTGTAAATTTATTCTTTTGAAAATTAAATTTTAAGTTTTGAAATTAATTTTGGGTTATTTATATTTTAGTATCCCAATACTTTTGAAAATAATAAAAAGGATGAGGACCTTTTTGAATTATTAAAAAAGTCCCTAAGTTTTTATCGTATTAACAAAAATATCCCTCTCTAACATGATGACATCATTTTCCATCGATAGGGTTGACTTGACAACAATTTGTTAATTAATGTTAAAGTAAATTGATAAAAGTAATTTTCAATACTCTTATTCTTATTTTATAAGCATAAAATTTTATATATTGTATTATATATAAACTATCTGTTTTTACTTAATTTATTTAAAAGTATGATTATTAAAGGGAAATTTTATCATTTTAATGTAGTATTAATAAAAAAGCAATTGCCACTTCAATTTTCTCGACAAAAAAAGGCATTATCACGTTAAAGAGTTAATATTTTACTAATAAAACAAAAAATTAAGAGGTTTTTTATTAATGCAACAAAACTCGGGGACTTTTTAATTAATTCAAAAAGGTTGTGGTCCTTTTTATTATTTTAAAAAAGTCAGGGTCCAAAAATATAAATAACCATATTTTATATTTTATATTTTAATTAGTGTAATTAGTATTAGGGTCTTTCTAACATGTGCCCTTATTTATTATTGTACAATTAATTTGATACGTGCCCAAATTAAGTATTTGGGTCTATAATATTATAGTAGAATAATAGATTTAGGTAGTATTTGGGCCCTATATAGGGAGGATATATTCTATAAACAGTAATAGTCATCCTAATCAAAGGGCCCATCCAATCAAATGAAATGTCATCCTTTTTGTTCTCTCTTTATGCCTTTATTTTAAGTATTTTCCTGCTTTTCTTTAGTTTAAGTATACATTTTATTTTAGTTCGACACGAACCTAAAATCGAAAGAAACTATAAATTAAAGAAAAGCATTAAAATACTAAAAGTAAGTGATAAGAGAGAAAAATTAAAGGATAACATTTCATTTGATTGAATGGGTCCTTTAATTACAATGACTATTACTATTTGTAGAAATTTTTTGGGCACGTATCATAATTTCTTTTACTCTATTGGTCAATGCAAGAGTAACAAAATTCAAATCAATATGTATTTTTATATGTTAAAAAAAGACAAAATTCAAATCAATAAAATTATATTTCACTCAACTATGTTTAAAAAAGATTGAGCTTTTTTTTCAGACATAAATATATCAATGTTTATTTTTTATATGGTAACAAACTTGACCAAAATTTTTTATGTATAAAGCCGAATTATGTACATATGTAAAATCCCTCATCATTCTACCAAATTCTTTTTAAACTTTTATTTATTTATACCTTGTTGTGTAAATAAATAAGAAATAATAAAAATCAAGAACGGACCGCAAAAGCAGAGTCTGGGAGAGGTAGATGTACGCATTTTTACCCCTTCAAGGTATAACCTTGCCGAGAGGCTGTTTCCGAGGACCCCTAACCTTCTAGGGTTGGCAACACGAGGACTTCCCAGGAGGCCACCCATCCTAGTACTACTATCGACCAAGCATACTTAACTTTGGAGTTCTAACGGGATCCGGTTGTATTAGTGCCCAAGCTAATTAATGACTTTTAACCTGTGCCCCTTTTTAATAGGCATTCAAGTTCTAACCTGTGCCACAGGTTAAGCATAATTAATTATGGTTAAATGCTTATAAATTTGTTAAATATCATTAAATGTAATTTTGCTTTCATAAAATTCATAACTAATTGCTGCTCCAATTTTGCTTTTACTTTTTATTTAATTTTCTTATTTATTTACACAAGGTAGAATTAAATGGAATTTAATACATACGTATATAATTCGAATTTATATTTAAAAATTTGGTTCAATTTTGTTAGCTTATAAAAGTACATATTGATACATTTATATCAAAAACAAAACTCAATCTTTTATGAATATAATAGAGAGAAATATAATTATCTTAATTTGACTTTTATTTGAAATTAGGATTTATTTACCAGACACTAATGCACCAGATCCCCTTAGAACTTTGAAGTTAAGCATGCTTGGACAAGAGTAGTACCAGTATGGGTGACCTCTTGGGAAGTCCTCGTGTTGCCAACTCTATAAGGTTGGGGGTCCTCGGAAACAGCCTCGCGGCAGGATTATACCCTGAAGGGGTAAGGCTGTGTACATACACCCCCAGACCCCACTTAGACGGAAGCCCTTGAGGCACTGGATCTGTTATTGTTGTTGTTGACTTTTATTTGAAATTATTAGACATAATTGGAAATTTTTATTTTCAATTAATTATAAACTTATGGTCAAAATAAAAATCAGATTACAAAACTAACAGAGGTTTAACTCTATAAACATACAACACAACACAACAATCTTAGTGCCTCAAGGGCTTCTGCTTACGTGAGGTCTAGTGGATAGAATGTATGCAGCCTTATTTCTATCAGGATGAGACCCTGACGAGAGACTGTTTCCGATAACTATATAAACATAATGTTAAAATATTATTTCATATTATTTTTTCTCAAAAAAAAAAAATGGTAGAGATTTATGTGGCGGATAGCTATAAAAAAATTTAGTTGTTTAACATTATAAGTGTTTATGCAAGTTTTTAATGGTTTTAATAAAAATAGATTAATTATTAAAAGGCAAAATCACATTTAATGATATTTAACAAATTCCTAGGCAATTTAACTATAATTATTAATATTTAAAAAGCCCTGTATATAATTCTGTTTTGCAATAAAAATATTATCGGGTTATCTTTTTCTGCATATCTTACATGAACTTTAATTTGATCAAGCGCGACTTTTACATATATAAACATAGATACGATATTATTTTCCGCAATTAAACAAAAACTTTTAACTAAAGAAAATTTATCAATGAAAATACTTAGAAAAGAAATTTTTTTTTGAAAGGAAAATATTTTTCTTTGAAACCCAACGAAGTCTTAATTTTTAGGGAAAATTATCACTTAAATAATTTGAGGTTTGAACATTTATCATTTAGGTACCTTGATATTTTAATACATATATATATATATATATATACAATGGGGTACCTAAGGTTTGAAATTAATATTTATTATTTAGGTACTCCATATGGGAACATGATGAATTTTTACAAGAATCTGACCATTTTATACAAAAATGCTGGTATAATACATGATTATGATAATATGTACAAGCTATACCAATGTTTTCATTAAGAAAATCAAAAAATTGTGATAAATATTCACCGGATGCTGATGTGAACTATCTAAATTATGCTACAACCATGTTTAATTTTTGTATTTTTGGACAAAAAACATTAAATTCTAATTAAGATATTAATATATTGTCCAAATTATGTTCAATTTTAAACTTTTCTAACAAAAATATATCAAATTTCAATAAAAGGGACATATCCTATTGTATATAAGAAATGTCAAGGTGCCTTTATGATAAATTGTCGAACTTCAGGATGTCTAAATGATAATTTTTTTAATTTTTAATTTTCACTCAAATTAAAAAAATTTAAACAAAAGAAAAATCATTTACAAAATATAATTTTTTAAAAATTATAAATTATTAAAAAAAGGCCTATATTATAAAATGCAACAATTAATTTAAAAACAATCTAATTATATGTCAATATATAAAAAAATAACTCAACTCTAATATTTCTACCAAAAAATAACCAAACTCTAAAAATTTGATTTAAAAAGACTAAATTGTGGTGCGTGGTATAATGCTCCGACAATATATTTTTCTTTTATATATTTTTGGTTTGGCTTGTTCTCTGGTTGTATTCATCTATTATTTTGCTTATTCTTTGCCCCTGGCTGTTACCCTTTGGTGTGATTGTACTCAACTTAAAAATAAATAAAAAAACATTTTTTGGTTTAGTTAATTGGGAAAAGAAACCAAGCGAAACCAAAAATACATAAAAGAAAAATATATTATCGAAGCATCATGTCATGAGCCATGCTTAGCTACCAATTTAGTATTTTTTAAATTAATTTTAAAGTTTGGTTATTCTTTGGTAAAAAAGTTAAAGTTATACTATTTTTTGATCGAAAAATTAGAGTTGAGTTATTTTTTGGTAGAAAAGTTAAAGTTGGGTTATTTTTTTGGTTAAAAAATAAAATTGAGTTATTTTTTAGTATGTTAATATATAGTTAAATTATTTATAAATTAATTATTGTATAATATAAAATGAAATTTCTATGAAAGTCTCCATAATTTTAGAATTTTAGTATTAGCCAGCCAATGAAAAGTCAAAATTCAAAAAAGAAAAAGGAAAATAGAAAAGTAAAAGCAGTAGATGCCATGCCAATATCAAACAGAAAATTCATGTGATTGGCGGTTGCTAGAGCGCCTAGTGTCGGGATTGGAATAATAATTGGACTCGAATCTGTTAAATATTTATTTAATCTGATTTGTTCATAATAAATTTAGACATAAAAAATGAGTTTTAAATGAATTTTGATAAATGGACTTTTGATCGGGTTAAATTTGGATGTCGTTAAACTCGACTTAAATTGACCCAAATAATATGTAGGCCTCGTTTGGTATATAAGAAGTAGGGCTGAAAGCGTGAGCCGGCTTGACTCGACTCGTTAAGGGCTCGGCTTGGGTTTTGTCTAAGCCGACTCGAGAGCTATCTCGGTTCGTTTAGGACGGCTCATTTAATTAAACTTGCCAAATCAAACCAAGGCCAACTCGGCTCGAAAGGCTCACGAGCCGGCTCGATTGTTGGTTTGCATGTCTAGATTGCGGAATTAAATAGCATGTATGTTTTTTTAATTTTTAATTTCCATACGTGATTTATTTTATTACCCTTTTATGACAATTCAAGTAACAATAATCATAAATGAGTCTAATAAGCCTAATAAATGAGCTTAACGGGCTCGATAAATGAGCCTAATGAGCTAACAAAGCTCAAAGAGCCAACTTGCCAAATAATCAAGCGTAAATGATACTGATACCAAATCGATCTCATTTAGTTGACTAGTCGATCTCATTTAGTAAACGAGCCAAGCTGACACAAATACGTAGCTCGATTTGATAAATGATACCGATATCAGGTCGGTCTTATTTAGTTAACAAGCCAAGCCGAGCAAGCTATGGCTCGGCTCGGCTCGGCTCATTTGCAACCCTACCCGCCACTCAAATCCATACACATAGCTGCTTCATTATTCACCATGAATACGAAGTGGATACCAATACCCACCCCAATTGGTACAAGCTCATACCCATACCCACTCCATTAAACACAGGTATATCTATTACCTGCACCATTATGAGTACCAAACGATTATCCATAACTGCCCATATTAATTATTCAATATTTTTTAAAGAATTCAATATAATTTGTTATAATATTGATAAAATAATTTAGGTAATTAAAATTTAATCATGTATATTTTAATTTAAAAGTTAATTAGACACAAATAGAGTGGGTATAGTAGATATAAAGGCATGTAGGATGGGCACAGAGTGGCGCATGATAGGTACATCACTATATCCATACCCGTCCCATATAATTGGCGGATATGGAGCATGATGCAGTGCCAAAAAATGAAAATTCGGAACAAAATGATTCAACAACATTCTTTAAATTTCTATTGCTAAAATAATTAAAAAACAAAGGGAAAAGTTCTATTCATAATTTTCACTATCCGAGAATTAAAAAAATGCATAAAATAATAAAAATCTAAGAAATTGAAAGAATAAACCCTAATAAGACCTCTTTCTTAAATAGAGAAGCTTTTCTATATATAATAAAAGAAGAAAATTAAAATAGATAAATAATAACATTTATTATTCTGCATCAGACTCTCGTCGTCGAAGTTAAACTCTTACCCAGACAAGTCTCTACTTGCCCGTTCTCCTTCTCGCCAAGATTGGCAAGATGAGGGCTGTTGGCCTGATCTGCCGAGATGCGAGTTGCATCAAAGCGGATATACTGAACTCAAATCTATTATTCTTTTCACTTATACTCATACCCACTCCAAACTGAGTAGACACCCACAAATAACGAGTTTTATCAGCCCCTCTTCAGGGTAGCCTATGCTGCAGACCAGCGTCTTAGGTTGGGGGTCCTCGAAAATAGACTCTCTTCAGGGTAGCCCCCTGAAGGAGGAAGGCTACATACATTTACCCCCCAGACCCTGCTTATGCGGGAGTCCTTGGAGGCACTGGGTTTGTTGTTGTTGTTGTTTATCAGCCCCATTAAAAGCAACATTTTTAGTGTCCCAAGAGCTTCCGCCTAAGTAAGGTCAGAGATGGATGTATGCAACCTTCCCCCTTCGGGGTGCTACCCTGAAGTGAGGCTGTTTTCGAGTGCCTCCAACCTAAGGGATGAGGACTTCCTAGAAAGTCACCGATCCTAATACTACTCTTGCTCAAGCATATTTAACTTCGGAGTTCTAATAAAATTTGGCGTTTGCTTGTGGTTACCATTAAAATCCTTAATTCCATAGCTCATTAATGAGGAAGAAAGTTCAGAAGTTTTTTTTTTTTTTTTATATTGGTAAAGACAGGGGAGGGGGGTCACTAGTGGGGCTCGAACCCCGGCGCTCTCTCACAGCAACCGAACACCTTACTACTAGGCTACGAGCTAGTTGATGCATGCAGAAAGTTCAGAAGTTGTATAAGATGCAAAGCCCTTTCTCTTTCTACACCATACACACAGTGTCAAGTGTCACTTCCTCTCTCTTTCTCTCTCCTCTCTTCCCATTCTTCCGGACATTTCTATCGCCTCCCCCAAACTCTCTCTCTCTCTCTTCTTTCTCTCTCTACTCTCTCTCTCTTCTCTGCAGAGGTCGGTAGTTTCAGTTTCATTTTAGAGCCCAGACATGAAACCCCCTTCTTGTTCTCTTTTATACTCCAAACCCCCTTGATTTCCCATTTAAAAAAATTCCCCTTTTTTTCAATTTTATTTTCTTTGCATTAAATACCCTTTTTTCGTTACTCAAACCCCATTAAAACCCATAATTTTTTTTCTTTATTTTCTTTGTTATTTTCTCCGAAAAATCTATTGTAAAGTTAGCTTCTTTGGGTGCTCTTGATCCATTAGGGTTTGATTTTTTGGGGTTTAGATTTGCTTATTATTGACAAATATTGAGTTTTTTCTTCGATTTATTGGGGAGTTTGCAAGACCCAGGTGGGAATTTTGTGATTGTTTGTGATTTTTTGGGGTCTAATTGTGATCTATGGTGCCATGTTTTACGTTTGGTCTTTCACTTGATCAAAGAAAGGCCAATTTTGAATCCGAATTCTTGAGATCCGTTGAGAAATTCGAGTACCCCGAAGCGAATTTCTCGTTTTTAGGTGTCGAAATCGCATACCCGGAATTTGAATAGGTCGAAAACGGGCTAAAATGCAATCAAGATTAGCGAACGGAGACGAAGGGAAAGACAATATTGTTAGTACTATTAGGACGAATCAAACCAGTAGGCCCTTATCGTTGAGAATCCTTCAATTTTTCTTCGTTTTTTTGATTCTTGGCTTCGGGGTTTGTCTAGTAAGCATGAATATGATTCGATATTTCGGGGTTCAGGATATGATCTCTTCTAGTTTGGTTCGTTTACAGCCCTGTTCCGACGAGAAAGATAGCCTAGAGAGTTGGATAAGGCCGCCTTCTAACTTGATGCATAGTATGAATGATAGTGAGCTCTTTTGGAGGGCCTCATTTGCACCTCGGATAAAGGAGTATCCTTACAAACGCGTTCCTAAGGTCGCTTTTATGTTCTTAACACGAGGGCCATTGCCACTTTTGCCCTTATGGGAACGGTTCTTTAAGGGGAACGAAGGGCTTTTTTCGATATATGTTCATTCGTTGCCAAGTTATCGCGCCAATTTCTCACGTTCTTCGGTTTTCTATGGCAGACAGATTCCTAGCCAGGTATGATTTTCATTTTCGCATGCTTTTGTCTTGTTTAGATGTGCTAATCGTCGTCCTGTCAGTAATTTAGTCTTGCGAAATTGTGTCGGTTCAATTTGTTCGAAAAGGGTAACTATTGAGATAAAATTAAGGTGTGGTGAGTCAATTTTCTAATTTCTTCCGATAATGTTATGTCTTATATTGAATTGTGCATCGTGATATCATATTGTCGAGATTTACTGACCTTAGTTTTGTTGAGCCATATCAGGTCGAGATTGCATTATTGCAGAAAATGAGTATCATGGACGTTACATGGCAGAGCATATATAGAGAACCTAAGTTACTTTTAAACCTTACGATTGCATCACTTGAATGAAATATACACTAACAAATTATAATAATCTTTTTATAGTCTTTATTATATAAACAATTAACACAATTAGTAAGTATATGATAATAAATAAAATACAATGCATATCCCTTATCGAGGCCATTACCAAAATAGTGAACTACATTGCATAACCACTAGTTGGGCTTGTTTCGTATTGTTTTTTGTTTGCAGTTTTTTGGGTTGTTAGAAACTAAAGAGCAAATTTTGTAAACGATTCTTTCTGGTTTTTGGTCTTTTTATAAGTTGATAGAAAACTGAAAAACTATTTTCAAACCCCGCTTATTCGTTTCTTAAAAGCCAAAAACTACTAACAAAAAACGATATTAAGCACTATGTTCTGTAACAACCTTTATTAAGGTTATAAGTTTGTTGATTGATCATCTTCCCATTTTTCAGTATAAAGATAGGGTAATGTTATTGTCGGAGTAAAATCATAGTTTGAAGACAATTTGTGGCTCCTATTGTTTGTAAGTCACATCGTTGTTGTGTCAATAATTATTTTTGTCTTGATAATAACAACACTATAAAGATATCTGAAATACTCTCTTGACATTGAATGTCTCACTGATTTTCCGGCTTAACTGAATTAATTAATGTAAGCATAAATTGTTAATCTTCAACATGAATTATTATTGAAAATGAATCATATTTAATTACAAGCTGAAAATCTACCAAAAGATTTGGATCCAAAGGATCAAATCATAGTTTACGGTATCACGAGAACAGGGTGCAACAACGGTACAGAATGAGTCTTGGTGATTGCGTCTGAAAACGCGAGTTATATGTTAAGTCTTATGTTTGTAGAAGTTTTAATGAGTATTCGTACTGTATTAATTGCGATATCCTTTTGATAGCGTTTGAAAATGGATTTTCTTGTTTTTTGTTTCTAGGTTTTTGTTTCATAAACGAAAAACAAGAAAAAATCATTTTCAAATCTGATTTTTAGTTTCTTAAAAGCCAAAACTCCAAACAAAAAACGATGTCGAATATGTCCTAAACTACAACACATACTCGTTTTGAAAGCCATTGTAGAAGCATTATTCATGTGACAACTAATTGCATAACAGCTGACCCAAATCCTACTATGTTGTATAGGTAACGGAGTGGGGGAAGATGAGCATGTGTGACGCGGAGAGGAGGCTTCTAGCAAACGCGTTACTCGATCTCTCCAACGAATACTTTGTCCTCCTCTCTGAGGCCTGCATACCTCTCCGAAACTTCACCATAGTATACCGTTACCTAGCAAGGTCTCGGTACAGCTTCATGGGCTCCTACGACGAGCACGGGCCATACGGGCGTGGTCGCTACAACCCTAACATGAAGCCGGAAGTAACCCTAGAACAGTGGCGAAAAGGGTCCCAGTGGTTCGAGACTAACCGGGAGCTAGCCCTCCGGATTGTTGAGGACCAAACCTATTACCCTAAGTTCAAGGAGTTTTGCAAGCCAGCCTGTTATGTGGATGAACACTATTTTCCTACCATGCTAACAATTCAGACCCCTCAGCTTCTAGCCAACCGGAGTCTGACTTGGACCGACTGGTCGAGGGGTGGGCCCCACCCGGCCGCTTTCGGGAAGCGGGATATCACTGTGGAGTTCTTCCGGAAACGAATCCTCGAGGGCCACGTGTGCACCTATAACCACCACCCTGTGACTTTATGTTACCTCTTTGCAAGGAAGTTTGCGCCTAGTGCTTTGGAGCCACTTTTGAAGTTGTCTTCAAAGGTCTTTGGGTATTGATAGTAGCCTTGCATGCTGCAAACCTGTCTATTATCGTTTTCTATTCGTAATTTTTAGTCTTTTAGAAACTAATGACTTTATTTTGTAAATGATTTGTCTGGCATTGCCTGGCTTGATTGAAAATTAAAAATAAAAAACCAACACCAGGAAAAACCGTTTTCAAAACTTGGCTTTTTAATTTCTAAAAATCTAAAAATTACGAATAGAAAACGATACCAGACATGTCCCTGGACTTGTTAGAATAGATCAACGCATACATAATAATACAATAAAAGTTTTTTTTTTTTTTTTGGTATAGTTTGATCAGTGTAATGGTACTGTGATATATTAGTGTCGGGTTTTGAATCTGTTTGCTTCCAATATGTTTGAAGTATCAGATTATGTTGTTCTTCGCGCTTACATGACGTATTTTTGGTAAGTAAGCGGGGTTAGAGAATCGGGATTTGAATTTTAAATCTCGTCTTAAAACGACAATCTGATAATGTTTTACCATTGCATCAAGGCCTCATTGGCTGCTTAATCCCGACATTCAGCTAAACGAAGCATACTCTTTTGTCACTAGTATGCTAAAATCAAACATTGTGGAGTCATTTTGATAAAAAAATATTTTTTTGATAATTTATTGGTTAATTACATTATTTAATTTGACGGGGATGATTCTAGGAAAGTGAAATGATCACATGACCAATTGAATGTATTAATCAGTTTTACTCTATAAATAAATTAACACAATAAAAATTATAGATGAACTAAATTAATACAATTTAAACTATAGTTTAAGATTTTTTTTTGGATTGTCTACATCATAGGTTCATATATCTTGCTCACTGTATCAATTTAGTCTTAAAGTAAAACTGATGTTAAGTTAGCGACGAAATATAAATGCACGAGTCATTTACGTTAAATTGAGTCAATATGAATTTGTATCGAGTCACTTGCTTCTGACTTGACTGGACAATTAAAAATTGCATCATTAAAATAACTTCAATTTTCTCAATCGGACCAAATTGGCAGAATATAAATTATATACAGACTAAAATATAACATAATTAAATTAACACAGTAGATAAAGTACATAAACCTCCAACTCAAACAATCCGTTTTTTTTCATCAATACAATCGATGAGATTGTCTTGATCTCTTGCAATGCAGTTCATAATCTCAAAATATTATACGCAATAAACTCTCTTCTCTCTCCTCAATAAACCCACCCCCCAACGGCTACAAAAGACCTCACGCGCCACCCGTTACCGGCGCGTGAGGGCGAGTCGCTTGCTCACCGGGTGCCGGAGTCACAGCCACGGACTCGACATCGACCGGCCGACAGAACCGTACAACTCCCGCCGCAGTTCGTCAACGATCGGGGGGCCATCGAACAAACACCATCTCCCTCCTCTTTCTACCTAGTGCGCCACCACCGGCCACCGCCGTGCGTAAAACCGCCCGGTCCACACCTCTCCCACGAACCTACTCCAACACCGTACACCTCCAATTTCTACCATCTTCCACCAAAGAACCCACACACAGTTCAAATGTCGTACGCCGATACAGGGGCATCCATTTTCGTCGATGGTTTACCTCAAAGAACGACAAATTCGTGGCTTAGGGCTGTCTTCCGCTCTTTCAGATCAATTTATGACACTTTTGTCCCTGTGAAAAGAAGACTGAGATCTACAGAATCGTACGGCTTTGTTCGGTTTCATGACTTGAATGAAGCTACAAGGGCTGTCAAGTCCATGAACGGAAGATGGGTTGCGGGTGTGAAACTCAGGGTGCAATGGGCAACTCCAGTCAGAAGTGCAATTCCTACATACACTCGAGGCCGACCACAGCTGAGCACGGCCCAGCAGGACAAAACCACATATACGACCCAAGACCGGGGGAACGACTCAACTAACCGAAGTGGGGTACATGCTAGCTCAGATCTTCCGACGATTTCAGTGTCAAATTATAACAAGAGAGTTGAGGCATGGCTTAAGCGGTCAATTATTGCCCGGTCCATTGTTGAGGTCAGTCTTGATGATGTTCTTACATTTATTACCGATAATGACCTTTACGGACTTTCACCTAAAGGCTTAAGCAACAATGCCTTTATTCTAGTTTGTGATTCGATTGATACTATGGATGCCTACCTCGGCCCCCGCAAGGAGATTCTCCAACGAATGTTCAGTGAAGTTTATAAATACTCGGAAGAGACGCTTGGGTCCCTTAATAGAAGGGTCTGGCTTGAGATACACGGAATGCCGGTCCAGTGTTGGTCTAATGAGTGCTTTGCCGATATCGCCAAACTCTGGGGGAGGTTCATTAGGGTGGATCCAAGAACATCCACTATAAGGTGCATGGACGTTGCTAGGATTCTGGTGGACACTTGCCACACAACATGTATCCACCAGATAGTCCAGGTTCACCACAGTGGGGGAACCCGTTTGATCTTCGTTAAAGAAGGAAGCTCTGCATTGTTACAGGACTACTCCCCAAGCGTTGTGTCCAGAACCGCATCTGCTAGATTGGCGAGGGAGCAGGCCTTTTCCACATCATATCCCCCTCAAGGGAACGAGTGCACGACTGTGATAAGGCATTCATCACAGATTCTACCTTCTCCGCATCTGATGCCTGAGCGCTTTGATATTAGTGAGGAGTCTAGAACTCCTGCCCTGCTGTTGACAAATGAAGGGACGGAAGTTGCTTGGCAGCCGTCTGGTCATGTCTCCCTCCACTGAAACGGCCAAATCATTGGAAGATGGGCCCCGCAGCCACTGATCATGCATGCCAGGCCTTGTGCTTCACAGCGGGTGGCGCATCCCCCTCTGCTACTGCCATGGGCTGTGAGTGGTGAAGATCCAGAGATTCAACATCATGCCCAGAAAACCGCGCCTGTTACCGATACTCGGGAAAGTAATAGTGAAATGAGTCTACAGCATCTGGGCCTGAGTTCCCTCCAGGTTTCGAACCCATTGCAGAAATGGGTAACTCTAAAGCTGAGGATAGTATGTTGTCGTGTCAGCAAGATGCAGCTCCTTCCATTGGAGAGCCTAGCTCGGGCTGGAGAATAAAAGAAAAAGTGCCCTCAACAAGAAAACAGAGAAAAGCGATTAAGCGTAAGATGAAGGATAGGGAGAAGCGAGAGCTGCAAGACTTCCTCAAGGATATGTCTCCTACAACTAATGTTGGAAAATCACCTAAGTCAGCGAAGAAGAAGAAGAAAAACCGAAATAGGGGTAATCGAATCCAGAAAATCACGGAAGAAGTTTATGATGAGAGGATCCAGACTGCGGAATGAATTATAGAGATAGGGCAAAGGGTGGGCATCAACTTCGATGGTTTCAACCCAGTTGAGGTGGCTGACATCCTTGCTCATTGATTTGGCTTGTGTGGTTTGGCCCTATTTCAAGCGGTTGTTTCTAGTTGTTACTGGGGTTTCCGTGTTTGTTGGTTTAGCTCCGGCTCCTTTGTGGTGTTTGTGTTTTGTTTTTGTTTGGCCGTTTGTCTGTGTGCTTTCCAGGTTTGCCGTTTCGGTTGTCTGTCTGGGTTTTTGTCTTCTTTGGGTCCGCTTGCGTCGTTTGTTGTAGCTGTGTTGGTCTCCTGTCGGGTCTTTGCCTCTCCATGTTCCTTTTGCTTCGTTTGAGGTCCTGTTTTTTCTTTTTATTTTGTTATTTTTGTTTTTGGTCGTCTTTCGGCTAGCTTCAGTCTAGCTTCAGGCCTCGTTTTTCGAGTTTGCCTGTCTTGTATAGGCACTCCGGTGTCACTTATCTAAAAAAAAATAATCTCAAAATATTAAAAATACAATATAAAGATATTAAAAAAAAAAAAATTTTCCATAGCATTTCAACATACATATATTACTAGAACATTTCATCTTCAATATAATTGTCAAAAGAATCTTTGTCTTATGCAACTGAACTAATATTTAGTACCCACATATAAAACCAAGCATATTTCACCAAAGTTGGAAGAAAAAAGAGAGAGAAAGTAATTTTCCTTACAATTCATCGCAATATCGTCTCTCTAGAAACTCGGTTTTTGTTGCCTTATCCATAAGGTATGTTACTGCCAATGAAGCGTGAAGAGCTGCTCCATAAGGGAGTGCCTCTTCGTTGACTTTGAACTTGGGGCTGTGCTCGGATCCCGATGGACCGAGCGTCTCATTTTTCAACCCCACGAAGAAAAAGTATCCTGGGATTTTTTCTTGGTAAAACGCGAAATCCTCTGATCCAGTCAACGGGGCGGTTTCTCTGACGTTGGTGGGGCCCAGCATGTCGATGGCAACGGTTTGGAAGTGGTTGTGTAAGTCGGGGTCATTTACCGTTGGAGGGGACATAGGTTTGTCCGTGTCGAGGAAATTAACTGTTGCGTTGCAGCGGTGCACTGTGGCTTGTGTCGTTATCACCTGTACGTTAGACATCGTTAGTATAGGGTGAATGTATACCAGTCCAGACTAGTGTCAGGAGGACTGGAGCCGAGTCAAGCTCGTAATCGAGCCAAGCCAAGCCCAGCTCATAGTTTGCCGAGTTTGCTATTGAGCTGAGCTTGCTTCCGAACCGAGCTGTTTGAGTTACTACCCAGCCATTATCAAACAATTTTTAAGGTAACACATGATTGTTAACGAATTTTTACTGAACTCTTATCACGCCCTTATTAAACTATTCGTGAATATTAACAAGCTGGTCACCCCCAATTCGACCTCAGCTAGTTAAGCTTATCGAGCCTGCTCAAACAAGACTCAATAAGCTATCGAACTCCTAGAAGAATATGAACGAGCCCTAATTGATTCCGGACACAGGTAGTACATAGAATGTTTGGTCTTCTACACCCCTAGAGTCACAATTTCGTTATGACTTGTTACCGGACTCACATGAGAAGTTCGTAACGCATATACATAAAGTACTAGGAAAATTTAAAGAGAGACGCAATGCTCTGTCATACCTCCTTGATACGATATCTAAGACGTAGGAGACTGTCCTTCAAAAGGGCGCGGAAAGTGCCACCGATAGTAACAGTTTCCGGTATAACATTGAAGGCGGCTCCTCCTTGGAACTTCCCAACGGTTACTACCTAAAATTATACAAATCCATATAAGATTAAACTAGTAATTATATGATATTTTCATGTGAATATAGTAGGAGACTATTCAAATATTTATGCATTTCTTGTCAGAAAATCAGAAATAGATAACTGAAGCTATTGTTTGAATTCACTAGTGCATTGGATCGAAAAGCTCGAAACACTTGGCTCATTTCGAGATTGAGCAGGGCCAACCCACCTCATTTAGCTTACCGAGTTGAGCCTAAGCGTAGTGAAGCTCAAGTTTTTAGGTTCGCTACCCTAAATGAGCCTATCGTAATGCAATCTATTAGCTTAAATATGCCCAATCAAGTCTAATATGAGCCTAAATGATCAGAAAGCAAGTCTATATAAGCCTAAATGAGCCTAGATCAAGCTTAAATGAGCTTATAGGAAGCAAGCTTAGTTTGAAAGTTGTCGAGCTCGGTTTGAGTTCAGCCAAGCTAAGCGAGAGCTTGCGATGAGATGAGCTTTGAACTTGAAATTTCCAATTGGGCCTCATCCCAGTAGTCAAACACTACTTACACAGAAGCCTTGAGACAAGAGTTCTAGGTTCAAATCCCTAACCCTATTTCCCCACTAAAAAGCCAACCGAAAAACACAAGCAAACGCGAAAACTACACTCACTTGAGAGTCTAGCGGATCCGCTTCGCGTGAAACAATATGTTGTAAGCTGAGAATAACGTTAGAAGCTGCTAGTATCGGGTCTACCGAGTGATGGGGTATTGCAGCATGCCCCCCCTTTCCGTTTATCACAGCTTGAAAGAATCCGTTTCCAGCCAAAAGCGGGCCGGATCTGGAGGACACCTGGCCCACCGGCAAGTCGGAGCGTACATGAATACCAAAGATTGCTTCAACGTTGTCAAGTGCACCGGCTTCAATCATCTTCTTGGCTCCTGCATATCCCTCTTCTCCTGGCTGGAATACCAGAACTACAGTCCCCTGTTGGCGTCAAAAAAATGTGGACGTCAGTGCAATACGCATATTGGACACGTATTCATATTTCTAGTTTAGAAAAATCATTTACATATTGCCAAAATTGACACAAGAGGCTACGTATAAGGACCAATAGCGTAAATAATCCTTTTTATGTGATTGTTTCCCATAGCAAGAATGTTTGCTATATTAAGTTTCAGTCTCGACGAGAAAGCGCTAACAACAGTTGTCTAGGCTAATAGTTTTTGTTTGGTATCGTTTTCTATTTGTAGTTTTGGTTTTTGTATAACCTAAAAAACCACATATGGGAAACAACTACCTTGTTTTCTGCTTTTTGTTTCCATTTTTTTACTAATTTAATTGAAAACTTAAAATAAAAAACCAAAAATAAGAAAAGATGACATTCTAAGTGACAGACAATAAGACCTCCTACAAACATTGGGCCCTTACAATAAGTTTCCCTTCACTTGAGTCAGTTTATCTCTGTTATGCAAATTTGACTTTGTATCTTGTCTTTAGTTATCGTTCTTGGACATGTAGTCTAATACATCTAGCGACACCGTTGAAGAGCGCTTAGACACTGAATCTCAGGGCTATTTCTAGCAACAACTTTCACATGATATGGAACATCCATGAGTCAACTTCAATCCACATTCTTTGTAGGAAACTCGCAACCGCAAATGAAACCGATGAGGCCTTGAATTGGTGGTAGCACAAAATGTTGAACCTCGTTTAGCTACCCAAAAAATAAAAAAAGAGGAACTGAAAATCGAACCTGTATCTGATCGCGATGCTCTTGGAGAATCCTTGCAGCACCAAGAAGCATTGCAGTATGAGCATCATGTCCACAAGCGTGCATCTTCCCCGGCACTCGACTTTTGTGCTCCCATTCCACCATTTCCTACAAAATCAAACACCACCCCCATCGATCAACTTCATAACAAGAACTGTAAACTGAGACCAATTTTGTGTCGTTTTCTATTTCCAGTTGTTTGTCTTTGAGAAACTAAAAACGACATTCTGAAATCAAGTTTTCCCGTTTTTGGTTTCCTATTTTTAGTTTTGCACTCAAACTACGGAACAATTAAAAACCAAATATAAGAAAGAATTGTTTCCATAATACAGTATTTAGTTTTCCAAAAACCAAAAAGAAAGCAATACCAAACGAGCCCAAAGTCTTTTTTCCCCCACTATGTGGGGCCAATTACATGGATTAATGTACGTCACTCTGCTGAATTAGCGAAATTCACACACCGCACACCGATAGATTTTCTCAAGTCTCCTCTTCTGAATCCCCTTTCTGCAGTTTATGCAGCAGGACATTCAGAAATCGATCTGAATCACAGAATCAAATCATGATTAGTCGCAGCGCTGCAGTTTTGCGGGGGTAAGGTGTCGTGGATATTACGTAACGCATTGCGACAGTCGTATTATGTTCTTTTTAAAAGACATAATTTTCTCCTAAACTTTACATTTTAAAAACATTTCAGAGCCACACAATCATTAATCTTTATATCTCTTTCATAAGAACACATTTAAAAATACGTTTTAATAAATAATAGAATACATGTGTATTACGGAGGCAATTACAAAAAGTACCATTATGGAAAGGTGTTAGGGAATAAAACTTAATGCAGAAGCGTGGACCCTGATAGCTTGATTCGATTCAAATAATATGACTCACGCAAAACGAGAAGTAAACAAATATGGAGAAAGAAAGAACAAAACAAGAACACATAATATTTATGTGGAAACCCCTCTACAATCGAGAGGGGAGAAAACCACGGGCGGAGATGGAGATTCTTTATTAACTGAACGGAAAAATTACAACGACACTTCCCAAACGAGATATATGGAAGAATTACAATCACTCCCTTTGAACTCTCGTAGCAATCGAATATCTTGGAGGAATTATGAAGTCACCTCTTTTTCTTAATGGCGGCTCACACGCTCTTTGATTGGATCTGAATGGGAGAAACTTCTCACCTAAACCGAAAAACCCTAAGCCCTTATTTATAGAAAATAATTAGGGCCGGCGCAACAAGGCTCCCGATCGATCGGAACCCACCGATCGATCGGCGCTCAAAACTTCCAAAACACTCCGAATCTTTCCTTAAATCACCCGATCGATCGGCATTCCCTCCCGATCGATCGGTGACCACACGGCAGCCCCATATAAAATAAAACAAGTAATTTGAGACATAACCTAACAAATGGCTAATCACAAGTTACTTAGCGGGCATTATTAACGCAATGATGTTTATTTGGTTCCTCGTTCGCAGCTAGATAACCGATGTTTAGAATTGACGCAAAACCATACAATCACAGTTTCTAAGTTTTCTTTCTAAACCCAGGAAAACCCATCAACACAATCCATGTAGTACTACATAAAGAACTTCCCGACTTCATGTCGACTTAGAACAGTACTATTCATCAATCAAACATACTGTACCCATGTTAAAGAACCAATTATCCAAAAATATTAAGCTCATGGATAATGGTTTATAAATAGTTTTGTGCTTTAATATGTCCCCTCAAGCAAATGTCTATTGCACTTTATTGTACTTGAGTTATTAATGCTAAGAGTACAAGCTGTTGAGATTCAAACTCGCAACTGGTCAATAATGTTTGAGACTTCTTGGTTGATACCCAAGAATGATTTTACACTCTAGTACTCCCTACTCATGAATGCCCTTTGGGCTCGAAGTGTGAATAATGCGCATCTGCCTGATACCTTATTTGTTATCATTGTTAAGTTCAAGGGCTATTGCGATTCGAACTAACAACCCTTCGGTCGACAAAGCTCTAATACCATGTCAAGGAGCAACTACCCCAAAGGGTTTGGCTAATGATGATCGCCCAAGAATGGCTTTATCCTCTAACATGTCCCCTCCTGAGAATGCCTAATTGGCTCGAAACATGAATAATACACATGGCCACTTCATATTTTACACTTGTGTTACTAATGTTACAATTGAGGGCTATTGGGATTCATACTTGCAACCTTTCATGCAAAAATAAAACTTTGTTAAAAACCAACCATCTCAATAGTTTAAGCTAATGAGTAATGGCCCACGAATGGATTTGTGTCATTAACGAACACTAGCAAAAGTTTAAGCTAAACAGTAACAGCCCAGAAATCGTTTTGGATATCCCAAAATATTAAGCTAACGAGTATCAACCTTTGTTTTGGGTCATTAACCAATTATTCCAAAAACTCAATCTAATGGCTAACAACTCATAAATCAAACCACAAATTTCAGAGATTAAACACAAAAAAATCTCAAAAAAATATGTCAGAGTTTGAGGGGGAAATAGAGTAGAATTCAGGGAAAAAACAGAATAGTAAAGGGAAAGAGAGAATTCAACTTATTCATTTTCACATCTTCCATTACAATTATAGTGCTCTATTTATAGAGATTGGAGAAGGTGACCACTAGCTGCTATCCTAATTACAAAATAAAAAGAAAAATTACCTACTAAAATGCTACAACAACAACAGTTCTAGTGCTACAAGGGCTCCCGCTGAAGAAGGGTCTGAGGGGATGAGCTGAACGCAGCCTTACCCCTTCAGAGCATTCCCTCAAAGCAAGGCTGTGTCTAAATGCTCCAAACTCCAAAAAAAAAAAAAAAAACCCGCAAAGGAAACAATAAAGCAACAGCAAAGCATCAAAGCGCAAAGTAACGCAAGGCAAAGCATAAAGCACCAAACACTAGTAGAGCAACAATAAATCAAGCCGGGAATAGGCCCCAAGCAACCACATAATCAATACTAATAGCTCACCCCGTTGTGCTCTTATATTCTAAATTACCTACTAAAATACTATTTAATTAATTCATTTTCCCCTAACACAAATCAATAAAAAATCAAACCCAAAAAAAAAAATCTCAAAAAAGAATCAACCAAAATACCTGAATAGGAAGAGCATCCATATCAGCTCTAAGCCCAACAAAAGGAGCTTTCCCACTTCCAATGAACCCAACAACACCAGTTACAGCAACTGGGTACTGATAAAAAACCCCCAATTTCTCCAATTCTTCTCTAATCAATCTACTTGTTTCAAATTCTTCAAACCCTAATTCTGGGTTCTCATGCAATTTCCTTCTAATCCCAACCATCCATTCATAAAAATCTGACCCTTTTGCCAAATTGAGGAACTTTTTAGGGATTTCTGATGACCCATTTGATGAATTTGAAGATATGAATTGTGAATTTAAAATTTGAAGTAAAAGAAAAATGAATGCCCACCTCAGAAACTCCATTTTTGAGTTTGTGCTTAGATTGGTGTTCATCAGCTCAGATTGATTTAAATTGAATAGATAAAGACACAACAAAAATTAAAATATTTTGGGTTGAATTAAAGGACAGATTCTTACACTTGGAACACTTCGATTATCTCAATTATAATATGTGTATATTTTATTGAAATTGATTTTTTTTTTTAATATTTGAGATATGTTTTAACTACTTAATATATTTAAAATATACAGCATATTTTCTAAATACTTATGATATTTTTTAAAAATATTTTAGCATTTTTAAAATTATTTGAAATGTTTTTGATCAACAAAATTATTTGAAATGTAAATTACTGAATTTGTTAGGTATGTTTTTAAGTGTCATATCAACGAAAACTAACGTAATTTTAACAGATTTAGAAAAAGAATACTTAACAATAAAAGTTATCAAAATTCAAGATACCTCAATTTTTAAATTCACGAGTTACTTAAAACAGCATATTACAAATTCTCAATGTATCTAAATTATATTTTCTGTACAATATTTATAATTATATTGAAATTAACTTCTGTTTTTAATTAGTTTTAAAACTGAATTAAGTTTTTATTAAGTCATCAAACTAAATAAAATTTTTACAATAAAAAATTAATTCTATATATAAAATAGTTATTTTAAATAAACTCCTTTTAAGCTTTATCTCAATAATAGAAGAAAAGTAAAGGGATAAATATTCCATTAGGTCAAAAAATTTAGAGTTCGATTCTCCCTTAAACCTCTCCTAGAAGAATCATTCTTGTACTATGTGGGTTACAGTATGTGCCGAATTTATCTGGTAATCGAATTTCTCGTTAACAAAATAAACAAGATGATAAGAAATTAATTTAAATAAACTAAAAAATATTAAAAAAAAAAGGAAGAGAATAAATAATTGAATGGACAAGGAATATCTTTCAGCCAGGTATCTATGTGTGTTTTTATCCCATGTGCTGAAAATCAATTTTGCACGTGTTTTTTAATTTTTAATCATAAAAGTGGAGTCGTCATTACGGAATTGATTTAAATAAATAAATATATAAATATAAGAGAGGTGGGGTGGCTTTTCGAGTACAACTTACAATTTGCTTCTTTTTGTTTACGGGTGGTGGTCAATTACTAGTAAAATAATATATATTATATACCTAATTTAACTGTTTAATTTATAAGGAATATTATCAGGGTTCATTTACCTGGTATTAAGGTAACGGATCCCATTAGAACTCTAAAATTAAGTATGCTTAAGCAATATTAGCACCAGGATGGGTGACCTTCTGGAAAATCCTCGTGTTGTCAATCCTATGAGGTTGGAGATCCTCGGAAACAGCCTCTCGATCTGCATACATCCACCCCTCCCAGACCCCCCTTAGGCGGGAGCCCTTGAGGCACTGGATCTGTTGTTGTTGTAAGGTCATGTTGGCCAAGTCCGAGCTTTTACACCCCTTATTGAAATGAGCTCGAATAAAGGAATGCTCAGCTTTTACACCCCTTAAGGTCATGTTGGCCAAGGGGTTTATTTACCAAGTACTAATGTAACCGGATCCCATTGGAACTTCGAAGTTAAACATGTTTGGGCAAGAGTAGTACCAGGATGGATGACCTCCTGGGACGTCTTCGTGTTGCCAACCCTATAAGGTTGGGGGTCCTCGGAAATAGCCTCTCGACAGGTTTGCACCCTGAAGGGGTAAGGCAGCGTATATCTACCCCTCTCAGACCCCGCTTATGCGGGAGCCTTTGAGGCATTGGGTCTGTTATTGTTGTTGTATTATCACATATGTGTCCTGAAGCTTGACCATTTATTATCTAGATACTCTGATATTTTGTCAAGAAACCATCTTTTCCTAAAGTATAAGTTGATGGGAGTCTTACAAATAGTTTTGCACTCTAACATACCCCTCACGCGAATGCCTATTAGGCCTGAAGCGTGCAAGCACACCTCATATCTTGTGCTTAAATTATATTAATACTAATATTAAAATGGGCTGTTGAGATTCGAACTCGTGATCTCTTGGTCACAAGGCTCTGATATTATGTCAAGAAACCATCTCAACCAAAAGCTTAAGCTGATAGCTGAAGGTTTAGGATTAGTTTTATACTCTAACATGCCCCCTCACGCGAATGGCCATTAGGGCCTGAAGCATGAATAATGCACAGGCCATCTCATACCTTGTACTTAAATTATTTTAATAAGTGGAGGCTGTTGAAATTCGAACTTATGAACTTTTTGTCAACAAGTCTCTGATACCATATTAAGGAACCATTTCACTCAAAAGTTTAAGCTGATAGGTGAAGCCCCATAATTAATTTTATACTCTAATATCTTGAGTTATAAATATTTTATCACTTAAGTACCCTGATTTTTGAAAATTTTATCAATTAGATACCCCTTTGTCAAAATTTGATAGATTTTCGTTGGAAAATTCTAAAATTAAACATGATTTGGACAATATATTAGTATCTTAATTAAAATTTGATATTTTTGCCCGAAAATGCAACAATCGTGGCAATATTTAGATAGTTCACATCAACATCCGATAAATATTTTATCTTAATTTTTTAAATAAAAATATTGATATATCTAATATATTATTATAATTATATATTATATCTGCATATTTTTCATAAATAATAAAATAATTAAATATCAAAATACTTAAATAATAATTTCTAATACATACGACATTTCTAAACAAATGGGTGATGTGGGGGTTTCTGTTTTGCCTAATACTTAACGCTGGGTGAACATTGGCGGCTGAATGACTTCTGAATTTACCTTTTTTTTTTTATTATTTACACTAAAAATTTCTATACTTTTAGTTCTGTCAATTTAATCCCTCTATAATTTATATTGTGTCAATTTAGTCATTTAGTCAAATTTAAGTTCAATTATAATTTTTAACGGGACAATTACGTTAGATGTAAGTAATCTACTACAAATCTACCCATTAACTCAATTTAATCTAATTCATAGCCAAACCATTAAAATTTTATTAAAAACTTAACATAACTTTACTATAGCGACTAAATTTATACAATTAAAAGTACAAGAATTAGTGACACAATTGACAAAATACAAGGACCTTTGGTATAGTTAGTAAATGAAGAAGCTCGTAGGAAAGATATAGAAAATTATCATTTAGGTATTTTGAGTTATTTTAGAGTTTGAATATTTTATTAACTAAATATTTTATGTTGAAATTTACCAAAGAGGGCACCAACACACTGTCACCGGATCCCATTAGAACTTCGAAGTTAAGTGTGCTTAGACGAGGGTAGTATTAGGATGGGTGACCTCCTGGGAAGTCATCACCCTCATGTTGGGGACACTGGGAAACAACCTTACTTCAGGTCAACACCCTAAAGGGGGAAGGCTGCGTACATCCGCCTCTCTAGACTCTTCGTAGGCGGGAGCCCTTGAGGCATTGGGTATGTTCATTTCCTTATTTTATGTCGAGATTTAATAAACTTTTTTAAACTTCTAACAAAATTTATATAGAGAATATTTTTTTTTGATCAAAAAGACGCCTGAGGCCAAATCAATTATCAATCGCATCCGAAATTACAATCCGAGATAGGGGTTGGGGAATATTAATCCACCAGTCATGATTACAACAACCCGAGAGGTGCCACTTGGAAACAAAATGGGCGGCCCTATTACATAACCTAGGACACCAAATAAAAGAAAAAAGACGCTTCAAAACAAATGTCGTCCACCATAGCTTGGATCTCCCAAGGCCTCATTCCAGCATCATTGATGGCATCAATAAGGATCTTGTTATCCGCTTCAAAAACAATAGAGTTCCAACAAGAAGTCTTAGCCAACGCACAAGCCGCTCTAATGTAATACATGATTACTAAAATATATATAAGCTATGTGAATATTTTTAGCAAAATTTCAATAAATGACGATAAAAAGTTTACTAACTTTTGGTATAAACTACCTATATATTTTTGAAATCATGTGTCGTGTTAGCAAATTTTTAGAAAAAATATCAAATTCTAATGAAGATACTATATAATATGGGAATCATGTTTCATTTCAACTTTTCTAACAAAAGTCTATCAAACTTTAACAGAAAGTACCTAATTGATAAAGTTTTAAAACTTTAAAGTATCTAAGTAAGAAGTTTTTTAAAACTTAAGTGTCAGGGTCTAGACACCTAAACCCAATTCAATCGACCACTCGAGTTAATATTAATGATAAATATAAAACACAGAACACACTAATATCACCAAATATCAACAACGAAATAAATGCGGAAATTGAATCGACCCCAGGTATAACATGGAAAACCCTCCAGAGTAGAGGAAAAAACCACAGGGCAATTACAACGTTTATAGTTTCAAGATATTTGCCCTAACTTGAAACCTACAAGTAAAATGAGCCATACAATTTGTGGGTTTAACCTAGGAGAAAGACCAAAGGACCGGCCGGTGGGCTATTGTCCTCTCTCTCTCTCTCTTCTTCGTCTAATGAAGGTTGTCAGGCTACATTACTGTGGATAAGCGGATAAGCTTTACAGATTGGGGGTCCTCAGAAACAGCCTCCCTTCTGCGCAGCCACCAGAAGGGGGAAGGCTGCGTACATCCACCCTCCCCAACCCCCGCTTTTGCGGAAGCCCTTGAGGCACTGGGTTGTTGTTGTTGTTGTTGTATCCGAGAATAATTGATTCACCCGATCAATTCACTCCAATCAATACCTAAAAAACCCGCTCCAAATTACTTCAACATCAAATCCGATCTCACAATTATCTGCTGCCGCACCACCTCACAAACACTCACGTTTTCTTCGATGTATGTGCTGCCGGCTCGCACTTATTAACAAACCCACGTTGGGTTTTTACTTAAACCAAAATCTTGGGGCCCACCTCAGTTTATTATTGATTTTTAACTTTATTTTTTTCTTTTTCAATAAAAAATAAACTTATAACATAAAGGCTAGACCACAATACAGATTATGTATCCCATGTTAAGATATCTATTGTATATTTTGAAACATAAAGATACTCAAGTGATGAACATTCAAACCTTCAGATATCTAAATAATAATTTTTAAATAAAAAAAGTTTAAGAAATAGAAAAAAAAAATAAAAAAAATAAAGAGAAAATATATATAGAGTATACACTCGACAGCTACTTACCAAAAAAAAATAGTATACTCGTGAGCTAGTGGGGCACACCATGATTAAAGCTTAACTATAATAAGATGGTAAGCTCTTCTGACGTCTAACTTTGCAAAATGATAATGCCGCAAAGTTAGCTTTCCTACAGAATACAAATATGAACAGAACTGATATTATTGAATTTCGACGATATGTACTAAATTTTACTACAACAACAATAGCAGTCCTTGTGCTGCAAAGGGCTCCCGCATACGCAAGGTCGAGGGGGGAGGGGTGGATGTACGCAACCTTTCCCCTTTAGGGTGCTACCCTGAAGAGAGGATGTTTCTGAGGACCCCCAATCTGAAGAACATATACTAAATTTTACTGGGTAGGAAATTCCATTTCCAATAGCTTATCATATCACTCCCGACCTAATACGTTTTCGTACTTGTTTACTTAGATAGTCTTTACTATTTTTAGCGTTGTTTAATGATTTTTTTAATTTAAAATAGTCTTTGATGTTTTAATTTAAAAAGAGAGAGATGGGGTTTAAATTCAGGCTACAAAAATGCTAGTGGTTAGCGCTATGGCAATCTGCAGGGCTCGTCAATGTTGATCATTTTTATTTTTTTTTTTATACAGAGATAGGAAAAAAAAAGTATTAGATGGTCTTTCTTGGAAAAGTATGACCTAACGCATCCACCCAAATAATCGAATCAAAAGTCACACACATCAGGGAGGACCGTTGAAAAGAAGAAGAGATTTTGGAAACTGCACTTAGCTACCTAGTTTGCAGCCATATTAGCCTTCCTAAAAGCAACGTCTGAAACTAATGTTACTTGCTTGTATGATATGTTGGATCTGCCACAACGACTTATATTGACTGTTAAAAGTATGGAAGACGATTTTATTATCTCCTTCCACCTGCATGTTGTGAAAGCCCATAACAGATGCAAAGAAGCAAACGAGGCGCCAAGATCCAAAAAAGCGGAGGCTTGTACCATCCTTAGTTGCAGCCATCTCAGCCACAACAATCAAAAGCTTGGCCTAGATGCCTAGCCCCTACTTTGAATCTCGATGCATCGCTGAGCACTAGCCTGGATGATTGAAGCTTCTTTCTCGATCCATCAAAGTAACCTTAAACACCCCAAATCAGGCTTTCCCCCAGTTCAATCTTCCCTATCTCTATTAACCCTTCTGTGCTCTCGCATTTGCATAACAATAAACCAATTTTGGATGAACAAGGAGCACTGAAGGAACAAATGATCCAGCCAAGTCCAGATCAAGCGTAGAGATCAGACTGTGAACAACCCCTCTTAACTTGATTTTCTATCGTTTAGAGAGCATCTTCATTTATTCCTATCCCACCAATTCAAATATTGAGATAGCCATATAGTTGCCTTAATATTGAATTCACTAGACATTATGAAGGCCCGACAAAAATGGCTTGTCATTTCATTAACAAAGATGAAAACCTTAGTTACAACATCACATATATCATTCAGAAAATGTCTTTATCGCATCCCACCTTCTTGATACAATCTAAGACCTTTATCGTAGGGTCCTTAGGAATATCGTCATTCGGAAAAACGGACGCCGGACAATCGTCCAATACCTTATCCTTTCGCTCCCGAGAGATTCCCTATTGCCTATAATTCCTTTCCACGCCAGGAGAATCCATCTTCTCACGAGGGTAATCAGATAAGAATACCTTTCAACTACTTAGATGACACATTCTTAACCCATAAGCCGTTAGAGATTGCTTGGACCTTGTCCCCCATCTCCTTGTGCTACCCATCGTACATCCCAAATATTTGCCCAAGGTCGCCACATTGCAATCTCAAACATATCGCTAATTCTCTTATGGATAGCTTGATCAAAACTCAATTAAATCTTTGATTTAAGTAAATAATATGTGATAAAAAATTATCAAGACTATAAATATATATAATTTTTTAAACATACCTAGTGCCTCCTTAAGACTATACAAATAATATTAAATAATTATATGTTTATTACTTGATTTCATTTTTCATGCTGAGCACTCAAATTAATTAAAAATCAATATTCCAATTAGAAAATTATATTATTAGTCTAAATTTTATTACAATAATATCCAACTGAAACTTTATAAAATTTTTTTTAAAAAAAAAAAAAACCCATTTTAAAGCGAAATTAATATTATATATTTCTTTTGTCCAAAAAATATATATATATATATATATATATTCCATTTCATGTGACTTGGGCTGGCTTGTTTGAGATACATGGGTTGGGCCTTAATTGATGTATATATATAGGGTAGCGTTTTTATGAGAATGTGAGAGGGGCAAATTCTACTGTAATGAATGGCCAAAATTTATTGAATATTAAAAAGTAATAATAATTTACGGCCCATACCCCTTTATAGGGCACTGGGATTGTTGTTGTTGTTGTTATACCCCTTCATGGGACAAAAAGAAAGAAAGGGTAAGGAAGGGAAATTATTATTTTTGTTTTCAATACTCAACAAATCTTAGCCGTAAATTATTTTGTTTTTTAATATTCAACAAATCTTGACCGTTCATTATAATGGAGGGCTAGGATTTGCCCCTCTCACCCTCTCATAAGAACGTCATCTTATATATATATATATATATATTTACCAGTCCATGCACTATTTTCATTATGTCAATTTAGTCCCTTTATAATTTACATTGTATTAATTTAGTCCTTAGATCAAATTCTGGTTAAGTTAATTGACATAATTTGTAGTGGTACAATCAGTTAGATGCAAGTAATTCACTAAAAATCTACCCGCTGACTCAATTTAATCAAATCAGTGACCGAACAGTTAAAAATTTCATCAACAACTTAACATAAATTTTATTCCAAGGACCAAATTGGCATAATATCAATTGTATATGGACTAAATTAATACAATTAAAAATACAGGAACTAAATTGACACAATGAATAAAGTATAGAGACTATATATACACACACACTTGTAAGTAATAAAGTATTTAATAGGTTATAAAACTCTTCCTAATTGCTCATTCAAAATTAGAAAATCCATGTTATCAGTAAAATCAAACATTTAACCTACGGAGTTGGCGTACGTGAGCTACACAACTTTATAAGTCAAAGCAAGCTCCATCCTAAACCAATCAGACCAGTTCGAGGACCCCTTGATACAGAATGGAAGCATAAAACTTGAAATAGAATACGTCAAAATCTAGAATAACTCAGAATCTACCAAAAAACAGAGAGAAATGGTAGGTTTTGTTATTGAGAAATTCTAAAATGAGCAAACATAAAGCCCTAAGGAGTAATTGCAAAGTTACATTATCCGTAAAACGCAAAATTGGCCTAAAAATATGTCAAGAGCGAATTTGGGGGAAATAGGCTGGACCAGCTATTGGGTTTACATAGTTCAATTCGAGAGATTTGTGTCGATATGTATTGAGTCCCAAAACTCCTTATGGATCGAAATTTATATCAATTTAAAAGTCATGACTGCAAATGAGTGTTTTCGCCTCCCCCCCGTTTGGGTATCTACAAGTGCAATCGTTCCATGAAGCTTTTAGCTACTCGTCCTTCATCAGCCTACTAGGCTTATATGTTGATCTTTTATCTCACAATTATGTCATGAGCAATTTCTACCTGCAAAACTACGTATATGAATATTCATTCAAACTTTCTACAGATAGCTTAAAGAATACTCATATTCTTCATAAAATCCCAATCCATTCACTACGACATGTAACAGATTATCCACGACACATAATATTTTTATGTGTAACCTTGTCGAGAGGTTGTTTTCGAGGACCCCCAATCTTTTAGGGTTGGCAACACGAGGACTTCCGTGGAGGTCAACCATCCTGGTACTACTCTCATCTAAGCACGCTTAACTTCGGAGTTCTAATAGGATCCAATGCATTAGTGCCTAATAAATGAACCCGAACGATTCCATAATTACATGCCAGCTTAAGTTTCATGTGAACTAGAACGATCCCACGTGTCATCAGCTACTTTCAATACGAAACACGAAAAGATTCCACAGCAATGGTTGATGATGGAGACTATGACTTTGTCTGAGAATGTTGGTGAGGAATATAATCTACCATTGGCGTTGAACCCACAAAAGCTACATTAAAGGTTTTAACGTTATCACTTCAATACTTGACATTTCAATATATATTGGCGTATCATGAGAACTGAAAATTTTATCACTTGGATAGCTTCTACTAGGACTTTGTGAATTGTTTTGTGCTAGAAAGTGTTGATATATAATAATAAATACGTGGCACGCCAACGTTTTTTTGCAAAAAAAATCAATTGGATTCATAGCCAAAAAAAAAAATTCGAGTGTGAGGCGAAAATACTCAAGATTTGGGTTCGATTTAAATACCAAACGAATAAGAAAAGCAAATAAGAAGGTCAGGGAGAAAGAGAAGTGAAGATATCTGTAGAAAACCCTCAAGGAGAGGGAAAAACCACGGACAGTGATAGAGAACTTCACTAGATCAAAATTGGTGTATTAAGAGAATTTCCTCACTCCCTCACTCCCTCACTTACTATTTCTCTCTATGCCCGAAAAAAAAAGGTCGAAACCTTAAGAGGGGTTTATATAACGCCCCTCAATAACAAAGAGAAACTCTAAAAATTACAAACAAGTATAACAACCCGACCCGAAATAAGGGCCCGGTCCCTTCGCTCCACCACAGACCTCTGCTCGGATTCTCAACAATACATTTGAGACACAACACAACAAGAAGATATATTGTTGGATATGTGTAGAGCCTGGTTGTATTCGGTCTTGTTTATAAGTATAGGATTGGACCAATCCTATTGAGGTCCATGACGCATTAGGGTTTTAGTGTGGTGGTTCTGTATAAACACAAGAATGTGTATGTTATCATTAATGTTTGAGTTAGAGTTGAGAGAAAGATTGAGAGTTGAGACGTCTTATTTAAGCTCCAATATTATAATGAAATTATCGTGCTCCCCTCAGTGAATTTAGGATTCGACTAAACCATGTAAATTCTGTCGTTCTTCCCGATCCCCTTTATGTGTGATTGTTATTTCGATTTGTGGTTTGGTATCCTGTGGGTGATCTTAACTAGTGGTTCAGGGCCCTTACATATATAAAGGTGTTAGCTAGCTCATCAACAAGTAAAGTCTACAGGAAGTGTTGTCCGAGATAAACGATTGAATCTCGCCTTCATTAATTGGGGAGAGAGGGCTTAAGGAAATTTGGGGAGAGTTGCTCCCTTGCGCAATTCATATTCTTACCGTGGATCACTCATTTGCTTGAGAAGGGAGAGGGGGATGACGTTAGCTGGCAAATGAGTGGGTTGATCGCATCTACAAAAGACATTCTATGTTGACGTTTTTCAGTAAATTTTGCCAGAGCCTAACTAACTATACACAAGTGATAAATTTTTAAAGCTCATAATAAAAAGTCTAAGGAAGCATTTAATTCAGCTTATTTCAATTTATCTTTTTCTAGTTTATCTGTTTTGATAAGATCTGTCCATATATATATAATGTAGTGTTTAGCTGTGCAATATAGAAAGATCTATTTCATAGAACAAAATATTTTGATACAAGTTTATGAAAGTAATTTATCTACTATAATCCCAAAATGGCTTAATAATATAAATTAACTAATGGATGGAGATGATCTCACACGACCTCACCCACCTAAACCTACATGAGAAGATGGCCTTAAATAGAGCTTAGTGCAGGACTAGCATAGAGGTAGCCAATGCAGCAGATTAGAATTTAGGAGCATAATTTAGCTAACACAAGCTATCACTAGTGCCCTTAGGCTTTTGCGTTCGCCTGTGGATTTACTTGACATGGCAGTGAGCTGTTATATTGCCGATTGCCGCTTTATGCCTTCTATATGCTTGTTGTGTGCCGTTGTTTTTATGCTTGTATGCTCTTATGCTCTTACACTTTTATGTTTGTATGCTTTTACGCTTTTACGCTTAGATGTTTCTTGCTTTTATACCTTTTATACTTCTCAGGCTAGGGATTCTCGTATACAGCCTCCCTTGAGGGTAGCACCCTGGAGGGGTAAGGTTGCGTGCACCTGTGACCCTGTTTTACGTGGGAGCTCTTGAGGCACTGGGATTATTATTGTTGTTATTGTAGTAGTAGTAAGTCAGAACAAATCATGATAATAGTTGGTTATGGTAATAGAAAATGGTGAGTAGAAGGTGGAGATTTAATATAGTGTTTTGAAAACATTTTTCTACTTAGTTAGAAAATTATTTTCTCATCTTTCTATTTAAACTGTGTAAAAGATGTAAAAAGATCTTTTTTATTAACCAAATACAAGTCCTGCAGTCAACTAGAGCTTTTTCACAACTTAAACTGTTAAAAAGACTAATCAACCATAGCCTAAATCTCATCGAAGTGATTGTTAAAGTATAAAACTATTCTTGAACATTCACCCATCAGCTTAAGCTTTTTAAAACATTTTTTCTTAATATAGTATCAGAATTTTGTTGACCAAGAGGCCATGAGTTTAAACCCTAACAGCCCTCGGTTTCAATAGCTAAAACAATTTAAGCACAAGATATGAGGTGGGTCTGTGTACTATTCACGCTTGAAGTCCAATTGGCATTCGGATAAAGGGGTATGTTAGAATATAAAACTATTCATGGGCCTTTATTCATCAGTTTAAACTTTTGGAACAGATGATTGACAGTGATAAATTCCTTGCTTTTTAAAGTATAAAGAAGAAAGCAAAAATTCCTTATTAGTGGAAGAATAGAATTAGATTCATAGTACCATACATTATATCATTCATAATCCAAATCCTCTATTTTAATATGTGCATCTCATAGCACCTCAAAATTATTGTTCTCTTTGTTTCATTAGAGTTCTCCTTTGTTACATGGTATGTATCCTACAACTTCTCATCTCCGTAGTTAATTATCGATAACGTTGTGTTCTATCTCAAATTTTAATATGAATTTTAAAACGGAGGTCAGTGTTGGGCTTCGACCACTGGATCTTTATTTTCCAGGTCAGCCAATATACCCTTCTTTTTGGCTAAGAGTTTTGCTTTTCAGCCTCTATAAATCTGCTTTTTGGGGTTTCTGCCCCTTGTAGGAAGCCTATATCCTCCATTTGCAGTAAATATAGTGAAGTTTTCTTCCTCCATCTGTGGGTTTTTTTCCCCCATTTGAGGGTTTTCCCAGTAAATCTCGATGTTATTCTTTCTCTTTCTATCTTCTCTTCTCGTTTTTGGTTTGTATATAATTTTGATATTGAAACCAAGCCTCGGTTCTTAGGGTATTTTGTCTATGCTATTTAAATCTCATAAAAAGCTCTCCACATGTATGGAGGTCAAACAGGTCTTTCTTATTAGAGGATAAATTCCATATTAAAGCACATCTCCTGTCTTATCACCTTCTAAATCAATGTCCGCTACAACTATTCTATTTATATCTACATCTCATGTATCTATCTTATCCTTAAATTTATATCTGTATTATCTAGATTAGAGATACTTTTGTCATTATGATTGCTTTATATTCTCTATAAATAGCTTTTGGAATAGTTGATATGGTATGCTGACACAGTAGTAAAGCCTAGTTGACCGAGAGTTAGTCAATTCGCATTCCAACAACCTCATTATTAATCTTAATATGAATTCATTACAAGATATAACGCGAGCATGTAACCAATCCACACTTCAAGCCTAATGGCTATTTTCTTAATATAATTTGATACAGTAAAAATTATAGAAGGACTAAATTGACCTAGCTAAAAGTAAAAAGATTAGAACACCGTGTGCAAAATAAATGGACTTTAGCATAAATAACCGATTATTTTAACTGGATATCCCTACTATAGTGTTTTTCAATATTCAGCATATTCAGTTAATACCGATTGCTCTGCTATATGGAAGGAACAAGCAAGTGGAAAGACGAAGATAGCGGTGGGACCATGGGGAGGGCACGGAGGAGTGAGCTGGGACGATGGATGTTACCATGGCGTCCGAGAAATTGTGCTTGTTTATGATCGTTGCATCGACTCATTTTGTGTTGTTTACGATAAACATGGCAGGCCAGTTAAAGCCGAGAAGCATGGAGGCCATGGAGGGAACAAAAAAGCCGAGGTAAAGCTCGTCTTAGACTGCATTTGATTTAGCTTTTTAACAGCTTAAAGCTGTGGAAAAGACATAGTTGACTGCAGGGCTTATGTTTGGTTGACATAAAATATCTTTTTACATTTTTTTCACAACTTAAGTAAAAAGATGAAAAAGCTGTTTTTATAACAAAGCAGAAAAAGATGCAAAACTGGATCTTTTTCACAACTAGTTATAGAAAAATGCTTTAAAAAAACTATATTAACATTTAATCTTCACCATTATGATTTACTTCTACTTGTTATCACCGCCTTAACTAGGGCTGTAAATGAGTCAAGCCGGCTCGCGAGCCCTAGTGAGCCGGCTCGTTTAGCTTATCGAGCCGAGTCTGAGCCCAGAGAAGCTTGAGCTTGTAAGCTCACAAGCCTAAACGAGCCCAAACAGACTTTTCTTAATATAATATTTTTGATTAAATATGACCAATGAAGCCAAATTTGAGCCTAAATGAGCCGAGCCCGAGCTTAAACAAGCCTAGATTAAGCTTAAATGAGCCAAAATATTGCAAGCGTAATTCGAGCTCACCGAGCTTATATTGAGCTTAGTCGAGCCCGAGCTTTTGAAGAGCTGAGCTCGAGCTTGAACTTGAACTTTCCAAGCCCAGACCGAGCCAAGCCTCCAGCCTAGCAGCCTCGAGCTCGACTCGGCTCGGCTCAGCTCAAATACACCCCTAGCCTCCACCTCCCACAACCTTTTTATGCCTACGGTCCCTACATTTATCGCTCTCCACTATCATGACCAACTATTTTCATGATTCTCTCCTACCTATTATTATTAATTGATTTATATTACTAAGTCATGTTTTATATTATAATAGATGCGTTTATTTTTTTAAACTTGCATTTAACAGTTTATTTTGTAAAAAAAAATCTTTCTACACAGCAAAACCAAACACTTCATTATAAAAAGATAAAAATCTTGAATGAATAAATCTTATTGAAACAAGTAAGATGAAAAAAGATAGGTTAAAATAAACTGAACCAAACATACCCTTAGTGCCTAGTGGCGGATCCAGAAAAAACATTCACTGGGGGGCACATGTTATAAAGATAATTCTTATAAAAATTTATACTACATAAATTTTAGGAAAACATATAATGGTACATCGCCATAATTAAGAATATGAAAAAAAGACATTTGTCCACAGCTGTCCTCTACGAGTTTTCATATTTTAAAAACAAAGCATTACAAATTCATTAGTAATAATTTCAAGGACTTACTTTTCTATAGAATATATTAGACAATCATTTAAAAACTAATCACCCACTCTATTCCACAAATTGGTCTTTACAAAGTTCATTACCGAAGAACTTCTTTCGACACTTGCGAATGAGAGAGGGAGAGAGCACGTGGGCTGTTGCTGCTGGTCGGGGTTCATGGCATCGGTCCATGGTCCCATGGGGAGAGCGACTGTGTGTTTAGGTTTAAAATGAAAGTGAGGAGAGAAAGGGTCTTTCGTCGAGGGGGGTTGTTTCAAGGGTGGGGGGGGGGGGGGGGGGTTGTCCCGTGTTTTTGAGGAGTGAGAGGGGGTCCGTGTTTTTTTGGGCTGGGAGAGAGGGGAACTAATTAATTTTTGGCCCTTTTAATATTAAGCCTTAGTAATTGGGTTTTAGATCACTGGGGGCAGTTCGTCTCTGTTAGTGCCTGTTTGGTCATGCTATAAAAAGGGAAAAAGGAAGCAATTATAACTAAAAAAAAGGCACTTTATTGATCTCTTTTTAACTGCTAAGTATAAAGTCATTCATGGGCCTCTAGGAATAAGCTTAAGCTTTTGGAATAACAGATTCCTTGAATAGCATCAGAGCTTGTTGACTTAAAAGGTCACAAGTTTTGGATCCTAATATCACGCAGTTTATTAGTCTAGGCTCATTTTGGCTCGACTAGCCTCGACTCAAGTTTAGCTTAATATAGAACATTTAGGCTCATAATCGAGTTTGAGATTAGCTCATCTAGACTTGTAAACCACAAGCTTAGGCACAAATGATTAAGCTAAACAAGCCAACTCAACTCAAGTCGAGCTCAAAACAAGTCAAACTGTGAGAATGAGAGTTAGTGAGCATACCCAATAGGGTTGCTGAGGCATATATTTATAATAGAATGAGTAGGAATAATTACAAAATATTCTCAGCATAATATCAATACAAATATTATCTCTAATACGCCCCCTCAATCTGTGTGAGGGGGACCAACATGCAGATTGGCTTTATGGTAGCAGAAGCGATCACTAGCCAACCCCTTGGTGAATATGTCAGCAACCTGTTTGGTGGTAGGAGTGTATCGAACCTGGATATCACTCTTAATAACCTTCTCATGGACATAGTGAAAGTCAACGTCGACGTGCTTACTGTGATCATAAGAAATAGGATTGGCAGCCAGGTAAGTAGCAGAAACGTTGTCATAGTACACAACGATCGGGCCTGAGTGACGCAAGTCTAGGTCACGCATGAGACAACGGATCCAGTCACATTTAGCAATAGCTCGATATTCAGACTCAGTGGAAGACTTGGCAACTATGGGCTGCTTCTTAGCATGCCACGAGATGAGGTTGGGGCCGAGAAACAAGGCAAACCCCGTTGTGGAGCAACGAGTGTCAGGACAGCCACCCCAGTCAGCATCAGCATATGCAGTAACAGAGGTGCAGGAGCCTGGAGTAACGGTAAGGCCGTGATCAGGCGTGAGCTTCAGGTATCGGAGGATGTGTTTAACCATCTGCCAATGGGAAGTAGTGGGAGCGTGCATAAACGGAGAGACACAGTTAACTGTGTATGCAATGTCCGGACGAGTCATGGTTAGGTACTGAAGAGCACTTACCGCACTACGGAACTCGATCGGGTCAGGTAGCGGAGACCCATCAGCCACAGAGGGTTGCGCTCGAGCTAGTAAGGGGGTGTGTACTGGTTTAGCCTCAAGCATGTCATGCTGACCTAATAGGTCAAGGGTGTACTCATGTTGGGAAAGGAAAAGGCCATGGCAGGTGCGTTTGGTTTCGATGCCAAGGAAGTAATGAAGGGGGCCGAGATCTTTCATTGCAAATTGGGTTGAAAGAGAGGCAGTGAGGCAAGCGAGTAGGGAAGGTTCAGAACCCGTGAGGATAATGTCATCCACGTACAGTAGGAGACACACAATGGCAGCAGGGGACCGATGTATGAAAAGCAAGGGATCAGCCTTACTACAATAGAAGCCCAAATTATAGAGAAACGTGCTAAACCTATGAAACCAAGCTCGTGGTGCTTGCTTAAGGCCATACAGAGCCTTACGCAGGTGGCATACATGCGTGGGAAATTTCGGGTGGATGAACCCGGGAGGCTGACACATGTATACCTCTTCATTTAGAAAACCATGTAAAAAGGTGTTTTTAATGTCGAGTTGGCGAATGGGCCACTTGTTAGTGACAGCGAGGGCAAGGATGAACCTGACGGTGGTCGGTTTAATAATAGGGCTAAATGTTTTAAAGTAGTCAAAGCCCTCACGCTGGTGAAAACCCTGAGCAACAAGACGAGCCTTAAACCGATCAACAGAGCCATCAGGTTTATACTTGACTTTGTACTTCCAAGTACTACCGACCACATTTTGAGAAGAAGAGGCAGGAACGAGGTCCCATGTTTGGTTTTGAATGCGAGCGTTGAATTCCTCAGCCATGGCTTCCTGCCACTGAGGATTCTTAGCCGCTTGAGAAAAACAAGTAGGTTCCTGAACCACAACAACCGAGCTAAGGCACTGAATGTGTTTGGATTTGCGGATCCCATCCTTAAGACGGGTACGCATGGGATGGACATTGGACACGGGGCGGGAGGGGGGGGGGGGTGGCACTGGTGGGCATAGGGGAGGGACCAGGAAGACCGCCCAAGGAGGTCACAGAAGGTCCAGCCTGGGGTTCTTGATGTGCGCCCCCTGAAGTGATAGCGTCCTGACCGTGGAAACCACGGTTGCGGGTTCCGAGGAAGGGGCCAAAAGGGGGGACAGAGATGCATCTATAGGGGATGCCGTGACAATACCAGGGTCCAGCTCAGGTGGGATCACCTGAGGAGGTCCCGAGTTGTGCGGGCCCAGTGTGTGGTGAGCATGGGCGAGGAGGGGCCTAGGCAACGGGATGTCAACTAAGGTCGGGCCTGAGCGTGGCGGCACATGCATACTAGACACGATGTCAGGATAGGGAAATAAATGCTCAACAAAATGCACATGCCGACTAGTATAGACACGACCACTAGTGGGGTCTAAACCGCTTATACCATCCTGCATACCCAATAAAGATGCAGGATACAGAGCGGGGAGCCAATTCATGAGGAGTACGGGATGTGTTGTTAAGGTAACAAGCACACCCAAAGACCCGAAAAAATATTGTAGTCGGGTGCCTCTTTAAACAGTTTTTCAAAGGGGGACAAGTTTTGTAAAACCAGAGTAGGCAACCTATTAATTATGTAACAAGCAATACAAGCAGTATCAGCCCAAAATTTAGGAGGGAGGCGCGCCTGAAAGAGTAGGGTCCGTACCATTTCACTTATATGCTGATGCTTTCGTTCTGCTACCCATTTTGCTGTGGAGTATCAGGACAAGAAAGACGAAAGTGAGTGCCATGGGTGCGACAAAGGGCAGCCATAGGCCGATTGCCAAACTCACGGCCTCCATCACTTTGAAAATATTTAGTTTTGAGATTAAACTGGTTTTCAACGAGGGTCTTAAAATCTGAAAAGATGGAGTACACTTCATTCTTCCGCTGCATCGGGTAGAGCCAAGTAAAGCGAGTAAAATCATCAACAAATAACACATAGTAACGAAACGCAGAATCAGACACAACCGGAGATTGCCAAACATCTGAATGAATTAATTGCAAAGGTAAACTTGTATCATGTAGCACACGTGAAAATGGTAAGCGACGTGATTTTCCCAAACAACGTGCGTGACAATGTTTTATTGAGCTGGAACAAGAAATAGCAGGAATCAAAGAACGAGTACGTAAGGTGTCTAAAACAGCAAGCCCTAAATGACCTAAGCGCTTATGCCAGAGCTTAGCCATGACGGTCCGTGCAACAAGTCCAATGGGGTGCGAAGAAAACCGTACAGAGGGCCTTCACTGCATATCCTGAGGAGAGGCATCTCCGTAGCCTTATCCTTGACACAAAAATGGAGGATTCAAACTCAACTACACAGTTATTATCATGTCACAACTGCTTACTAGACAAAAGGTTATATGTGAGACCAGGAACCAACATAACATTAGAAAGCATGAGGTCACGAGTTTTAGTACGAACTTTGGAAAAACCAACATGAGTGACCGGTAGTAAGGACCCATTGCCAACTTGAATTAATTTTGAACCAAGATAAACAGTGTGTCTAGTTAAAATAACTGAGTTGGATGTCATATGATTAGACACTCCAGAGTCAAGGTACCACGTAGGATCAGCATTATCATTAACAGACATGGCCGAGAGGGATTGGGAGAGATCCAAGTGGACATAGCGGTGAGGGCAAAGAGAGTCGGCATGACCAGCTTGATGACAAATCTTACAAACTAAGGGACCAGTACCGAGTATACTATCATGAGGCAAACGAGTATTCATACCTGTGGGACGACCCCAGTTTTGTGGATAGGGTTGAGCACCAATGGAAGCCATACCTGTACCGGAATTACGATGGGGCGGTTGATCGTGGGATCCACGTCCCCCACTATTCCCATTGCGATTGTTGTTGTTGCATCCACGACCCTTGCGAGCACGCCCTCCATGACCCCAACTAGACCCCGAGGAATCCGGTGGCACACTGTTAGAGGCAAGAGCATGACCGTGGTCGGCAGGGGATCAAGCGTGAATGCAGGAAAGCACAACCTCTTCATCTAGGAGTGTAGTCTTGAGTTGTTCAAAAGAAAGGTCATGAGACAACTGTCGAGTAAACGTGTTAAACGCGGCATATTCAGGTGGGAGACCAACCAAAGCATAGTTAAGGAGCTCACGGTTTGAGACTGGGGAATCTATGGCTGCCAGGTCATCAGCTATGGTTTTAAGTTCGGTGAGATATGCGGTCATGGTTTTGTTGTCTTTACATAAGGTTACAAGTTGAGAGCGTAAGTCAAATTTCTTAGTGACAGAGTGGTTAGGGAAACGTTTTACGAAGGCGTTCCACATCTCACTAGATGTGGGATGATGTATGACATCATTGAGGGCCAGGCGAGCTAGGGATGCAGACAAACAAGCCCTAATACTTTGGTCTATACAGGACCAGGTTAGGGCATCAGAATTTGAAATGTATTGACCCGTGGGTGTGGAGATTTGCTTGGGAGGACAAGGGTTTGAACCATCGACGAAACCCATGAGTCGATGGGCACGGAGAACCATGGAAACTTGTTCTCGCCAGGTGGTATAGTCTGTTGGTGTTTCCAGTTTAATTGTAACGAGATTTGTAATAGAGGAAGGGAAAGAGGGCTCGCATGGGGAGGGAGGGCTATGAGAGGCGGTGCCCCAGCCATGAGAGGGGATGAATAACTCGAGAAATTAAAAGACGAAAGGGCTAGTCCAAGATTATACCCAGAGGAGTAGAGACCGTGAGATGTAGAGGACATGACCGGATCAATGTAAGATGAGGGAAGTGGCGGGTAACGAGAATCCACCAGGTGCGGGAGGAGCAGATGACAGCACGGTGGGCATGGCGGCAGCCACTAGTGGGGAGAAGGGCACTACGGTAGTAGGACCCGATCAAGAGGGCGAAGGGTGCCATGACCGGTGGAGAGGGCCGGTGACCGGTGAGAGGGGAGGATGCATGTCCATGTTGGAGAGAGAGAGGGAGGAGGAGGTGGCCATGGAGGTCGGTGGCTGTCGAACCGAGGAAGAGGACTGGCGACAACGAAGCAGAGGCAATGTAGGACTGGCGGTGGAGGGCGGGTCAACCCCGAAGTAGAGGCAGCGTAGGCAGGGGCGACCGAGGAGGCTGGAGCAGCGACAGAGGTTGCAAAGCAGTGGTCGGAGCAACCAAGGCAGCGAAAGCGAGAGAGGGGTCGCTGGTGGTGGGCGGCGGCTGGGTTAGGATCGGGGTTAGGGTTTCAGAACACCCCCCCCCCCCCCCCCCCCCCCCCCCCGGTTTAGGATAAGGGATTAATGTTTAGGGTTTAGTATGCTCTGATACCGTGTGGGAATGAGAGTTAGTAAGCATACCTAATAGGATTGCTGAGGCATATATTTATAATAGAAAAAGTAGGAATAATTACAGAATATTCTTAGCATATAATCAGCATAATATCAATACAAATATTATCCCTAATGCAAACCTTTCGAGCTAAAAATCTAGGCTAGCTCGCAAGCCAACTCATTTACACCACTAGTATGTTATGCATCATCCAACACGATACCCTTTTTGTTTATTTTTCCCGATATAATGCCCTTTTAACGCATTCCGCCCAATTCTCTAATGATTCATGGATGCCAGATAAAGCTGAATTATCCAGAGGAGTACTTGACCAACGTCAGTGGCCACTACTCGTCAGTGGTGCATGGAGGCTCACCAGTGATCAGATCGATAACATTCAGGACCAACCGGAGAACTTTTGGCCCTTATGGTGTAGAAGACGGGGTGCCATTTTCCTTTCCGGTGGAAGAAGGGAGAATCATCGGGTTCAAAGGGAGAAGTGGATGGTATCTTGATTCTATTGGTTTCCATCTCACTCGTGTCGAAACGACGTCATTTTCAAAGAGGGTTCAACAATGGTTTCAAAAATGCTTGGATCCTAAAAATAGCAAGGAAAATTATCATGTTAAGGCTCGTAAAGCGCATGCTTAAGTTACCTGTTTTGAGAAAAGGAACAATAGTTTTGAGGTAGATGTTAGTGTTTGATTGTCATGTAATAGTACCTCTATAGTAGAGTCTTACTGTGTATTATTTTATTATCTATTAAAACATATTTATAAATGTTTCTACATATTACAAGCTATCAAAGAGATATAAAAACTAATGATCGTATGGTTATTGATTCAGTTTCTTTCAGATGTGATGCTAAAAGGCATTCATGTTCCCTTAAAAGCTCAAACGATCACTGTGATATGTTCCGTGGCATCCAATAGGTAAAGACAACAAAAGTAGAATTATGGATCTCAATTTCAATCTCAGCCCGAATTTCATACGACAATTTAAACTGGAATCCACATTTAGTGAATATCAATAGAGCAATGCATACAACAACAACAACCCAGTGCCTCAAGAGGCTCTCGCCATGGCAAGGTCTAGGGAAAAGATGTACACAATCTTATCCTTAAAGGATACTACCCCGGAGAGTAATTGTGTCCGAGGGCCCTTAATAGAGCAACACATAAGTTACAGTATAAAACCATTCATAGGCTTCGCCTATCTGCTTAAACTTTTGGAAAAATTGATACCTTGACATGGTATTAAAGCCTTGTTAATTAAGAGGTCACAAATTCGAATCCCAACAGCTCTCACTTTTAATATTGACATAATCTAAGCACAAGATATGAGGTGGACATGTGGAATATTCACGCTTCTGTTGGGACCGATTTCAAAAATTTTTGCTATTTTAATTAAATTAACACTGCGGAAGGAATTAAAATTTCTAATTTTAAACCTAAAGTTGATTTAAAATTCTTAATTTTAAATCTACAGATCTAAATTCTTAATTTAACTCTAGAGGCTCTACTCTAATATATTCATAACATTAACATGAACTTAAACCAAGCATAATAAGAAAAATTATAAATAAATAGAAAAGAAAAAACTTAAAAGAGAAGGAAAGAAGAATACCTAGAATTGCTTCAAAAAAATAAAGAATACCAGAAAGATGAACACCGAGAAACCTGAGAAAAACGAGACTCGGCGGCCTTCTGTGCAATGACCTCAAATCGCTTGGAGAGTGGGCTCCGAAAAATATTAAACTTGAGAAAGAAAATTTTTAATCGCACTAGGTCTCTGAAAGTCAACACTTTCAGAAATCTTTAATTTTTTTGACTCTAAATATTGAATGCCAAACCTTGAAATAAGTACCACTATTTATAGTTCGATACCGGAGCGAAAAATTGTAAAACAATCGATGTGGGATTCGCAATTGTAAAACGAAACGCGACGTTTTATATTAAAAGAGAGGTTAAACGCAGCGTTTCAATGCCGTTTAAATCGCGTGCCTTTGCCTTATCACCGCGTGCCACGTGGTGATTGGTTTGGCACGGATCCACCCCCGCATCCCCAGCGCACGACACGTGTTGCGCACGGATTGACACTTGTGCAAATTAATTCGGCCTTTTTTTTTCACATGTAAAAGTTTATCTTATGAATTCTAATTTTTAAAAAATTATTTTATTTTATAATTTTTAACTTTTATTCATCTCATAATAATATTTGGCAAAATTAAATTTACTCATCTCATGAATTCTTTAATATTTTTTCTATGGCAATAAAATAGAGGCTTGTGTAAGGATCTCATGAACAATTTAAATTTAGGTCCAAATGGGTTAAATTAATTACTATCTCATGATAAAATTTAATTATCATTTAATGGAACTTAATTCCACTGAATAAATCCCACTGCTCTATAGAACTAAACCATTTATTCAATATCTCCCAAATAGACTGTATTGATAACAACAACCTCCCCACTAGATTTTGATGACGAAGAATAAATATAACTACCACCATTATCTTTCTCATAGCTTCTCCATTAGTTACCGACTCGCCATTCACTGAATAATTCATTTATGCTCGAATATATTCATAGTATAAATTCCAATTGCCAAACATCTGGAACACTTTGGCCAAAGTTTCCGAAACATTCAAACACTTGCGAATCAACTAAGGGGATACCTGTATCTCATAAGAGACTGTAGATTCTCTATTGAATACCTGATCCTTGTCACACTTCATGTGGCTACCTAGTGTATGTGAAAATTCAGTCATTTGTCTAAACCTTACTTATAGTACACAAAGTAACTAACGTTTCATGCACAAGTCTAAAATACTCTCAAGATTTAGGATTTTCGTTCAAACAGTACAACATGAATCACTTATCTTCGATAGTAGTCTAGAAACAAGCAACTCACATGGTCCAACTCAGTGCGTCAAATCTTATTAAACACACTAACATAATACTTTTAGATCACTATCCACATGACCAAGACAAGTTATCTAAAGTGTCACGTTATAGTCTTAGCATACAAACGGTCCAAACTTGTCTTTAACTACGAGTTTTTCAAATAACAATTCATACTATTTGTTCTAAGTTTATATGTGGGTTAATCTCTTAAACTACTTAGAACAAACAAGTAAATTGTAGTTTGAGGATTATTAAAAAGAAAATCACATGCAGTATAAATGCTAGCTTACACAAATATAATCAAGAAAACGACTGAAATTTTAATTTTATTCTTTAATAAAATAACATTTACAAGACGCATTTGGATTTTTAGATCATAGTTCCTAACTGCTTCAAACCTGACGGGCATGCACTTCAAGCACACTTGTAGCATGTGAGAATTCGAGAGATTTAACGATGACTGGCGCCACGGATTTCCTGATAGTTCAGTCGCTCCGCTTCTTAATGCTCCCATGGATATTCGATAACCAATTGAATATTCGATAAACTGTTCTTGTTTGCGGCTCATCTTTTTTTGTTTGGGGATTCGATAACTTAGCGACAAAATGATATATGCTCAACTTAGATATACGAGCCTAGAATATTAAGGTTGTCCAATAAAAGTAGAGTGAGCCCGGCCTAAGAGGGAGACAAACTCATTATATGAGAGGGATTTGTATGACAAACATAAATCAAATATTCTTTCTTGATCTCTTTAATTTCAATTGTTTACTACTTTACTTTAGTTTCAGTATGTTTTCCATTTTAGATTTGTATCAAGTTTGAGCAAAAACCTTAACGAGTTGAGCTCAACGAAGGAAGTGTTTAGTTCGTGAAAGTTTGCGAAAATTTTGATTCAGGCAAAACAATATTTGTATTAGCACAAAAATGGTTCAGTGTGGCTTAATAGTAACTCGAATAGTTCAACTTGATAGCAAGCTCTATTCTATTGTCAGCTCAATTGTGTTCGATAAAGAGCTTATTAGACTAGTAACAAGTCGAATATATGATCGACTAGGCTAACCAAGCATTGAAAATACTAAAATCTTATCAAATCGAGGTCGAGTAAAAGTTGAAGAGCTCGATGAAAGGTTTAGATTGATAAGACTTATCTAGTGTTACGACATATACACAACTATCAAATAAACAAAATGGGGAAGGTACGAAGCAAGTAATGGATAAACATTAAATACCTGTAGGTAATGGAATGGGTATGGGTATGGGTTTATACCCCGGGGTACTAATCGAGCCTACAACCTCCATGCATGAAGTAAGAGCTTCTACCACTAGGCTAATCAGCTAATTATAGTTTTTGCATTGCTATAAGCATGTTTCTAAAAGTCGGGAGATAAAGCTGGGAGGTCCATGCATCTGGTAGCAACAATGTGCATCTGTCACCAGCCTAGCTCCATTACCGTCCCGAAGCAAGTAGTGTGGACAAAGTTTTAGGCCTCGTTAGTTGACAATAAATAGACTCGAGAAATAGAAATTCATGAAAAATAAAATCTTAAACCTTTGTTTAATTGGCAGAAAGTTGGTAGAATGCGAGAAATAAAATTATTTAGCAATTTTTATGTCTTTCTCATCTAAATAACTAATATTTTTTCACCTATTCTTTTAAAAAAACTGATATATGAATTAAATTCTCGAAAAATATTCCGTAAACGAGGCCTTGGAATGACACATATTGGGAGAAAGGACACGTCGTAGGGCTCAGTTTTTTTGGAACTTTTTCTTTTCTTTTTATTTTTTTAAACGTTATTTACTTTAAATATCCCTGTACTTTACCTATTATATCAATTTAGTCCTTATATTTTTAATTGTATCAATTTAATCCTTGAATAATTCCAAATATGTCAATTTAGTCATTTGGTCAAATTTAAATTATGTTAATGACATAATTTTAAACGATAATATTATATTAAACACGAGTAACTTATTATAAATTCATATTTTTACTCAATTTAACCTAATCTATGACCAAATTATTAAAATTTTTATTAAAAATTTAACATAATTTTTTCTCTAATAATTAAATTAATATAATTAAAAATATAAAAAATAAATTAATATAATTAAAAATATAAAAATTAAATTAATATAATAAATAAAGTATAAAAACTTTTGGCATATTTTATAATTTTGAAATCATGATGGTCATGCATATCCAAGTCAAAAGTTTCAAATTCCTACGCTGTCCAACACATTCAATGCCACCGCATTGACCCACCGTATTAGTAGGGATAAGTACTTGTGCTTTTTGCTTTTTAAAATATGAGCTAAACGAGTGTTATTTCGTATAATGTATAAAAATATTATATTTTTTAATTTTTTATATTACGATATTATAGGTTGGGAGTCCTCAGAAATAACCTCCTTTCCACTTGGAAGGGGTAAAGCTGCGTATATTCATCCCTCCCAGATCCTGCTTTTTGCAGGAGCCACGGGGCACTGTGACTGTTGCTGTTGTTGTTGTTGTTGTATAATATCATAATTATATTGAATATTTTTTTTCTTCCTTTTATTTTGTCAATGATATTTATTTTATAAGTTTTATATTAGCCTATAAATATTTAAAAATTAGATTACATGCATAAATATTAGGGCATAAAGTAATAATTCTCGTATATCTTTAATTTTAGGATGTTTACACACTAAGATTAAGAACAGACCTTAATCAATAGCAATCCTTATTGACCATTGAGTATGGACACTAAAAAAAATAAAAATAAAAAAAATTTAATTTCTCCCTCTTAACCACTCTCTTTAATGTACGATGTAAGATGGAGTATCGAACTTATAATTATGTTTCATGTTCATGTGTTTGTATGTTGTAAACCAATGGTAGAGAGAGCGCCAGACTTTTATTTATATAGGAGAAAGGAGTGTCTTCCATCAAAACACCATTGGTCGTGTCCTTTTATTAGTAGACGCATCTATTAATTAATAGACATGTCTCTACATTAATAGATATATATATTCAGTAAAAGACATATCTCTTTAATTAAAAACACATCAAAAAGATATGCATTTTTATTAAAAGGCGTGATCTTCATCAAAGCACATCTCTTTTCATTAAAAGACATAATCTTTTTTAATTTTTTATTCAAAGAAATTTTATGGGGTGAAAATTGAGTATTAGGGTTTTTATAGATTTGGGTAAGGGGAGATTTTACTATAATATAATAGAAAGATTATACATACACATTCTAAAATTTAGGATATTAATTTTTAATTTATAAACTTTATAAAATAATAATTTAGTTCAAAATTTTTATATATTTAATAAATAAGTTTAAATAGCAGTATGTAATGATCTAAAATAAATCTTTTACCTAGCTTTTTTCATAGCAGTGTCATAACATTATGACTTCACCCATACTACGCTAGGCAGAAAAGAAAGAGGCAGGAAAAAGAAGAAATGGTTGGAGAGGATCCGATAAGATCTCACCCACCTAAATTTATGGGAGGAGATGACCTTATATAGAACTCGATAGAAGACTATCATAGGGGTAGCCGATGTAGCGGTTTAGAGATGTGGTGCTTATTATTACTAACACTAGTGTTTTGAGACATATATGACTTCCTCTTTGGGTGCCTTTATTTGCATTTCTGCCTACTTGTCGTTATTTGCCTTACAGTTGCCTTCTAGTGAGTTTTGCTTAGTAATGCTTGCTTTATACTATGTCCTGCTCTTATATTTTGTTGCTCTCTTGCTTCCAGGATGTCATGCTACCACGCTCAGGTTGGGGGTCCTCGGAAAAACCTCCCTTCTGCTTAGCATCCTAAAGGGGGAAGGTTGCGTACATCCACCCCCTCCCCCCAAAACCCTGCTTAGGCGGGAGTCCTTGAGACATAGGGACTGCTGTTGTTGTTGTTATTGTTGTTGTGTATAACATTATGGTTTTCTGGGTGGGGTGAAAGGAATAGCAAGGGAATGGTAGGTTTTCTCACAAATAGAGATAAGTTTTACACTATTTAACGTTATCGTTTTGGCTATTTTATTAAAATATATGTAATTTTTGGATTAAAATATTATTTTATAAATTTTGTGAATTAAAAAAATTAATACTTTTTTTTTTGTGACGAGAGATTGAGTTGCCCCAACCAACCCCAGCCAATGAGAACAACCCACAAGCCCCTATGAGCAAATAAGTCATGAGTATATCCTTAGCAAGAATCGAACTCTTGACTCTTGAGCGATGACCGCATGGGTAGAAGACACCACCAACTGAGACACCCTCATGATGAGCTAAAAAAAGGGTCGTAGCTTATACAATGGGGGCTTTGCTTAAAATATTAATACACTAAATCTTAGATACTACTATGTAATATAGCATAAAAAATATGAAATTTATACCCGTAACTAAACTATTTGTAAAAAATTTCTTCGTTTTATACCCTATAAGGAAAATTTAATGGAACCCCTTAATGCTCTTCATGTCGGGATGACAATAGGGTGTGGCAGACAATGAAGGTGCCTCCTTGATACAGTCATGAACTAGATTTTTTTTCATAACTTTAAATTGTTAAAAAGCTGAACCAAACGTAGGCTTATACTCGCCATTCAAATTCATACTTACTAGGCGCTTCATTATTCACCATAGATATAAAGAAAAAAGAAATTGTCACTTAAGTACTTTGAAGTTTGAACATTTATCACATAGAAGTTCTAAAATTTTATCAAGCAAATACCTTTTGTCAAAATTCTGATAGATTTTTGTTGAAAAATGATTAAATTGGATACAATTTCAATAATATATAGTATCTTCTTTAGAATTTGATGATTTTTTGCCTAAAAATACGAAACTGACACATCATTATGGCAACCTTTAGGTAGTTTACGTAAATATTCTGTAAACATATTATCACAATCTGCAGAATTTAGGATGAAAATGTTGGCATGCCTTATATATATATATCATAATCATGTATTATATCAATATTTTATTTATAAAATTGATGAAATTCTTACAAAAATTTATTAAATTGCAATATATGATACATAGGTAATAAAATATTAAAATTTAAGGGTACTTAAGTGATAATTAGTCAAATCTCAGGTAAAGAGGACCCTTATTTGGCAACGGAGTAAAGAGGACCCTTATTTGGCAAATGCTTTTAAGGGATAAAAGCGGGAAATTAGGGATAAAATCTTATATTTTTTTACCCTCATTTTTTTTAACCCTAAAATTGGAAGGTAAAGTGGGTTAAGGTAAATTTAAAAAAAAAATTGGACTATTTTATTTTTATTTTAACTATAACTATTTTTACCATTACCTTTTTATCCAATTGTTAAATAAGATAACTTATTTATCCTTCTTAATTTAATATATTCAAATAAAGATAGGATGTTATCTTATTTTTCCCCTCTTCACTCCTGGACCCAATTATCAAACTAAGGCACAAGTGATTATCCAAACTTTAAATAAAGGGAAAATAAATAATAAGGTTATTTATATTTTAATACTATGATATTTTTAAAAATAATAAAAATAGTATTTAATTTTTTGAATTATTAAAAAGGGCATTATATTTTTATCATATTAATAAAAAAACCCCTAAGTTTTTACCGTATTAATAAAAGGGCTTCTCTTTGATGTGATGATGTCATTTTTAATCAATAGAACTGATGTGACAGCTGTATTTTTATTAATGCTACACTAAAATGATAAAAATACCCTTTAATAACTGTATTTTGAAATAAATTAAACAAAAATAGATAATTTTTACATAACATAATATTTTAAATTTTATGCTTATAAAGTAATAATAAGGGAGTTGTTGCTGCCTTAAGTCATTTTATTATAATATTAATAAAAAATAATTACTACGTTTGTTTTGTTGATAAAAAAATAACATCATTATAGTTTAAAGGGGCCTTTTATATTAATACGATGAAAATATTAAAAAAAATTAGTATTATTTTTATTATTTTAAAAAATATTAGAGTAATAAAAATATTAGCCGTTCTCATCCAACTCCTCCACCAATTTGTAAGATTCCGACATTCCCCGTACTTATCGCTGTTCTCCTAAACCGCTAAACTCGAACTATTTCCTGCAATTTGATCCCACTTTCGCCCATTTCAATTTTCACACTCCCCCGCTTTACCACTAGGCACATTTTGTAGCTGTCGATTTGGAAAATTTATGAATTAAATTCGCTATCTACGATTGAAAATGTTGTTTCACGTACATGTATGTCGTTCGATCAAATTATGAAAGCATAGGGTAATTCAAATGTTGCTTTGTTGTTGTTATTCTCTTGTGTAATTGATATAGTTCTTTTTTCTACAGTAAAACGAAAGATGTTAATGACGTTTGTTATATCTTTTTGTAGGGTGATCCATTGCGTTTTTGCGCTACTTTGAGAGGAACCCACATTGACATTTGGTCGAACACCTTGGGTTGTTGTTGATCTTGGGCTAATAATGGAGAACCGCATGGAATGTTTCAGTGGGTTTGTGTGTTCTTCTTGTTATGCGGTAACTGAGTCTCTTTTGCGTTAGTTTGAGGTAAACCCACGTCGGAATTTCGTCGAACACCTTGCAATCTTCTTGTTTTGGAGCTGATAATGGAGAGTTTCATGGAAATTTTCAGTGGGTTTGTAGGCACTTAGTGGATTTTGGGTGTCCTTTTTTTCTTTTTTTTTTTTTTTTTTGCTTTTGTTTTTGGGGGTTGGAAATGAAGGGGAGTGTAATGGAGCCTGTGTTTGAAATTGGGGTGGTGGTGCCAAAGAGGGGGCTGAGTGAAGGGATTGAAGGATGTGATGCTGTGGATGTTATGGTCGAAGGGTTTCAGGAAACAGGGTTTATTGTTGACAGAGTTCTTGGCCTTAATGATGAGTTTATCAAGGTATGATCTTTCTCATTCTTCTGTTCTGATTCTTGTTTTATTTCTTTTGTTTCGTACTTTGTGCTTTACCCTCAGTTAGGTTTAGTTGAACGAGTAAAACTAGGAAAAGCTAAGCAAAACTGTGCAAACTTAAAATTTAGGGGGTGTTTGGTTAACGGAGAGCAAAACTAGAGAATACTGACTGAAATTCTAGTTGTTTTACTTTTCGAATTTTTTCCCTCACACCAGATGGAAAAAGTGAGGAGAAGTTAGCGAACCTCATGGAAATATAAAGAAAATTGGGGAAAGTTAAAGAAAAGCAGGGAAAAACTAATCAGGAACCAAACAAATGAAAACTAGTAGTTCTCCCTAGTTGTGCTTTTTCCTTGTTTCGCCTAGTTTTGCTCGCTAAGTTTTATACCAAATTGAGCATTAGTCATGGTGCTATCCAAATTTGAATTTGAAATGGTTTTAAGAAAAGCAGTATGTTATTGTTAAAAAAAAAAGAAAAAAAAAGAGAAGTAAGCTGAATGGTTTCAAGATTCGCTGCTTTCCTAGTTTGAAATTCTATGATATTAATGTATTCTTCTATTTAAATGGATATGTATATGACCTTTTTTAAACCCATGCTTCTATCCAAGATTCAATAATTGATTTTCTTTTTTGGTGTAATTTACAATAAATTTCTATATACTTTGTTCACCGTGTCGATATGATTCTCTTGCTTGTAATTATGTAAATTTGATTCCTTTACAATTTGCACCGTGTCTATTTAGTCTTATGGTGAAATTGAAGTTAAATTGATTACATAATTTTTTAATGGCCCAATCACATCAGATGCAAATGACCCAATACAAACCCACTTGTTGGTCCAATATAAACCCACCTATGACCCGACTATTAAAAAATGAGTTGCCAACTTAAAGTGAACTTTACACTAAAATTCCAAATGTAAGTTGTACATTAACTAAATTTACACAATGAGGACCTATTTCCTAAGTAACCCCTTTGTGCTCCACTACCTTCAATCTCAGTGCATCTGACATAGCTCTTTGTTAAGGAATTTCCTTAACAACCGTAAAATGTGAAAGGTAATTGAACTCGCAACACACAAAATTAAAGTTTTCCTCCTTTTGTGTTTGTGCTTAATTCAAGTGCCTTTTCTGTTAAAATCTTGGAGAAAAAAAGATTGGTATGTATGGATCTTTAATGGTTAAAATATTATGAATTTTCAGTTATCAGCTCCTTTGGAGATTCTTGGGAAGGCTGCAGCAGAGTTGCAGATCCGAAAACCGACCAAAATTGGTAAACAATTTGATTGTTATGAAATTACCACTCATTTTCCTCCTTCAATACTTCGCCTTGAGCCTTCTTTAAGTAGGTTGAACAGATTGAGGATTTGAAGAGGGCGCGACAAGGATGGTGGGGGGATGGGTTTGTAGAAGCGTGGAAAACTAATAGGATTAGACCCATTTTTTACGTAGACATGGAGGGAAGACTTGCAAATTTTGTTTTCTTTGGTTTAAGAAGTCACTTTCATTGTGGAACTTTGCATAAGATTGGAATTCGTGGTAGTTAAGGCTGAGATGGGCCGAGCAAAGTCTCATCCTCTTCAGAAGAAATCAATATCCCACCACAAGAAGGAAATGTCTCCTCGAATTCTTTTTATTAGTTATGCGGGAAAATATGGGAGAAAAAGGACCTCTGCGCATTGAAAATTTAGGAACAGCTGAAAATGGATGGTATATTTCGTTAGACAATGATGTTTTTTTTTTTTTGTAACTGTTATTCTCAGGAATGGACTTGGCTTTCGAATGGGATCAGGTGGAAGCATTTGCGACACTGCCTGATGGTTCACTGTTCAGCTGGTGTGAGCGTTACCATTGCTACCATTACTTGATATATGGAATGGTAAGCATTCTTGTTCTTCCCAAATTTTCTGTTCTCCTAGGATAACCAATTCATGCTACTCTCCTCCATTCTAGTTAGTTAAATGACTGATTTTGGTATTTCTAAATGATTCAGTACTCATATTTTCCATGATGTGCTATATGTTGGGTGTGTACACTAATTGGGTATGGAATCAAATCATGGTTTGTTTTCGTGTAAAGATTATAGCGCTGGCGGGAGCATGGGTTGCTTTAAACTAGAACATAATATCCATGCCTTATGGAGACCTGTTACAAAAATACTGTTGTTGCTAATTGCGCCACTACTAGCTTAAAATTCGTTTATATAACAGCTTCTATTTGATTCCATTCTATGAACCATTCTAGAAATGTCTTAAATGATATAGCACAAATGGCTTATTGCTAAATCTGTGTCCTTCACACGGAGTATCACAGGTCAACAAGAGTAGGACAGCTATTGCTTTGAAGTTTAATGGCAGAGAATTGTATTGGAAACCTTGGGAGCCTTTAGTTAAGAAGCTGGAATCAGAGGGCATAGTCAAACAAGTCTTCCCTTTGCATGGTATGCAAGTTCACTTATTTTCTCAGCTACTATCTGTTGGAAAACTTCAAATGTGAGTATAATGAAATAACCTACATTGGTGTTGTGGGAGAGAAGGGATCGACATACAAGCCTATACGTGGCTGAGGTCAAAGGGCAGCCACACCTAATCCCAAAACCAAAATCTGACTTAGGCTTATACGTTGATTTCAACTACATTGCCTTGGCCTGGGCTTGGAAAAATTGTGTTCAAGTACGAGTTGTGCTTTCTAATATTAGATGAAAGTGAACGGAAGCATCTTCTGAGGAGTTGGGCACTTGGCTGGTGGGACTTCACAAGACAGCCGGTTGACGATATATACTTGTATTTTGGGACGAAGGTGAGCGTCAGTTAAATTTGTGTTTGATTTTGTTGATGATATGGCTTGCATTGACTCAAAGGACTTTGCAGATCGCCATGTATTTTGCCTTTCTTGGGATGTACACGCAATGGCTGCTCTTTCCAGCTGCATTTGGGATTATTTTGCAGTTTGTTGACTTTGGGTGGGCAACATGAACTCCTAAACTCTAGGCCTTCTTAGTATCATTTTCCAATTTTAGTTTTGTGTTTGTGATGAACTAAAAACCGGGTTTTAGAAATTAATTTTGAGAAATGAAAACAGAAAACAAGGAATTAGAGACAAGAATAATTCATTTCGAGAAACCGGTTTTAGTTTCTTAAAAACAAAAAACTAAAAATAGAAAATGATACTTAACAGGCCAACTTTTCTTAGTGTTGTGTTTTCGGCTGTTTAGTTATGAGTTGCTTGATGTTTCTTTCAGATCAATGCAGTTTATGGTGCTTCCATTATTCTTTATCATAGTCATTTCGTGGGCCGTTTTTCTCTTCCAGTTTTGGAAACGTAAAAATTACGCCCTCTTAACCAGGTAACTTTTGTTGTTGAAAGGAACACTATTCACTGTGTCTCCATTTTATCCTCTCTCTTCCGTTCATAGTTCTGAGTATAGCCGGCTTCATGGCCCAGATGGAGAATCAGTTATACAGTCGGAACAGGACCTGGGTATAAGATTTTGGGTATGGATTTAAACTCCCGACAGCATCCTTTGGAGCACGCAAAGAAGTTGGAGGCAGATGAGGTGAAGGATAAAGAAGAGTATCAAAGAGATGAGTGGTTTGGACGCCTAACGAGATTCAGAAACGACGCGCTCGTTATACTTAGCATTATTTGTCTCCAGCTGCCTTTTGAGCTCGCCTATGCTCACCTCTATGAGATAATTGAGTCGAATATTATAAAGTAAGTCCCTGATTCAATATCAATTTACGCTAGAAGTTTGTGGTGGGAGATTATTTTTGTTTGCCTGCCTAATTCTTGTATTGAAGTTGATGGTTGATTCTCTGTGCCTCGTTTGCTATGCACTTCGTCTTTGATTTTTGATTTAGAGACTTTCAATCAAAATTTTTGCTAAGCCGAACGGTTAGATCACAATTAAGAGAATATAAGAGTTTTATGTCATGTTTCTCCGTGAATTCCAAGATGTTGGCTCAGTGGTGAGGCATCCAGACATCTCGCCTCATGAAGCATCAACTTTGATTTTCAACCTGGAAAATTTGTTGCATATAGGGAACTTTTGAGCGAGTAGTATGTGTAAACAGAGATGATAAGTCTAGGTGCGTTTAAGTTGGCTTGGACCCTAGTTACCTACCTATAGTCAAAGAGAGGACATCACAAAAAGTTTAGAAAATGCTTGTCTTATGCTTCAACAATTTGACAAGGAAACCGAATGACAAATCCATTTTTCTTATTTGTGAACGTTCTGTGCAAGTGTAGGATATTTTTGTTCATTTTAGTATGGAAGTTCAACTCCAATTGTTAAGACCATATCGGATTTTTGAGTTTTGCCCGCGATAAATACAGAATACAAATTATCTGAAAATTTCTTGAGGGAACTGAATATTTCATAATATAATGATAGTTACGGTAATAATTATAGTCATTTTCTTCTCTTACTATTTGTAGGTTTGGGCTCACCGCAGTCTATGTTCTTGTCATACAATACTTTACAAAGATGGGTGGAAGAATATCGGCCAATCTTACTAAAGGAGAGAAGAATGAAAACACTGAGCGTAGAGCCGATAGCCTGGTTTACAAGGTGAAAAAAGAGAACGACGTATCTTTTTTGTATGTGAGAGTCGGGCATGGGTATGCGTCCAGTGCTCAGACTTTTTAACCACTAAACTTTCCTATGTTTTCAATATGATTTGAAGTGTCCAATGGTCATATTGTTGATTTGAAAAATAAGCATAATTCTTCTGTAGCGAATCTCATACAAGATCAATTTGGATTGGTTGTAGTTTGTGTCCAAGTACTCTTATCAAGCACAGGCACTTTAGGGAGGAATGAACAGTCGAAGTAACTACGTCTCTCTCTCTCGCTCTTTAATGAGAAGAGTTTCTTTGTGTTGCAGGTGTTTGGACTTTACTTTGTGCAGACGTATATTGGAGTTTTCTATCATGCCCTTTTACACCGTAACATTATGACGCTCCGTCAAGTCTTGATTTGGCGGCTGATTATGTCAGAGGTTACATATTAATCAAGCAAATTGGAAATTATGTTTTGGCTTATTTGATACCTGAATATTATGATCTTAACTGGTAATGTTCTTCCAGGTTTTTGAGAATCTGATTGAAAATTTGGTACCCTACCTCAAATACAGCTATAAGAAGTATAGAGCTGTTAGGTAAGCTTCTACGTCCATTACACAATGTAACAGCCACTGCATAATAGAATTTAAGATAGACGTTAGACATATTGCTACTATGTAATACTACTTTTGTAACAGCTTATACTACGCATATATATTGTATGTTACTTACCATGACATACTTATGGATATATTTATATGTTAGAAACTATCGAGATGGATATAAACATTGGTTTGTATGACTGCTCGTTTAAATGCATGCAAATATAATGCTTAAAAGCAACTTATGTTCTCATAGAAAACCCAATGCGATCACCTAACCTGTTACCTCACCGCGACAGCAATAGTTACACAAAATTTCATGCTCAAAAACGCAATTCGGCTTTTGAAAGTGAGATTTGTGTTTCCCTTGCCTATCAAACTTGAAGGAAACACAATTCAAACAATAATAAAATCATTTTGATAAGAAAATAATTATTAGATGATTTGTTGGCTAATTATATTACTCAATTTAAAGAATGATTGAATTGTCGTGAACATGTTGGAGTCAATTCCCTATTTTTTATTCATTGCATTACTTAATTTTCTTGTTTATTGCTTAATATTGACTTTGTTTTTATATGAAATGCTTTATCAACTCTATTGATAATTTCTAATATATAGTAACATAAGTGTTCCCTTGACACTCCCCCCAATCCTAGAAACTCTTATGACTGCCCAATCCCATTCCCGTTTCTGTTTCCACTCGGGCAACCATTTGTCACACATTTCCTAACACGCTGGCATATAGTGGCAGCTAGCTAAAAAACTGGCTGTTAAGTTATAGAACCACCATTAGTTGGTTTCATGCAACTTAGTTTTTCTGAAAGGTGTGTTTATAACCGGCTAATGCATATACACATTTGTAAAGATACAAGAAAAAATGCGACAACGGATCCCAATCGGGGAGGATACGGTTCGCTTCCAGAGTGGAGAAAGAGTTTTTCAAACCTGCTTATGCTGCAAGCATCGGGGTTGAACTCGAAGATGGTCTATTCGATGGTAATGTGCTGAATTCTTCAGCTGAGTTTGCACTTGCATGTTATCATTTTTTGGGTCCTTTACCGGTTGTATACATGTGAGATCCAAGATTGGAGAGAGGAACATGTTAGTAATGTAAAATACTGATCCGGTCCAAAACCTCTGCCACATGGATCATTCTGTCCAAGGCCATACTAGTTCCTTTATTATTTTGTCCAGTTCTTAGGCCCTAATTAGTTCAACGGGTAACATTTTTTTTCATGGAGAACTTTTCTTCTCAAAATATTTTCAATTAAAAATATTTCTTTCTTAAAACATGTTTTTTAGTTGCAAAAGATAGTTTAGTTCTATAAATTTGTATGCGGTTATTGTTTGGGCAAATTGAGGTTGAAGTAAAGCATATAATATGGGATTACAACGGAGACCATTTCCCCATTAGTGAACGAAAATGTTTTCCTTTTTTTTTAAGCGGAAGTAAATTTCGGTCAATGGAGGAGAACATTTTTCATAGTTGTGGTTGTTGCTATAAAGTTGTGCAAAAGATAGTAATAGAATTGAAATGGAAAATGTTTTCTGTAAAAGCAAATAGTGCATCAATTTGGTTTTTGGCTCTTAGCGGTTTCCGGTCCAGTTTGATCGTATCTGTTCAGATTTGGATATATGGACAAGTCTAATGGTTTTTCTGCATTAGTTGCACCAAAGAACTTCAAGTCCACGACCTGGCTACCTATCCCCCGAGGATGAGGTCTTGGGTTCAGCCTCGTTTCCCCTTTCCTCATTGTTTGTTGCCCTTGTTATGGCACTGTTGTACTCCATACCATCTTTAAAAAGCAACTGATTTAAATGGTGAACCATTTGCAGATTTTCTGGAGCTAACGCTGCAGTTTGGAATGATCATGATGTTTGCATGTGCTTTTCCTCCTGCATTCGCTTTTGCTGTGGTGGTAAACACTGCTTAAACTCGATCTTCTCTCACCCCTACCAATGCTTCTAATCAACTGCGTTGATTTCTTTAAATCACGGAGTATTAAACTCGATCTTCTTACCCCTACTGATGCTTCTAATCGACTGCATTAATTTCTTTGAATCATGGAGAATTAAATATGCTTTAATGGGTGCAGAACAACATTGTGGAGATCAGAACAGATGCGTTGAAGCTGCTAATCATGCACAAAAGACCTGTTCCTCGTGCTGCTGCTACTATCGGGGCATGGCTCAATATATTTCAGGCATGTCTTTTATTTGTATATTCCTTATAGATTGTGGAAGGGACAAGAGTCTGAGGTTTAAATCTCCAATCTCAATTATCTACGGAACGATTTTGGTCATTGAGGCCCTAGCCTAGTGGTAGAACACTACCAAAAGTGAGGCTGTAAGACTTGAGGTCCTAGGTTCCAATCTCTAGGCCATAGTTATCTTCTGCTGAGAAAGTTCCTTTCTTTATTGGAAAAAGAAATAATATTAAGAGAGAGAATGCACAAAGAGTTGAGGACAAACTGTCTTCAAAACTACAAAATTCAAGAATAAAACTATGAACTGATAATATAGAGCCTTTAAGTTCCTTTCCAAATCCATTGATTATGTCAACAAAGCTCTTTGTCCAAAGAACTCCTAAAAAGACCACCTTTTCCCATAAGAACTTGAATGGCATATGTTGATCTTTAAAAATTTTAGCATTATTTTCAAGCCAATTACACTAGAGAATCACAACCTCGGTTGTGGAGAATAACATTAAAACGTATTTCCTCTATCCTAAGTCATGAGACTTCATTAGAAAGATATCCTCAAACGATTTTGGTTAACACACATTTGAAAAGTGGACTATAGCTTGCACCAAAAATCCCAAGCCACGGCGTAATGCAGAAGTATTTGGTCATGCGTCTCCCCTCTCTAGAAGCATATAACATAGATCTCTGGAGACAAAGCCTTAAGAGGGAGAGTGTTCCTGTTATGTGAAATTGTTTGAGGAAGCTATGCCTCTTTGTTATCATAGCTTTTATTGCCCTTTGTTTCTTATATTTTTGGATAACTAGACTCTACTCTTGTGATTTTGCTTGCGGTCACTTGGTCCTAGAAACAGGTGTTAGACGTTGTATAACATCGTAGTTCAGCCTTTTGCTGGTAAAAGTTTGGATGAAAGTCATAAAATCATCAACTCCCATGACCCAAACCCAACCTGTTTGGTGCCCTACGGTTGAGTTAGAAACTCTGTTAGTAAAATACAGTATAGAAATTAAACATATGTGTATTATTCGGCTATGTATATGAAAACTTTGGTTAGAAATTTGTTGACTTATAAAAGTAAAGGATAATGTTAGTTGTGATAGTAGTAGAAGAAACATAGCGCATAGCAAATGATGGTACAATCAATAATTTGAGAGTTAAAATGACAAATTTAGCAAACTATAGAATATGGACATTTAATTTAGTTATAAGTATTCATTATTTTCAATTATTTTTTATTTTATAAATGGAAAAATACGGATACATGTTATGAATACATATAGTATACGGATAACATTAAGAAGATGCGTATTGCCAACGAAACACCCTTTTGAGATGGGGAAATTATAGATACATGTCCAAATTGTGTATTATATTTGAATTTTTACGAATAGAAGTCTGAAGTTACAAATCTCTAGCCTCACTTATTAACAGCAGAAAATAAGGAAAAGGAAAAAGAGACAAGCCTAGGTCGGTCTTTGGATAATTATGCCCTACTTCTGTAATCATATTTTTCTGCAATTTACGACATTTCTTCATTTATGTTTATATTATGATTCTGAAAGTCAAAATTTCTGGTACCTGACCCTATGTATTCCATGTTTGTGAATTTCAGTTTCTGATAGTGACATCGATATGCACAAACTGCGCACTTCTAGTGTGCTTATATGACGCGGAAGGGAAGTGGAAACTGGAGCCTGGACTTGCAGCTATCCTCGTTATCGAGCATATCCTTCTTCTTATCAAGTTTGGATTTTCTCGATTCGTACCTGAGGTGCATCTTTCTCTTCACCCTTTTTTCGAATACAATTTGACTTAAAGCTTTTCAAACCTTAAACTTGGCTCAATTCAACTTGAATTAGGCTCAACGAGTTTCAAATTGAGCTTGATTTATTTAGGCTCATAAGGCTCATTATGTTGCTTAAACTTGGCTCATTTAAGCTTGTTGGTTGCCAAGGTTGATCTCTGCGAGGCTCAGTTGCTTGTATCCAACCTAAGGCTTTATTTGTTTCAGTGTGAAAAGTTTCCCTTATGAAAATTTTTCTTCACAATCTATTTTCGATTTTAACGAACTATTTTTTCTTTATAAATTTTGCTTTCTTGCTAGTGATTATAGCATTATTCTATAAATTTGTATGAGGTTCATCTTTGGCCAAATTGAGGTTGAACTGAAGCATATAATGTGGGATTATGACGGAAAACATTTTCCCCTCCATGAAGGACATGGTTCTCCCCATTTGTTGAGGGGAAGTCAACTTTTCCTCAACGGAGGAAAACATTTTCAATATTTGTGATTGTTACGAAGTTTTGTAATAATTAAATTTAGACGATAAAGTCTTTTTTCAAAAAAAAAACTGAGCCTAAATTACGTACTTCGGATACTAAACTCGGGTAAGAATCTTTTAGGAGCCTGCGTGGATCAGAGCAAAACGTGTGAAAAATGCAACACATGCCCAGGATGTATCCAGGCAGCTTCTGAGGAGCATCTCCGTCGGAGAGATGAAGTCTAGCTCTGGGGAAAAGCTTAGTTAGCCGCTCGTTACAGTGATTGGGTCCAGCCTTGTACATCGGTACGTAAAAATTTTGCTGTTAAAATTTTATAATTTTTTCTTTTTCTTGTCTGTCTGTACAATGCTAATAGGTTTTTGCTTGAAGTTCTGAGTTAACAATGGCGGATTAAGTGGATTGACGAGCAATTAATGGAAAAAAAAAGGATTAGATTGTCGTTATTGTTGTTTTCTTTGTGCACTTTTAGTGTAATTTTCTTTATTTTTGGTATTAAAAACAAGATGGAAATGAATCAAAAGCATTATCCATTTCTGTTGTATCAAAATTTTGCAAGAAATATCTACCAAAAGATAGAAGGGTACAAATGCCAATGATGGCTTGGTTTAGTGGTTAAAATGCTATCAAAGTTAAGGCTTTAGGACATCTTGTCTTAGGTTCGAATTCCCTTACCCTAAACTCACTTACCTGTTGAAAGAGAAAAATGTACAATGCTTCTGCTAAAATGGGGTCGTGGAAGGGTCAGATATGTGCAGTCTTGGCTTCGGTGGAGAGAATTTCCACATTGGCAATTTTCTTTTTGCAGGAAGTTATTTACTCCTATGGTCCTTAATATCTATAAGTTTGTTTGAAATTTTGAATTGGTCCCTCATCTTTTCTTTTGTTTAAAATAGTTCTTCATAATTTATTCTTCTTCTAATTTTTTCCTAGTATCGATCACCCGGTTGGGGGGTCGAATTGCTCACAAAGTAAAACATGAAAACTATTTTGACAAAAAAAAGATGTGAGATCAATTTGAACAAACTTATAAACATAGGGAGCCAACAGTGTTATTTACACTCGGCCAATCCAACCGAACCCATCAAACCCAAAAATGACCCAAATAGCTCAATTCTCATTGAATCCGATCATACCAAAATTCTTCATCAAGGCGCATCATAGGCCTTGCATTCTTTGTTACAGCTGCAACATTGATGAGCGTAAGCCACAACCCCTTTTGCCCATTTCTTGATCTCGGCCTTCAGCTTCACTGAGTCAACCGATTTCAAAGATTTATTATCTGGGTTCATCCCGATCTCCATAAAAGCGGAGAAACTCCTTACTTTTCGTCGCTTTTTATACCCTTCGTCTTCTTCCCTTGAACTCCAGCGTTTTCTGGGTTCTGTTTCTTTCTGCAGAACCACCTTATCACCAGTATCAATGGCTGCTTTGACAGACATGGCTGGACTCTCTCTCTCTCTCTCTCTCTCTCTCGGTTTTGAGTTTTGTTCGTGTCAAGCATTTTCATTTTATATATATATATATACACACACAATTGTTTATGGGTTATTTGTATATTTTATTACTTTGTTAATTGTATTAATCTAGTCCTGTACTTTTAATAGTGTTGATTTGGCGTCAATCCTATAAGTGTTTGACACATCCTTTTTGGTAAAGGTCATACGAATCGCATGTGAGAAAACTCATCAAGTTTTTCCTTTCAACTCATCGGTACAGTATTCACCTATCAGTTACAGCTCTTGGGATAATTAGTTTTTGACACATAGTCTTCAGGTCAAGGAATCCACAAGTTCTACTCTCAAGTTGCCGTCTTTGACTAATATAAATTTCAATACAAGGTCTAGGATGAACTTGTGCACTATACATATTTTAAGCCCTCGTGTAAGGGGCAACGCTAGTCTAAAACTGTTCCACGTCTTTATCTATCAGCTAAAACTTTTGAGATAGTTGGTTCTTTGATATGATAGTACATAAATCGTAGTTTTTGAGGCAGTTTTATGACTTATTATTTATAAGTCATTACTATAATTCTGGCAGTAACAATTTTTATCCTGTAATAACACAGCTCGCTTTAATTAGTTAATTATTGTATGTCCGGCTGGAGAAAATGTATGAAAATAAGATTTGGGGTTGCAAGAAATTTTTTTTTTTTTTAATGAAAAATACTTGCCGTTGAAGGTAGTAAGCTGATTGGATTTGCTGTGATAATCATAATAAAATTGGATAGTCATTTTCTGCAAACATGAACAGTACATGTGTAGTTCTGACAGTGGGAGACCAAATCTTCTCTAATTTTTTTTATTGGCATGTGTTTCTGTAGGAAATTAAATTAAATTAAATTAAATTTATTATAACAAAAATGTGACTTTTCTGCATAATTATTTTTTTGAAAATTATTACATCAACGCGGTAGAAATGTCATTTGATTGAATTTACGTGTCTGTTTTAGCACTGACTATGAAATCAATAGGGGTGTAAACGATCCAAGGTGCTCACATGTAGCTCGTGAGTAGCTCGAATAAAATTTGACTCGAACTCGAAGTAACCGAGTTTGAGTTTGAGTTCGAGTATCAAAAGATACTCGATTACTACTCGGCTCGATACTCGATTAAATATTCGACTAATACTCGATTTGATACGAGAATTGGTGCTCGACTCGTATGAAGTAGTTCTGGTGTATTATTTTATTTTGAAATGGATGGCTTGTGACATTAATAGTAGAATGAAAGAAGAAAAATTGAATTCCTTGTAAAAAATGACATTTTACATTGTGGTAGAGTGAAAGAACTTGTATTTGGTTTACTTGGATTTTTTGAAACTTAGGTTTTGATGCATATTTGTTATTAATGTCAGTGATTTATGGTTGTATATGTTAAAATATAGTGTGGGCAATAATTGAGAATTCAAATTGAGTATAACTAATGTTCGAGTATATGAAATAATATTACAAAGGAGCGATTTGTTAAACGTTCATATGCACAATAAACGAGTATTCGAGTCGAGTACCCGAATAGTTAATCGAATTCGAGTTTGAGCAAAATTAACTATTTGAATCGAGTTCGAATACGAGGTTGAGCACTCGAGTAGTTAATCGAGTTCGAGTCGAGTACTGAGATATTCGGCTCGGCTCGGCTCGACTACACCCATAGAAATCAGGGAAATAATAAGTGAGCGGAGCCGAGCCTGGCTTGAACTTTTCAAGTTCAAGGTTGGACTCGTTTATATTTAGCTTGGCTTGAGCTTGGAAACTTCAAACTCGAGACTTGTCGTAGGCTTGGGTTTGGCTTAGTTTGTTGGGTTCGAACTGGCTCGACAAGGTCCGAACTACAGTTTGCCATTTTCGGGTTCATTTAAGTTGCGCTCATTTGGCTTGTTTAGGCCTTGGCTCAGTTCATTTAGGCTCAAACTTGGCTTGGTTGGACATATTTAATGGATTATATTAAGATAAACTTGCTTAAGTTTGTGAGCATATGAGCTTGAGCTTTATTAGGCTCAGTTCTATCTTGAAACAAATAAAGTTTTTGGGCTTTACGATAAGTGGGCTCATGAGGCAACTTGGCTCATTTACTCCTGTCGGGTTGCCAATGGATGAGCTATAAAACATTTACAATATTGTCACCAGTACGAGAACGGGTTTAGGGTAGAGAAATGGAGACAGATGTTGACAAAGACAGGTTAATGAACCCTGCCATCGATTTTGGGAAGAGAGAGAGAGGAGACGTGATTTAAGGTTTTAATTATGCTCTGGTGCCATGTGAAATTAGATAATTATTAGAAGGCGTATCCCAATAAGACTGTTGGTTGAAATATTTATAGAGTGAAGAATCGGAATATAGTTGTAATTTTATCTAGAATGTGATAGTTTATAAATATATGATGAGATACAAATATAAAATGGGATGATATAGATTTGTGTTATTCAGCGGTTAACGAAATATTATTCTAACAATGACTAGTAAATTTTAGTTAGTAATTTGAAGTTTTTAATGCACGCATCTTTTCTATTCACGTTCAGTTTTATCACATAATAATATTCAATCTTATTTTGAATTACAATACGTATGATAAGACTTTTCTTAATGTATAAGAGTGTAAGTCTTGTCGAAAAATAAAAACAGAAAAAACTATATGTATTAGAATGATGGATTTTATCTTCTGTTTCCTTGTCGGTCTTGGTGTCTTAGGGTTTGACTGTCATAGCGTCCAATTATCTATCTTTTTTCTCGATTATTAGTGACAAGAGCCCTAATATAAAACCGGCGCATCCGCAAGAGCGAGACCTGAGCCAAGCCATGTAAAAGCGAGCAGTAAAAAAGGACAATTATATCCTTTCTTTATCTATTGGATACATATTAGTCGACCCCGCTTTGTACTGATGGTGAGCATCAATTTTTATTCCGAAAAAATTGATTTATTTTGAAAATGTAAAAGAAAATAGAAATGGAGTCCCACAAGTAAAAGTATTCAAAGGCATTTTTCCCCCATGCTTACTTGTCAGATATGGCAAGGTTCCTTCTCTCTCTCTCTCTCTTGCTTCTTGGAATCTGTAACCATTTCGGAATATTTACCTATCGGCTTAAATTTTTAGGACAGTTAATTTATTGACACCGTCTAATGTTAATTGAGAAGTCATGAATTCTAGTCTTAACAATATCCCATTTAAATATTATATTATATTAATATTAATATATTTAAGCACAAGATATGGGTTGGTATGTGCATTATTCACGCTTCAAGTTTAATAGGCATTTGGGTTAGGGGGTAATTTAGAGTATAAGACTATTCATAGACCATTACATATCAGCGTAAATTTTGGGACAGTTGGTTTCTTGACAAAATTATTTGGTATCGCATTCTTGTGAGGTTTCTGGGGGTTTGACCACAGTCCAAAAGCCAATATACAACGTCACGTAGAGGAAGTCTAGTGACTTGTACGATGATCTCTTTTTTGTCAACCTTGAGCATGTCTGGGTGAATATGATTCGATGGTTTCCCTTATAGGCTTACCATAAGCATCTCGGAGATTGTAGGGGCCAAATCATCAAATAACACGGATGTTCTTCACGAAATCGTTTGGCATCACGCTCTTGCAAAATCTTTGTGGGTCTAAGGCATAACCTAAAACCAATACAAATCACCAGTTGAGGCAGCTCACCAATTATGAGAGACTATGTTGCTGGACTCGCACGAAGAATCCTCATCATAATTCTAATGTGAGACTTTGTTACTAGGCTCACATGCAGAATCTTTATCATAACTCTGACGTGAGACTCCTCTACTGGACTCACTCCTAAATTCTTCAACAGTAGATCTAGCATGGAGGTCAATCTGGTGAGCATACGCGACAACTCTCTTCGCCCATGCCTTGATGTCAGCCTTGAGTTTATACGGGTCAACCTGATCCAATGATTTCCCTTCTGGGTTTATATTGATCTCCTTGAAGATCACAGTGGTCTGATCACCAACTCGCTTGCGCTTAACCAACGAGGTTTTCTTCTCCATGGTGCGTTCTTCCCGTGTTGCTTCTTTTTCTTCTTCTTCGATCGTAATTTTAATGGATTCTTCGATGGACATGGCTTGTTTTCGGTGACTTTTCTTGTACTAGTTGGTGGGAGACTTGGTGTTCTATATATATAAGCTAAGGATGCATAAATAGCACCAAGGAATATACGACTTTTTATTTAATTTCTTTAGATAAAATTATTTATGTTGACTTTGATTAGTTGTCGTAAAATAGTTTTGATGGCTAAGAAAAAAAAAATTATATAATTAGTAGAGGAAAATTCTTGTGAAATACGAGGATACGAGGTGGCAGTAAAAGGGTGAAATAAAGAAATGGTATACAGATAAAAATTTGGGAGCTGGTGGTGGGTACCATGATCAAAGTCAAATTATAAGGGGGTCAACCCTTGTGACACCTAGCTTTGCAAAATGGTCCATTATAAAATTAGCCTCTTTGCAAGTGTTTTTAGGCGATTCATTTTTGTGGCAATGAATCTGGAAGTGAGGATGTATGGTATAGCCGATGAAGGAAGAAGATAGGATGGACAGGTTGGATACGGGTGTTGTGGATAGTGGTGGCCGACGGATCAAGTCACGAGTTTGACCCCTTTAAAATAAAAAGAAAATTGAAAAGCTAGACAAAACTATGTTACTCGATGTTGGTTTGTGTCTAGATTGCACAAAACAATGTCGTTTCAACTAATAAAAACCTAAAAAGAATTTTTTGACATGGGTTTTAGCGGATCGTACCTGGGTTTAACCCGTTTGAATCTAACCTTGATCCCTACCCATGTAGACTCACGTGGATCTAACCTGTGTTACACTTGTGATCTAGGTCAATTCGATTCGCCTAGGAGATGTATCGATATGCCCTTAGGCATGGCCATGTATAACATAGAAATGACACTTGGAAAGGGTGGACAATTAGCTAGAGCTGTGGGCGCTGTAGCGAAACTGATTGAATACAGGCTTATACCAGATGTGTGATTTTTTTCCCTAGACTCGATCGGGTTTGACCCTCCTCCAGGAGAGTTTGACTGGTATGAACGTGCATGTACGGATTCTCTTCTAGAAACTAAGTTCTTCTCATAGTTTCTTCTGGATATTTGTTGCATACAAAACTATTAACATACATGGGTGACTACTCAAATCTCCCAAATTTTATGTATAATTGCTTGCCATAGTTCTCTTTTTATTGTTCCGGTTTTCGAACAAATATAAAACCTAGGTTTAGAACATATTTTTTCTTACTTTCGATTTTTCGTTTTCAAATTTTGCTATAATTTGAAAAACAAAAACTAAAAATCAAAAAAATTGCTATGCAAAACCGACTTTTTAATTTACCAAATTTTTAATTTCTAGAAATAACCGAAACACTATATATAGAAAATCATACTTAGGTACTTATTTTCTACCCTGACATTTTAATATATACAATAAAACATCCCGAGATTTCAAAAGTTTTATTGTCTAGGTGCCCTCTAACTTAATCATGTGAGTTTTCATCGAAATCTAGCAAATTTAAGTGGCTTCCAAAATAAGCGTGGCCGATATAGCTGTTAGGAGAGGGTAGCACAATAATGTTAGTTCACGTCGTCTCTAGGCTTCCATAGTCGCTATTGTCGTTGCTTTATCGTTGTTTGTATGCTGGTATATCTCATACTACTTTATTTCACTTGACTTTTATTTTGACTTAATTTTACAAATATTTCCATTTTTGCTTTTTCGAGTTGGGGGCCCTCGAAAACAGCCTCTCTTTAGGATAGCACCCCATAGATGCGTACATTTCACCATCTTTAGACCCTGTCTTAGTAGGAGCCTTTCAAGCACCGGATCTGTTGTTGTATTACAGTTTTACGATATCTAAACGATAAATTACTTGATTTGGTTGCCCACAGTGAAGTGCGTGTAGCCGTTGAGCAATTCAAACGTGCAAAAAATAATATTATTTTCTGAAAAATGCGTGCATCGAAAGGAATTTGCAAACCTATTTTCATTCACTCATTTAAAATAAATTAAACAAATGAATTTGTCACATTACACTTGTAAACTCTATAGAGACTTAATATTAAAGTCCCTGAAATTAATTTAAATTTTATAAATATTTATCATTCAAGTATATTGTTATTTAATTTATACAATGAGGTATTCCTATATTTGAACAGTTTATGACAGACATCCCTTCCGATAATCCGTTGAGCTTTTGTTAGAATTTGATGGATTTTTGCTGAAAGAACACTATACTTAATGTTGAGTTATGTGTGAAGTCTGGTTGTATTGGACCTGATTTATAAGAATAGGATTGGGCCGATCCTCTTGAGGCCCATGTTATACTAAGGTTTAGTATGGGAGGTTCTATAAATATAGTGGATGTCTATGTTACAATTAGAGTTGAGGAAGATTAAAGAGTTGAGAGACGTCTCAGGTAAACTCCAATTGAAATAAAGAAACTATCGTGCTTCCCTCCGTAGATGTAGGCTTCGGGTGAACCACGTTAATTCCAGTGTTCTCCCCTATCCCTTTTGTCTATGATTGTCACTCTGATTTATGATTTGTTTATTCCAGGGGTTATTTTAATAGATGGTATCAGAGTTCCTTCAGTTGGTATCAGAGCCCTATCACTTAATATTGAAGAACAAAAGAAGTTAGCTGAGATTAATAAGGAGAGCCAAGCGCGTTATCCTAGTCCCTTAGAGGAAGAGAACACAATGGATGAGTCTACTCACGGTGTTTTATCCTGTTTGTCTTGTGTCTCAGGTCCTCTGGTCATTATGTCGGGTTTTGCCTATTGTAGAAGTTCTTTTGCATGGCCTTTTTTCGTTGTTTGTTTTCTTTTGCCTACTTTTACGAAACGTTATTATTGTCGCATTTGGACTAACTTGGATGTTTTAGCATCTCTTAGTTTTGTTGAGTTTGTGTCATTATCGAGAAAAAAAACACGACCCTAAAAGGACAACACATTCAAGGGAGCAAGAAATTGGCTTTGAACCCATAACCTATTGCTTTGAAGGTGGACTGTTTAACCACTATTCTAAACCCAACAACTTATACATTTCTCTGTATCACTTCAACATTTTTGAGAAAATACAAAATTACGGCAATTGACATTCATATATGGGTTTTTTTTTTTACTAAAAACTACCTAAATTTGAAGTGCAGTTTCAAAAAATCACCTATATTTTCTAATTTTTTAATGTCACACGTAAAAATTTTCAATGTGACACCTAAATTTTTTAAAAACTTTTCAATGTCACACCTTAATGTGACATCATTAGCATTCATTAGTTTCTGTTAACGTGATATTTCTTTAAAATATTTTTTAAATATATAAATTATAATTCTAAATATTTACAAATTTTTTAGATATTTAATACAATTTTTAATATTTTCAAAATTTTAAAATTATTTTAAATGTAAATTTACAAATTTTAAACTATTTTCTCTTTTTTTTTTCAAAAAGTCACATTATCAAAAATTAACGGATGTTAATAATCTCACATTAAGGTACGACATTTTACAAAATCTAAATCTTAAATTTAGATTGTTTACAGCAAAAAAGAACCCTTTATATTGGAAACATGTTGTGCGTAGCATTTTTCGATGAAAACTCAGTGAACTCCAACTAAGAACACCTAAGTATTTTTAAACTTTACGATACATTATTATATAAACTAAAACGTCAGAATACTTAAACGATTAAATTGAATTCAATTTTAAGTCATTATCATAAATCTTATCTTCATAGGGCGGCATTATTTTCCTGTTATTATTTTCATAGTTTAACCGTGTTAACTTCGTGTTAAGTTTGTGCTTTGCTTTAAAATAATACGCAGACTAGTTTTTTTTTTTTGATAATTAGCAACGAGGTCATAAAAAAAAACAGGCGCTCGATCCAACGAGCCTTAAGACAACCCACTAAAAAGCGGGGCACAAAAAGACAGAAACATAAAACACAACAGGGCTACGAGCAAAAAAAGGCAAAAACAAACGGGCATAACAAATAGGTATAGCAAAACGATCATCAGTAGACTACTATGAATTATTCGGATTCAGAGCATTCCAAACAGGATAGAAAGCATTCAGATCACCCTTTCATCAAGTATAGCGCTCACCGTAGGCGGATCGAACCCATCAAAGTTCAGACCTTCACCCCATCTAAATTACTCACTCAACCTGTCGGATCTTCTCGACCTCTTGCACACTATCACCCCGTTTCACCATATGCCTCTTTTTCTACTTGCCCGTGGCCTTAGTTGGTTGCTGCCCGCTATTCCTAGGCGACATATCCTTCAAGAACTCTTGGAGTTCCCATTTCTCTTTCTCTTTCTTCTTGCGTTTCAAAGCTTTTCTTTCCCTTTTTGTCGTCAACCCTTTTCCTTTACTCTTCCGGACAAAGCTAGGTCCCTATATTTTGTTAATTGTATCAATTTAGTCCTTGTACTTTTTATTTTGTCAATATAGTCCCTGTACAAATCATATTGTGTCAATTTGGTGCCTATAGTAAAATATGTGTTATGTTTTTAATAAAATTTTTAATGATTCGACCATATATTGGGTTAAATTGACTCAATGGGTGGATTTGTTATATATTACTTGCATCTAACGCGATCGTCCCTTTAAAATTATATCAATAATTTAACTTAAATTTGATCAAGAGACCAAATTGACACATTATAAATTGCAAAAGGACTAAATTGACACAATTAAATGTACAAGAACTACACTAATATAATTAGAAAAGTACAGGGACCATTGGTGAAAATAACCGGGTTTTTTTTTTTTGTTAAAAAATATTTTGTTCTTACAACTTTTGTTTTTCTTGCTAATTGTTTCATTCTGTAAATTTGCAAATAGTTTACACCTGGCTAAGTTGACGCTTAAGCGAAACATACAACATGAAATTATAATGGGAAATGCTTTCCCCTCTCTCCCTGAAAAAAAATGTTTTTCGCTTTTGTTCAGGTCAAGTCAATTTCTCCTCAGTGAAGGAAAAAGTTCTACATATTTATAGGTACTGCTATGAAGTTATACAAACAAACAATATAAGTTAGACGAAAGAACTTCTCGTCAAAACAAATGAATCAAGCCAGCTTGCAAGCCTTCACTGAGCTAGAAAGTTTACTCGCTTTGAGCTCAAGCTAATTCTAGCCTAAGCCTAGTAATGCTCAAGCTCGTAGACCCAAAAGCCTAAATGAGCCAGCCAAAGTGAGAGTCCAGTTCAAGCTTAAATAACCTAGACTTGAGCTTAATTGAGCCCAATGAATACTAGGGGTGGCAAATGTGTCGTATCCTATCATGTCTGTGAATAATAAATGATCGTCTATTAATATATGTACCTATTATGTACTATGTATTATGATTTTTACTATTATTATCATAAAACCATCAAATAAAAGTTTAACCGATAGATTTATACAATTTTTCACTATCAATATTTAGATATCGTAGATATTTCGTCTAAAAAAAGGATGCTATAGACATAAATGCAACAATATACAATTTTTTGGGTTATTTGCATCACTAGTCTCTTTACTTTGCTTATTACGTCAATTTAATCATTATACAAATAAAAATTGCTCCAATCAAATCTAATTAAAAATTAATGATTATTTGTATAGAAATTTCAAAGTTAATTAGAATTGATATACGCTTTACACGTGAAGAGGGTGTTTGAAAAGGGACAATGTTTACATAGACTAAATGTTTTATTTTAATTTCAACCAAAAAATACATTAATTTTAAAATTAGTCTTGATAGATACAATTGCAATTATATAGAGTTTACACAATTAAAATTCAAGGACAAAACTGACATAATAAACAAAGTACAAAAACTTACAATGCAAATAACTTGAACTTCATTATAAGTGAACGAAACTCTTAATTGAATTTTTTTTTTAATATAGAATCGAATAAATATACAACTGTATTAAATTCCTTCAAATTTTTGTAATGCATTTTACTAACTATAATTAATGGAGAAGTTTTATCCTCGAAAATGAATAAGATAGTATTATTGCAAGGACAAAAGGGCACTGAGCTCCGTCACGTCGATACCCTCGCCGATGCCGTTAGAACTCTGCCACCACCACCAGCCAGGGGCAGACCCAGCTTACTCTCGCCGACGCAGTTGAGCCACCAATACCAGCAGAGCCCGAACGGTGTCACCCTGACACCCGACCACAGCCCGCCCCACCAACTGCGAACCCCACCCTCACCGGCACCGTCACACCATCCTCACCCCACACGCCCACCTCGAAACCGCCACCACCCACCACCACCAAAATCCAAACCCCCACGACTCACCCCCACCACACCAACCCACCCTCACACCGCCCACTCCGAAACCCACCTCCACCAGCCCCCACGAATTTACACCACGACGCACCCCCACCACACCAACCCTAGGACGCACCACCACCGACCAACTGCATAACCCGCCCTCCCACTTCGAACCCCACCCCACCGTCACAACAATCCCCAACCCCCACCTCAAAACCACCACCACCCAACCCACCACCACGAACCCCCGACCACCCCCGCCACACCAACCCACCTCCCACCTCAAGGCAGTAGCTACGACCATCAACCCCCTCAAGACCAAACTACAGCCAGCCGGCCGGGCCCAGGTAAGTGAAAATCGGTCAGCCCCAGGTTCAAAATCTCCTCCTATCTCCTTTATTCAGTGCCCCTCATTGTTGTCTCTATTACTTGTGTTGGATCTGCTTTTTTTCCTTTCTCTTGGCTCTGGTGATTGTATTTCGTGTCTAATCGTGATTGGGGACAGTTAGTGTATGAACTTTACTAGTAATGGAGCTCAAAACTCGAGGCCATCTTTAAATAGGTCAGGAACGGGATGGAACAGATCACACGATGAGGGGAGCCTACGAATTCGGACATTAAATGTTGGCACACTAACAAGGAAAAGCTTTGAGATGGCCCAAATGATGATGAGGAGAAAGATCAACATCATGTGCCTTCAAGAGACTAGGTGGGTCGGCACAAAAGCAAGGGATGTAATAGGATACAAATTATGGTATTCGAGCCATGTAAGGGGAAGGAATGGGGAGGGTATTATTGTGGATAGCTCCCTTAGGAATGAAGTAGTAGGGGTCACTAGGACTAGCAATACGATCATTAGCATCAAGATTGTTCTAGATGGGGAGATATTGAACGTCATAAGTGCATACGCTCCATAGATTAGGCAGACAAAAGGCTAGATTCTGGAGGACTTAGACTCAACAATGGAAGACATACCCCAGAGCGAACAAGTGATGATTGGGGCCGAGTTTAATGGGCACGTGGGAGCGCACACAGAAGGGTATGCATCCTACCATGGAGGCTTTAGTTTTGGAACGAGAAATGATGAGGAAAAGGCCTTGTTAGAATTCGCTGTCTCCTCTGAGTTAACAATGGCCAATAATTTCTTCGGAAAGCGTGAGGACCACATCACCACATATCGGAGAGGCAAAGCAAAGACTCAGATCGACTACATACTTACTAAGGAAGCAGACTCAAAAAGATTGCAAGGATTGCAAAGTTGTCCCTGGGGAGGACCTCTCAACACAACACAGGTTACTGTGTGCTGAGGTCAAGGTCAAGCGAAGGGGCAAGAAAGCCATCCAACCATCACAATCAAACACGCGTTGGAGGGATCTGAAGGGGGGAAAGGCCTAAGTCATTATGGAGAGAGTCCAGGATGAGCTTGGAGGGGAGTGTGAGGGATTTAAACCACGTGTGGAACCAAGTAGCCCAAAAGATAAGAGATGTGGCGCGTGAACTAGGCATATCAAAGCGGGAAGCACCAAACAGTAGAGAGATCTGGTGGTGGTGCAGGGAGGTCTAGGAAAAGATTAAAGCGAAATGACACTGCTTTAAGGAGTGGGATCGGAGTGGAGATGAAGACAAAAGACAACAATATAAACAGGCTAAGAAGGAAGCAAGGATAGCAGTAAAGGCGCACAATCTAAAGCCTTTGAGGAGTTCTATAAAAAGTTGAATACAGCTGAGGGGACTAGAGACCTCTATAGAATTGCAAAGGCAAGAGAAAGGAGGACTAGAGACTTGGACCAAGTAAGGTACATAAAGGGGGCCGATGGACAAGTGCTCGAGGACGAGTAACAAATTAGAGCTAGGTGAAAATCCTACTACCACGATCTGTTTAATGAAAAGGGAGATACGGTTGCACCTCCAGGAGAACTACAAGCACGGACGAAGCACAAGAATAACTGCTACTGCACCAAAGTTAGACCCAAGGAAGTTAGGGAGGCACCAAAGAAGATGGGCAAGGGTAAAGCAGTCGGCCCAGACAAAATACCCAATGAGGCATGGAAATGTACTGGAGAGGTGGGTGTCAGATGACTGACCAAATTATTCAACCAAATCCTCCGAGGGAAAAAGATGCCTGATGAATGGCGGAAGAGTACATTAGTTCCCGTCTATAAGAACAAAGGCGACATTCAGAGTTGTGCCAATTACAGAGAAATCAAACTAATGAGCCATACCCTAAAGCTTTGGGAGCGGGTCATAGAAAGAAGGCTCCGACAACAAGCAAGAGTGTCAGAGAACCAATTTGAATTTATGCCAGGCAGATCAACAATAGAAGCCATCCATCTCCTGAGAAGGACCATAGAGTACTATAGAGATAGACAAAAGGACCTTCAAATGATCTTCATTGATTTGGAGAAGGCATATGATACAGTACCGAGAGAGGTCCTATGGAGGGTCCTGTAAGAGAAAGGCATCCATGAGCTCTATATACGGGCCACCAAGGACATGTACAAAGACGTCCAAACCAATGTGCGCACAACAGAAGGGGAGACGGACACTTTTCCCATTACAGTGGGAGTACACCAAGGCTCCGCCTTGAGTCCCTTTATATTCATTCTATTTATGGAAGCGCTCACTAGGCACATCCAAAAAGACATGCCTTGGTGCATGCTTCTGCGGATGATATAGTTCTAGTGGGAGAATCTAGGGAGAAGGTGAACCAGAAACTAGACCTCTGGAGGATGGCCTTAGAATCGAAAGGTCTAACACTTAGTAGATCTAAGACAGAGTATATGGAACTCAAGTTCAGCATCTCTACCATGCCAAGCACAAAAGTTGTTAAGATTGGATCAGAGCAAATACCACAGAAAGCATGCTTTAAATACTTGGGTTCCATGGTCCATCAAGATGGCAAAGTGGATGCAGATGTCAACAACAGAATTAAAGTGGGTTGGCATAAATGGAGAATGGCCTCTGAGGTCCTGTGCGATAGGAAGTTCCCTTAAAGTTAAAGGGTAAATATTATAACATGGTAGTGAGGCCAGCTACGTCATACGAGGCAGAGTGCTGACCAGTTAAGTATCATCACACGCAAAAACTGAAAGTGGCGGAGATGAGGATGTTGAGATGGATGTGTGGCCATACAAGGAACGATAGAATCAGAGACAGGCGTTGCTCCAATAGATGATAAGTTGAGGAAGCAACGCCTACAGTGATTTGCACATGTTAGGAGGAGACCCAACACTGCCCCTGTCAAGAAATGTGAACAACTCTAGATAACAGACGGGAAGAGAGGGAGAGGTCGGCCGAAGAAGAGTTGGATGGAGATTATTTGTTAGGACCTCACATATCCTAACCTAAGTGAAGAGATAGCCCTAGATAGAGCTCAGTGGAGGATTAGTATAGATGTGCTCGACATAGGGGGGGGGGGGGGGGGGGGGGGGGGTGCAGGAGAATCGACCCTATAAAGGCAACGAGCACTAGTAAGATACCGTGAGGATGCTTGTATGCCTAGCTATCAGTGAGGGCATTGCTGGGCGATTAGTGCTCCTAGGGTTGGATGGAGACAATTCCACAGATAAAAAGAGAGGAAGAGGCCAGCCAAAGAAGAGTTGATTGGAGTCCCGCCCCTCCATATTACAGACGGGAAGAGAGGAAGAGGCCGACCAAAGAAGAGTTGGATGAGGACAATTCATCAGGAACTCGCCTACATGGACCTAATTGAAGAGATGGCCCTAATTATAGCACGCTAGAAGGTAGTTTTAAGGGTAACCGATTGAGCGGTGCAGAAGCTTTGAGCTCCCGCAAGCTAGTTCTAGTACCACGACGCTGCTTGTATGGTCATTTGTACATCCCCAGTACTGGTATACGTTGTTCGCTTATACTTTCTATACACCCTCCCTCCCTCTACTGTCTTTCTCTCCCTCTCTCCTCTCTCCCTATACTCTATGGACGCTTCATGTTGTTTGTTTTTGCCTTTTGCTCCTGCTGCTATACCCCATGTGTACATGCTACATACTTACATGCTTGCATTAGTATTTGCTTATATGCTTATATGATTAATTGTCTATATTCATACATGCCACGCACGACATCTAAGCCCTCCATGCTTCCTTGCATGCTCCTTATATGCTCCCTTCATGCCCTATACTTCCCCTTTCATGCTCTTTATGCAGGCACTTTACAACCTCTTAAGTATCAGGCTGGGAGCCCTCAGAAATAATCTCTCGTCAGAGTCTCACCCAGATGGGGTAAGGCTGCGTACATCCTACCCCCTTAAGACCCCGCGCCAAGCCAGAGCCCTGGAGGCACCGAGCGTGTTGTTGTTGTATTACAAGGACAGTTTTTAGGTAATGCTAGGAAAATATAATTTAAGAATCAAAATCTTTATAATTGTTCTGGCATTAGCAAAATTACCCTTGACAATAAAAAAATATCTAAGATCCCATATTCATGGGTGCATTAAGTAGTAGTATTATTAAAATGAAGACTCAAATCCAGAAAATGAAACTACTCAACTTAAATGTGATGTAAACAAACTGAACAGAAGTGAAAATGACCCGACTAAATTGACCCAAATCTTAATACAACTCACACCCAAATTGACCCGACCTATCTCAAACTCAGCCTAAAATGACTCAAAATTTGAAATGATACATCTCATCAGTCCGAAAACTAAGACGACTCTAGCTTGAAGTGACCTAAGTGAACTCAAACTCAATCATAACTAGCTTGAAGCTGTCTAATTCTCGCCAACACAATAATAACATCGTGTTGAAGACTTTACCAAGTCAAAGGAAAAGGAACATAAAATAAAATTCGGGATACAACGCACCACACGAGGAGAACCAATGCTAACAGAGTAACACAAAAATGGCAAAGTAGAGATCTTACTTCCTGCCGCGGATCTTGGGAGGTTGCCTGTTCTTCTTCTTAACACCAGACTTGGCGACTTGAAGGCTTCGGTTCACAGCACTCAGCCTCGCCAGCGCTGCGCTCTTCAAGTCTGCCCTGTAGTGGTTGTCTCCTACCTGTTTTTTGTGATACGTAACGGCAACAAATGAGAGACATTGCTTAGCATCAATGCTCGTTTGTCCCAAGCCTTATGAACCTCAAATTGGTCATTTTGGGCCTAAAGGCGCATAAATAAGCCTATCTTGATGCATTTTACTATCATAAATAAATATGCCTAATCGGGTCAAATTTGAGCTTACGTGAGCAGAGCTCAAGCCTAAACGAACCCAAATGACCTTAAATAGAGCTTGAACAAGCCTTAAAAAGGTGAGTTATCGCCTAGCTCACTAAGCTAGATCCAAGCCCAAGTGAGCCAATGCATGCTGACCTAAGCCTGTGACGAGCCAAGCTCGAGCTTGAAGTCTACAAGGTCAGACAGCTTCAAGCCCAAAAAGCTTGGGCTTATTTCCACTCAGTTACATCCCTATTTGGGATAGCATAGTAACAGTAAAAGATGAAACTGACCTCACAAAGTAAAGTTAAACATACACATTAGAAGAGAAAAAGGCATATAAGAAAGTGTCAAGGATCAGAACTCAACAGAACAAAGTGAACACAAGGAAAAGCTAGCCAAAAACACAAACTCAGCATCATCACATTTCGTATGTATGTCCGCAGAGCTTCAGCTAGGGATTGCCATTTGTGAGTGCTGCTGACGATTTCTATTCTATAAATGCTGATCTTTTTCCTGAATTCTCTACTTGGATGGCCATGCTTTATCACAGCTTGGCATTATTTCAAAGTACTATCCCCAATTTGCTCGGTTTTGGAACTCCCTTGAGGTACTGGTAATCCTAAGTAAGATCTCGACCCTTTCCGCTAAGATGGAAATTCGATTTCATTGTCCAACAATTTGAACCCATTATTACCATGTATGACCCAAGAGATGAAAATCTGAACTATCAATCACGAAGTAAGATTGCTCGCAAAGGGATAGATGTGAATCCTCTCTCTATTGAAAGGGTTTCATCCTGGTTTGAGTCAGACTTAAATGAAGATCTTCACTCAAGAATACTTATTTTTTCATCATTCCACAAGGAGAATAACAAAATCACTGAAAAACTGATGGTGATCTCTTCCTTATACTGGTGAGTGAAATGGATAGAGGTCTCTCAATTTAAAGCGTTCCTGTCTCTATTCACTTATTTGACTAAGCTACAGCCGAGGTACTGCATCGTTGATGGAACTGAATGTTTTTTGGTAGTGATCTTATCTTGCTTGCTCAAGCCTCAAGAATTTAAACAGATTACAGGTGAGTAATTTAACTTACTCAAAACTAAGAATGAACTATTTATAAATGAACTAACAACATAATCTGCAAAGCTATCACGCACTGCCAGCGTGTAAATAAGCAGAAAGAAACCCACCACTGGCTAGGTAAGCACATCACTTTGGTGCAATTCATTCTGTCCAGCTTAAGTACAACCTCGCACTTATGAAATATAAGTTTTCTACTTTCCAGTACGCTCTCGTTCCTGATCACCAAGTCCGTGAGATCAGAAAATGATGAAACAAGAGCTGCATTCTAAAGCACAGAACAATGAAGACAGTTCTATCACCAGCTTAAAGCTCCTCCCCAAATTTTGGCTTGAAGATTTGTTATTCTTATTTGGGAGGTTTATTATCCATATTATTTGAACGGACAAGGGGAACAAGACGACAACAAAAATATAGCTAATTAAGCAGGACTTATCCCACATTGCAAAGTTGTGAGGGGTGTGTGTATATATATAGTGCTTCCATCTCACATTGCTTCTTTTGAAGTATCTACCAACATATAACACCTTATATTCAGTAAAACTTCATTTATTGCATTGTTGATCTGATTTATGTATTTACATTTCTTTTAGTTTGTATTTCATTAGCTTATGTAGTTTCACATTTATATTTCATGTGTTTTTACTGCTTTTTCATAAAAACTTCCAGCACTTTTCTGTCCTTAGTTTTTGTTGCAATTTAGTGCAATTTCAAAAATCTAATTCATAGAGTAAGATATGAAATAAAAGCCAACACGTCTTACCTGATTCTTGACAGCTTTGGCCATCTGGCGGAACTCCTTCTTCATCACCGATTTGTGTAGCAGGCTCGAAGGCTTGTTCTGTTTCCTTGTCTTGGTCGTAGCAAGCACCACTCCATCTTTGCCCGCAGGTTGGATTGTGACTGTTTTGGTGTTTGCCAACCCTACACAGAAAAGTACATAAGCCGAAAAATCAAGAAGCAAATACCTCTCCTAAGCCGATTCAGAACCCTTTGATTATTACATTCTTAAAAACCACAACCCACATCTCAGTTAAAAGTATTATGGTCACATGAGCAAAGGCTACTTCATGCAATAATGTTAAATCAAGTTCAGCACATAATAGATTGAACCTAGAACAGCTAATGCTCTGTTAATATAACAGGCAAATTGGCACACAACAAGCTGTTCTTTTCCGGTAAATATCTGCTAGAAATTAGGTTAAATGAATGAATGGACAATGCACAGTATAAGGTTAAACAGAGCACTATATAAGTCCTTGAATAAAGAACATAAAAAGACAGAAAATACACAGCCTCACAACGAGGGACTCCCATCTCAATTACAAGCTTCTTCCTCCAAAGTAGGTTCCTATTGACTCTTTCGATGCCAACCAGTATCTAGGTTAATCCACAAAAAAAAAAAAAAAAAAACCTCATGATCAATGGTTAAAGAATGAAATCATTCAATCAAGGAGAACTTCCTATTTACAACACGACTATATTCATACGATCAACATCACAAATTATCGATTAATCGAAAGGAACAGTTATTCATATCGAAATAAGAAAAGAGAAAACTGACAAAAAAAGCAGTACCAGAGTATTTGTAGGAATGGACATTGTAGAGGTTGTTGGGCTCACTACTAAACTGGACCTTAGCAGTTCCATTACCAAACTGCTTCACAAGAAAGGAGTGATTCTTCTTCACTATCTCCCATACCAATGGTCCTGGCACTGTCGCCATCTCTCCTTCCTTCAAGTGTTATCAAATCATTCATATTAGCTCAAAATTAACGAGAAAAAAAAAACAGAAAAATCAAATCAAATTGTCACGAAATAATTAGCTGAATATGATAATTTTGTGTAAAATGTGATTATTTTGTAATTTTGTGTAAATTTGGTTACATAAGAGCTTAGGCGTGAACCAGAGCTAAAGCAGGGGAGGAAATAGTGTTTGTCATTCCAGGGGCATATCTGTAACGAGGGCGTTACAAAATACGGTATAGAAATCACATACGATCTAATATGTACATATATTATTCGGCTATCCACACGAAAACATTGGCCAAAAGTTTGTTGACTTACAAAACTAAATAATAATATTAGTCACAATAGCAGTAGTAAAAACATAACACATAGTAAATGGTAAAGTATAATCAATAATTTAAGAGTTAAAATAATAAATGTTGTGTTTGGTAAATATATGACTTAAGTCAGTCTAAATATTAGTTCCAAAATTGAATTAAAACAAGCTGAAAAAAAGAAAATTAAGTAAAATGCGTCACTTAATTTTTTGGGGATGTGCGAGATAATTTGAATTCTGGTATTTTGGGGCAATGTCCAAATTGCCCCTCACTTGTGGTACTAATTACATCGTTTGCCATGTACTATAAGCTGCCCAGCTGCCCGTTTACTGTTACCAATGTCGCCCGTGTTGTACCCAACTGCCCGTTTTGCTATACTGCTTGCCCGAACATGTTGCCTTGCTTGCCCGTGTGTACTGTCCTGCCCGAAAAGCTTATTAAAGTGGTTTGTACAGCAGATATTATCTTCAACCCTTATCTCTCTCTTCCCCAAACCTGAGACCCGTTAGGGTTTTCTTGAAGAGGCTTCTTCGAGAAGCTTCCTTCACTCGATCACAGCCGCTCGAGCCTCGACACGTGTCATCAGATCCGAGGCTCACGTTGTGCATTCTGTGGGTAAGATTCGTCCGTTAGATCGATTTCAAATCAACGGCTATGATGAGTATTAGGGTTTCACCTGATTGAAGCTCGAAGGGCTATATATTACTGAGTTTTAGGGTTGGGGAGGTAATAGAAACTGATCATTTTCTCCTCCTCTCCCCTTTCTCTCTGGTGATTCTATCTCTCTAAGGCTCTCATAGAAACCCTAACCCTAAATACGAACCTCTGAATCAAAATAATCAAAGGTTTAAGCCTCGTGAGCCTTGGTTCGAAGTGATTTCGTGGTCGTGGTGCTTCGTCCGCGCTGTTGGAGGTCGGTTCGTGGCTGGTGTGCTCGGTTCGTGTTTGGTGGAGGTCCGAACGTGGCTGTTCTTGAGGAATCCAGAGCCTTACTGGATGTTTTGAGTCCCTTGCTTGCAAATCTTGGTAAGATTTAAGTTCACAAGGGAAGGTATTGTTTTCTTAAATCTGGAGTTGTATTTGAGGTCTATGGAGTATTTTGCATTGTAATCAGTCCTGGTCTAGTTTAAGTTGGTTCTATTAGTGCAAGATCTGAGATCTTGGAGTCATTATCGTTTTGTTACTTAGAGTGTCTTGTTTAAATCGTTTTATCTGAAGTTATTTTGTGAAAATCTTGAACAATAGCACCTAACAAATAGTATCAGAGCCGGTTAAACACGGTCTTAAAACAAAATGGCTTCAGCTAAACACGATATAAAAAAGTTTACGGGGAGGAACGATTTCGAGCTGTGGAAAGTCAAGGTCCAAGCACTGCTTATGGCCCTTGCCGTAAGTTCCACACTTCTGGAAGATAAAGATCTACCAGACGGCCTTAAACCGTCAAACAAGGCCAACATGGACAAGGTAGCTCACGGTAATATCTTACTCTGTTTAAGTAACTCAATTCTAACAAAAGTATCTACTGAAAAGAGTGCTCTAGGTGTCTGGAAAAAGTTAGAACAATTGTATGCCACTGAATCCCTATCTAATCGAGTACTATACATGGAAAGGTTTTACTGCTTTAGAATGGATGATAACAAAAATATAGAGGACAATTTGGATGAATTCTATAGAGTTTTATCTAACATGGACACACTAAAAGTAGAAATAACTGATGAGACTCACGCTATAATACTTTTAGGATCGTTTCCTAAGTACCTAAAATCTCTAAAAGAAACCTTACGATATCGTAGAAAGACCATATCACTGGCAGAAGTAGAGAATGCCCTAAGATCTAAAGTAGTAAAACTAAAGAAAGAGGGAAAATACTATACTAGTAATAGTGGCAATCACGGTGCGAGCTTAAACGTACAAGGTAGAACTAAATCAAGAGATAACCATAAAAGGAGAGGTAAGAATCATTCAAAATCCAGGTCCAGAGGTAGGAAAGACCTATCTAACGTCAAATGCTATGAGTGTGGAAAATTTGGCCACTATAGAAGCATTTGCCCTGAAAATAAGAACCATGCTAGAGCTGATTATACTGCTGAGAATAATGAATGTGGAGAAGTACTGATTGCTTCTACTGATTTTACTTGTCATGAGTGGGTGCTTGATTCTGGCTGTGGCTTTCACATGACATTTGATAAATCCTATTTCACTGATTATGTGTCTGTTAATGGAGGAAAGGTTATGTTAGGTAATGACCATGCATGCAAGGTGGTAGGTGTCGAAACTGTTAGGGTTAGAATGTCAGATGGCACGTTCTTTAACCTAGAGGGTGTTAGACATGTACCAGAACTTAAAAGAAACCTTATATCCTTAGGACAACTTGATCTTAGTGGATTGACTCTAAAGGCGTGTAGGGGAGAGATGAAAGTCCTGCGAGGTGCCCTTGTTGTTAAGGGAGAGATCAAGAACGGATTGTATGTCCTTAAGGGAGAGGTAGTTTCTCTTTTTTTTTTGGGGGGGGGGGGGGGGGGGGGGGGGAACGTGTCCAAGATCGACCCTAAAGACACGACCAACCTATGGCATGGGAGGTTAGGACACATATCTGAGAGAGGACTTATAGAACTCCAAAAACAAAGATGCTTTGGTGCTGATTCTGTGACACAACTTGAATTCTGTGATCATTGCATATATGGTAAGCATCATAGGATTGCATTTAGTGTAGGTTCACATACTACCCAGGGCATTGTGGATTATGTTCACACTGACTTGTGGGGACCCTCAAGGGTACCCACAATGGGTGGAGCCCATTATTTCTTGTCTATAGTTGATGATTTCTCAAGGAAAGTATGGGTGTTTCTGCTTAAAAACAAAAATGATGCATATGATACTTTTGTTAAGTGGAAAACGTTAACTGAGAATCAAACAGGAAAAAAACTGAAAGTCTTAAGAACTGACAATGGACTGGAATTTGTGAACTCCGAATTTGACATGCTCTATGATGATAACAGTATTAAACGATATAAAACTGTAAGAGGAACCCCCCCAACAAAATGGTGTAGCCGAACGTATGAACCGAACCCTGCTAGATAGGGTAAGATGTATGCTGTTTTCGGCCGGGTTGTCCAAGCAGTTATAGGGTGAGGCTGTTAATACAGCTGCTTACCTAATTAATAGGTCCCCCAACTCAGCTTCAAAGATGAAAACACCCGAGAGTGTCTGGACCGGTAAGACCGTTAGCTATGACAACCTGAGAGTATTTGGTTGCTCAGCTTTTGCACACCAAAGGGAGGGTAAATTGGAGCCTAGGGCAGTTAAAGGCATATTTCTAGGCTATCCTTCAGGTGTAAAGGGTTTTAGACTAGGGATTAAAGAGGAAAACCGAACTATAACAATAATAAGTAGGGATGTCATCTTCAATGAAGATGAGATGCCCCACATTAAAGAACAATCGAGCAATAGTTCAGCTGTTAGGGAATTTGACCCTAACTACTACGAATTTGAAGTTAACCCACCAAGTCATATAAACCTAAGAAAGGAACTTAAAGATGACCTAGATAACTCTGAAAATATTGACAGAAATGCCGCTGTAACTGTCCCAAACAGATCTGAAAATGAACCTAATAGGCCTGAAAATGAGACTCGGGACTTAGAAACCTACCAATTGGCCAGGGACAGAGTTAGGAGAGAGTCTAAAGCCCCTAAAAGATACGGCTATGCTGAGTGTATAGCCTATGCATTGAACACAGCTTTAGATATATAGAGACCGAGCAATTGTCCTACTCTCAGGCCATCAACAGCAAGCATTCAACTGAGTGGCTGAATGCTATGACAGTTGAAATGAAGAGCCTGAGAAAGAACAACACGTGGGTCTTGATTCCCAAGTCCAAGGGTAGGAAGGTTATAGGTTCCAAATGGATTTTTAGGGTTAAAGAACCCGATACTCCTGAAGGTCTGCCCCAATTTAAGGCTACACTAGTTGCCAAAGGCTTTTCACAGAAAGAGGGGGTAGACTACAATGAAATTTTTAGTCCTGTCGTTAAACATATCACTATTCGTGTTATTATGTGCTTAATTGCCTTTTATGACATGTCTCTGCATCAAATGGATATCACCACTGCATTTTTACATGGAGAGCTTGAGGAAGAAATCCTCATCTCTCAACCCAAGGGGTTTGTTGAACCCGAGCAGTCCGAGCATGTTTGTTTGCTGAAAAAAATCACTGTATGGGCTGAAACAGTCACCCAGACAGTGGTAGAAGAGGTTTCATACATTCATGGTTGATAATGGCTTTAGTAGGACTGTTCATGACTCATGCTTGTACTTTAAAGACATTGACTGTTCTGATGCTATTTTTCTGCTGATATATGTGCATGATATGTTGTTAGCTAGCAAGTCCCAAAAGCAAATTTCTTATTGGAAATCTCGGCTAAACGGTTCTTTTGATATGAAAGATTTGGGGGAAGCTAAAAGAATATTAGGTATTGATATCATCAGGAACAGATCTAAAGGAACAATCCATTTAAGTCAAAGTCATTATCTTAGTAAGGTCTTGAAAAGGTTTAATATGTTTGAGTCAAAACCTGTGAAACAACCTTTAGCATCGCAGTACCAATTTTCAGCAAGTCAATGTCCTAATACTGAGCAGGAAAAGCTTAAAATGAGCACAATACCGCATGCTAACGCCATGGGATCACTAATGTACGCAATGACCTGTACTAGGCCAGACTTAGCTTTTCCTATGAGTATACTGTCACGTTATATGTCGAATCCCAATAAGGTACATTGGGATGGAGTCAAATGGCTGCTAAGATATGTCAAAGGGTCAATAGATTTGGGCTTAACTTTTGGTAGGGACCAAAATGAACTTAACTTGACTGGTTATGTAGATTCTGATTTTGCCGGTGACCTAGATAGGAGACGATCTACATCAGCCTATATCTTCACTTTAACGGGTGGAGCTATTAGTTGGAGGTCAAAGTTACAGACTTTAACCTCTTTATCTACTACCGAGTCAGAATTCCTAACAATATCTGTTGTTGTTAAGGAAGCTATATGGCTGAACGGCTTGTTAAATGAAATAAAACTCGACCTAGGGTCACCTAAAATCTACTCAGATAGTCAATCTGCCATTACCCTATGTAAGAACCTAGTATTTCATGATAGAACGAAACACTTAGCAGTCAGGCGGTATTTTATCATGGATAATATAGAAGAAAATCAGATTGAATTGCTGAAAATTTGTACTGAGGATGACCCCGCTGATATGGGGACTAAAAGCCTTCCTTTGGAGAAGCTTTCACGCTTTGTTAAACTCCTCCAAATGGAATGGAGCCCGGGGTAATGATGCATGAGAATTGTTCGTCATATACTTACCAAGGTGGAGTTTGGCTTAAACCGTTGATTATTTTGATTCAGAGGTTCATATTTAGGGTTAGGGTTTCTATGAGAGCCATAGAGAGATAGAATCACCAGAGAGAAAAGGGAGAGGAGGAGAAAATGATCAGTTTCTATTACCACTCCAACCCTAAAACTCAGCAATATATAGCCGTCCAAGCTTCAATCAGGTGAAACCCTAATACTCATCATAGCCGTCGATTTGAAATCGATCTGACGGACGAATCTTACCCACGGAATGCACAACGTAAGCCTCGGATCTGATGACATGCGTCGAGGCTCTAGCGGCTGTGATCGAGTGAAGGAAGCTTCTCGAAGAAGCCTCTTCTAGAAAACCCTAACGGGTCTCAGGTTTGGGGAAGAGAGAGATAAGAGTTGAAGATAATATCTATTGTACAAACCCCTTTAATAAGCTTTTCGGGCAGGACAGTACACACGGGCAAGCAGGGAAACATGTTCGGGCACGCAGTACAGCAAAACGGGCAGCTTGGTACAACACGGGCAGCATTGGTAACAGTAAACGGGCAACTGGGCAGCTTATAGTACATGGCAAACAATGTAATTAGTACCACAAGTGAGGGGCAATCAGAATTCAAATTATCTCAAAGCAAAACGCAGCATTTTGCACATCCCCAAAAAATTAAGTGACGCATTTTACTTAATTTTCTTTTTTTCAGCTTGTTTTAATTCAATTTTGGAACTAATATTTAGACTGACCTAAGTCATATATTTACCAAACACAACAATAAACTTAGCAAAATATAAATATGCATATTTAATTTAATTGTTGGTATTGATTATTTTCAATTATCATGTATTTTCAAATGGGAAAAACACAGAAACATGTTATAATACATGTATCATACGGATGAGATCAAAAAATGCGTAAACGGAATAGTACAGATGCGTGTCGAAAATGCGTACTATACATGAATTTTACTAACAAAGCCAGTTACCAACATGTCACCGACATTCCAATTTAGGGCCAAAATTAGCGTTAGGGTTTTTCTAAACCCTAATCTAAATACATGTCATTTTGTTCAATTAATCAATGAAATCTCCTTTTTTTTTCCCTTCAATCCTCTCTCTCTTCTCCATTTCTCACTCTCTAATTCTTCTTCTACTCTGTATTTACATTACACCAAAAACCCTAACTAACTTACCCAAACGCAGCCCTCAGATGTACAACCCACTAAAACACCGCGTTTTAGACCCCATTTACAGAAATTAAAGGAAAACTACAAATTTTACTAAAATCCCTACATCATACTCACGCAATTTTTCTCCTCAATCTGAACAACGTTCGAATGCGTTTAATGCTGCGAAATGGATTCGCTTATTCAAATTCTAGCCTTAATTCTAGCCATGACACAAATGAGAAAAACGAAGAAAAATCGAATCAAGTAAACAAAATATCACAATTTTTTAGGGGGAGAGAGAGAGAGATACAACAACAACAACAATCCCAATGCCTCAAGAGCTCCCGCAAAAGCGGGGTCGGGGGGTTAATGTACGCAGTCTTCCCCCTTCAGGGTGTCAACCTGAAGAGAGACTGTTTCCAATAACCGCCAATCCGAAAGATATATCTTCATCGCATCATAGAGACCTTGATCGTCAGCGAGAGAGAGAGAGCGAGAGAGAGACCTGAAGGGTTTATGGTTTCGGAGCTTCGGCGACTGGTGGATGAGAGCAAAAGTAACGAAGAAGACGGAAGCTCGTTTATATAGTACGAGTGTTAACTAAACCCTAGTTAAATTGATATGGGCCTGGGCTTTTTATTGTTTATATTGGGCTCCTAAGAGTTTACATGGGCCGCAAGTTCTTTGGAGTTCAATACGGAGAGTAATTTAGTAATATTTTTAAGTCTGTTGAAAATAAATTTTTCTTTTTTCTTAAATAATTTTTTAATATTTTTAAAGTTTGTTTAAATTGTTCTCCGATGTTTATTTTATATGGGCCATAATATAAGTCCTTTTGAGTTCTGATATGGGTGTGTTATTTACATCATTTCTCCCCGACAGTTTAAAATTTATTTGAATTGATCTCTTATTTTATTTTATTTTAAATTGATTCCTCAATTTTTAGGTTTGTTTAATATTTTATTGTATAACGAATTGGTTTCTCCTATTTTCTAGTTTTTATCTATTTTTGTCACCGTATCAGGATGGGTGACCTCCTAGAGGTCCTCGTGTTACCAATCCTATACGATTGGGGGCCCTCGGAAACAACTTCTCAGCAGGGTTACATCCACCCCTCTCAAACCCCGCTTATACGGGAGCCGTTCAGGCATTGGGTTTGTTATTGTATCTGATTTTGGTCACCATATGAGAGACCAATTGTGCCATAGACTATGGCTTTATTTAATATGCAGGAAGTAAACGCAGAAAATATAAATTCATGGGAAGTATAGGCAAAATGCAGTTCCTTTATTTTTAACTAACCCCTTGAAGGAAATTCTATTTTCTATCCTGACAACCAAACATGTTTTACTTATTTCTTGGGAAGTTGACAAAGGAATTAAATTCTTAAAAAATACAACTTTCCGCTAGAATTCAATTCCATTATCAACCAAATTATCGAAATACCGAATCGAGAACGTCGTTAACAACTTTAAGTTTTCCCCGTTTGGTTAATAAACCAAAAAATTATCAGAATATTAAATATATAAACTTATTTTTGCTTATAATATAGTAATATTTTGAGTTGGTCTAAGCTATGTTTGGTGTCAGCTATTAATTGTTAACTATTCGATAATAGTTATTCGTTGTTCGCAAATAGCTTTTGGATGATATAATGTTAGCTGTTAACTGGTAGTTGTTGACTATTAGTAAATTATTTTGTATGAATTGAAAAACTAACACTTTTCTACTAACTAAATAATTTTAAGCTAACTATTTTTTTTGCCAAAAGGCAAGCGCAAATTCAATATATATCAAAATTCTGTACAAAACAGTATCAAAGTATGCAAAAATAAAAGTCAAAAGGCCCCTATACACTCAATCTAATAGAGGGCAAACCAAAAAGAAATTCATAAAAACTAAATCACAAAATTGACCCGATACCAAACTAATTTCTGAATTTCTCTTATCACCCAACTTTTACATCCGTCTAACTCCTTGAAAATTTTCCCATTCCTGGTTGTCCAAATCATGTAAACTGTCACAGCAAAACATGCCCGTTTAATATGTGACTCAAACAGCCGACTTCGAATCTTCTTTCCGAACCAATCAAAACATTGTTGAAGTGTTGTGAAAAAACATATACCGCTCCATTGACAAATGCCGAGCCACACATCTTTTGACCACACACACTCAAAAAATAAATGCTCGACGGATTCATTAGCCTGCTTACACATAGCACAACGACTAGCTAGCTATACTCCTCGCCTTTGTAATCTATCATCTGTCAACAACCCCCCCGATATGGCTAACCACAAAATAAAACTGTGCTTGGGAAAAGAAAACTTACCCCAAACCGTGCGTTCCCAGTGAGTTTGCTCTCGGTGAGTTCGCAGTAGGTGATAAGCTCTGCTACATTTGAACTGATCACCCCGAACGCAGCTAAGTAATTTCTACTGGGCATCCTGAACCGAAGCAGACTGAGCAAGCAAACTCTCCCAACATATCATCAACATCTTCCAAAAAGAAGAATCATCTGTCGCTACACTCAAATGCCAAAACTCGCCCTTTTTCATATAGATCTCATGAACCCATCGGACCCACAACGAATCCTTCTTATCCTGAATGTACCAGAGAGTACGCATTATTTGAGCAAGGTTCCAACTTTCGATTTGTTTTATACCAAGGCCCCCTTCATTAACAGGCCAACAGAGTTTATCCCAAGCACGAGGGACAAAAGCCCGGGATTTCTTCTCCGTGCCATTCCATAGGAAAGTAGAGAAGAGTCTTTTCAGCTCCAACACCACGCCCTTAGGGAAAAGGAAAAGATTACCCCAAAAAGACATAACACTCATTAGGACCGAATTAACCAGCTCCCTTCGCCCCTCATAAGAGATTTTTCGATGCTGCCAACTAAAAATACGCTCCTTTATCCTATCAAATAAAGGACCATACTGATCAGCCTTCAGTCTAGTCCCCGAAATCGGAATACCCAAATATTTCAAGGGTAAAGCCTCAATACCAAACTCCAAATTATTCACAATAGCCTCTCGGTCTTCCTGTTTAACTCCCGAAAAACAAATACTACATTTTGTTATATTTGGTTCAAGCCCAGAAGCGTAAGAAAATTCAAGGAATTTCCCCCAAATAGCTTTAACAGAATCTTGGTCACCTCTAGCAAATAGAAGCAGATCATCGGCAAATATCAAGTGAGTTAAGTTCAACTTTCGGCATTTGGGATGAAATTTATATGATGTATCAGCTCCCACATCCTTAAGGACACAAGACAAATACTCCATACAAAGAATAAAAAGATATGGGGAGATCGGGTCACCTTGTCTCAAGCCTCGGGCTCCCGGGAAGAAACCCACTAGTTCTCCATTCATCTAGATCGAGTAGGTGGGAGTCACGACACAAAGTTTAATCCAATCTATGAATTTTGCCGGAAAGTTCAGCCCTTCCAGTAAATCAAAAAGGAAATCCCAACTCACAGTATCGTAGGCTTTCCTAATATCAATTTTTATGAAGCATCGTGGAGACAAGTGTGCCCGGTTGTAATGTTTGATGATCTCTTGGCTTAATAAAATGTTGTCGAAAATCGAACGACCTCGAACAAACGCCCCTTGAGAAAGGTTTGTAATCTTATGCAAGACCTCACATAGCCGGTTGGCTATGATCTTGGATATGATTTTATAGAGAACATTACAGCACGCTATCGGCCTGTACTCTCCCACCACTTGCGGATCACTAACTTTCGGTGTGAAACACAAAGCTATAGTATTTAGGCACTTCAAGAGCTTTCCCTTTTCAAAGAAGTCCATCACTGCCCGGGTGACATCCTCCACTATAATCTCCCTATAAGCTAACTATTCGTGAAAATATTAAATATTTATATGAAATAAAAAATAAAAAGATATTTAGGCATCTGTTATCAACTAATTTTTCACAAAATATTTTGAAAAATATATAAAAAAATAAATTAAAAATGAACAAAAAATTTTCACATGTATATGTATTAAGAATTAGGGAAATTATCACTTCGGTTGTTGTGTTATCACTTAGGTACCATGAAGTTTGGTTATTTATCTCCTAGATACCCTGACATTTCAATATATATAATGAGGTACCTAACCTCTATCAACGACACTAAAGAATTCCACTGGCGATTTGAAATCCCCCCACCCATCGCCCAGCCTCAGCCGCGTGTGGGCCCGGCCACAACGGGAGCTGTTCAGCATCTTCGAACCTCCGGCGACCGATCTATGCTTTTGCGCCATCAATTGTATGCTACAGAGCCCTCAAACCAGGTTAGTGTTTCGTTACCTCCCCAAACCCAACTTCAAGCCCTCACACCCCGCCTTCTATAGGTGGGTGTAGGCTTGTGAAGTCGCCGCCGCAGCTGAAGTGGCACGACTGAGGTCGCTGGCTTCCCCTCTCCGTTTACCCCTGTTTCTTAGTGGGTCGGGGTCGCCGGTCAAACCTCTACCCGGGGACACCCGATATTCAAATCCCAGACTTATGTCAGTGGCCTAACGAAAGGAAGATGCTAAAGAGAGAGATAGCAAAATCCATTGTCAGAGGGACAAACAAAGGATGTACCCTATTCGTTGACAACTTGCCTCGTAGCATGACAAAGGATTGGTTGAAAAGGATATTCAACAATCATGGATTTGTCATTGATACCCATGTACCGGAGAGAATGAGAAGCAACAGATCACTGAGATATGGTTTTGTTAGCTATAGAACTGTTAGGGAGGCACAAGACGCAGCTAGGGAAGCAAATGGATGTTGGGTGAATGAGTACAAGTTGTGGATTCAAATTGCAAGATTCAATAAGGGAGAAAAGAAAGAATTTAGAGAAGGAGCAATGAATAACAGAGAAGAGCATAACTTAGCACAACAAAATCATAATGATCAAAGACCATATGCTCAGGTACTGACAAGTAACAGGCAATCTGTGAGACCGGGAAAGGAAGAATCCAGGGGCAGGGAAGGCAAAAATGGCAATAAGGAAGGGAAGCATCGTACTGAATATAGGTCAAGTGATGAACATAAAGTTATTTATGGTATTTCGCATGACTACAGAAAGGAAAAGCTGAATAGAAGCATTACAGTGGATGCTCAGGATGATATAAAGATAGAGGAAATACAAGAGAAGCTGCATAACAATGGAGTTAAAGGAACACATGTACAACATATGGGTGGCACTGAGTATGTCATTGCATTTCAGTCAATAGAAGAGAGAGATTTGCCGGTAAGACAACCCGGAATGGCTGAGGGAGCTGTTCATCAAGGTGAAAAAATGGTCTGAATTTGATACATCTAGGAAAAGGAAGGTATGGTTATCTTGCTATGGTGTACCACTCCATGCTTGGAGTGTCCATAATTTCACTGAGATAGGAATGTTCTGAGGTAGAATTATAGCGGTGGATAGCACTTGTAATGTGGAAGGATCCCTGGAAGTGGGTAGGATTCTTGTATAAACCAATGAACCATCCTTCATTGATGAGACTGCAGAGTATATTGTAGGACACGGCAGACATATAATACAAGTGATCGAAGGAGGGCCGATACAATCCGATAAAGTGGTTGATTGGGTAAGAGAGAAGAGGAAACAAGAAGAAAGTAAAGAAGGTCAGGAGGTAGGGAAACAACAGGGCAGGAGAACAGAGAACGAGGTAATTGCGGATACACAACAAATGTCCATGCCGGAGAGGACGAATGACCAGAGAGTTGAAATTGAAAATGATGAAGATGTAGAGATGGAAAGGGCAATAGTTCACACAAACCAGCAAGCTGAAGGAACAACAGTAGCAAAGGAACATAGGGAAGCTGAAAAGATGGATATTTCACAAATAAGGGAAGGAGGGACTGGCATCGGAATAGCAGTCACACCACAAAAGGAATCACCATGGCTATATGGGAGACATAGAGTGGGAAGTGCTTGCCAGTACACAGGGCAAGCAAATAGCTTCTACACTCAAGGTCAAACCACGGAGCTCGATGAGTCTAATGATGATTTCCCTCCGGGATTCGTCAATTTGTATGACGTAAGCGTGGTGGCAGACACTCCAACTGACAAAGTTGTTTCAAGTCACCAACAACACAGAAATATGGATCAAGAGATCTGCAGTAGTGACAATGAGCAAGAGAGCCTGAATGGAGAAGAATTTACTGAATCTGAAGAAAGCACACCTGACAACTCGCAAAGAACAAGTTCTACAAGGAAGGAAGCGAGGAAAATTTAGAAAGCAGGGAACGAGATAGGACTTCAATGGAATGGTTGTGGTGTGAATCATATTGAGGCGCATTTAAGGAAAGCACTGGGACTCAAGAGAGTAGAGAAGAGGCGGAAACAAGTGGATACCAAAAGGAAAGGGAAGAAATAAGGAGGGCTCACAAAACTACAGATCAATAAGGATACTTGTATGGAATGTGTATGAGTATAAAGTATATGATTTGAATGACCCACCCTTATTAACGGATCATGAACAAGGGTTGAAGTAGGTGAATGACTTGGATTATCAAAGATTGTAAGGAGTTTGAAGGATTTCAAAACATGAGTTGAAGGCAATTGGTGATTTTGGCAGAGCTGTTTTGGATACGGATCAAATTCAGCGGGACTATTTGATCATTTGTATCACGGGTCTCTTTGTTGAAGCTTGGTCAGTTGTCCGACTTGGTGGGATCTCTGCGAAGCTATTTAGAAAGGTGGAATGATAATAACTACGCACATTGATTGATATTTTCCCTTACAAATTGAAGCTTCATTGGAAAGTTCTGAGGTGGGCAACTTCAATTTTTAGAGGATCGAGGCTTGGATCTAGCCGACTCTCTAACAAAGATTGCCACATCATTTCAACATCGGCTGAAGTATGGATGTTATGGATTGTATTGCGTATTGATGGAATCCTGTGTTCTGTTACCCTTTGATGACTTGTGATGTCTCTGTATGACATATTTTGATTAATGAAATTTTAATTATCAAAAAAAAAATATAATGAGGTACCTTGAGATTTCAAAATTTTATCACTTAGGTGCCCCATGCAAGAATTTAGTGAATTTTTGTGAAAATTCAGACATTTTCACCATAATATGTTGATGCAATATGTAATAATAATAATATGTACGGGCTATATTAATTTTTTTAACGAAAATAAACAAAATAAGAAAAAAAGACTCACTAACTTATGACAGAAGATATAGGCATATTAGTGAAATAATGTAATATGTTAACATTTTAAGATAGAAAATAATAAAACTATGATAGAAGACACCAATATATTGTTATAACTACGTCCTATATTATAAATTTTTAATAAAATTGTATATAATTTTAAAAAATGGTAATAATTGATAAAATTTTAAACTTTAGGGTCACTAAATGATAAATTTTTTAAATTTTAACTCGGCTCTCGGCTCTACTCAATCTAAACTCGACAAGCTTCGAATAAGCTTACAATATTAAAAAACATTATATTAAAAATACATTATATTAAAAAACACTCATTTATGCTCGTTTAGGCTCGTGAGCCTACGAGTTCGAACTTCACTAGACTCGTGCTCGACTCGAACTCAAAGCGAGCAGAGCCTTTCAAGCTTCATGATAAGCCGGCTTGCAAGCCCATTTACACCCCTAACGCCACGTGCACGAGAACACGTGGACCTGCTGCGCTGGAAATTCAATATAATAGTCGAATCCCTAGTTTTTAAAATATTTTGTTTTAAGTAATTAATTTTTCTTTTATTTAAAAAAGTTTTTAATGTTAAGATAAGTCATTGTTTGATTAAATAGTTTATCATAAAATTAATCCCTGTTTGACAACAAATTATATAAAAATTAAAAAAATAAGAGATCCGTTCTAACATAAAGTAAAGTATAAACGACTACTTAAACTAATTCAAAATTTTCATAAATATTAAAATAATTAAGTGATTATACCGATATAAAGGAAGTAGAGGTGGAGGAGGTGAAAATTTTAAACCCGGGGATACGGAGTGGCACGATGGCGGATCCAAAAAAATTTCATACTGGTGTAGTGGTAAAAATAGATAACAAACGATGACTTAATATTGAATATTAATTTACTTAAAGTTAATAAATAAAAAAAGCAATGGCATATACCAATAACGGTCAATTTCTCTCATACTCTGTCGGTTCATCGTATTCCCCTGCTTCAAGCCTATCGCTCTCAGTGCTGATTTAGCCATGTGGTGCCTGTTTTGTTCTTTTCTCCTTTTTTTTGTCCTGCTTTCCTGTTTTCATGTCGCTGTCTCCCGATTTATTCGGGTTCTCTTAGGCCTCGCTTACTCAAGTCACTTGTTTTATTTGGCGACTATGTCCCTAATTATCAAAAAAAAAAAAAAAAAACAAAGAGCATTGAAGTTTAATAGTCAAGTAAATACAACAAACTTAGGCTCCATTTGTTTAGGGAAAAAACCACATTATAGGAAGTTGTTTTTTCCCTTTTTCGTTGTTTGGCACAAGATTGGTGACGGAAAAGGTTTTCAAATTTAAAAGAGGGAAGTTATCATTCCGAGTGACCTAAAAACATGATTGCGGCAATATATAAGTATTCTCATTATATATTTTCCCTAAAAAATGCTAACACGGCATATGATTTCGGCCATATTTAGGCAGTCTTTACATCAATATACGATGAACTTCTTATCGTAATTTGCTAAAAACATTGACATGGCTTGTAAATATTATCGTAATTATGTATTATATTCTCACTTTTATATTTGGTCAGATTCTTACAAAAATTTATCAAATTTTGACGTATGATATCTGAGTAATAAAATATTCAACTTCAGGGTACGTCATTATATACATTCAAATGTCATAATATGTAATAAATGCTCAAATATCAAGGTATCTTAGTAATAATTCTACAACCACACAGAGTCTAAATAATTTTAAATATATTGTATTACTACTTATATTATCCTATAACTAGATATAAGATGATTAGTAAAAGATAATTTTTTTAAAACAAGCAAGGAATACCAAAATGTGAAAACATATTTTCCGTTGAAACAAACAACAGAAAACCTCAACGGGAATAGTATTTTTCATGAAAATTATTTGTCAAAGGAAAACGTTTTCCGTGAAAAAAGTACTTCCGTTGAAACAAATGGAGCCTTAATTACATTAAATTTTCTGAAAGTATAGGGGGCAAAATCACATGGAATTATGAATGTATCACAGACTCCGCCTCAATTTTTCATGAGGTTGCAAAAATCAATATCCGACATAGGATCGTTAGAGGCCTTCAAAATTGAAATCGTAAATATAATTCTGCTAAACATATATTATAATGACCTTTACTATAAGAATTAGTTACGTAACTCACACAATATTAAACGAGATTCTAACTTATAAGGGCAGTTTTTTTTTTTGGATAAATGGCGACAGGGTCACGGTACAAATTTGGCCACTCGCCAGGGTATCCAACAGGTATCCATTACCCGCCCCGTACCCTTCATAATGTGCGTAAAAAATGATTATTTATACCTACTCATATTAGTTATTTAATACTATTTTTAAAAACCAAATATATTTTTTTATAATATTAAACACATTTTTTAATTTGAAGTGGGGCGGCGCAGGTATGGAGCATGGTGGGTCAGGGCGAGTATAAAATTATACACGTACCCGCCCCACTTATACCCGTACCCGTCCCAAACGGGGGGGGGGGGTGCCCACGGGTAGCGGGTTTTACCCGCCCAATTGCCATCCCTACTTTTGGGTGACGTGTCTTTAAAGAATTCGCGTAGGTCTCTCTTATCTTACTCATTTTTCTTGCGCTTAAGAGCTGTGCGTCCCATTTTAGACAGTCTAGAATTAGGGTCTTCTCGGTCCGACCCCACACTCTTCCTTCTCTCCCTAGTCTTGCAAGACTCCTCCATGTGCTGCACTGGAGTCACTCCCAAGGAGTTTCCACTATCATACAATTGTCTTTCCACAGAGAAGGACTCAAATCCAGGCGGAAATTCAGCTCCCGAGGACTCGGACTCCATGTCACTAACAATGTTTGAGGCTTGGTTGTCAAGGGGAGACGACTGATCTTGAATTCTAGGCGCTTTGGCTCCACTATCCACTATCCATGGCAAGAGAAGTGAAGGGTTCTGGTTGTCTCGGATTACCTGAATGGGTGCAGCCGATGATTGAATTATACTCTGTGTAGAAGCCAGAATGATATACGAACATGGGAACTGGGATTCCCATGACCATCTACCAATAAGATAACCATCAATATGTAGTGCAACATGGCCCTCGCTCAATTCACCGAGTCTCACATCAACAATTCCGGATCTAAAGCGTGTTTGCAGAAGCTCCTCTTGCACTGGATGGTCTGTGGGAGGGGAGGGTCCCGAGGTAGTCCAAGCACAAGCTCTATGTCTATGTCGTGGAAAAAGAGCTCGTTCCCTGTCTAATCTAGCAGAAGCAGCAAGAGCGACTACTTCGGGATTAACTCAGAATTACTCCTCTTTTATAAACAGCATTCGAGCTCCCCTATTGAAATTTACTTGAACCATCTGTTGAATAACTAACAGAGAACATGTATCAATGAGAACCTTGCAACGTCCAAGCATCTCATGGCAGATGTTCTAGAATCCACCCGAATGAACTTGCCCCATATGTTAGCAAAATCCTCAAAGTACTCCTTCAACCAGCACTGTAGAGGCAAACCATGAATTTCAATCCAAACTCTTCGATTTAAAGATCCAAGAGTTTGACCTGCATATATATACACCTACTTGAACTTCCGAAGTAGGAGTTGTTTTTGGGGCCCGAGATAGGACTCTAGAGAGCCTTCAGAAGCACAGGTCAGGATCAAGGTATCTGAGCTCAGTCCCCTATGAGCCAAATCAAAGAGGTTATTTTCCGTAAAGAACCTGAGGATGTTATCCAATGTGACATCCTCATCCGAGTGAGCTACTAATGATGTGTTCAACCAAGCCTTCACACAGTTATTTGGTTTTGCCACCACGATCTTGGGAGTACTCTGATCCACAGCAGTCCTGATCGGAGGCCTTGGAGTCGTATCATCAGGGGCACTTATAAGGACAATATTTATCACCTCTAACCTCGGTGCATCTAGAGGCTTTATATCATCAATTATCAAAAAAAGACATAAGAAAAATATGTTAAGATATTTTTTATCTCAAAATTAATATTAATTTGATATTTTAAATCAGATTTTGGTAACTTATTATAAATAGGGTTTAAGGTTGAGGATTGAGAGAGAGGTGTGGAAAAAGAGAGGAAACAATGCAGGGAATAAGAGTTTTGTAAAGAAATGTTCAGAGGGACACCCAGGCAGAGGGAGAGAGCTAATTTAAGAGGTTTTATGATTGAGAATTGATAAAAATTTATAACTTCTTTTATCCAAATCTACATTAAAGAGGGTTGGCGGCTTACCATCCAGAAGCTACATTGAAGAGAGTTGGTAACTCACCATTCAATAATCACATTGTGAGATGATTGATGACTTAACATGCAATAGTTACAATGATGTTGTTGATTGTGATTGATGATGGCTGTATGGGATCAAAGGTTATAATTAGATATTGCAGTTCCTAAATTTCATAGTGAATTAAGGCACTAAATGGGTTTCGTGATTTCTCTGGAGAGGGTTTCCACGGGAACACAGGGATCATTGTTAAGAAATAACAGTATATAGATTGTTTGCCTCCAAGATTAAAAAAAAAAAAAGGAAAGTCCATTTTCAGTATATATTGTAATTAATTTTTATTTTTATTTTATTTTTTTTAGACCCTACGTTATGCGGGAGCCGCAAGGCACTGGGACTGTTGTTGTTGTTGTTGTTGTTGTTGTATTTTAATTAATTTTTTGAATTTTTATTGGAAAATTATAACTAAAGCACTATAAGATTTAACCATTTATCACCTAAACACTCCTAACATTTTAATGTATATAATAAGGTGTAATCAGATTTTATATTTTATCACTTAAATACCTATATTTCCTTACCCTGCCTTGACGATAGTCCTTACAGCACTGGGAAGGCGGTTGTTACTTAAATACCCTATATTGAAATTTAACAAACTTTTATAAAAATCTCACCAATTTTAAATATAAATTGCTAATATTATGCATATTTATGATAATATATATAAATCATGCCAATATTTTGAGCAACAATTCAATAAATTATGATAAAACATTCAACAAATGCTGCTGTAGAATAACAAAATATTGCCAAATTCATGTGTCATGTTCACATTATTTGTCCAAAAATCACCAAATTCTAATGAAAATACCAATATATTGCTGAAATTATGTTCCATTTTAGCAGTTTCCAAGAAAAATCAATCGAATGTCAACAAAGGAGTACTTGATTGATAAAATTTCAAAACTTCAAAGTACCGAAGTAATAAATGTCTAAATCTCACTATACCTCATAGTATATATTTAAATGTCTCAAATCTTAATGTACCCAAATAATAATTTCCCATTTTTATTTGTAACATTTGGTGGTATCAAAATAGAATCAATATAACAATAAAATCAAATCATGAACCTATCATTTAAGATTCTTAAAATCAATAAGAATCAACAACTGTGAAATTGTAAGATTCTAACATCGAAATCATGATAGTCAATTTGCCATTGTCTAGAACTTTTTTACCTAATTGGCACCTTTTTAAAAAAAATTTACCAAAATGACACTATTTACTGGAACTTGTTCAACGTACGCCATTAAACGGCATACGTTGAGTAAATTTTTTTTTTTTTTATAGTTTACTCAACGTACTCCATTTGAAACGAAGTATATTGAGTAAATTTTTTTTTTTATAGTTACTCAACATACTCCAATTAAAACGGAATATGTTGAGTAATTTTTTTTATAGTTTACTCAACATACTCCATCTGTAACGGTATATGTTGAGTAATTTTTTTCTTATAGTTTACTCAACATACTCCATTTGAAACGGAGTATGTTGAGTAATTTTTTTTTTAGCTTACCCAACATACTCCATTTGAAACGGAGTACGTTGAGTAATTTTATTTTTTTCCCCGAAGCACGGCTAATTTATTGCATTAAAATTATTGTATTTTTAAAAAGAGAGGCTATTTTCGAATACCCCAAAACCCTGCATAGATAGGTGAAGGCTAGCACTCTCACCCCCAATAACCCCCAAAACCTGATATCTCTTCACCCATCTATGCAAGGTCTGGGGGTAATCGAAAACAGTCTCTCTTCAGGGTGCGTACATCCGCTTAATGTACTTGACATACTCCATTTTAAACGGGTAGTAATGATCATTGAATTTTAAACAGGTAGCACACTTTAGTAATTTTTTTTTTATTTTTATAGTTTACTCAACATACTCGATTTGAAACAGAGTACGTTGAGTAATTTTAATTTTTTCACGAAAGCACAGCTAATTTATATTTTAAAAATTATTACACAAACTATTTTATATAAATAATTTAAATTTCAATAATCTTTTAAATTTTTTAAGAAAGCATATTGACTTCATCGTAACATTGTATGCATTATCTTTTTTGTTATTAGGTCATCTACCACATATTCTTTTTTGTCGTAATGTTATTTTTTCAAGTAATTATCCTGGTCACTTATAAATAGTTGATACATTTTCTGTCCTTTTCTAAATAATATTATTATTTTTGGTCTTTTTTACAAAGTATATTACCCTTACTGTGTATAATATTATTTTTAAAAACATTAACCATTTATGTTTTCATCTAAAAAGTAATACATAATTTTCAGGTATATAATATTGGTTCAACAAAAATTTAACGAGCACCTAAATAATAAAACCTGTATATATAATCGTTATTATTCACTTTATTAAATATAATAAATAAAAAGTAGCATACATTCTCAATGCCCTAATAGCTCTCGCCAATGCATGGTCTAGAGGGGTGAATGTACGCAACATTCTCTCTTCAAAGTGCTACCCTGAAGAGAGACTATTTCCGAATGCCCCCAGACTTTACATAGGTGGGTGAAGAGATATCAGGCTCTGGGCAGCCTCTCTTCTTTGAAGAACAATAATTTTAATGCAATAAATTAGCTATTCGAGGAAAAATAAAATTACTCAAAGTATTCCGTTTCAAATGGAGTACGTTGAGTAAGCTAAAAAGAAAATTACTCAGCATACTCTGTTTCAAATGGAGTATGTTGAGTAAGCTATAAAAAAAAATTACTCAACGTCACGGAACAAGCTACAGTGGAAGAACTTGAGGGCCCCAACACAAATTTACCTCCACAAAAAGGGAAACGTAAACCTAGTAATTTGTTTGCTATAGCAAGCAGAATGAACCAAATTGAAGCCAAAGCTGTCTATTTCTTGCAAACAGAAAACATTTCCCGTCTCAAAAACTCGCCAACAAAAACTAATAGAAAAGGAAATTAAGATAGAATTTGGGATACACCACGACGTTAAGAGAAACAACGCTAAAAGAGTAACACAAAATTGGCAAAAGTGAAAAGCTTACTTCCTGCCGCGGATCTTGGAAGGCTGCCTGTTCTTCTTCTTAACACCCGACTTGGCGACTTGGAGACTTCGGTTCACAGCACTCAACCTCGCCAGTGCTGCGCTCTTCAAGTCTGCCCTGTAGTGGTTGTCTCCTACCTGTGTTTTGTGACATGTAATGACGACGAATGAGATTTTTTTTCTTTTTTGATCGGAACGACAACGAATGGGAAATATAGCAATAAGTATCAATGCTCTAGTATTTTTTTTCCCACATTTGCAGTAGCAAAGTTATGGCAGAGGGTGAAACTGCGGCCATGAAGCAAGGCTAAGTAAACACAATAAGAAGAATACATATCATTTGTTAGCAGAATACAATATGACAATTAATTGAAATTTAATACGTATGTGTGTTATTCAGCTATATACACGAAAACATTGGTCAAAAATTCACTGACTTGTAAAAGCAACAAATAATATTAGTCACAATAACAGTAACTAAAACATAACATGTAGTAAATAATAGAATACAATCAATAATTTGAGAGTTAAAGTGATATATTTACCCAAATATGGAATATGAATATTTAATTTAGCTTAGGAATTGATTATTTCTAATTATCATTTATTTTCTAAATGGAAAAAGTACAAATATGTTATATGGACAAGATCAAGAATACGCATATTTTACTAAATTATAAATTATACGTTAGCACCCTTCTTAAACGGGAAAGTACAAATACATGTCCAAAATGCACATTATTCTAAGCGAATTTTACGAACAGGTAACATGTGAGAAAGGAGAAGGGTATGAGAAAGCACAAAAGATTAGAGAACTGAACAGAAAAAAATTAAAGACAAGAAAATGCTACCGAAAACGTAAACTCAACTTCCAATCTATTTTTTTGTACACGTAATCTTGTTTATATATGGTAATGCCTTGTTCCTACACTAAGAATGAAGTGTTTACAAACAAACTAATGAGATGGTGGACAATTTGGTTGCATAAGAAAGAAGGGCTTTTCAGGTCAGGTCCTACGAGAAAAGGGTTTCGGAGAGAGGTGGCGCAAAATGATCAAAGAAGTATCGATAACATACTACTGCAGTATAGATCAATTCACAACATACTTCGGTCATATTATGTTGCTAACAGACTTATAAACTCAAAGATGTGAAAGAAAACAATGTCCTACCTGATTCTTAACAGCTTTTGCCATCTGGCGAAACTCCTTCTTCATCACCGATTTGTGTAGCAGACTTGAAGGCTTGTTCTGTTTCCTTGTCTTCGTTGTAGCAAGCACCACTCCATCTTTGCCTGCTGGCTGGATTGTGACTGTTTTGGTGTTTGCCAATCCTACAGGGAAAAGTTCACAAGCCAATTGGAAAGTAAATAAGTCGCCAAAATAATCACGTTCAATCTAGATGTTTTTAATCAATATTAATTTGGTTTATATATTTAAAATATGTCAAAAGATTATTTAGTGATCCACCTTTTGTCCATTTTGGATGAAAACATACATATGACTCAAAGTATTTCAGTAGGTTTCTAATTTCAAAATTAAGTGCACACCTCATAACTCATTGTTCTTTTGATTAAGTTGAATCATTTTATAACATACACAAATAAATCAATTCAACTAAAAGTATAAAATTGCTTATATTGTCTCCCATACATGTCAGAATTTGGCGCCACGAGGTAAACTTTAGACTACTATTTAAAATTCTAGTCATCAGTTGACTATTTTATGAATTTTCTGATTTTTGGATGTTTTTCTCTTTGCCTCATTAGAACAAACCATTCCTATTTTCAACGACAATACAACAACAAAAAAAAACCCAGTGCCTCAAAGGCTCCCGCCTAAGTGGGGTCTGGGGGGTGGATATACACAGCCTTACCCCTTCAGGGTGTAACCCTGCCGAGAGGCTATTTCCGAGGACCCCCAACCTTATAGGGTTGGCAACACAAGGACTTCCCAGGAGGTCACCCATCCTGGTGCTAATCTCGCTCAAACACGCTTAACTTCGGAGTTCTAATGGGATCCGGTGCATTAGTGTCTGGTAAATAAACCCTCTATTTTCAATGACACTATGCCATAAATAGGGTTAAATGAACAATTGGGAAATGACTATAAGGTTAAACTCTCATTGCACGTAAGGACCATAAAATGACAGAAAATGACTACAGAGAGCCTCACTACCAGGGAAACCATCTCAATTACTTCTTCCGTCAAGACGAGTTCCTATTGGATCTATCTATCAAACCTGTTTCTTGGTTAATCCAAGATTAAAAAGCGCATAATCAATGGAAGGACAATGAAATCATTCAATCAAGGAAGGAGATCACTCGACTACATTCACAAATCTTAGGATCAATATCACCACATGATGGATTAATAAAGCAGCCCCATTTTTTGATTCAAAATGAGTAATTTACACCGTCATTCTTTAATATTTTTAAGTTTGTTCAAATTGGTCCCTCTTCTTTTCTTTTATTCAAAATAGTCTCCTATGACAAAGTTTGCCCTTATTTTTTTAATTTTTACCTAATTTGGATCACTAAACGAGGGTCTAATTTAGTCATAAAATAAAAGATTTGCGATCAATTTGAACAAAAGAAAAGATGCGTGATCAATTTGAACAACTTAAAAATGTTTGAGACCATTTTAAACAAAATAAAATAAGTTAATATTAGACAGCAGCTATTGCAGCTCAGGACGGGATTTAGAATTGTATTTAGAGAGGGTTGAGACATATCCATGTTGAGGGGGATAACCTTGAATTCAAATGTCCTCGGTAGATTAGACTAATTTTCGAAGATGTTCAGCATCTGTTGAAAAAATGTCAAGATTCGGTAGTCCCCATATATATGGCGAAAGTAACAGGGCTGCAAATAGGATGGATGCTAGAGGTATTCAAGAGCACTCAAAGGCTGATTTTTTAGAAGGCCTGTGTTCATAACTTAATAGGGTTGTCTGTAAGGATGCACTAAGGGTACCTCTATAAAATAAATTGAATAAAAGATAAGAGACCAATTTGAACAAATCTAAACCATGGCAGACCAAGCGAGTAAATAACTCGCAGATCACTCGACTATATTCACACTATCAACATCACAACGCAATGGATTAATACAGTATCCCATTTCGCAATTCGAAATTAGAAAAGAGAAAATAAAGGAGAAAAATTACCAGAGTACTTGTAGGAATGGACATTGTAGAGGTTGTTAGGCTCACTACTGAACTGAACCCTAGCAGTTCCATTGCCAAACTGCTTCACAAGAAAGCAGTTATTCTTCTTCACTATCTCCCATACCAATGGTCCTGGTACTGTCGCCATCTCTCCTTCTAATACAAACCAAAATAGAGTAGTTAAGTAAGAGGTACTTTAGATATTAATAGATAGACTAAGTCTTATATTCCAATATACCCCTCCTCGCTTAGTTTAGAAGAGAGGTATGATGGATGATGAATGTTAATCTCTCTCTCCCCACTATCTCTCCATCTCTCCCTAACATCCCTTCTACTATATAAATCTTCCTATCCTCTATTAATACAAGTCCTATTCTACTATCTTGAGTTGGATTCATTGATTGATTCGTTGATCTGTGTGTGGATTGATTATGGTTCGTATCACATTCCTTCACGCATTACCGAATCAATAACGTTAGCAAAAGATCAACCAGAAACAATAAAGAGAAAAATCGAATCAGATACAAATAAATCACAAGTTTTCAATGAGATACACAGATTGAGGGAGAGAGAGAGAGAGAGAGAACCGTTAGGGTTAGGGTTTCGGAGATTCGGCGACTGGTTGATGAAAGAGAAATTGAGGAAGAAGACGAAGGCGGGTTTATATAGTGCGAGTGTTAGCAAAACCCTAGAGAAATTGATATGGGCCTGGGCTTTTTGTTGCGCATATTGGGCTCTTAAAGCCCTTTTGAGTTTATTATGGTCTTATTAAAAGAACCGCCAATAAAGAAACATTTATAATATTATTATACATGTTTGACTATTATTTTAGAAAAATACTTACAGCAACAAATTTAGTGCCTTCAAGGGTTTCCGCATAAGTAGGGTCGGGGGATATATGTACGCAGCCTTCCCTCTTCGGTGGGCTACCCTGAAGGGAGGCTGTTTCCGAGAATCCCCAACCTGAAAAGCTGATCCGCATCAATCAGCTAGAGACCTGGCAACAGGAGAAGCATCAAATATATGACTATTTTAGAAAAATACTTGTTTCTATTAAATTATTAGAAAGGATAATAACAAAAATCTTTTATAATTGAAAAAAATAACTCAAAAATCATTTCAAATATTCAATATATTTATAGATATTTAAGATTATTTTTTTATTACATAAAATATTTGCTATCAGCTCGAGCTTGCTACCCAACCTAGTTATTTAAGCCAGTACCAAGCCATCACTAATACATTATTGACCTCAAGCCCAATCATTACATGTTTTTCATGAGCGCTTAACGAGCTTTTAATGAATCTTTCTAGAGCTTAAAGAACTAATCATCTCCCGAATCGAACTTGGCTTGTTGAACTTATATAACCTGCTAAAATTAAGCTCGTTTTCTTGTTTAGCGCTCAAGTTGAATGTGAAGAACCTTTATCGATTTTGAACACGAGCAGTTTGTTATATATTCAGTTCATTTACACCCCGCAAACAAATAATCAACCCAACTTAAAAACTTGTACAACGGGTGGTTAATAAAGACCCATGGACCAATCGATAATGAAACAAATACGGGTATGAGCTTGTGTTAGATAAAATATCATGGAATACAATAATACAACATAAATATTAGACAATGATTTAAAAATCCTTTTTATAGCTTTATAAATAATATAATACATATCCTAATCCATGTATTAGGTAAAGTTAATAGAACTTTGAATAAGAGTGAAAGTTCTCGGACACTGCCTCTCTTAAGAGTAACACCTCAAAGCGGTAAGGCTGCGTATATCCTCCCCCCAAACCCTACATCTGTGAGAGCCCTTAAGACACTGGGTCGGCTGTTGTTGAATAAGAGTGAAAGTTTTCTGAATGACAGTTTGTAGATCTTTTACTCACAAGATTCATATGCTTCTCATTAGTCGAAACCACAATCTTTATACAGAAAAGCCTGGAGTCCGTTTATTAAAGACTCATAATTTATATAAAGTTTGACTTCAATTTATACCCAACTATATAATTCAAAGGTAAAGCTTCATCCTAGTGATCTCAAAGTGGTCAACAACCAGGACTCGAAATATTTGTCATTGGATAAACAACTTAGGAAACGCACTTGTACTAAAAGAGCCCCAAAACTTTAAGTGTAATTGATACATTGTTCCCCACATCCATTACCATTCCTAATATCAAACATATGCAGCTAGGTCCGACAAAATTTGTCATTTGTGACAGGTTCGTATTCGTATTATGCAAGGAGTCTCAGAAATGGAGTCAAATCTGAACCCGACCAAATTTATTAAACGAGTTAGTAACTCTCAACCCTTATGCAACCCAATTATTAAATGGACAACCCACAAGATTACCTGTTTAACTATATTGGTATTTTTTTATTAAATTCTAGTTTGTCAACTTAAAAACATGTTCATAATACACTTGTGGTTGATATATTAACAATAAATATATGACATATAAGCTACCCAAAACGTATACATAATAACAATAGTATACTCCTCAAACACCCAACATAATTATATAAACGAGTCAAGCGCGCTGAAAATAGATTAAATGGGTCAAATCCAAAATTCAACCGAATTGTCTAAATGGATGAAACGAGTCAACCCAAATTCAACCCGGATTCAAAAAGCCCAACCTAAACCCGCTACATTCTGTCGTATTCATATCATGTTATCATATTGTGTCAGATTTTGTCAGATCTATGTGCAGCAAAAACAATGTCATTCTTAAAACTTCAGAAGTAATCCAAACATTTATCCACCATAATCAAAGTACACCAGATTGTTACAGAATAAACTAGTACACAATTCCAAAGAGACTTAAACTTCTAAAATCTGAGATTACAAGTCACCAATAAATCAAACAGCTAAAAAAAGTCTAATTTCATGAATAAAAACCTAACACCGCATCGTCTTTACACCGGTTATTTATTCTGTTAGTCCCCTAATATTTGTAAGTTTATTCAAATCGGTCCCTCATCTTTATTTTTGTGTTCAGAATAGTCATTCATCAAAGACCAACACTGGGTCAAATTAAAAGATAAGGACCGATTTTTGATCAAAAAAAGAGATAAAAGGACCGATTTGGTCACGGAATAGAACACGAGGGACTATTTCAAACAAAAAGGGACTAATTTGAACAAACTTACAAACATTAGAGAACAACCGAATAAATAACACTCTTTACACCTCAACTTTCTACTACATTTTATGTACATCCAGCTTCTGACTAACCTTACCCAGTTCCTAAAAAGAGACATTTTCTACCCTCTGGCAGAATGTACAGCCACTGAAAATGCAGCATGTTAAAATAAATAAACAAAGCAAAAAGACAAAAATAAAAACCGGGCTCGTTTGGTGTCGTTTTCTCTTTCCAGTATTTCAATTTTTGAGAAACTGAAATCGGGTTTTAACTAACTTTTCTTGTTTTAGCCCCAACCTTTAAGAAACAACAAGAAGAAGAAAAGCTCGTTCTCAAAACTTGGTCCTCACTTATTCAGAAACTGTAAGTTGAAAACAGAAAACGATACCAAACTTACCCAAACTACCACCATGTGTTATTCAACTACTCCCATGAGTTATTGCTCCTGCGTCGTAAACCAAAGAAGAAAACTTGCATTGGGTAAATGATGGTCACTGTAAAACTTTGTCGCGTTACCAACATCTTTTTTTTTGACTATGGTAAAAGAAGAGGCCTTAGGGGGCATCTCCTCATAACAGTCTGCTCCAACGCATCAGCCATCATAATAGCGCCTAGATCAGAGCCGGGCTGACGAATCACTTGAACCATAGAATCCGCGTGGTGACCTTTCTTTACAACCCAATCAACTGGTACACTATAATCAGATACTATAAGGACTCAGATGTTTAAACCCAAATCATAAGATGGGTGACTTCCACCGAAGCCATCGGTTTTACCCTTATCAGAGGGGAAAAACAGACATGACTCAAAACTGAAATGATAGGACAGTCATGTACTATTCGGTGTTAGGACACGGTGCGCTAACCTAGATGAACCATTCAAGGCCTCGTTTATCCTACTAAACACTACTTTAAGAGGTATACAAGCAAGAGCAGGGTTCAAATTTGAAACCAACGGTTTACTAACCTCCATAGCTGCGTTGTCAGAACCAGTCAAAGAGGATAACTTCCTCGTCTTCTTCGATTTGAGATGCTTTTTTAAACTTTTCGATACCAATGAAATTTTTTTCCGATCTTCATCGGGTGTGAAGTGGTCGGAGATATTGAATTCGAGATCACAATTTCCGTCTTCCAAAACCTCGACTGTGACAGGGTGACCTGTTATCGCTTTACCGTTCAGTTTGCTCATCAGTGATATGTAAGGGACGTGCTGTGGCCTACAAGACCTTCCATTTTGTACCTCAATATCGACCTCGTACAAAAATGAATCAGGTGTCTCGAACCTTCGGTGGACAAGGAAATGTGACCGATGATATGATCTAGAATCTCTTGGAGAAATGGGCTTGCTTCGATCTCTAAACCCATTAATCAGAACGCTAGAACCAGGAGAGAATCGGTCCACGTGCTTAGGAGACGCCAATTCGTCATCTGGGTCAGTGATTTTCTCGGCACCCAGTTCTTCGCTTACGCTTAAATGTCGAGATTTCCTATTTCGCTTCGATTTCCACTTGGAAGTGCCCTTCTCGGTCTTCAGGCCAACATTGTCGTTGATATGGGCACTTGCTGAACTGGTCGAGCCAGACTCGTTACGGCACTCATTCAGAGCAGAGGCAGAAGATCTCGAGATTGAAGTGAAACCTAGGGCGAATCACATGATCAGTGGAGATACAAATGATTAATATTCCTTCAAAAATCCACAGATATAAAGTGAAATTTCGGTTATTGTTTAGAAGTATTGGAAGCATAAACAAACGGGAACAGTTATTGAGCTAGCCGTTATGCAATTAACCCGCAGATGTACATGGTATTTCATTTATTAACAAGTATTTGTTATCGTATTTACATGTTATAAACTACCAAATGGATAAAAATTAATAACTGTATGTCTAGTCGTCTCAATTTTAGTGAGACATGCGACTTATGCTCCTCAAAAATCTAATACGTGCCAACATGTCTGCGATATAACGCACCAAAACATGATGATTTGTGACCATGTCAAGCTAGGGGCGTAAAAGAGCTACGCTGAGCCCAAGCACAATGGGCTCAAGGCTCGGTGGTTAACATTTAGCTCAATTTGGGCTCCACTGATCATGAAAACTTCAAGCTTGAGCTCAGCTTGTCATAGAATCAGACTCAAACTCTGTTGAGCTTGAACCTAACGAGCTGGTGGCTTGCTCATTTACACCCCTATGTGAAATTGATAATATCATCCCATGCAGCACCTAACATTATCAATAGAATACAACTATGTTTCGGATAAGCACAGTCAGCACAAGGTTGGCACTTAAAAAGGGGTAAATTATATAGTGTCCGAGTTTTTATATATCAATTTTTTTTGGTCCACAAATTTCATAAAATAATTTTTAATCTAAAAGTAACAAGTATTCAATAAAATAGTCCAAACGGCGGTGTAAGAGGGTCCTAATCCAACTTTTCTTCAATAGCAGTTGTGATTCGTGCGTGGGACGAAGAAAATAGCAGGGGATGGTGGGTTTAGCAACAAATAACGGCAAATTTTACACCCCTTCACATCATCAATTTTATTTAAATACATGTAACTTTTGGACTAGAAAATTATTTCACATAGTTTATAGATTAAAAAATTAATACAAAAAACTTGAAGATACTAAAATGTAATTTGGCCTCTGAAAAAACGGATGAGAGCACTGTGAAAAGAATAATTGTCTCTCAACTCAGGCAGCAGCAAATAGCATACTAACTGAAAAGAAATTGCAAGCTTACCGTCAAGATGAGCCTCCTCGTCAATGAACGGAACATCAAATAAATTATCGGAAGGATCATCCTCAAAAAACTTCAATGAACTAGAAGTTTCGGCATCTTTCAACTGGAAAGGTGACGCAAATTCGTCAACAATAACGGGAACAGAAACCGTGGTAGAATTCTCCAAAACCTTTGTTACCGGACAGCGCCGATGCTTCCTTTTCAAGCACTCATTAACACGCACCACTTGAGACCGTTTTCTCTTTGATGGCGGCGTAGAACCTCCATTGGACAAACTCCCAACTGACATATAATTAACGGCTCGATAATTATTCAGTGAGACGCTGCTCCTTGGAGCTGTATCGGGGAGCGCACAAACAAGTATTTTCCTCGCCGACACCATGCCAAGGTCATCAAGACCTCTCATACGCTTGATTCCTTCGCTCCCGTCATCTTCTGAGTCATTCGGGGTTTTTCTCCTCCGTGTTTTTAGTGTTAGCTCCTTCAAGGAACTAAACCCATTTGTCGTTTCATAAGATAGACCCGAGTGAGAAAACCCAGGTATAGACTTTGAATCTTCCTCACAAGCACTTGTTTCCTCGGGACTTGTTTCCCGAGATGACAAAAGGATAGAATCTCTGGCAGAATCTTTTGACAGGCTGGCTCGTTCAAGCTCAAGAGCGCGGAGAATAGCGTTGTTTCTCTGAGTGCATTTCCTAGAAGAGTTGTTAGCCACGATAGCCTTCGCTTTCTTGATGCAGGCATCGTATTCCCCGCATCGAAACGCCTTCACTCTTGGTGATTTGTCCAGATTATACCAGTCCCTGAACCCAAAAAGACAAGCAACTAAACATAGTAAATAACTCATATTAGCACAGTAAGATAACACCTGTTGGTATCGTTTTTTTGTTTGTAGTTTTTGTTTTTGGAGATCAAATATCATCATTTTGGAAAATATTCTTGCTTTTGATTTCTGTTTTCAATTGTTTACTAGTTTGAGTGAAAATGGAAATAAAAATGAAAAACAAAAAAAATCATTCTCAAAACCCAGCTTTTAGTTTCCGAAAAGACTAAAAGCTGCAAACAGAAAACAATACCAAAAACACCCTTAAAATCATAAAAAAGGGGCTTCAACATCAACAAACCTATATTAGATACCAGAATAGAAGCACAAAATAGAAGTGCCAGATTCTAGCAAGATATAGTCTTAAGTTATTGTTCCACGAAGCGGAAGGGCGAACGAGAATAGGAAGCAGTGTCTAAGCTGGGTAGCGTTGAAATAGTGTTGATATTACAATATATCAGAGACATAAAAGATTAATGAAATGTCATTAATTAACCATCAAAGCATAGCATATTAAAACGAAGTCAATACTGAATAATAATGAAGAAAACTGAGTATTTCAGTGAATAAGATCAAGAAAATATAATCTAACCTATCAATTGTTTGGATCAAGTAATACAAGTAGCCAAAAAGTAATTTGATAAGTCTCTTCATATCCAAAATGATTCAACCCTTGTTTGAGTCAGCTTACTTTAAGTTTGATACATGTTTCATATGTGAATCTAATTTCAAAACACCGAACCAAGCCTCCAAGTATGAGATGTTGGCATCTTAGGAGTTTCCTGCAACCATGGTCTAAGTTACAAGCCCTAGTCACACATGCACGTGAATTTTCAAATAACATGAGATACAGTAACATGAGCTATTTACAGCATAGTAGAACAAAGTAATCTAACTAATAAGAGAAATATTGCAACAAAAACTGTAAAAAGCGCTATTAATAAGGGTATTTTGTCTGAAATGTTTTAAGTTTTTGCTTCTACTACTTCTTCAAAGGAGAAGCACTATTTTCTTATTCTTACTTAAAAGCAGAAGAACAACTCCTGCGTCCATTTAAAATCACTTTTCTTTCCACGCCAAACACACTTGAAGTATGAAAAACTGTTTTTTCCCAGAAAGAGTTTGGCCAAACAAGACCGTGTCTCTAAGTGGTCACATATTTTTCTTAACATATCAAGACGAAAGCACTCCTAGAACGTTCATCTGTAGATCAAAAACCAATATGAGAAGATAGTTTTAATTCAAGAAAAGTGCTAAATATAGCCTTCTTTAACATTTCCTCAATGCATAACTGTGGAATTGACCCCCAAAATCCTCCATGAAAGAAATGATAGAATATTTAAGGACAAATACACTTCGGTGAGGTTTTTTTTTTTTGGAAGAAGCGGGTTTTTTTAGGTTCAATTTGCGCAAAAAGTTTTGGAGGCTTTTTGGGCATGCCTTTGGTTGATTTGTAGAGGGACAGCAGTGCTTTACTTCATTAGCTTTATATCACTATATTTACTTTCTTCATCACAGACACCTTATCCTTAACATTTTGTACAACTTTTGTTCGTCAATTCCATTTCTTTTGCTATCTGAAAAAAGAAGGCGGGGTTGGAATGACGTGTCATATGATAAACTCCCAGACAAAGTTCCAAAGTACATCCATAATACTGCGACAAGGCACGCTACTTAAAACATCAAAGCCAGTCATTTAGCAAGTATATGCCATCAGTGGGAGCAAAACGTAAGGAATATTCAGCTTAGATGCCAAAACAACACCCTGGTTACCACAAAAAGGAGTGAAAATCTTGTGACGCCTAAGAACCCAAGTTTGAGAAAAGAAGGAACTTGCTTGCGGAGAAGCAAAGCGACTAGATTCAAATGTAAGCTGTACTTAATAGAAGCGCATAGATATGGACTTGCATACTTCACAATGTTTGTCGTGGAAGCACATTACACAGATGTTTGGGGACAAATCCTTTAAAAGTTGTAGTTTTTGCTAGGGGTGTAAATGAGTCAAGTCGGCTTGCGAAGGCTCGCCATAAAGCTCGGCTCGCTTTGAGCCTGAGCCGAGCCGAGCCGAGCCGAGCCGAGCCGAGCCGGCTCGTTTGGCATATCGAGCCGGGTCCGAGCCTAGTGAAGCTTGAGCTCATAGGCTCGCAAGCCTAAGCAAACTTTTTTTAGTAAATATAATATTGGCCAATGAAGCCATATTGGAGCCTCAATGAGCCAATCCCGAGCTTAAACGAGCCCAACCAAGCCTATATTGAGCTCATATGAGCCGAAATATTGCAAGCCTAATTTGAAGCTCAACGAGCTTAGATCGAACCGAGCCCAGCCCGAGCTTTTGACGAACCAAGCTCGAGCCTAAACTTTCAAAGCTCCGCTCAAATACCCCCCTAGTTTTTGCAAACAACCTCGAGTATTAAGCTTGTTAAGAAGTAAAGACCAAAAAAGACCTTAATTCTAAAGAGTAAGTTAGCTTCCTAGATGTAAAAACATAAGGAGAAAACTGGACAATTATTAAGTATGGTAAGATGCCAAAAGAAAGATTTAGAAGTAAAGCTGTCAAACCCATCCAACAAGCCCCTTCTATCAAGCACTGACGACCAACATGCTTGGTCCAAAATGTGGCTCAATTGTATGAATTCATGTAGTTTACTAATAGAAAGATTCCTATGAAGGTGCAGGTTCCAAAATAGTAAGCCACCCTGGTGATTTGTTATGAAAGCAATTAGAGCACTAAGAACAATAGATAAGCTACATACGTGTGGAAATTGATTGGCAAAAAACATCACCACCATCACATGTATCTTTGCAGACTGAACATGGTTTCCTGACCCAATAATGAGACGAATGTAAGGAAGGAGAGAAGAGTAAAGATGCGAGCTAAACTTCCATCGGCAGCAACAATCCACCACATCCACCAATCACACATCCACACCAATTCACTTAAAGGCTTACTTTTAATCACCATGTGCCAAAAGGAATCAAGTTTTCTAGGGATCAACACAACCATTTACCTATAAGGGACATGTCCCTAGACACCAAATTTCCAATACCCAACCCCCCTGACTATGCGACCTATAGACTTCGTCCCAGCTAATCAAATGATCCTGACAGTCGTCCTCCACCACTGAAAACAGAAAATCTCTTATAATCTGCTCGCTATGATTCGCGCCTAACACGAGAATTCTAAAGAAAGGCATGTAATAAATGAGAATACTACAAGGGCAGGACTGGATAAGCATAAGATGACCCACTAAAGAGAAGAAAGTAGGTTTCGACCCATCCAATCTCTTTATTTCCTAATCACAAACTCCCAAAAGTTAGAAGAACTAGGATTACTGCCTAAGGGGACAACTAGGTAGGTAAGCAGCAGCTGCTGCACCACCCAAACAAACAAAGATGAATATGCAATTGTGGCCGAGTCATATTATTAAGAGAGAAATAATGTATAAAGAATTAAGGACAAGATATCCTCAAAACACAACCCCAAAAAAAAAAAAAAAAAAAATTGAAGATGCAGCTAATAACATAGAGCCCTCTAATCTCTCTGCAAATCAGCTAAAACTATATCAGCAAAGGCCCCAAGGCTCTTGGTAAACAAAGACACTAAAAAGACCGCCTTTTCGCACAAGAAATGAACAGATTTATATTGGTCTTTGAAAATCCTAGCATTCCTTTCTAACCATATGCACCAAAGAGTAACAATATTGGTCAACGAGAAAAGCGTTAAGAATTCTTTTCTCTTCCTTATGCCGTGGAATTTCATCATAAGGATATTGTTTACTAATCTTGGAGCTGCCCACATCTGGCCAAAGAGAGAAAAAAAATCCATACCATAAATCCTAAGCCATTGTACAACGCAAAAATAAATAATCATGCATCTCACCACTTCGAAAGCATATAACATAGATTCCTAGAGACAAAGCTTTAAAAGGTCTACGTTTCTGTAGGCAATCATGAGTATTGAGCTTGTTAAGAAGTAAAGACCAAGAAAAGACCTTGATTCTAAAGGGAACCTTAGCTTTCCAGACATAAAAGCACAAAGGGAAAACCGGAAATCGATTACTTAATGTAAGACGATGAAAGAAAGACTTGGAAGTAAAAGCGTCTGACCCCCCTCTTGTCAGGCAACAAAGACAAACGAACTTGATCCAAAATGTAGCTTAGATGTGTGAATTCATGTAGTTCCCTTGTAGTAAGGTCCCTATGAAAGTGCATATTCCAAGAAAGTGAATCCCCTTGTTGAATGGTGAAGGAAGAAACCAAGGCACCGTGAATAAATCCATATAACAATAATAATTGTTGAGAGAGAGTAGTATTCCCAACCACATATCTTCCTAGAAACAAATGCGATCACCAGACTCGACCATAAGGCGAGTGTGGGGAAGGAAAGAGGGGTAAAGATGAGAGATAAACTTCCAAGGCGAGGAACAACTGACCACATCCGCTAGCCCTACATCCCACCCATTCTCTTGAAGACCAAACTTACTCCTTATCACCTAGAGCCAAAGGGAGTTAGGTTCTCTTGGGAATCGCCATAATCATTAAGGAACATGTTCTTAGACACCAAATTACCAATACCTAATCCCCCATGTCTGTGCGGCCTACAGACTCTATCCCATCCCACTAAATGGTCCCGGCGGTCCTCCTCCGCCCTGACCAAAGAAAGTCCTCGTGATTCGCTCAATGCATTTTGCTACTAACACAGGAATCCTAAAAAGAGACAAGTAGTAAATGGGAATACTGGAAAGACATGATTGAACAAGAGTAACACGTCTCCCTAAAGAAAAGAAAGCATGTTCCCAACCATCCAACCTCTTAACAACTTTCCTAATCACAGGCTCCCAAAAGCTAGAACACCTGGAGGTACCTCCTAAAGGAACTCCAAGGTGAGAAAGCGGCAGCTGATTCATCACACAGCTTGACAGTGAAGAATAAGCAAACAACCTAAAATCATCTAAATTTACCCCTAAGATGCTAGACTTACAAAGTTGATTTTAAGGCCTAAAAATTGTTCAAATAACTGGATGATAGTCAAGACACCCTTAAATACCTCTAGATTGTCTTCCAAAAAGAGAAGGGTATCATCCGCAAATTGCAAATGAGAAACATACACAGACTCTCTACCCACGTCTATCCCACGAAACAAACTATGCTCCTAACCTTGAGAGATCGTACAACTAAAAACGTTGACAACAAGGGTGAAAGAAAAGGAGAAAGAGGATCACCTTGTCTTAAACCACGGGAGGCCGGAAACCAAGCTTTCGGATTCCCTTTGACAATAACTGAATAGGAGACATTAACAAAACATTACTTAATCTAGTCACACCATTTATCTCCAAAACCTTTTTTTCGAAGCACGCACTGCAGCAAAAAAAAAAAAAAAAAAAAAATAGTAATTCCAACTTATCCTATCGTAAGCATTCTCAAAATCGAGCTTCAGCAAAATCCCCTTCCTCCCCAACCTGACCATATCATCCACAACCTCATTGGCCACTAAAGCAGAGTCCAAAATGTGCTGGCTCCCAACAAAAGCGAATTGGAACTGAGAGATTGTAGACTCTAGAACCTCTCTCAACCTAATAGACAACACCTTAGTCGCAATCTTATAGCCACTAGAAACAGGGCTAATGGGCCTGAAATCTCTCACTCTAATGGAACGATCCGTTTTGGGGACAAGGGTTATAAAAGCGGAATTGATACTCCTACAAAAAGTACCAGTCTCGAACATAAATAATTGACTTTAAGACTTGAAAATTGCTCAAACATCTAAATAATTGTCAAGACAACTATAAAACCCTTAAGTTATCCTTCGAGAATAAAATAGTATCATCTGCAAATTGCAAGTGGGACACAAACACAAACTCTCTACCCACTTTGATCCCTTAAAAGACATTACACTCTTGACCTTGAGACAACATATGACTAAGAATATTGACAACAAGAGTGAAGAAAAATGGAGAAAGAGGATCATCTTAGCTTAAGCCATGCGAGGCAGAAAACAAATGCTTCGGATTTGCATTAAAGATTACCAAAAAAGAGACGTTATCAAAACATCCTTTAATCTAATTACACCATCTATCAATAAAATCTTTTTTCTTAAGCACCCAACACAAAAAAAACCCCAACTTAACCTATCATACGCCTTTTCAAAGTCAAGCTTCAACAAAGTCCCCCTCCTACCTAACCTGACCACATCATCTACAACCTCATCGGTGACTAACAAGGAGTCTTAAATCTTTCCAACCCCCAAAAAGGTTAATTAAAATTTAGGATCCATAGTCTTCAAAACCTCGCTCTGTCTAGAAGACCTTAGTGAGAATCTTATGAAAACCTGTATGAAAGTATGGGTCTAAAATCTCTCACTTTAATAGAATGATCTTTATCGGGAACAAGGCTAGTAAAAGTAGAGTTATACTTTTACAAAGAGAACCAGTCCCACAATACTTTGAAAATACTCTCATGAATCATCTTTGACAACATCCCAACAATGATGATAGAAAGCCTCTTTTTGATTTTTGATTTTCTATTTTCAACTATTTTCCTAATTTGAGAAAAAATTGAAAACAAAAGGCAAAAAAGAAAAAAAAAATGGTTTTCAAGGCTCAGTTTTTAGTTTCTCATAAACCAAAAACTACAAACAAAAAAAAACTAGCTTGTTTTCTTTTCGAGTTACGTGAGGAAGCATACTCCAAAGGTAAAAGAATACAACATGTGTTCCCCAACAACTTCACGAAGTCTCTAGTTCATAATCACATTGTCATCAACATTTATCAAATATGAGGAAAGAAATGGAGAAAGCAACAACCCATAACTCATAATGCAACTATGCAAAAACATCTACCAATCAGTGAATAAGCAAGCAAAAGAGCCGTTTGGAAACCCAGGCAACACATGTTTATGATGACAAACCAAGATTTCCACAAACAAACTACAGAGCAACAATACATAATATCAAATGTTGAGGTCACAAGTTATAATCCCAACAACCTCCACTCTGAATATTAATATGATTTCAGCACAAGATATTAGATGAGCCTATACACTATCCACGCTTCAAGTTTAATGGGCATTCCCACGAGGGAACGTGTTACATTATAAAGTCATCATTGGGCCTTCACCAATTAGCTCAAGCTTTTGAAATAGTTGGTTTTTTCACATGGTATACAGTCTTGTTGACCAAGAGATCAAAAGTTCGAATACCAACATATTCCACTCTTATATTAATATAATTTCAGCACAAGGTATTAAAAGAAGCCTATGCACTACCTTCAAACTGCGCGATGGGGCATGTTACAACTTATAGTATAAAGTCATTCCTAGACTTTAACCATCAGCTTAACCTTTTCGCATAGTTGGTTGTTTAACATGATAAGATAGCCTTGTTGACCAACAAATAATGAGTTGGAATCTTAGTAGCCTCCACTCTCAATATTGATATAGTTTCAGCACAAGGTACAAGGTAGACATGTCACATGTGCACAATCCACCCCTAAAATTCAATGGGCATCCATATGAGGGCGCATGTTAGAGTAAAAAATTGTTTCTACACCTCTACCTATCAATTTGAACTTTTGAAATAGTTGGTCCATTTGACATCAGGCTTCCAACATTTATCAAAAACAAGAAATAACATTAGGAATGACATAGAAAAGGGACTCACACACTTGCATCATCTCTACAAAGTAGCTTGATGGGAGTCCCAGATCTCGGCGAAATCAAAGAACTCTCTGACGCCTCTTCCGAATCCACAATCTGACCCGGCCACCACGTCCCATTTCGCCTCCGAACCCATACCAATCCTCCAACCCTAGAATCAATTTCTACCTTTGGGGTCCTTTTCTCCGTTGAAGTACCACCCATCTCTCTCCACACCTCAAATTCCAATAAATCCCCCAAAATAAATACAAATATGTCTGTATCCAAAGAAAGATAACAGCAGCTAAGCAAAACTAGAGAAAGACAACTATTTCACTGCCAATTTCCTAGTAGACCCATTTGTTGAAAATCCACCACAAACTCCAATCCATAGAGAATGTCCATAATCTCCATACCTACAACCACAACCATTCAAAAATAAAATCAATAAGGAAACAACTAAAATTCCTCGTCTTAAAAACTACACATGTGAATCTAGTAAGAAGTCTCATATTACAGAGCAGTTGTAAGAGAAAATAGATAAACATATAAACTAATGAGCTCCTCTATCTAATGTCAATTACTTTTATGATAAAATCTCACTTAAACTCATAAGTAAACCTCGTATATGTCAATTATGTAGGTCAGACCTAAGTGCACATGTGAGTCCAGTAAGAAATCTCATATTGCAGTTGTAAGAGAAAAGATATCAATATACAATCCTAGTAAACTCCTCCACCGAATATCAACTGGTTTTGTGATGAAATCTCACTTAAGCTTATATGTAAACCCCATATAGTCAACTATGTGGGTCAGGCAAGATCTAGTGAAATTTCGCACCCTGCATCAAAGAGTGAACCCGGATGCCAATAAAACAAAAAAGCACAAAAATTCAAAAAATTTGCATAAAATGAGGAAAATACCATAGAGAGAGAGAGAGCTACGAAAGGGTTTAAGGTGAGTAAGGAAATAACTAAAATTTCTATTTCACACCCTACATCAAACATTAAACCCAGATACCAATACAACAAAGAAACCAGAAAATTTAAAGAAAAATCATAAAATTGAGAAATTCAACAAAATGAGAGAAGGGTTTAAGGTCACTAAGGAAATAACTCAAATTTTATGCGTTATAAACTCCATAAGTGAGTCTAGTGAAAAATCTCATATTAGAGTTGTAAGAGAAAATGATCAATGTATAAGCCTAGTAAGCTCCTCCACCTAATGTCAACTAGTTTCGTGATGAAATCTCACTTCTGTGGGTCGAGCCTAAGTCCGGAAAACATCAAACCCAGGTGCAACAAGAACAAGAAACACGGAAAATTCAAAGAAAAGTCACCAAATGGGAAAATTACCACAGAAATAGAGAGTTGCTGAAGGGTTTAACGTCAGTAAGGAAGAACAACAACAACAACAAAAAACCCGATGCCACGAGGGCTCCCGCATATACAGGGTCTGGGGGATGGGATGTACACAGCCTTACCCCTTTAGGGTGCTACCATAAAAAGAGGCTGTGTCCGAGGACCCCCAACCAACATCAGTAAGGAAATAACTAAAAATTCCCGTAAGAGAAAAAAATATCATACGAGCGTAGTAAGCTAAGCTCCTCCATCTAATGTCAATCAGTTTTACAATGAAATCCCACTTAAGACTTGCATGTAAACCTCATACACGTTAACTCCATTGGTCCCAATGAAATCTCACACTGCGCATAGAACATTAAACCCAGATACAAATAGAACAAAAAAACAGAAACTTTAAAGAAAAATTATCCGTCTAAGAGAAAAAAAGATCAATATATAAGCTTAGCAAACTCCTCCACCTAATGTCAATCAGTTTCACGATGAAATCCCACTTAAGACTTATACGTAAACCTCAAATATGTCAGCTCCATGGATCGAGCCTAAGTCCATATAACAGTAAACCCAGATGCAAATACAACAAAAGAACCAGAAATTCAAAAAAAAGTCACAATACGAAGAAAACACCACATATAGAGAGCTGGTAAAGTGTTTAAGGTCAGTAAAAAAACCACTAAAATTTCCCATTAACGGGGAAAAAAAATCAATATATAAGGCTACTAAGCTTCTCTACCTAATGTCAAGACTTACATGTAAACCTCGAATATGTTAACTCCGTGGGTCGGGCCTAAGTCCGGAAAACATCAAACCCAGATGCCCATATAACAATAAAAACACACAAAAATCAAAGAAGAGTCACAAAATGGGGAAGACACCACAGATTGAGAGCAAGCGAAGGGTTTAAGGTCAGGATCTGGAGGAGAGAGAAAAAGAAACGGGCAGGAACCCAACCGATAGAGCAATAAGAGATCTCTTACTCCCCCTTCTTTCACCCTGAATAGAGCCCAAAAGAACAGAGGTGATAACGAAACGTTTCGGTCCGTTTCTTTTGCACTGCTTCGGTTCTTCAAACCCCAGTTATGGGTTTTACAAAGAAAATCTAGAGAGAGAAAGAAACGGAGAAAAAACCTGAAAAGGGGCACGAACCCAACTGATATAGCAGTGAGAGATCTCTTACTCCCCCCTCTTTCACCATGAATGGAGTCCCAAGCGAACGAGGACAGGAACGAAACGTTTCGGTCCGGTTCTTGCACTGCTTCAGTTCTTGCAAACCCCAGTTATGGGTGTGGATACCCCTTTGTAAGCATCCTCCTGTTTGACACAGAAGAGAGAAAGAGAGAGAGAGAGAAGGATTTATGGATTTAATTTTTGGAGTTAGGAGAGAGAAATTCAAGAAAACCCGGCGAGAAGAGACAGAGTGAGCTGGGAAAATGTAAGTTAGAAATTAGGAACAGAGTTTTTGCATTTTAAATTTAATGACTCGTCTAATATACCGAAAGTAAACGTGAAAAGTGAAAGTTTATAGGAATTATAGATTTTAGCTCTCATTTTATTAGAGTTTATTTACCAAATACTAATATAATCGGATCTTATTAAAACTCCGAAGTTTAATATGCTTGGGCGAGAGTAGTACCAGGATTGGTGACCTCCTGAGAAGTCCCCGTGTTGCCCACCCTCTACAGTTGGGGGTCCTTGAAAATAGCCTCTCGACAGGGTTACACTATGAAGGGGTAAGGTTGCGTACATCCACCCTTCCCAGACCCCACTTATGCGAGAGCCCTGAAGGCACTAGGTCTGTTGTTGTTGTTAACTCTTGTTTGATTAGCATAAAGTTGGCAGAATGCAATTCTTTCAAACTCATTAGGTAAGTTCTAATTCGCTTGTTTTAACTAGCCTCCCTAAATAAGTCTCATTTCCCATCCCGAAAACCAAATATTTTGTACATACTTCTTGTTAAGCTGACATGGGAATTAAATTCCCGAAAAATATATTTTTCATCATAAATTTAATTAATATGGTAACCAAATAAGTCTTGAGTCTAGTCTAGTGATTAGACCCCTAAATTTGAAGCTCGTATCTTCTTTTTGTGTTACATATATTTTAGTACATGACGTTTCTGAAAATAATAAATGACCATGGCCTTTTTAAATTAATTAAAATTCTCCTAAATTTTTATCATATTACACCGGTTTCGAACTCGATTTTAATTGCTTGAATTTCAAAATCCAACTCACTCATGGAAAAAGTCCTTTTCCGGCGTAATGACATCATTTTCCGTCAACGCATCAGATGTGACAACTGACTCTTTATTAATGCTACATTAAAATAACAAAAATACCCTTCAATATCTTTGTTATTGCACAGAAAAGCCAAACCCCACTGTAACCCAAGTTCGCTAGCCTATCCAATTGACTATTACCTTTGTAGAAACAATGGTTGAAAGTAACCAGAAACACGCTTATTACTTGTGATAGTACACAATCATTAGAATGTCCGTTGAAGTCGTATGTGAATAATTGATTGATGCTATTGCAATATACTGTCTACCCAGGGCCAATCCTCACATTTGCAGGGCTTTAAGCAAAAATTTCAAATAGGGATCTTCATTTATAACAAATTACAAAAGAAATTACTCATACAACTTATTAATATTAACAATTAATACTTTAAAAACTACAAACAGGAAATTTAGGAGCCTCAAGCAGTTACTTAAATTGCTTGGCTATCCAGGGCCCGATCCTCACATTTTCAGGGCCTTAAACAAAAATTTCAAACATGGGCCTTCACTTACAAAAAAAAAAAAAAAAAAGCAACATTCCTAATGCCCAAAGGCTCCCGCCTAAGCAGAGTTTGGAGGGAGTAGATGTACGCAGTCTTCCCCCTTCAGGGTGAAGGGAGGCTGTTTTCGATAATCCCTAACCCGAGGGGTGCATAAGGACTTCCCAGGAGGTCGCCCATTTTGTACTACTCTGGCCCAAGCACGTAAAACTTCGGAGTTCTAATGAAATCCGGTGCCTGCGTGTTAGTACCCTCTTAGGTACGACCCTTCATTTACAACAAATTATAAAAGATATTCATAAAGCTTACTAATACTAACAATTAATGCTTTAAAAACCGTAACATAAAATTAGAGACTTCAAGTAGTTGCTTAAATTACTCGAGATTATGTTCGGTCCAGTGTCTAGTGTTATCCTTACCTTTTTTTAAAATAAACATTTTTGCAATTTATATCTACACATGTCGCTCATGCAAGTTGGGCCCCACCACCGTTGTATTCTACGGCTACAGACACGTCACTATGTATCCCCGAGTTTGAATCTCCAAGATGAACGGCTGAGATTTACTGGATGTGGATCGGTGATCTCGCTCGTACCGTAATTTCGGTGTGAGCGAGTTGCTTCATAAAAACACAACCCCACCACTTGAGCTGCTAGGTTTTTGCTTGGCGAAGAAAGAGAAAGAAGAGAGAGAAAGAGAAGCAAATATGACTGGTAAATTAATGAATTTTTAGATTTTATTTAATCTAATTGTTTATTATTCATTTTATTTGATTGATTTGATTTGCAATTCTTAGTAGTTGTCTCTGATTCAATTGTTGATTATATGAAACTTCAGGGGAGAATTTTGGATCCGTTCAATTAGGGATTTGTCATTGCTGGAATAAAAATTGTTAATGCGACATGATATATAAACAATAATAGTTTCAAAATTGTGCTGAAAACTACGATTTTGCTCTGGCAATAGCAATTTTGCCCTGGAAATAACATTGTTGGTTGATTCAAGGCCTTGTTTAGTTGCTACGTAAATTGAATTTTTATAGGAAGTTATATTTTTTGGGAATTCAATCTAAGTGTCAATTTTTGAGAAAATAGGTTCAAGGAAATAGGTACAAAGTATTTGATTGTTATGATAGAAAATAGAACTTTTTTGGGGCTCTATGTAAAAAAAAAAAAAAAAAAAAAAAAAAATAGAACTTACCTAGGAAGATAGGTAAGTTACTTCCTGGTTTTAAAGGAATTAAAAATGCTAAGAAATTTTCATTTGCCACGTCCTGCCAATTTTTTGACAACTAAACAAGAAAGCAAATGCCCACTTCCGATGAATTTTGATTTCTTGTGTTTACTTCCTAGTAAACAAACAAGGCCTAGGCCCTCTATTCCTTTGTCAACTTAATAGGAAGTAGGTACAAAGTGTTTGGTCGCGAAGACGAGAAATAAAAATTTATTGGAGGGGCTAGTTAAACTAAAGAAATTAGAATTTACTTAGAGGGCTATACGAGCTACTTTTTTAAAGGAACTGGAAATTGCTAAGCAATTTTCACTTCCCATAATCTGCCAACTTTCTGACAATTAAACAAGAGATCAAATCCCTATTTCCCGTGAATTCATTCCCGCACCTACTTCTCGGCAACCAAACAAGAATTATATAAATTTGTCGAAATTTCTGATGAAATTAGGGCACAGATTGATACATGTCCACAGAGATATATAGGTAGTAGAGTAATAGGGTAGGCCAATAGGTAATAGATGGGCTCAGTCTGAGAAGGGGTATATACTTACATATAGAGGTAGGGATTGTACTAGCAACTCAATTAATGAAAATCAATTTCATTTCATGTTCTTTCTTTATCTGTTTATTTTTAGCCAATTTATTGCTTTTGAGTTGATTTTAGTCTATCACGATTTTGATGCGTAACACTGATGTGTGTTTGTAAGGAAATAGGAAGGATCCAGGTGCTTATAGGGCATGATTTTGAATTTGATTATATTATGGAAACTTCTCCTATATGTTTTTTTTAATCATAATTTTAGAATTTGGGCTTGCTGCTAATTAATTTGCTCGTTGTTGATGTGTAAGGGAATGGTTATGTGGTGATAAAATTATTTGCTCCTTGCCTCAAGGCTAGAAGTGTTAAGAACTCTGCATGTGAGTTTAGTAAGAAGTCCTAGGTTGAAGTTGTGATAGAGAAGAGATCGACATACGAGGCTAGTTGGGTACTCTACCTAATATCAATTGGTTTTAGGATGAAACCCCACTTTGGCTTATATACAACAAACAACAACAACAGTCCCAGTGCCACAAGGGCTCCCTCATACGCAGGGTCTGGGGGGTAGATGTATGCAGCCTTCCCCCTTTAGGGTGCTACCCTGAAAGGAGGCTGTTTCCAAGGACATCCAACCTCAAGAGTGTGTCATCATGTAAGCATAGAACCATCATGTGAATATACATTATAAATATACATGTAACATGATATAAAATATTCACATATTAGCCGGTTTTATATTATAAAATAATTATTTAACAAACCGGTTAATTGCCTAACAAACCGTAAGGAAAAAATTGATATAAGCGACAAGGTGATTAACCAGACCTGACCTTGAGGAGAGGACATCCATTGCCAAGAAAACGCAACCAGCATCATCCACCTGCGACCACCCAGCCATTGCCAGACTCTCCACTTTGGCTTATAGTGGACCTTATATATGCTTTGTGGGTGGGGCCTAAGGCTTGATGAAATTTCACAAGAAGATTTAGTCGGTTGTATTTGATAACTTAGCACAGATTCATATATTAGTGTCTGGCTCTGAGTTATATTGGGTTGTGGATTCTGCGAGCTGTGATCCAATATTGATGATTGTTTTGTCTTTTTGATGAATGCGTTCTTGGATGTCATGGGAAGACTAAGTTAAAAACTTGTGTGCACATAATTGTCTAAAGTGTCATTAACTATGATCTTTGTTGGGAATGGCCTGGCTCGTTCTAATACTGTGGATCATGTTTTCTTCACTTTTGGCTGAGGATGCCTTGTCCCTGAAATCTTGTAGATTATTTCTCTCTTAATACAATTCTTTTCTTCTTAAAAAAAAAAAAAGATATATACTGCCATCTTATGTAGTTGTATGGGGAATATAAGACAATTATCCGAATGAACTATTCATTTGTTAGGGTGTTGTTGTGCCCTTTATTCTATGTGGTTAGGGTCAGTCAATATCGTAAGCAATCACTTCGGTTTCCCGATTTCATAAGGGCCTCTTTCAAAGTTTATTATATTATGAGTTTGCTTTTACCACTTATCGCCATCCATAAGTAGAGAAATAAAGGCACCTGTATAGTACAGTATAAACATATATGTATATTTATATATAATATAAGTGATCCACATATTAGCTAGTATTATAATATAAAGTGGATTATTCTGTATGTGTTTGAGTTGATCTAGATACCTCCGTTATAAGAAAAGAGCTACCAATTGAACCTTACTTTGGACTCGCTAAAGTCTTGGGACCGATCTCGCATGTAGTTTCTGTGTTACCTTTCCTCTAATCAGCTATTCACTCTTTTGGCAACAGACTATGCACAGGAGCAGGAGATGGAAATTGAAGCACTACAAGCCATACTTATGGATGAGTTCCGAGGTTTTTGAACAAAATACCTTTAGTTGAGAAACAATGATCGTACGAGGGTCAATGTTCGAAAAGTAACGCACTACTTTCTTCGTCTTTGGTGTTTTGTGCAGAGATACACTCTGCGGAAAGTGGGCTTAGCACTTCCAATAGATGCTTCGAGATCACCATATCGCCGCAGGTACCTCCAGTATACTGTTATTGGAATCAACAAATGCATCAATGCTGTGACGAGTGGAGTTAAAACTCACATTTGTGATTTGGGATTTTCTAGTAGACTCACACATAAAAGTCCTTAACACTCCCCCTTTACATATGAGTTCTCTTCGATTGCACCCCTCCCTTCTCTAATCCAATTGGGAATTACGACCAACTGGATCCATCTTTAATTGGAGAGGCATTTGGCGCATCAAATTCCATTGCACCCTTATTTCAAAGATTCTGTGCATCAAAGAGCTCAGGATCATCCACTTTCTTTGATACTGTGTGAAACTTTACTGGCCTTAGGCTTGACATATAAAGATGGCATGTGTTAGGTCTATATACAAGTCAAGTGGGGTTTCATCCTAACATCAGGTGGAATTAGCTAGAGTGGCCCATTAAGTGTCTATATTGATCTCTTTTCTCTTACAACTTTGATGTGGGATTTTCAGCCAACTCACATGCGGAAATCCTTACCAAATGTTAACATTATTTCAACCTTTGATAGTTTGGTGACTCTCCTACTAAGCTTAATAGGTGTCCATACTGTCTATCGTTTGATCTTCACTTGCTCATCCGGATTGTGGATAATTGCAATAGTTTTGGCCATGTTCCACGAATGTCAAGCTCATATCTTCTCTTATGATTAGCTTAGGGCTTGTTCAGTATCACTTCCTTTTACAGTCTTTGGTTTTTGAGAAACTGGAATCTAGATTTGGAAATTATTTTTTTCTATTTTTGGTTTTCTATTTTCAGTTTTTCCTAATTTAAGTGGAAACTGAACACAAAAAAACTAAAAACTAGAAAAAAAAACGTTTTCGAAACTTGGTTTTTAGTTTCTCTATAACCAAAAGCTGCAAACAAAAACAATATCAAACCTGCAAGTATGGCTCTTCATAATGTCTATTTTGTCTTATCAGTGCTGACATAAAGGACAAGTCAGTATGCGAGAGAAAGGATTTTCAAGTTAGGAGAGCATATGATCTTGTTAAGATTTCTGAAAGGAGTGATTTTTAGTTGTTTTTGGCATTATTTTTGGGATTCATTTCTGGTGCGTAGTGTCTTTTTGTTTTTCTGCTTTTTGTATTATTCTATTGATTAAGGCCGGCCGGTCCTGAGATTTCAAGGGCTCAAAGAAGATTTGATTGGTGGACTTTTTTGAATAAAAGAGGTTCCAGGTCTACTCAAGCACATATCAAATACTTTATATTATAATACCAACTAATATGTGTATCGTTTATATTGTATATGTACGTATACGTTTATAATATATTATATACATGTTATTTCTTCAATTATAAATAATGATATGTGGTAGAAACAAACTCATTTTATAATTAATATTCTGAAAAGCTCTTAAAAAATTGGGGGTCTTCATTGGCCCTACATACTACTATAAGCCCTATTGAGGGTTATTTCATGACATGCATTCCCTGGAGACCTATATTTAAATTGCCTTGCTGAGTGTGAACTTATAACCCTAGAAAGATTTGTTTTTCATGTCGTGTTTGTTTTAATCGAAAACATTTTCTATCTCAATTTTGTTGTTTCTTTACATAACATCGTAGCAACAAATACAAATACAAAAACTGTTTTCCTTCATCGAGAGGAAATTGACGTCCCCAGGAAAACATTGTCCTGCAGGAAAGGGGAAAAATATTTTCCGTTGTAATCACATTATATTTTACTTCAAACTTCAACTTGGCCAAATATGAACTTCATGCAATATAGAATGAATTTATTGTCTTTAGCTTAACAGATTAAAGTTTTAAAAAAAATTAATTGAAAATATTATGTGAAGAGAACTTTTTCCATGAATCAAAGCGACTCTTGGTGTATTCATCCCATTTTTGCTACCCCTGCTTTTGTGCTATTGACTGCTTGTGTTATGCTGATATAATGGTATCCTCCTTTAACAGGACGACAATGCAGAAGAGTCTTCATCTACACCAGGTTCTTTTTCCCTTGTCTGTTGCGTCTCTTCAAAAAATATGTGTACAGCTCTTTGTATCCAGTAACATAAGAGAGGATAAAATTAAATGTCGAAGGGCTATTTATGCTGAAGGTCGATATACTTTACCAACTATGTCAATTTAGTGCTTGTTCTTTTAGTTTTGCGAATTCAGTCATTGTACAATTTATTTTGTGCTAGTTTAGTCCTATATAGTAAAATTGAGTTGGAGTTAACAACAACAACAATTGTCCCAATACCACAAGGGCTCCCGCCGAGGCAGGGTCGGGGGATTGAGATGTAAGCAACCTTACTTTTTCACGGTGTGACCCTAAAGAGAGGCCCTGTCCGAATGCCCCCAACTTTAAAAAGCAAGAAGCAATGAAACAATAAAGCAATATTAAGGCATCGAGCAACAAATCAGAAATCAAAGCAAAGCAAAACACAAAGCACTAAGCACCAAACACCGAGCAACAGTAGAGCAACAAAGATCATGCCGGCCTTGCCCCAAGCAACCACAGTATGAAAACTGGGGGCGTTATGGGCTCGCTCCATTGTGCTCCCCCTATCCTAAATTGCTACGTCCGCTGCCCTTATTCTAGCTTGTCGTGCCACTCTATTTAAGGCCATATTCTCATTTAGGTTTAGGTGGGTGAGGTCGTGTCTAATCGTCTTCATCCAACTCTTCTTTGGCCTGCTTCTACCTGTCTTCCTGCGCGTAATATGCAAGTGACCCAACATAACCCTTCTATTGACCCAAGTTTAAACCAGCTGTGACCTGACCAGTAAAAATTTTGTCTCAAACTTAATGGCAATTTAACTCTAGGACTAAATTGACATATTTTAATTAGACAAGGACTACATTCACACATTGGAGAAAGTAGAAGGACCTGTGACAAGCAACCTAACGTTTAGTCATAAACAGGCAATTTCATCTGGTTGCTTTTGTTACATCCTTGCATTTTGCCTCTTTTCTCTCTGAAGATTTGGCTGATGTTAGAATTTTGGATAACAGTTGAATTGGCGTTGATTTTCTCACACACGAAGAAATATCCAGACGAACCTCCAATGCTTAACGTCAAAAGGTCAGTCATTACATACTTGTTCTCCTCATTGTGGAATATGGTGTTATGTTGTCGTACATTGTTGGCTGATGTTAGTAGCCAATGGCCCTGTGAATATCACATATCACTTCTATCTTTAATATCCAAACAACCCCATCAATTTTTATAGTTGAAGTTAGCGTTCAATTCTCCATGATGTGAAATCCGAGGGACTTGCTTGGCCACGATTCTTTTATGAAAAAGTGAATTTTTTTTTTAAAAAGCATTTTTTTTAGATTTCAAGGGTCCTTGGCCTGGGATGAAAAGTGCTTTGAATGGAAATAGAAACTAATAAACTATATTCTGCTTTTAAGTAGAAGTAGAAAAATTGTGATTTTTCTCTTTAAAGCATAAGCAAAAGCAAAAACTAAAAATTTTCTAGACAAAAATACATTTATTGATTACACTTTGTACAAAAGTGATTCTTTAAAAAAAAAAAAAAAGGGGGGGGGGGGGGGGCGCGATTTCCACAGCTTGACCAAACAGGCCTTAGGTATCTTTTCATATTAGTGATGTTGTCCTTTAATTGCTGGCCTATTCCCTTTGGTTCTTTGCTTTTGTTATAGTAGAAGCTGTTGAATGGCTATACTTGATATTCATCTCTGTATTTTTAAGATTTCTTTTTGGTTACTTGTTTTCTGATTTAGTTGCATCATATTACCAGTATAAGAGGAATACCAATCGAAGACCTCAGAACTTTGAAAGAGAAGCTCAAGGAAGAGGTTCGTTTCTCCCTTTTATTATTGATACTTGTATTATGTCAAAAGTGCTGATAAATGGATGCCCAACTGAGTTTGGGCTGGAGCATGTACTGTATCATTTTTGGTAATTTTTGTTATGCATTAAATTTAGCTGAATATGCTCCTTTTGAAGAGAAAAAGCATTCAGCTAAACTTCCATCGTTCAAATTTTGATACCACAACCCAGTGCCTCAAAGAGGCTCCTGAGGGTAAGATGTAAGCAACTTTACCCCTACAGGGTTTCAAATTATGATAATGAAACAAAAATAAGTCTTTTACTTTGGCCTTCAAGGTTTTGCCTCATGAGTCCTCACTAGGTTGTAAACAAGCCGAGTCAAGCAGAGCACTCCCTTGTTTGAACTCGAGCTAGATAACCCGAGCAAAGCTTTATACGTTTTTTTTGAACTCGGTTCAATAATATATTAGTGTGTTTGGTATTCAGCTCGACTTGGCTCATTGCCTTAATCAAGTTGATTCAAGCTGTTATGAATCGAGTTGAGCTGGTTATCGAGCCAATCCTGCTTTCTGGTCAAGCTTGCTGCCGAATCGAGCTATTCGATTTACTATGGAGCCGTTTTTGGGCCATTTTTGAGCTAATACCTATTGTTAACGAGCCCCTGACAAGCTTTTAACCAGCTCCAATTGAGCCCTTAACGAGCTCCAAATGAGCATTTATCAAACTGTACACTTATCCCATTCGAATTTGAATCAAGAGGCTATCAAGTGCTAAAAACAAACATGAACAAGTAATTAATTTTGAACTTGAGTATTTCATGGAACTTTTGGTCCACTTTCGCTCCTAGTCCTGACCATAATCATATTGGCATCTGCGCATTAAGAGCAACATGTAGAGTATTTGACGTTCTCTTTTGGTGCTATTTCTAGTCAATTTGGAACCCAAAAGGCAACTTTCTATATTAGAGATGAATCTGAAACACACTGAGCAAGATAAGTTTATTTCTTTTGAATGAATAAGATGTGTCATTAAAACACTAATTTCCTTTGTTTGGGCTGTTTGTGTGTTTAGGCTTCAGAGAACCTTGGCATGGCTATGGTCTACACCCTCGTTACATCTGCAAAAGAATGGCTGATTGGAAGGTTTAGTGAAGGCACCGGCGTTGATGATGCTGCAGATGATGAGACGGGAAAAGATGATGTATGGTTGTATTTAATGGAATTCTCTCTTTTTCCCTGAATTTTGGCTTTAGGCTTCGTTTGTTTCAATGGAAAACATTTTCCTTATGGAAAATCTTTCTTCACAAAATGTTTTAAATTTGAAATCATTTTTTTTCTTAAAAGGTCTCGTCTTCCTAACTAAAGAAAATGGTTTCATTGTATAAATTTGTATGAGGTTCACATTTGGCCAAGTTGAGATTAAAGTAAAGCATATAACGTGAGATTACAACGGAAAATGTTTTCCTCTCCCATTGAAGGGAAGTGAATTTCCTTTCAATGGAGGAAAACATTTTGCATATTTGTAGTTGTTATTGTAAAATTATGCAAAGAAACCGGAAACTTGGGGTGGAAAAGGTAAACAAACGGAGCCTTGCTATCTGCACGAGTTCTCTTCATTGATGTGGGCTTTTTTTTTTTTTTTAAATATTTTCTCATCAGATAATTATACCGCATGGAGAGCCAGTGACCATTGAAACTTTCCTGGCATGGAGGGAAAGATTTGAAGCCGAATTGGCACTCGAGCGTGCTAAGTAAGTTTTACTGAGTGTCTTTGTCTTTCTGATTAACAGACATTCCCGACTTATATAGATCTGCGGGTTTTGTATTTTGAAGTCCCAAATTGGAACTGCGTGACAATTTTACCAGGATGCAACAGGCATCTTAAGAATGAATGAAAGGATATTTGTTTACTTGCCTTTGTCCCTTTTGTTTCATGTATATTGATTCATGATATGACCTGCGAGTATTGTTCTTTTCCAGTGAGTCGAAGACGCATTATTGTCGTTTGGCGCAGGTTTAGGGTGCACCAGAGCTTTGATTTCTCAAGTAATAGATTGTTGCTGTTATTGGATCAGGTTAATGCCAGATTCCGCACTTTCTGCACCAAAGGAAAAAAAGCTCACCGGCAGGCAATGGTTTGAAAGTGGACGAGCTTCCGCTGTTGCGGTAACCTTTTTCGTTTCTCCTTGTGGATGTGTACTATTTTGATGGAGAACATTTTCCATCTCAGTTATATTATTTCTTCACATAACTTCATAACAACACCCATAATTATGGAAAATGTTTTCCTTGGGTAACTTGCTCCCCCTCAATATGAGGGGAAATCATTTTGCTTTATAGAGGGAAGAATGTTGTCCGTGGTAATCTCACATCATATGCTTCACTTCAACCTTAATTTGATCAAGCATGAATCTCGTACAAACTTATAGAAGAGAACTATTTTCTTCAGCTATAACAACAACAACGACAACAACAACAATAACAACAAACTCAGTGCCTCGAGGGCTCTTCTGATATGCAGGGTATGGGGGAGTGGGATGTACGCAGCCTTACCCCTTCAGGGTGCTACCCTAAAGGGAGGCTATGTCCGAGAGAACTATTTTCATCAGCTAAAAGGACAAATTTTAAAGAAAAAACGTATTTTTAGCTGAAAATATTTGTAAACAAAAATTTTCCATTAAACCAAACAGAGCTTAAGGCAAAAATTGTTACTCATTTGTATCATACAATTAAATGACCGCGAGGGAAAAGTTTTTCTGTCCAAACAAAGTTGCAAAATATGTAGTAGTAGTAACCAACGAAGGTTTGTGGTAAACAGCGAGGTACATTACCTCTAAAGGAAGAATCTGAAGATGACGAAGAAGAAGAAATTGAGTTTGATGATGACGACTTTGAAGGTAACTGCTTTCTTTTTGTGTTCAAAAAAGTTTTTGATCTCATGTCTCATGGCAAGGCCGGTTAATATTTTAAGCAACAGAAGCAATTTCAAATCATTAAGGGTCATGTTCAAGAATTAAGTATATTATTAGTTTGCTTCTACCAAATATTATGAATCAAAATTAAAGAAAACTATCTACGAATTTTTCTATCAAAAAAATAAAAATAAAATCTACATATGAAGTATTATAAATGCATTAGACATAAAATACTATAACTGAACCACATACTAGTTAGTGTTATAATACAAAGTGGATTATTCAAGATATTGCTTTAGCTAGTCTGGACACCTCGATTACCCACAAAAAAAAAAAAGAAGAACCTACTGGTCGAAGCATGCTTTAAAGCCCCTAAAATCATAGGATTGGCCCTAGCTTATTGATTTTCCCCGAAATGGAAAAATATTCAAGTATAACTTTAGCATATTAAATCCTGTGAAATTTCACCTGCACTGAGGCCCGACTAATGGAATTGGCATGTATGAGGTCCACAATTAAGCCTAAGTGAGGTTCTATTTCATCCTAAAACCAATTAATATTGGGTAGAGTAGCTTACTAGATCTAGATCTATACGTTGATCTTTCTCTCAATTCCCATGTGGGATTTTTACTGAACATGCATGTGGAATCCTTAACAAATTTGCTGGTCTAACGATCAAATTTTATTTACGGAATCCCAGATGATGAGGAAGACATGCTGGAGCACTATTTGGCTGAGAAATCAGACTCGTCCACACATTCCTCCGTGAGAGCAAGTTGAATTACTCATCATATTTTTCGCGTGATTACTTATGCATATACATATAAGATCACATTCAGCGCGATTTGCGAGCTCTCGTTTCCATGTTCCGGATGGGATAGAGAGGAATATACTGGAAGTATCAATTTCGATTCTCTTTTTTTTCTGGATTTTTTTCCTCAAATGTGCTAATGGGTTTCATTGTCGATATTTGGAAGAACAGTAGATGCGATTTAAGAGACTTGATCATCTTTTGTCACAATGGGGGGTGTGTATTTGTCTTTCAAACAGTAGATGTGGTACATTTTTGTGTCATTTTGTTGCAGAATGAGATTTGAATGGTTTGAGCGGCGGGTAGAACCAGTGTGTTATCCATGATTCTTACCTCCTGTAATATGGGTATGGCTAGGGGTGTATGAACCAAGCCCAAGCTTGTCAGGTTCGAGGTTCAGCTTGGATTCAACTGGAGACAAGGTGAGTTTGGATGCTTCGAGCTTTTTATATGTTCAGGCTCGGCTTTTTGGTTGAGGTGGATGTGAGTTCTAAACTAATTAAGCTTTATTAAGGTTTGTTGAGGTTGGAGCTGAGGTCATTTAAAGCTTAAATTAGGCTTGTTTTAGCGATGTTTAAGATGATGAATTTTAACAAGATAGACTTGTTGGGGCCAAGTTCGGGCTTGACTGAGTAAGGTAAATGAGCCAGTAGTCATACTCTTTTAGCTTTATAATGAGCCGTCTTGCTGGATAACTAAGACATCTTATATGTGAAATGAACACCTGTGATTGTTTCTGGATAAGGTATAGTGGGTTATAATTAAGCTGTTGGAGTTGATGTAGACTGTAGTCGTCAACCTATTCATCTCTAAGTAAACTTCTTCGATTTAAAGATTATCTTTAACTTTTATAAAGTCGATGTCCTTAATTAGAGAAAATAATATCCTTACTCATGTAAAAAAAATCTTTAATATCTTATTAAATCGAGCTTAAAAACTAAGGGCAGGCTTAGTTTGAGCACGAGCTCTTAACACTTATCAAGTTTAAGTTTGTGTTTGGATTTGAGCTCAATTTTAACCATGAATTTTTATTGTTTTTAGTTGTGTTTTCTAGCCCAAGCTAAGTAAAAATGAAAATAAAAAAGAAAAAGATAAAAATTCAGTTTTGAAACTTTTTTAAAAACACTAAATATAAAGACTAGAAATGATACCAAATATGCCCTGTACTTTTGGTATTGTTACTTTCTCTGTGTCATATTTTTGGTTATTTACGTTTAAAGTCTCCGTATTATATCCCCTATGTCAATTTGTGTTAATTTAGTTGTTATATAGTCTCATTATGTCAATTAATCCTGTAATTTTCAACATTCGAGTCATATAACAAATGCAAATAATTCAATACAAACCACCAATAACCCGATTATTAAGAACTCTATTGCCAACTTATCAACAATTTTGCTCTAGAACTAAATTGATACAACGTAGATTATATAAGAACTAACTTAAATAATTAAAATTAAAAACACTAATTCGGAGTAGCAATAATAATCCCTTTATAGTGGTAAGAAAATTACAAAAGCAACAAAAAATAACATATCCAGTATTCTAAGGGCTCCTGCCTAAGCAGGGTCTGGGGGAGCGGACGTACACAGCCTTCCCCCTCCAGGATATTAACCCTGAACAGAGGTGGTTTCCGAGTGTCCCCAACCTGAGGGTAAGGACTTCCCAGGAGGTCACTCGTCCTGGCACTGCTTTCGCTCAAGCACGTTTAACTTCGGAGTTCTAATTACAATTTCCTTAAACACAAAAATGACTTGAAGGAAGTCAATAAGCTCTAATACCGAAATCTAGCCAAAAGAACGCATATATTTAAACCATCAAATCAATCCGAGAAGTTCATTGTCAGATTACACAAATTAGCTCGATTTCTTACACTTTTATCATACTTTAATTTCACATCCCCCACTATCATTACACTATAAAATTACACTAAAACATTCCTACTTTCCCGCCGAAAATACTTGATCCAATGGTGAGATACAATTTGAATGTAATAATGCATCTATCTATCTTACAATGCTATCGCGTCGAGCCTTAACAGTCCCCACTCTTCAGTTTCTTCTGTATTGGGTAACTTGCATTTTTTCAGGGCGTCCTTAGGAAGTGATTTTCATCCCGAGTGCAGATGGGGCCCACGAGTCGAAAGGAGGAGATTATACACATCCCTGATCAGTCATGCCTTGAGCAATTGTTAGAAATGCCGAGATAGCAGATCCATGTACCAAAGCCCTATGGAAAGAAAGAAGAACTAGTAAGATCGATTCTCGTCGTTGATTCAAGATTTGAAGCAAAAGCAAAACCGAATGTTCACTTAAATGTCCTAAGCTTTCGGTGTCGAATAAGGAGTCCCTGAATGTTCATATGACACTTTGCCTGTTTGGTATCGTCTTCTATTTGTAGTTTTTGAATGTTCTAAAAATTATAACCATATTTTAGAAATGTTTTTTTTTTTTTTTTCTCATTTTGATTTTCAGTTTTCAGTTTCATCCTAATTTGAGCGAGAACTGAAAACAGGAAATGGAAAGTAAGAGAAATCATTTTAAACGCAGATTTTGAGTTTATAAAAAAACAAAATCCGCAAATAGAAAACAATATCAAACACGTCTTGGCAATACAGAATGCCAGCACAGTGGGTCATTCGACAGGACATATACTCTTTATTTTATTTATTTATTTATTTTTTTTGGTTGGGTTGGAGATGCAGTGATTTAGCGTCTATTTGGTCAAGCTTTTTTCCCCCCCTAGAAAAGTGTTTTTTCCCTTAAAAAAACCACTTTTTTTTATATTTTCGGTTCTCAGTGCTTCTCCTTTAAAGGGAAATACGAGCAAAAATGGTGTATAGAAAAACAGGGGGTGAAAACTTACTCAGGACTCTCCTTTTGGTATCCGAAATCAGTTGCTGCTTTCATTGCTCTCTGGTATGTTTGCTTCATTGCTTCCTGCCAAGATGGAAGAGAGCGAATAAAATCTATTGGAAGAAACTAACAAAAAAGCAAAGAAAAGCAACATTCCCAGTGCCCAAAGGGCTCCCGCCTAAGCAGGGTCGGAGGGGGTGGATGTACGGAGCCTTTTCCCCTTCAGGGTGGTACCCTAAAGAGAGGCTGTTTTCGAGTACCCTCAGCATGACGAGTGAGGACTTCCCAGGAGGTCACCCATCTTGGTACTACTCTCGCTCAAGCACGCTTAACTTCGGAGTTCTAATGGGATCCAATACCATTGTGTTGGTACCCTCTTTGGTATTGGAAGAAACTAACAAAGCTCGTCAAAATAACAACTCAATGCCTCAAGAGGCTCTTGCCAAGCCAGGGTTGGGGAAACGAAGTTCGTCAGAATATGAGAATTAAATCAAACGGATAGTTATAGTACCTGTAATTTAGATTCGAAATCCTCGGGGGACCATTGCATTAGGTTAAACTCATGATTCAACTCGAATTCTCCAGCGGCAACCTGCAGCCCAGAGATTCATCACATCAGTTTATCACTTTCCTAAATGAATGCCCAGTTGTCAACAAAGAAACATGATTGATCTTTTACCTCCTTCAAACTATCCGGAAAAAGAATACAAGTAATAACAAATGAAAATGTTTACATCTTCTAGGAAGGGCTTGTTCTAGCGCATCTGCCATAACAATAGGGGCTAGATCTGAGCTAGGCCAAAAAATTCAATGGGTATGTTTGCATCTTACTTAATAAATAGTGCGATCCAATCTCAAGTTGATTTCTAGTTGACTTTGTAGCGCCCCAATCCCACATCAGATAGATGTGCGGAGTTTGGCCAATTTATGATTGGCTTCACTCCTATATTAAAATAACAAGGCCTTCTTCTTAGGGGCTTAAGTGGTCTATTATGGGCTGAATAGGAGACTCGTACTTTCGTGGGTTGGATTACAGTAGTATTGTGTTAGGTTGTCCTTATATTTGGTATTAGAGCCAACTTCCTCTGCAATTTGTGGGCTATGTTGGGACCTACTCTGCAGCTCGGTTGACACCTACGGTCAAGCAAGGGAAGATCGAAGCTACTGGCAACGGCTTGGTGGGCATGTGCCTCCAGAAGCCCATATCGCCTAAGGAGGATAGATCTGTGGATATGCAACAAGGACATTGCATCTTTCAGATGGGTAGTCCGTAAGACAATGGATAAATGCATGGAGTTTGGTCAATTTATAAGTGACTTCACCCTGAAAAACCTTCGGGAGGAGATGGCCTTAGATAGGGCCCAATGGAAGGCTAGCATTGGGGTAGATGACCCGGTTAGAGTAGGGTAGTCTTTATCTTTACCTTTTCTATCCCTATCTCTTTCCTTTTCTCCTTCTCGTTCTCTCTTCTACCCTTTTTTTTTTTTTTTTTTTTTTTTGTGTGTGTGTGGTTATTCTTACGCTTTTGTTGTTTCTTCTGTGCCAGGTCTTCGGCCGATGGAGGCCGACCTTTTGCTTAGGCCGGGGTCCTAGGAAACAGCCTCTCTTCAGGGTAGCCCCCTGAAGGGGGAAGGCTGCGTACATCTATCCTCCCCAGACCCTGCTCTTGGTGGGAGCCCTTTGAGGCACTGGGTTTGTTGTTGTTGTTGTTGTTCACCCTTACATTAAAGTAACAAGGCCTTCCCCTTTTTTAGGCCTAAGGGGTTCGTTATGGGCAGAATAGGGGACTTCTTACTTTCTACGGAAAAGCACATTGCAAGAAAGTCGAGACTCCAAGATTTGCGTATTGAAACTCTGTGTAGCTAAGCAGAACTCACCCCTCCAACACCCGCCGCCATAGACGGAGCAACTACTACATTAGCTTTTCTCAGAACATCAACAGCTTCAGGGGTACATGGCATGTTTGAACCTGAGGTAAAAAGGGTTTAAATTAGATATAACATCGCTAAATTAGGGAAAACAAAAAATTGAGCTCAACAGTATTTCTTGAAGGGTTTTCTTTTACATAAAACCACTTTGAATAGTTGGTCTTTTTTTACTTAACCATCACAACTTTTTCATTTTTCAGAAAACCACCTCCAAAAGTCTTAAAACTTTTCAATCAACCACGAAATCATGTAGTTAACTATCTATTCTGCATTACGTGACTTTGATGTGGATTTTAGCTTATCTTTTTTCTTTTTCGAGTGCATATAAAACATGAGTTGAAACTAGTTAAGCTAGCAAGGCATTCATGTGCCCCCTCCCCCAACTAGGTTTATCCTGAGGGGGATAAAAGATGCAGGATTCAAACCTAGATGGGGCAGGGGTAGAAAATGCTTTGCCACCTTAAATACTTTAAGTCATGCTCAACGAGCAATCTAAAATCAAAAAGCCACTCACAGGTAACGAACAATTAACGGTAATTATTTAAGGTGGTTGATTGAAAAATTTTAGACTTTGGAGGTGTTTTTCAGAAAAATTAAAAAGTTGTGGTTGTTAAGTGAAAAATAACAACTTTTCAAGGTGATTTTAGGGAAAAGCCCAGTTGTAAAACCTAAAAGTAATGAATTATAAAGCTATTTTAACAGGAAAAAATCAAGTTCATAAGATAATATTGAATAAGATAAGAGAAATACTAGCTCAACCAAGAGATTTTTCCCTAAAAATAAGATAATATGAGCATCCTATCGACTAAAATAAAGATATAGATTCTATTCTAATTCCAACAAATTCTCTAACAAAGTCTAAGATAGAAATTGAGATATAATATATCCAAATATCATTATATATCTTCTTGTGTGTTACTTCACATGCCTTCAGAATAAATACAAAAAAGGGTGTATAGATACCTTCTACAAGTAAACGACAACCGGAACTGACCAACTGAATGGCATCAGAATGATCAATTTCGTTTTGTGTAGCACAAGGGAATGCAATATCGCATCGTTCGGTCCATGGTTTCGCTTCATCATAATACTTCGATCGAGCATACGTCTTTGAATAGTCTCTGCAGATTCCACAGAGAAATGGACATTTTACAATCATTTGGCAGTGGCACGGTTAAAAGCATCTCAGAACAGGAGTGTATATGAGCCGAGCTGACCCAAACCTCAATTCTATAATATCTCAACTAAAAACTTGCTGAGTTTGGAAACTTCAAGCTCGAGCGCAACTCATCATAGGCTCAGGCTTAGGCTCAGGTTCGGCTCGATTGAGCTTGAACCCAACTCGGCCAATTCCAAACTAAGCTTTCTTTACTTAGGAGTTAGGATCATTAAAGCTCGATTCGGGCTTTCTTTAGGCTTGAGTTAGGCTCAAACTAGGCTCGCTTGGGCATATTTTAGTTAATAAATTGTATTTAAATAGGCTCATTTAGGCCCACATGCCCACATCCTCAAGCTTATCAGGCTTGGGATAGACTCAATCTCAATCTGAGCATTATGACAAGCGTGCTCACAAGAGCTTGTGAGCAGGCTCAGCTCATTCACAATCCTAATCTCAAGTACTCATCACCTCAAGCTTCTTTGCTGAGCTTTAATATCTCTTAGAAATTGTATTTTCATATAATCAAAGCCGTCTTCATCCACCAAATAGCCCTTTGAATCTGTTAAAAGGTTTTGCAGAGACGAGATTAGATCGATAATGTCACAGTACATTGCCTATGCTGAAAAGGAAAGGGAAGTCACGAACATGAAGTGCGGATCTCCACCTGCGAGATATACACATTATTTCTGACGAACGTTTGTTTTATTTATTTGTGTTTCTCTGCAAGGACATTAGTCGATACAAATGACAGAATATTTTCTTATATAATATTGGTTGTAATAATTATAGGAATCGTAATCAACAGCATCAAACTCGACTTCAGAACAGTACTGATTAAGTTATCCAGCCTAATGTTGGGACAATGGTAACACAACATTCCAGCCATACGAATTCTAAACATACTAAACACCATAACCGATAGATCAGCATGGGGAAAAATAGGAAAGAAGCGAACTTGAAAAGTCAGAGTTCCATTTAAATACCTTGAGGTTCGAGTATTTATCATTTAGGTACCTAATATTTCAACATATACACAATAAGGTACCATGAGGCTTCAAAATTTTTTTATCCTTGCTATCTTACGCTGAAATCCTAGTAAATTTTTGCTAGAATTCGGCCACTTCTCGCCAGAAAATGCCAATCTGATATGTGATTATGACAATATATGAGCTATATTAGCGTATATTTTCGAAATAATGTGCCATAACAACATTTTTGGCAAAAAGACCATCAAATTGTAACAAAAATAGCTATATATCATTGGAATTATATTCATTATCAATATTAAAAATCTACTAAATTTCCGGGTACTTGATTGACTATAATCTTTAAACTTCAGAGTTCCTAAGTGGTGAAATATTTAAACATTTAGGTACCTCTGTGTATAGATAGAAACATTAGGGTACACAGGTGATAAAAGCTCAAACCTCATAGCGCCTAAGTGATAAATGTCCTTACCAAAAGAACCGTACATATTTAAAAAAGTGTAAGTGTCATCATGAAATAAATCAAAAAAACAGAAACAATAGCAGTCTTAAGTCTATTACATCAATCAAAATGGCATAGAAACAACTGCCCAAGAGTAAAAAGGATTACCTGATACAGTAATAGGAACGGCGCCATAAGCAAGCAACTTCTCTATAACATGCATTGCAATTTTTCCAGAGCCACTTACAACACATCTGGTGAAGTCGCAAAGGAAAACCTCAATGTTATTTTTTTTTTCCTTTTTTCTTTAAGATTTCATAAAGGAACAAGCAGAAATAAAAGAAAAGTTAAAAAGAATAATAGGAGATATCAAAAGCTGCCTCAGAATCAACACCATGCTATCAGAATCAACTGAGCTTATCTGGATGCAGAACCAGATACTTTTTGTTTCCGATTGGAACAATCCATATTCAGTCAAGTAGTTCTTAATGTTACTTGCCTATAAAATTCCACCAGGCCCTTGGGCCCAATACACGGAGTTGGCACATATGTGAAGTCTACATATAAGCCCAAGTGAGGTTCTACACTAAAACCAATAGGCATTAGGTGGAGTTACCCATTAAGCTTCTATGTTGATCTATTCTTTCTCACAATTCCAATATGGAATTTTTATTAGACTCACATGGGGAATACTCAATAGTATTGCTAAAGAAAACTAACATAGTTGGATAATTAAATTGATTCAAGCATCACTAACCCACTTCCAAATAAAGAAAACTAAATGGATGATTAAATCAATTCAAGTATCACTAACCCAGTGCTGCAGATTGAATACATGATTGTTTGGCCATGCTATGAAAAACTGGTTTTTCCATAAACATAGAAACATTTTTGTAAATAGGTCCATGAATAGGAGTCTTTTATGTGAAAATTTTTAGGTTTTGGTTCTACTCTCGCTTTAAAAAAAAAAGCATTGTCGTCCGACTTCTACTTAAAAGCAAAAGAACAACTTCTGCTCTTATCGAAAAGCAATTTTCTTTCTAAGCCAAACACCCTTAGAATCTGAAGTGTTTTTTCCAATAAACGACACTGTTTTCCAATAAAAGAAGTTCACGCAAATAGGCCTTAAGAGAGAGAAGAAAAGGGGGAGACTGCATATTTCAGGAGAGGAGAAGTTGTTGGAAAAAAGGGCAAGGCAGTGGCTATTCGGAACGAACTAATAATATTTGGATCTGGCCATTCAACTTCTCGTTGGCTTCCAAAATTAAAGCTATGTAATGGGTGTAGGACACTTTCCCGGAAAATATTTTCTCATATAAACGGTATACTTTTCACCACAATGAAAAACAACTGAGAAAGCAAAGAATCCTCTCTAAGCAGCAGTCAATGTGACCTCAAATCTCATTAAAAAAACTTCAGGAGTCAAAATCAGATGAAGCACCTTAATCCCTTCAACTCCCTATCTGAGTCGGCTAAAATAAGCTGTGCAAAGAACACCTGTGAAAAATTTTCAGATGTCCCTTCCATCAGTGAAACAATGCAAAGGATAAAGGATCATAGCTGTAGGAAACTCTTAAAATGCTAAAATTTTCAAACATGTAGCAAACTCGGTAAAAGCACGATTCCAACAATCGTTGAATGATTCAGATGATTGATCAACAATACCACTCAATTAAAGAATGATTTAATCATGTGCACACGTTGAAGTCAATTTCCTTTGATCTTATATATTGGAGCACCCAATTTTCTTGTTTACTACTTAGTATTAACTTTGTTTTGATATGTTATGCTTTAATGGTTCAATTACTAGCATTTCTTATATATCTAATATTTAGCAATATAGACTTTGCCAGCTCCACAGTCCTGCTCCCACTTCGCTTCATGCAAGTATGAAATGGATTAAAACAGAAAGAAATATATAACAGATAAATAATGCTCAGACAAATGGAAGACATGCACATGGAATCAAATGAAGGCCATTAGGTAACATAAAGGGTATTATGTAACAAATTTTAAGCTAGTCGCCATATGATTGGTTGTTATACATAAAGGCCCTCAGAAAAAAACCCAACATGATCGCTGTGACCTTTTACATAACGTTCCCAACATCCTGGCTATTTTGAACTCAGCACTATGGCCATTTAAGCTATGCAGACTGCAATTTGATTCCATGAGAATGCATAAGAAAGGACATCCTACGACTTCATGCCCGAGGGAAAAAAAGGGGGGGGGGGGGGGGGGGGGGGAAAAAAAAAAAGGATTTACCAGGCCATAGCCCGTAGCTTCCGTTCTTAGACTAGAGCCAGACCAGAATATCCTTGGTCCCGTAAAGCTTCCCTGCACAAACAACCACATATATTACATAAAACAAAACAGAAGCAACTTTCATAGGTCCTGTGTAAAAGTTGCTTACACAAGCCTCCGTTTGTTTGAACGGAAAACACATTCCGTCTTAATTCTATCATTTCTTTACATAACTTTATAGCAACAATCACAAGTATGGAAAATATTTTCCTCTATTGAGGGGTAAATTGACTTCCTCTCAATGAAAGGGCCAAACATTTTCTTTAAACAACCCCCCAGTGCCTCAAAGAGGCTCACGCCAATGCAGGGTCTCACATCATACGCTTCACTTCAACCTCAACTTGGTAAGCGTGAGCCTCATACAAAATTATAGAATGAAATAATTTTCTTCAGCTAGAAAGACAAAAGGATTAAGAACAAAAAATTTTAATTGAAAACATTTAGTGAAAAAAAAAAATCTGGTACCTTAGAATTTTTATGTCAGCTCCCCATTTTTCAAAGAAAAAAAAAGCACGAGATGAGAATGATGACCAAGAACATGATGAACAAAGACTGCACCAAACTACTGAAGACAAAAAACTTTGCAGACCATTGAAATCGACAACTTTGCAGACCATTTCCGCATACTTCACAGGCAACATCCAAAACATGTTAGTTCTTCCCTTTCTTGAAAGGCATAAAATCCTAATGATTTTCTGGTATTATACTGAGCGTCAAGAACAGTCAATATTAATACACACTCCAGCTTCATTCTCTTCAAGGTTTTCAAGCTAGAATGTCAGGGACCTATACGGCCATACTTCGCAGTTTTTTGCTGAAATCATAAATTTTAAAGCTCCATTTGTTTTGACGGAAAACTTTTTCCATCTCATTTCTAGCAACAACCACAAATAAATAAAATGTTCTCCTCCATCGAGGGAAATTGACTTCTCCTCAACAAAAGGAAAAACATTTTCCATCCTAAAGGGGAAAGCATTTTCCACGGCAATCTCACGTCATATGCTTTACTTCAACTTCAACTTAGCCAAGTGTGAAACTCATGCAAATTTATAAAATGAAACCATTTTATTTAGCAGAATGACAATTTTTAAGAAGAAAATATTTTTGACTGAAAATATTTTGTGAAGAAAAATTCTTCGTACAGAAGAGGTTAACCATTCAACCAAATGGAGCCTCAAATTACGGGCAACTCCCAAGTGTTACCTAGTCAATTGACCATATAATACTATCATCACTATGACAAGCCACAGCCATTAAACTCCAAGTTTGACATGCTCGGGACAGAATTTAGTTGCACTGATAGTTAGCGCTATTGATTTTCAAGTAACATAAGCCATCAATTGGCAGCAGCTATGAACTTCGAACTTAGACAGGTGGATGTGGAGCAATAACCAGCCAAAGTAAAGAGCCATTAAGCAAAAGAACGAACAATCGAAGAGAAGATGACAAATGTTTATCAAGAACACTGAGATGAATACAGAATCATATAAGTGATGGGAATGAAAAGCAATAAGAGATGTTTAAAACACTATACCATAACAGAAAAATAACAGAGAAGGAGAGACGAAGAGCAAGAAGAAGCAGTAAACAAAAGAAGTATATATCAGTTTTTGAAAAATTTCATTGAGCTTCAGGTCCGAGCCACGGTAATGGCATATATGAATCCAAATATAAATCTACATCAGTTCCATCCAGAGTAGTCCACCAAGCTTATAAGTTAATCTCCTCTTTCTCACAACTCTGATGTGGGATTTCTTACTAGACTCACATATGAGGTCCTCAACAGTTTTTCATTTACCTGGAAGTGACCAGCAAGGCGCCTATATTGTCCGAAGAGATAACCCATTTCCCGAGCACCAACACCCATCTCCTCCGAAGGAAAATCCTAGAAGACATAACAACAAAGAATACATTAAAAACAAAAAAATCTGGAACCAAATTCCATTATAAGACCGTACAAGTAGCAAAGACAAATTACCTGGTCAGGGCCGAGATAACGATAAAGCTCATTCATAAAACTTTGGCAGAAGCGCATGATCTGACGAAAAGAATAACATGATATTTCAATGAGAGAGTAAAATGTCAAAACTAACTGTACAGAGAGATGAAGGCACAACCTCATTGTCGCTTTTGCCTTTTGGGTCAAAATCACTGCCACCTGCTGCCCCTCCAAGCTTGTAAGGCGATAAGGCACTCTTTAAAGTCTACAAAAGATACTGAAATGTCATTAATTAAACCGTTACAACATCATATATCAAAAGAAAGTCATTATTAATCAATCAACAAGAAAATTGAGCAGTGCAACAAATATGATCAAGGAAAATTACTTCAACATGACCACAAGATATGATCATTCTTTGAATTGAGTGATATAATTAGTCAACAAATTATCTTATAAGTATCTTCTTATCAAAATGATTCCATAATTGTTTGAAATGTGAATCTAATTTCGAAATGTTAAACTGCATTTCTCGTCGTGAAACCTTAGCATTTTAGGATTTCCTTGCAACTCTGGCATGGAAGATATGAATGGGTGCCTAAAAAGGAGAAAAGAAGCCCAGAGAAAGAGCAAGAGAGAGCATGAACCAAGTCCAACAAGGTAAAAACAAAATACCTGCTCAAATGCAAGAAACTTGGCAATACTTAGATTCATTGTTGGATGAAAGCGAATGCCTCCCCTACAGGGACCCAAAGCCTGGTTGAACTGCACCCGAAATCCTCTATTAACATGTGTCTCACCACGATCATCAACCCATGGAACCCGAAAAATAATTGTACGCTCAGGTTCAAGCATACGCTCCATGACATTCACGTAACTAAAATGACAGCCAAGAGATAATCAAGACCAACTCTCAAGTACTTTGAAGATTGTCTGCAGGAATAAATATTGGCTGAAGAAGTATTAATTTAATCAACTTGCTATCCCTTCAGGGACATCCGATAAAAATTTTGTAACTTACTGGGAATTTTTTGCAATCACTCTTTCTATGGCATGCACTGCTTCTTGCACTGACTGAATAAATTCAACCTCATGAGGATCCCTTTTTAGTGCAGCTTCAATAATTGTTCCAGCCGTTTTTGACATCAAAGCTAGCAATTGAAAAATTATTGAACAAACGTAGTCAATTAGTAACTAAATTTAGCCAGAGTAGTACATATTTACATAATCAAAGCCACACAGGAAATGGCGTAACAAATAACTGGAAGTGAAGATAATCACAACTATAATGTACAAAAAAAAAAAAAAAAAAAAAAAAAAAGACAAACAATCACTACTATAGCATAATGCAAATCAAAAGCATTATGAGAAAACAACTGCAATCAGCTTGGTGCAGGCATATATCCTCGACAAGTACTTAGCATCTAATAGGAAAGATATGATCATTTGAATAAGTAATAGATAAACATCTCATTATAAAAATACATTGATAGAGGTTACATCATACTGCTAAGATAAAGTTGCATGTCTCACAGACATTTCTGCATAGTTTCATAAAATGCATGATGTACGAACGAGTAATTGGCAAGGTAAAAGCAGTGTTTGATATAGAAATTTTTATTTTCCACTTTTCCAGCATTTTTGTCTTGGTTATCTATTCTAACATAATTCTCTTGAAAGAAAATGTAGTAACATGTTCATCTATATGCGACTTAGTTCAAAGCATTCCTACAAACAAGACAGAAATCATGAGTTCAATCAAGGACCGAATTCTCATATTGTTGTAAGCAAACTTCCTCTTCTTTCTCCGACAGATCATTTTCTTTTACTCATAAGAAAATGATTTTCTTTTCAAATTTGATTAAGATAACAGGAACTTGACATATGTGGGCTCCAGCTATTATATGTGCCTTTTCCATGGGCTTAATTTAAGAATGGGGCTGAATTGCCAACTTGTCACCAACGGTGATGGATCTAAATACGTTTTGGAGTCTGAGTCATGTCACTAATAGCAAATAATTTTCTGGGTCATCTACAAGGTCTTTGCAGCCTGACCTGCCAAGTTACACGAATGAAGACTTTTCAGTCTTTGGGTTCAAGCTCAGTTCATTTAGGCTCATAGTAGGCTCGATCAGTTAGGCCGCCACTTGCCAAGTTTAGTTTGCACATTACGAATAACCACTTACCTCCAGATCATGCATTCACTTCCATTTGAATGAATATCTTGAAACTACTAATTTAGCCTGCAGATTTTTTTAAGGTAAACGAGCATCAAGTTGAACCTAGGGATATTTTGTCCTAGAGCCTCAATCTTAGTAGTCTTTTGAACATTACATTGGAAAGAGTTTTCCTATTGATGCTAAATCCTAAACCTTAGCGTCTTTTCTTTTTACATTAGTAAGGAGGGGGTTGGAGGTAATTTTGCTACTAGTAGGATTTGATCCAAGGTGTTGCCTTTGGCCCATGGAGATCATGACCACTAGCGTCTTAGTAAATGGGAGAGAGGTGGTAACAAATAAGAAATATTGACACCCAAGAAATAGAAGTAGTAAATGTGTGAAGACAATGAAGTTCATCTTTTAATAGAACACGAGGAGAGTATAACACGAAGTAAGAAACATTGATCACATATTAGCATATTGTTGTGATTACAAAATCATCTATACAGTCAAATGAGGCATGTAGAAATCAAAGATTTGGGTCTTTATTCCAATTATTTCAAAATGGTATTCTTGTGTACATAATGGAATCAATTACAATTTGTAGTCCCTCACAGATTACAGTGTCACAGAAGTGGTTTCTTGCCGAACATTCATAACACATACCGACAACTGCATAACAAAATTGTTCGCTAAAACTCTGTTACGTCAGTGCTATTATGTTACACGACTATATTAAATTCCGTATTGTATCCAACCATCATTAGTTAAGCACTAAGGACGATACAACTATTTTTATATAATATCCAATTAACAATCTCATCCTACCAAATCAAAAACACAAAAATCCTAAAAATATCAAATTGTGTACATCCGACTGTATAAAAGAATATACATGTAGAATAAGACTGACCTTTTACATAGATAGGTTTTTCAAAAACGATCTTGTCCTTGGAAGCCATTTGGAGCCGAAGAGCCTCTTTGTGTAGTAAGCTATTATTATGCTCTTCCAAAGCACTCATTTGCATATTTCTACTTCCTTCATTCCCATAGGGATTTCTCCTGTGTTTCCTCCCGTATTCTCTACAAACCGAGCAAAAGATCCTCGGTGTACCATCTTTTACATCAACATATGCCCATTTGTAAGTATCAGCCCATTCCTCTCTCCACCGCTTCACTACCTTTTTTTTCTTCTTTGTTGGTTGGTTTTTCAACATGTCTTGATCCTCGTTTTGTAGAGAATGAACGACAGCCATTTGCTTGCTTTCGTCATGCTCCTCAGCTGAGGATGGTTCACGTGGAGGACCACCAATGAGAGCGGCATTAGAAAATGATGGATCATCATCCCCAGCTCCAATTTCCAAGTCAATTTCTTCACCAAGTTCCCTAACAACAAGATGATGTCGCTGCGCCTGCTGAATCAAGTTCATCTCATCCATTGTAGAATTCATCCCTACCCCACCCAACGGAAGCAACATTCAGCATGTCAATATTATCAGCACTCCAGTATTGCTATCTGCCCAATTGAACAATTAGCGCCAAAATTCAGCTTAGACTCCCTAAAATCAATTATCATAAAGTGCATGGTAAACGTACAAGCCTCAAGTATGAGCAAAATGCAAAATCCATAACCACTCAACATTTCAGAAAGTTCTATAATAACGCATAACACACATGCGCAACCTGTGAATCAACCGTTACTTCAGTTAAAACTTCTCGCTTTGGTTCTTTGTTGAACAAACAGAGCAACAAAAGCAAAAATATTTGCAACTTAAAGAGGTATCCTGTAACACAAAATTTAAAAGAGTTATTTACACTAAAGGTCCCTAATATTTGCATGTTTATCATCTCTCCTCCTTCCAGAAGCACGATAGCAATTCCTCAATCTCAGTTAGTCAAGCCAGTCGCAAAGAGAGATTCAACCAGTGAGCAGTCATTTGAAGTGATGGGGCTTCCTGATCTAGTTTCGAGTTTCCAGCCCACCGGTAATAGGAGCCAACGAAACGGAATCCCGACATGGGGCGAGTAGTATCAGAACAGGGTCACCATAAACGATTCATGCATCTATTTCACAGCCAATTCATGAATTCCTAGTGATTGCTGTGTTCCTTTTTTGCTCAAAATAGTCACTAATATTTGTAAGTTTGTTCAAATTGGTCTCTCATCTTTTTCTTTTATTCCTCATCTTTAAAAGATAACTACCATAATTGAACTCTACATCATATAGCACAATCACTATATCAAACCCTACGAAGTTCCCATGGCTTTCAAATACCAATCAAGACCATAAAATCAAACCAAAACTACCAATACACATTCATCAAACCCAATCATTCCCACATGACTATGAATTATTACAAATATTATAACTATAGGGCCTGTTTGCTAACATCTTTTGTCTTTAGTTTTTACTTTTTAAGAAACCAATTTGAAATTTCACCAAGCCTTTAGGCCTGACCCATAGAGTTGGCATACATGAGATCTACGTATAAGCCCAAGTACGGTTTCATCCTAAAACTAATTGGCATTAGCTGGATTACTTCACCATGTTCATGCGTTGATCTCTTCTCTCTCGCAACTCCTATGTAGGATTCTTACTAAGCTCAAATGTAGAGTGAAAATCAAGAGAACTAAAAAGCGAGAAAAATTGATGCCAAATCCTAGTCTTAACCCTTGTTTGTTTACCAACAAATAAGCAGAGAAAATCAGAATTCATGGGAAATGGACATTTGCTCTCTTGTTTGTTTACCAGGAACTTAGTAGAACATGAGAAGTGAAAATTCCTTACCAATTTTCAATTCCTTTAAAACAAAAGGATTAACTTACCTACCCCCTAGGAAGTTCTATCTCCCATCATGACAACCAAACACTTCGTAACTACTTACATGGAAGCTGACACAGGAATTGACTTCCTAGAAAATACAACTTCCTGTAGGAATTTAATTCCCATGTTAACCAAACAAGGTTTTTAATTTTTACCTAATTTTGGTCACCAATTGAGAGACTAATCTTGTTATAAAATAAAATATTAGGGATCCTTTTGAACAAAAGAAAAGATGAGGGACCAATTTGAACAAAATTAAAAACATTAAGTACCATTTTTGAACCAAAAAAAAAAAAAGCCGAGGGGCCAATTCAAACCAACAGCATTAAATAACTTGCGAACTCAGCAACAAAACCAATTGCAATCCATACAAACCCACGAATACCAACAGCAATCATCTAAACACAGAAAAATACCATAGAATTCCAATTCCTGTGTTAACCAAACAAGCCCTTAGGTTCTTAAAACCAAGAATGGCAAACAAACAGTGATAATTCCAAGTACCCAGAATTCGTATCGAAAGATAACTGGCAACTTGTACCCACAGAGTTGGCATACATGAGATTCATATAAGCACAAGCGAGGTTCCATACTAAAACCAATTGACATTAGGTACAGTAACCCACTAGTCTTATATAATAATCTTTTTATTAGACCCAAACGTAGAATCCTTGACAATTTGACACCAAACCCCAATCTAAGTTTCTTTAAAAACCAAAAACTACAATCAAACAATGATAATTCCAAGCATCCAGAGTTCGTATCAAAGGATAACTAGCAAATACCTAACAAATTCGAAGAGATAAAAGAACCCCAAATCTTCAATCTAATTTCTTCTTCTCAATCTATTTCAACTCAAACCCAAATTCACACAAAGAACCCCACTTACTCACTTCCTCACAAATCGAATTCTTCTGCGATAATTTTGATTGTTGCTTTATCTATACTATAATTCTGCTGTGCAAATGATGATTTTGATGATGATTGAGGGACGATTTTGATGTGGGTTGATTAATTTGTAGGTTTTGATTTCTGGGTTGCTTTTAGTTTAACTGAAAATCGTTGGAGAGATGAAGTGTAAGAAGGGAAATTTGGGTCTCTTTGCAAGTGTTTTTAGATTAAACGTAGTTTTCTCCTTTTTCTTTTTTGGGGGGCAATGCTATACGTGTGTTTGGTTTCTTTTCTTTTCTTTTTCTTTTATTTAAATTAGATATTAGTGCATTAAAATTTAGTATATTAGTTTTTTTAATCTATAAATTTTGTAAAATATTTTTTTAGTGTAAAAGAAGGTTTATTTATCGGGCACTAAGGCACCGAATCTTATTAGAACTCCGAAGTTAAGCATACTTAGGAGAGAGTAGCACCAGAATAAGTGACCTCTTGGAAAGTCCTCGTGTTGCCAACCCTATAAGGTTGGAGGTCCTCGAAAATAGCTTCTCGATAGGGTTACACCCTAAAGGGGTAAGGCTGCGTACATCCACCCTTCTCAGACCCCGCTTATGCGGGAACCTTGAGGCACTAGGTTTTGTAATTTTTCAGCGTAAAAAGTTATGTGTATTTAATAAAATAGTCTAAATAATGGTGCAAAAGAATGAAAGTGAAGCATGTTTTGCATCCATATATGCCGCTTTTTAGACTATTTTATTAAATAAATGTATTTTTTTTATCAACGCAATTTTTTGGATTAGAAAATTATTTTACAAAGTTTATAAACTAAAAAACTAATACATCAAACTTTAGGATACGAATATATAATTTATCCTTTTTTTATTATGATTAATTTTTGATAAAAAATTATTTAATCTGATACTTGTAAAATTTTATCCAAATAAAAATAAGACTTAAGGGTGCATTTAGTTAATTTTAGTTCAACTTTTTTCTTAGTTTATTAGTTTTAATAAGATTTGCTCATTTGAGATTTGTATCTTTTTATAATGCATTGTTTGATTGTGCAGTATAAAAAGCATTTTATAGAATACAGTGTTTAGATACAAGTTTAAAGATAACTTATTCACATTAATCACAAAAAAGGTAATTTAATGATGTAAATTAACTAATAATAATAGATAAGAGAGAATCATGATACTGACCGGCCATAGTTGTAGAGGGCGGTGAGTGTAAGGACCTGTAGAGATAAAAGGGGTGGTGGTGGTAGGTATGAATAGTAATAAAAAATAAAAGTAGGTCGTAATAGCGAAAATATAATGTTAATATAGTCTTGTTAAAATGTTTTTCTAAAATAAGCTATAAAAAAACAAAATCCAATTTCACGTCTTTTTCCACTTTGTTATAAAACAGTCGTTTCATCTTTATGTGTAAGTTGTAAAAAAGATGTAAAAAAATCTTTTTTGTAAACCAAATGCAAGTCTTATAGTCAACTAGAGCTTTTTCACAGCTTTAAGTTGTTAAAAAAGTTGAATAAAACACAACCTGAATCAAAGTACACGAGAATATAGAGAACTTAATGATAATCACATTACTATGATTGCCTATTTATAATACAATCTAGAATACAAAAGGATTAGAAGGACTTAGCAGTAGCATTGTTAGAACCTAAAGTCGATGGGATTTAGCTATAATAGAAATTATTATTTTCATACTCCAATTTGAGCAATTGATACTTATTTCTTGTATCACTCATAATTATACAACACAAATTAAATTACTTTAGTACCCCAGTGTAAGTAATTGCTCACTCTCACTTATACGTGGCTCATTGATGGCCGTGAAAGCTGGAGGCGGTCAGTCATGGGGAAGAGAAAAGACCCCATTGATAAGCATTATTTGTCGTAGTATTATTTTACCTATTTAATAAATACATACATAATACATAATATAAAATACAAAATACATGGTACAATTTAACCTTACTTTTAGTGAATAACGTTGTACGGACGAAAAACTTTGATCTTAGAAAAATCTTTTTCTTCAGAAAATCTTTTGTCAGAAAAAGTGGGCCAAACAATGAATTTACTCCCCACACCCCGGACAAATAACGCCTTGATACTCTGCTTGATTCATCATTGTTAGTCTAATCAAGCCAACTCAAGCATGTAATTCTTGAATCAAGTTTGCTACCAAGTCAAATTCGCTATCAAGCAGAGGTATTTGAGCTACAATCCTAATGTCATCGATCCATCACAAGCTGATACCAAGTCGTCAACAAATTCTTAACAAGCAAGCAACATACCCAATGCCCAAAAAGCTCAAGCCTAAGCAGGGTCTGGGGTGGCAGACGTACGCAGCCTTTCCCCTAAAAGATGTTTTCGAGTTCCCCAACCTGAGGGTGAGGACTTCCCAGGAAATCACCCATCATGGTACTGCTCTTACCCAAGCACTCTTAACAAGCCATCAACAAAATTTTAATCATTAGGTACTTTATGCTAGGATCTGATGAATATTTATCAAAATATAGCAAATTATTACAAAAAATGCTAATATGCAAAATGATATTGTGCTAGTTATGTCACGATTTTCGATGAAAATTCAGTAAACGACGACAAATTTCACTACATTTTGATGAAATATACTTATACATTGCCTAAATTACATATCATATCAACATTTTCATTACAATGTGAGCAAAGCATAAATCAAATCGTCGTTCATGGTAATGACCCATACCACAAAAACATGATACCACGAACATTACACATCAAGTCAATGCAATCGCTTTGTGCCTGTAAGAAACATAAGTTATTTTTAAGCCTTGCAGTAGCAAAAAAAAAAGAAAAAAAAATAAATAAATGAACAATTATACAATTGATGACTTTAATATTGATTTGATAATTTTAGGGTTACATATGAGAATGTTTTTACAGATCAAAAACACAATATATATTCATTTTTAAAGGCCATTACTAGGAGCCGGTTTGGTATCATGTTAGAAACTTAACACTATATCTTTGAAACGATTTTTTTTTTGGTTTTTGGTTATTGTTCTCAAATTTTTCCTAGTTTGACTTAAAACTAATAATAGAAAACTAAAAGCTAGAAAAAAATTGTCTTTCAAACCTAGTTTTTAGTTTCTCAAAACTAAAAATTGCAAACAAAAAATGATACCAAATAGGCCCTAAACTGTCACGGTGACCACTCAAAATTCATTATATAACGGCCTTTATTTGACTCGATCCTGCATTTTGCATGAGTAAAATCTCCCTCAAAAAACTGCCTTTGCAAGTCATATTCATATACAAGCCCAGCCATCAAAATCATGGAATCAACTCTGTTTACTCCCAATATTAATCTGCGTAAAAAAATTCAGAAGATCAGGATTAACAAAGATATGATTCGTGAGAGTTGTTTATACTACTAGTCCTTAATATTTGTAAGTTTGTTTAATTGATCTATCATCCTTTTTTTTGGTTCAAAATAGTCCTTAATTTTTGTAAGTTCGTTCAAATTGATCCCTCATCTTTTTTCTTGTTCAAAATAGTTTTTCAAGTTTACTCTATGATAAAATTAGTCTCGTCTTTTTAAATTTTACCTGATTTTGGTCACTAGATGAGAGATCAATTTTGTCAAAAAAATAAAACATCAGATACTATTTTGAACGGCAGAAAGATGAAGGACCACTTTGAATGAACTTACAAACAATAGGGACTACTTAAACAAAAGAAAATGAGGGACTAATTTGAACGGATCTAGAAACATGGGGACCAACAGAGTGAATAACTTTGATTCATAATAAAGTTGCAGTAGCACATAAAATCAAATCGCAATTCACTGTCATGGTCAAGGGTGTGGTGTTTCAAAGTTACATAATGGGTTGCACTGATACAATTTTTTTTTTTTTTTTTTTTTGTCCCTTAGGGACATAGTCTAGTGGTAGAAAACGCCTGTGGCCATACACGCCACCCGGGTTCGAATCTCCACTATGATATTTGTGGCCCCCCGCGCTAACCTATCAAAAAAAAAAAAAAGATACATTGGGATTTTAGGGGAACATAAGTTGCTTAAGCTTTATATTTGCAATATTTTGAATAAATAGTCGTTAAAATACCTCTTGATGGTTTTGAAGCTTTACTACGTACAACAGGTAAGTTAGAGCCTTACATATCTGATGGGTGACCTTAGGGAATTATCTGTACCTAATAGAAGGGCTCGAACCCTGGATCTAACAGTTCATACGGCGCCTTAACCCTGGAAGTATACTTCGTTAGTTTCGACTAAAGACCCCATTTCGGTCACCCAAAGGTTAAAAATGGATCAGTTAGTCACTCAAATTAAATTTTTGAAGATTCCATCATCCAATTCTCAATAAAACTCCCATTTGGTCATGCAACTTGTTTAAAATGGACAAATTGCTGGGTCCTCTTGACCCACGAGCCACTTTGATTGTTGAGAAAACTCAAAACCAAAATTTATCATATGACAAAGATTAAACTTACATGGTTTCAATCCTTGTCGTGCTTTTTGGCGAAGTCCTTAATCATCTGCTTAAGGTGCTGCAACGAACATTGGATTACGCGTTAAGCAAATTTAGAACATAAACAAAATAGGAGTAAATCAATGACGAATCCGAGACAAGATGAGATAAGAATAAAAACCGCGAGCTCTTCATGGAGCACCACAAATATCTTCTTCAGTCGCATGTTTCTCTGCACCGATGAACCAGTATAGAAGTGAGATACTTTTTCAGGAGTTGATACATTATGAAGATCACATGGTATTTGGATAAGAATGTACCAATTGAACAAGAATTAATAACATAAAGCCCTCCAATCTCTCCGTAAATCAGCTTAAGCTTATATTAGTGAAGCCACCAAAACTCTTCGTCCAAAGAACTGCTAAAAAGACTACATTTTCTCATAACAGTTTGACTAGTGCATACCAGACTTTAAAAGTCATATGATTTTTTTTCTAGCCAGATACATTAGAAAATCACAGTCTTGGTTCCAGTAAAGAACATTATTATGTCTTTCCTCTTTCCTATGTTACGAAGCTTTATCAAAAGGATACTCTCAACAATGATACGTCTGATTAACTCGTGCTTTGATCTCTTCAACTTCCAAATATAAACCATAAGAAAATAAAGAAAAACTATGGGAAGAAAAATATATTTGATCTCTTCAACTTCAAACACGGGTGTATGTCCAAAGGTCATGTTTTAATATTCTCTAAGATTATCTGAGTAATACCATCAAACAAAAGTTAAATTGATAAAATTATCTCTCCCCACTCTATCAGTTTAAGAGAAGAAGTTATGGATGTGAATGTAAGCATATACAATCTTTTTTACAAGTCAACAAACTTTTTTTGTAGAGCAAGTTGTCAAACTTTAGAATGAATATTTTTGCATGGACCTGAATAACATGAACATATTAAATTCCGTGTAATTCCTGTCTGTATTTTACTAACTACGAGTGTTAAAGGTCATATTTGAATATTCTATAAGATTATCTATGTTTTTGGTCTAATTTCAAGCGTCTGAGTATTATACTATGCTGGAATACCCTTATCCAATAGGGATGCTTCTGGGCAGAATGGACACTTGAAGTAAATATACAAACTAACATGTATCTCTGCGGAAAAGATCCAAGGTACAGTGGTATTATACCAATCGATAAGATCCAAGATTAAACTATATGACATTCAACACTAAGAGCTTGTTTGGTCATGCTTCTTTTCAAGGAAAAAAATTTCTTAGGAAAAAGCCTTTTTTTCCAGAATTTGCAGATATTTATCCTAGAAAGAAAAGTACCTTTAAATAGAAGCATAGATAGTTTTCCTTCTTTTAAGTAGACAAATAGAGTTCCTTCTTTAAAGCAGAAATAGAAGCAAAAAAAAACTAAAAAATTTTTAGGCAAAAATCCCCTAGTGAAAACACTTTTTACAAAAGTATATATACAAAAACTGCTTTTGAAAAAAATAATTATCGCTAACCTGGCCAAGTAGGCCCAGACCCTGAAGGGGTAAGGCTAATTACATCCCACCCTTCTCAGACCCTGCATATGCGGGAGCCTTTGAGGCACTAGGTTTTTTGTTGTTGTTGTTGGCCAAATAGGCCATAACCGTCACTACAAAAGTGTGAAAGGGGAATCCATGCCAAACACTAAAGCTTATATCATCTGCTGATAGTCATTGGATTCCCTCAACACCACCATGTTTATTATTTATATGTACCACGTCACACATAGAACATCTACACAACAACAACCACCGTCCCGTACCTCAAAGAGGCTCCTGCCAACTGCCAAGGCAGGCTCTAAGGAGGGTAAATTGTACGTCACCTTTCCCCTATAGGGTGCTACCCTGTAAAGAGGTTGTCTCCAAAGGGGCTCCAATCCTAAAAAGCAAGGACTAATATCTACAAAATCGAGGTCAAATAAAGCAATATCCTATACGCAAGCAACAATAAATTAGCAACAATAACAAACATGCAAACGTAAGTGCACTATGAACTAGCATCGGTGTGCTCTTCTCTCTTAACAACTGTGTCAGACGCACATATTTTTAACTACCACTTAACTCCATCTAAGGCCATCTCTTCAGTAAGGTTTAAGTAGGTAAGGTCATTGCCCAGTCGTCTCTATCCAACTTTTCTTTGGCATGCCTCTACCTCTCTTCCATTGTGTATTATGTAGTTGTTAACATTTCTTAATAGGATCGATAGTCGGTCTCCTCTTAACATGCCCAAACCATTGCAAACATCGCTCCCTCAATTTATCCTAGATGGAAGCCACATAGTAGATCAACACGTATCCCAATAAAGGAAACTCCCCTAAACTGACCAACTATTTTTGACTAAGGATTTGTTTGGCCACTGTACAAAATTATCATTTTGTTTAGAATCACTCTTCTACAGAGCATTGCCACAAAGGGGGAGATTAACTAAAAAGTTTAAGTTTTGCTTCTAATTCTACATCTCCGCATGAAAAGGCTCTATTTCTCTACTTCTTTTGGAAAGCAAAAGAATAGATTTTGTTGTCATTTAAAGGAAATTTTATACTTCGGCCAAACATCTGTAAAAAAATTAGGGGTTTTTTTTTTTTTTTGAAACCCCCTTTTTTCTTATATACAACAAGGCCAAACAAGCACTAAGTGACATATCATGTACCTGAAGCAAAACGCCTGCCACATAGATAGGGTTTGTTTGGGATTGTTTATTCTGGGGAAATAAGTGCTTTTCTTTTTTTTCTGGAAAAAGCACTTTTCCGAAATCGGGGAGGTGTTTGGCAAACATCTAAAAAAGCTTTTTATTAAAAGCAAAAGTTGTTTATCTGATTTTAAGCAGAAGCAGAATAAAAAACTAAAAATTTCCGGACAAAAATACTCCTACTCAAAACATTAAAATTACATCATACCCTTACACAAATATCATCTTTGAAAACCATGTTACTTATGCTATCTATATACAAGTTTAAAATGTACAAGTTCGTTATATTACTTGTATTACAATTATTTTCTTTCATAATATAACATAACATTATATATATATATTGATTTATTGTATTTATTTTACTTAATAATAATAATAATAACAACAACAATAATAATATTAACAATAGTCATTTTAGGTTTTTATGTTTTTAAAAAATAATACAGAATTATGAATAAAATAAATAAAAATATTATTTTTTTACTTTACAATTCATTATTATTTTATAAAAATTTAAAACCTAAAATGATTAATATATACTAAAAAAATTGTTTAAAATCAATTATGCATCCAAACACTAATAAAAGCCTTCTGCCCATGTCCTTTTTGGTAATTTGACAGAAAAAAAAAATATTTTTCTTAAACACTGGCCAAACATTAACAATAATAAAATAAGCGCTTCTGACTGGTTGAGACACATATAAACTGCTTCTTCAAAACGTCACTTTTCACATAAGTGCTTTTACAGAAAATACTTTTAAAATAAGCAGTTTTTTCACAGTAATCCCAAACAGGCCGTAAGTCTAGCTGCTTCAAACAAGCCTCAACTAAACACATACAGTGAGAGCAAAAACCACAGAAGCAAACGGATAATACTTACAGATCCACATTGATGAAAACGTTCTCTAAGCTGTCGCACAATACTATTATATCTGTCCATGTCCCTGCCTTCTACGCTTGTAAGATCTCTCCCCAACTTCTCGAACTCATCCCTAAAAGTGATGGAATTGTGTGATGTTAAATCAGCGAGTTTCGATTAAACACATGTCAAATTCCTTCAATCAAAATTAAAATCCTTGCAGTACCTATAGCTCTCCAGAATTTTGTTAATGCCCAGGTAGATCTCATACTTCTCACAATACTCTACCACATATTCATCGTACCTACAAAAACGGGATAAATTTCAAAACCGAAAAATGCACATAAAAAGCTGACTTCCAAAGACGTGGCCAAATTAGAATACCAAACAGAACATTATCGATATAAATCTGACAAAAAGATTTTTCACTCAAGCAGGAGTACTGGAACTACTTACTGTGAGAAATCCTTAATTGGTCCTTTCAGCTCTGCTTTTTCTTTCTCATATTTAGAATACGAACTGGTTTCATCTGAAGAGGACTCACTCCTCTTATGGTCACCATTACGGCCCTCAGCGAGGGAAGATTGTCTTCTTTTATGACTTGAATCAGCCAATGAGTTAGATTTCTGGGATTTACTTCCTTTTCGCACATGAGGAGCAAGGTCCGCTTTAGAGTCATGTTGCTTGTTGATATTGTTTTTTTTATGCATCTCTCTGTAACCTTCTATATCACCCCCTTCATTTGCAGTCGTCTCGCTATGTCTTGATTTAGTAACATCAGCTGCTTTATTTGGACGGAACCCAACTTCGACAGAATCAATTCGTTGATGTTGCTGGTGAGTTTGCAGGGTCCCTTGAGAAGTTCTGATAGAATCTTCCGCAGAAGAATCTGGTGATTTCCTCTTCAACGAGCGCTCGGGTTTCCTAGAAGACCCAGATCTTATGTCGGGAGAAGACGGCTTCCCCGAATCTAAAGTTGGCTTACTAACAGGTTTATGCCTACTCAAGTCTGCATTCCAAGAATCTGATGTACCTGTCTTCGTGTCCAAATGCTTGAATGAACCTTTTTTCTCAAGCTGCTTTTTTGCCCCATCAAAGTCCTCAGGCATAGGCTCACGAAGTTCACCCAACTCCAAGTCCGACAACTCTCTCTGGAGTCTTCTCTTACCAACAAGAGACCTGACGTAGCACAGACAAAATGTTTAATGATTATAGAAGACATGATATTTCATTAGATTTTGATAGATCAATTGATAAGAATATATAAGATTATAATAGAATATATCTTTTAAACCAATAACTTACCACAAGAAAAATCTTTTAAAAGCGAATAAGATATTTTTAATTATCATTCTTTCAGGTTGGGGGTCCTCGGAAACAGTCTCTCTTCAGAGTAGCCCCCTAAAGGGGGAAGGCTGCGTAAATCTACCCCCCAGACCCTGCTTTTGGGGGAGCCCTTTGCAGGCACTGGGTTTGTTGTTGTTGTTGTTGTATTCTTTCAGGTAATAGGATAATTTAGTTATTTTTATCATAAAGTAGTAGTTTTTAATTCTCATTTATCTCAATCTAGTATAGATTACTTTTTGCCTATAAATATAACTTTATAATTCATTATTTTTAGTTCTAGAAGAAATAAAATTAAGCTGTATTTTTGAGTAGCAAGTTAAGACCTTTCAATATCATCCTTCTGCGAGGACCCCATGTGTGACCTCGAATAATCAGTTGCCTGAAACTTCTCGCCTGCTTCACCATGTTTTCTGTACTGTGTCTCCGATCGAAAAGGGTGATTGTTTTCATAGCTACTTTCCGTCAATTTGCCGTTCATTTTCTCATCCTCTTCATCCAGTTTTTCTCTAATGACTGTTTCTTTCGGGTTCAGAGGATCTAACCGTGCATGAGCATTCTTAGCTTGGTACTTCATGTCCCGCCCTCTATCTGTCTTTTCAGGATCATATGAGCCTGCAGCCAGTCTTTGACTTGACTGCGGTGCCTCCACATTAGATTTTCCAGTGCCATCCCTATCGTATTTATTTTGCGAATAGTGCTCTTCATTGGATTTTTGAGGAGAAAGTTTCTGAGGAATCCCATAGAAATGAGACCCCGAATGCCCAGGCATGGAAAATTGAGCAGTAGTTTCTGCTTTCACCCTTTTCACATGCTCAGAATTTTCTTCATGATGTTCCACATTCGAAACTCTTCTAGATTTACCTTTAACCCTCTTCTCCACACTCTCTGGGTGCTCACGTATGAATTCGTTACTACCAATATCATCCATATCAAGACGTACATTCATCGCTTGATGCTGTTGAGTCTCATCATGATCAGGTGAGTTAAACTTCTCAGCAAAATCCATATCGTCTTGGGGGTAGGTTGCAAGCTGTGCTTCTTGATCATCAAGGAAATCTCTCTCAATCTCAACAGCTTTAGATGCATATCCGGCCTGATTTTCGGCAATTCCATCTTTCACAGGAATGCCGTCAGGTGTTCTCCAGGGATCAGGGGATGCCAAAAGCCTAGCGTCACGCTCTTCCACTACATCTCCGGGTTCTTTGTCATCATCACTTGTCATTATGTCGACATCAACATCAGAACCCTCCTTGCTGTTCGAAGAAGAATCGCTGTCACTATCGCTGCTACTAGATCTCCCACTTCCTGCGGGGCTTTTGCTTCTGCTTCTGCTTCGGCTCCGGCTTCTACTAGGACTCCCACTGTCACTGCCACTAGCACTGCTACCACTATCGGAGTCACTATGACTGTCACTTCCACTGCCACTGGAGCTACCAGCTTGCCCTTCACTTTTGTCAGATGCCAGTTCATCGCCAAAAATTTCAGAAAAATGCTGCGTGACATCAATCTTCTCAACCATACCAGAACTTTCTTCAACTTTATTTTTCACTGATTCTGGTTCTTCCAAATCCTCGGCAAGGGGTTTTCCCACGAATCCCAGATCTGGAGCTGCTACTCCACCGTGGTCATCCTCCAAAATAGAAACCTTCTGATGGTCTTCATCAGGAGAACTGAAAGGTTGAACATTGGAGAGTTAAACACGTAATAACAGCCAACCAGGGGCAGCTGAATGAATAAAATCAAGTATTAAAATCAAGAAAAGATAAAATCAGTTCATAATGCTTATATTATAAAGAGTTCTTGACATCTTCTAGCTTCCGAACAAAAAGCCCTTTAGCAATCGGCTTATTTTCGAATGACCTAATATTACAAGGTATGGTAGAAACTCTCACAGATAAATTTCAATTTGTATGGTCTCAGTGAAGAGGGAAGAAAAAGCACTCAATGAAGATCATTATTAGGGGTGTATATGAGCTGTGCCAAGCCCGTGCTCATCAGGCTCAAGGCTTGGCTCTTAGACATTGCGCTGGGCTTGGCTCGGCCTAGCTCGGCTCGGCTCGGCTCGGGTTCGGTTGAGCTCAAATCCAACTTGGCGGGCTTTAAGCTAAACTCACCTGATTGAGGCTCATTTAAGCTCAATATAGGCTCGTTCGAGCTCATTTATGCTCGAGCTCAGCTTGATCGAGCATATTTATCCTAATAAATCTTACTAAGACTCATTTAGGCTTTTTTAGACTCAGGGGCCTATGAGCTCGAGCTTCACCCGGCTCAGACTCGAATTAACTCTAGTCAACTCATGCTTAAAACGAGCTAAATCTTTCGAATTTAATGACCAAGGCCCATTTACAACCCTAACCATTAATAACGGGAAATGTGAAGTTAGAAGTGAAATCCATAATAAGAAAGTACAGCCCTGCCCACCACAAGGAGGGCATTTTCTTCCTTTTTTTGGGGGGGGGGGACAAACCCCACAAGAAGGATATCTCAAAAGGAAAGTGAAACAAATATTTTTAGATAGAGGAAGTCATATATTGTTAACAATGCCTCGAGATGACAATAGCAAGCCATAAAATTGTATTAGAACTACAGAAAGTAAAATTTACGTAACAAATGTTAACCAAATAACATAAAAGATTAAAAGTACGTGATTTCCCAGGTTACGAATCAAGCTTGACAGCAACCCCTGGAAGCGAAATTCCAGACCAGGGAGGACAGAAGAGAGACGGAATATACATATAAATACCGGAGGCACAGCATAAAAGGGACAAAAGGCAACAAGGCTTAGATGGCAAGTAAAAAAAATTACAAGGGCAAAAGCACAACAAAAATGGACATTATTTGTCAAACAAAAAGCTTCTTCTTTTGGTTGCCTTTCCTAAATTTCACCCTGCTCCCCAAAGTTAAGCAAAATTAGAAATAATCTTTTTCTTCTCTATGCACCCTTGAAGTTGGAGACATAAAAGAAAACAGGCCAGATATTATTTAGAAGATAGCAATGACTGAACTATTCAAATTTACAATTAATCTCCTCCTTTAAGTATTTGAATATAACAAAAGAAGATTTTAAGATACTCAAATCTCTATTCTTCTAACACAATTTAGATTTCAACGAGAACTTTCAAAATGCTCAAGCAAGATTTTTTTTGGTAAGTAATGCAACTGCAAGATGCCTTCATACAACCTTAAAGTCGGATTCTGAATATTATCTTAGTGAATGGAAGTATGAAATTATCCTAATATAGTATAAAGCATCATCTTTGGCTTTTTTTAAATAATCAGTGGATTATCCAAAAGTCCTGTTCCTCAAACTAAACTAGAACGACATTTTTGCATTGCCATTGTTTCCATCCATTGCTTTCTATCAAAAAGTCCCAGTTTTTAATGCACCCTTCCCCTTGAGGCCTCCGCAGTATCATTTTCCAAGCACAAATGTAGTGCTGGTAATCTTGTTCAACCATAAAAGATTGAGCAAATTAGTGCATCTCCACCTGAAGTAGCGAATTCGTCACCTCAGATGGAACAGCCAAAATGATGCATGCACAGCCCAAAAATGGAAAAGCCGCCTCCATGTGAGCCGTCAAAAAAGGCAGCAACACCTTTCTTAAGTTGGATCAATCTATTGATTGAAAACTACTTTGATTGATCGACAAAATGTCGCTTTGTTTTCTTTTTGGTTTAAGAGAGTTTTCTACACTTCTGGCCATGCAAAATATTTACATGTCCAGGCATTCTATCAATCAAGTACACATTCAATCAGTTGAGATAGTCTTGTTTAGAAAGTGGCCCGATTGGAGAGCAAAATTTTCCAACCGACATACTACATGCAAACCCTACTACAATGTTAACTTCCAAATCTCCACCCGAATTTGACCTTTCGGATGTGCACTTACCGGCAATCTCACTTAACCACGAGGAATAGAGAAAAATATTGAGAGATGAAAAAGTTAATTTTAATGAAAAGTAGTTGAAAGCAAAGGAAAGGAAACTTTTTACATCCTCAACAGCCCGAATCATGCTCCATAATAAGCAATGGAGTATTAACCCAAAAATCTAACAGGTTTTTCAAGCTGAAAGACAAGTACATGTTTTATTATGTAGCACTACTAAGATAGCATTGAAGCGAGTAAGTTTAGGCCAGCAGGGACAGTTCTACCCTTAATATGTATGCATTACAAGAAAACATACGGAGGATGGTGTGTAATCGAGTTAAACATCAGAAATTCAGACCTAAGAACTATAAACAGGGAGTTTCTACTGATGCGAAAGAATGATGATGAGAAAATTGCTTCTGCATTCAATGCCCCAGTTTCTCAGACAATCTAAATTGGATAATCACTAAATGGTAATGCAAACTCTTCACTGTTTCCCATAACATTATATCACTGTTGAAAAAATTATTAGGAACTATAAAGCAACCACTTTTCCCTGTAAAAGCAGCACAAAGGAATGGTAAATCAGAGTTTAAATCCTATCCAAAAAAGGAAATAGGAAATACCTTCCACTTCCGGAAAATGATTGGCTCTGATTTCCGAGATCAATTCCCAGTTTCAAAAAATACCTGCCAGGAGATTGGAAGGTTGCGATCTGAAGCACCAGATAACACGACGAGGAATTAGATCAATAAAATTCTTCAAAAGTGAGAAAATTCCACAAAGATACTTTGAGGCTCACTTTCTTAAGAATGGGCTCAATCTTACGAGCAGAGTTGGGAATTGCATCTCCAACAGCTTTCTCCAAGGCCTAGAAAGGATGTTGACACACAAAAGCACAAAATCAGCAAAGGCGTGAATCAAAAGAGCAAAAATCCAAGATATACTCTTTGGCCTTTCCTTTACCTCCTAAAAGGTCACACTTGCTTAGATTTTAAAATTTTAAGTGTAAATGAAATGCCTTATCATTTGCTTCTTTGTTCAGTTAAGATTTTTTAACTAGTTGTTTAAAAGTACATTCAGAGAGCCTTCGAAAGACATAAGTTGTGCCAATACAAAATTTATAAAGAAACTTATGATATTTTGAAGATTTGAACCAAAAAGCTCCCATTATGGGATCTCTATAAAATTGCAGAGTGTCAGATAAGATCAAAGGTAAAGTACAAGGCCTAAGTAGCGAAATTTGGATGGACATACACACAATGAATATGTCAAGTAAGTAAGCACATGCATAGAAAGTAAATCATGTTTCTCCACTGATTCATTTACCCTCAGACTCATTCCTTTTGGATTTTCTTTTAGCAGATTAATAAGCAAGCTCTGCAAATCTGTTCCAATAGCACGTTGATTGTTCTTCTGGCTAGCCATCTCCTGCGACCCACTCAAAGCCTTACTGGGAACATCTTTCTCACCATTAACGACATTCTCTTTAGCTGCCACTTGGCTAGAAGCATCAAATTCTGGCAGGGATTGAGCTTTAGAAATATTTCCTGTCGCAGATGGTGATGCCAAAGTTTGATGTGGCGGAGACAGCAAGGGTGAAGATGAATGCCTTCCCTTGGCACTTGTGGCTATGGGGAATCCAGATTTTTGAACAGATTTAGGAGGTCCACCAACTGGCACTTCAGTAATCAGTCAGTTTTGCAAAGTGTCAGAAAATGCATAGGACAAAGCGAGCAAAAAAGTTGGCGAATATACTTGGAAATGACTGTCATTATACTTTCCCCCTACCTTGAGGTGTTTCAACTTTCCGCTTTTTGAAGAATGACGGTGGTTCCTTTTTCTGTTTGAACTTCCATGGACTAGCTAGATAAAATCAAGGTAAAAGGCGTCAGACATGCCTGCTGAACAGTATAAAAGACATGGCCATCGAAATGAATGTGAATCCACATACTCAGACAAGTAAAATTATACTTGATGTCCTAGACTATAAGATGACACAACTGTTATAATATAAATCAGGAGCTGCCACAAAATATCTAACAGCAGAATCAAAGAAAGGCCATCGTACATCTTCAGAGGGGGCGAAAACTCAGGATACTTGAATTACAAAGGAACAGCGGCAGAAAGCTAAAAGTCCTCATACCCCATTCCTGATTATGCCCTTGATTTTGCTTTAAAAAAAAATTTTAAGGGAGATAAAAATATCAAGATAACGGAAACTCACCCTCAGCAGCAACCATAGCCTTCATTTGACTCTTGGATGGATTGCCAGGCTCCATAAGAATGGCCCTGTCAAAATACAACTTGCAATCAAAAAACAAGTAAACTACTCAAAACATTGTTTGATAATGAAGAATTCAAACAGACATAATCAACTGTGTCACCATATTTTTCTTATATATGCATCACAAACAAGACAAATACCCAGCCAGGATACCTATCTCAGGACTAGCAAGATTGGTGGATGCCCCAAAATAAGTCTACAGGGAATAACAGATGGACTAAAGACATCAATTTTCAGCAAAAATCCGATGATACCATGAATGTATGCTCAAGCAAACGACAGCAAAACCGGAGTGAGAGAACAAGAAGCTTGAATTTTCTATCAAAACCCCAGGGTTAAAAGTTAGTCATCTCAATGCAACAGGCCTCGTCATGTAAGTAAGCCAACCATATGAATCCTCTCCTGCTATCTCCTTCAATGGAAAGCAATCGGGGATACCACATTTATCATAGCATCCGTAAAAGTTTTCTGACGTCTAAATCTGCCGCTTCCAGTTCCTCTAACCTCAATCAAAATGCTCTTCTTTTGTCCTGAAATGGAAACACCTAACCTGTTTTTAATGACTTTCTCTATTGTTTTTTCCGTTAAGATAATCTTAACAGAATGAGGAAACAAATCCTACTCGGATCCTAACAAAATAAAAAAAAAATCACAGAATCTATATTCTGCATGTAGTTACTGGGATCCCCCAAGGGGGTCAAGAACAGGAGCCAGGAGTCCAGTTTGAAGAACATTTCTCTTCCAGATCACTCTGATTTCATAATTCAGTTTGTCGCCAAGCCATGACTCGTTTTTATAAACATAGGGGCTGGATTTCTAGAACACTGAAAATGTAGAAGGAAAATCTCAAGAAGTAAAGAGAAAATAATGCGAAAAGACTGAGAAATCACAACATGAGTTACCACGGATGAACCCATCTAAATCAAACACACATGCAGAGAGAAGGGCAGGGAGACCTAGTGCTGGATGCTTTTAAAGGAAAGAATGAAGCAGATCCCTCCAATCCTGGAACAAAGAACACCATGCAATGGAATTTTGGATTCACAACCCAATTTGACAGCCCATCAAAATGAACTTAATTGCTGAATGTTAAGGAGCGTAGCAACCAAAGAATATAGGAGCAAAATCTCTAGAAACAAAGAATACCACGGAACTTCCTTTCCGATAAGAAAAGAATTTTATTACAAGAAAGCGAGAAGCCATGGAACATTTGTTGGTGTTAAAAACCAGAGAAAACTTTGCTTAACTCACCAGAAAAGCCAGTCTACAAGAAACTGAGTATTGCTTAGCTTCCCTAGCTCTCTCTATCCCGCGCACATGCACACACAAAGATAGATGTGTAGAGGCAAGGAACCCAAAAAGCGGCTTGATAAATGAAGAAGGATGGAGTATGGACAAAATTAGGGTCCACTCGTAACCGCGCTGCTTATTCAGAGAATAAATGGGGAATCGGAAAACATTCAAAAAAAAGCTAATAGTAAAGGCAAATGTATCAGAAACTGCTAATACCAACAGCATCGAAAATACAAATGGTTTATTGCTGGCAATTAATGCTTGATTATATGGAGAAGGATTTCAAAGATAAGACATGGCTTGTTACTCCACAATTTGAAAAGGCGGAACACCTTTTCCAGCAAGTGGTGCATTGAGTACCCATTTTAACTTGCTTGAAACAAGCGAACCAAAATTAGGCTCCCAAATCACTTTCTAAATGAGTTGGGTCCAAAAAGGCAAACCAATAAGCCTACCCTGCTCATTCCCATCCCAGACTATGACATACCCCATGCCACGCCACAATGCCAGCAATGACGCACAGGTTATATTATGCTTTCGCCTTAGATAACACAGCAACAACGCTATATGCAAACGTTCTTAAAAAGTGAAACATAAAACAAAATAAATATCTCCTCGTTTCTTATACTAAAGCTTCGTTGATATACCCATGTGCCATGATCTCCATGAAGCATCAAATTACAGGATCTTAACCGTTCTTAAACTTAACCTTCCTTCGCCTGCATGTTTTATAAATTATAGTTAAGAACACTTCACTTTATAAACCTACCTTCATCCCCCTGTTAACAATTTTCTTCAGTTCCTGCATCCATTTATCAATAAAGTCTTCAGTGTCGAAAGAAGTTTCTAGGATTTCTTGAACTGCCAGCATTATCTCATTTTACTTATAGATCCCCCATAATGAAATTGAATTTCATCCAAAAGTTATCTTTTACTAAAGAACATGAACTTCGAGATTCCAAAGCAGTCCTATGTCCTCAAAAGCCTATGCTCAAGCATTTTTGGTTTATCTACCAAAACCATATCGACAAATGGCATACAATGAGGAATGCCTTCTTGAACATCTCCAGTCAGTCACAAAAGTAAAAGGAACTCAGAGATGAAATACCATACCCATCCATGATGCTTGAGGCTAACACTCGTTCCCAACAACACAGATCTGATGCCATTGGCATGCCCATAAAATACTCCCTCCTTTCTAATGCCACCACAACAAAGCATTGAGCAATGTTCCATTAAGCCACGAGTGACAAACACTAGAAGATCTTGAGTTTGCCTGACACAGTGTATAAAAAGGCGCGACTAAGGTGCGCCTAGGGGCTGAGGCGAGGCGAGGCAAGGCGAGGGCACAGCTCCCTTGCCTCACAAGCCTCAGGCAAGGCGACTTCAGTGAGGCGCGCCTAGGCGTGCCTTTTGTTTTTTGGGTATATTTTGCCTTAAATTTAACATATTATTATATTGTGTGTATTTTTGTTATGTTACATAATTTTTTAAAAAAGCTTATGTTGATATATTTACAATTTTTGTAAAAAAGCTTAAGTTGATATGTATAATACAGCACGTTTTGATGAATATCAATATCTTTTAGCGATATTTTTCTTAAGCACTATATAGATTTTTAATTAGAGTTGTTACATTACATAATTAATTAATTTTATAACTTATGTTCATGAAATATTTTATAAATATAGAATATGAATGCATATTACGAAACTGTGTGCCTCACTTCGCTAAGGCGAGCGCCTTCGCCTTGCGCCTAGGCATTAGGACCCCCTATCGCCTCAGTGCGCCTTGAGCCTTTTTATACATTGGCCTGACAGTAACATGAATACTGACACGTGGTTGAAAGCTGATCTATGAGTTGTAGGTATGTTGACAGACAGTGCTCCCGTAGCTACATCCAACAGGCTTAAAGAAAAAACTTGGACCACATGAGTAAAGAAAGAAACAGACTTAAAAAAGAAACTGAATTGATTCCAGTGTCAGATCACATGAGTAATTGACACAGGAAACCTCAGACTGACTTAGACTGCAAAATTTGTAAAGGCGCACAATAGGAAAAGAAAACGAAACAAACTCAAGAACATAAGATAAAAATATAGTACAGGAGATAAAGATAAATATGCAATCAGGATATACTTGCGTGCTTTGAACATGCGTTCTGCTTCTTCTGACCGCATTTTAACATGGTTCTTAGTAGACTCATCTAATATACGCTGCACGTTCAGCTTACGACAAGCACATCCAGATTCAACAAGCAAACCATTACCACCTTCACCGCCTTGACGTTCCTCATATATGTCACAAAGGCCACCTGTCTCGTAAGACCATGTGAACCGGAATTCCTTGCCACCCACGTCAATAACCTGATGCCAAGGCAGATCATCTCCCAATAAGAGAACAAGGTAATAGTGAAGGTTCAAAGTCGGACCAACAATGCATTAGTCAAATCAGGAGAAGATAATGAGTATAATATAACTTATACCAAAAGCAACATACAGTAAACAACCTGTTTGCATGATTAAAAACTAAAAGAAAAAGACCCAAATAAATTGAGTGGAATGCAAAACACGTTATATTTCAGACGATGACATAATGTCGGTGCTCAAGTATATTCACTGAAGGGATGCCGGGAAGATAGGCCAAGAAATTAGCATCATGTCTGAACTAAATCCTAATATGGCAAGGAAGTCTGCCTTTGCAGGGTATACTGACTACTCTCTCACAGTGTGGGGGTTCATGCGTCACAACTGAACATATTGGGGTGCATGAGTAATAACCTATATTCCAAGGGTCTATTAAAGTATTCCGCCTACTGCCAGACCTTGAGCACATTCAAAGAAATGAGGCAGGGAAAAAAGACATAAAAATAGCTGCGTATGTGAATCATTCTTCGCATGTTAAGGTAAGACCACCGTTCTCGGAATCAGTTCTCTAGTATAAGCACAACAATTGAGGAAAAGGAAAAGGGAAGTGCGCAAAAACCTTCTACTTGGAATGAGGAAGATTATATAACAGTGATGCCAAACTAGAAATTTTAATTTTATTCAAGTATAAATCCTATGATCTTAAAAGAAATTAGAAGAAATGAATTTTTCAAACCCACGGCCCTCCAAAAAAATATTATATGCCTGTTATCCATATTTTTGAAAACGCCTATTATTCATACAATTGATGTCCATGCCTTTAGTATGTCATCGAAAACACCACATGCAACTTAGTTCACATGCATTACTTCTAAATAGCTCACTAGCACTCTATGATCTGTTTTTGGTATGAATGAAAGAAAAGCCTTGTCTCTCCTACGAAAAAGACATCTCTGGAATAATTGAGAATCAACGAGGAAAGCTACACATACCTTGACAAGGACACACGACAAATTTCTGAATCAGAAGTTCATTTATTCTATTTTCACTTCTATACTCTAATAGCAGTACTAGTGACAGTTTCACTACAATGGCACATTCTTGATTAGTAACTCAAGTATAGAGAGAACGCACAATAAGATAGCAACGCCGGACAAAGGGGTTCCCCAACCCTCTAACATGCTAACCCTCTAACATGCTGCATTCCAATGTGACCCGAACAAGAAGAAAATTAACACTTCAGGTGGTTTTCTACAGCACAAATGATCGTTGATCACAGCATGGAGAATAAGAAAAGTTTTCCGTAATATTCCGTACTAGATAGAGAAAAGAAATTATATTATGAGAGAAAGAATGTACAAACAATTAAAGATGATGTGTCCTCAATACATACTAGAACCAAAAGAAATCAAACTTTAATCCCTTCAAGTGGGGTCAGCTATATCAATCCTAAGTATTAAGATCATGCTCTAGAATTTTAGCCAAACTTGTCTGAGGCATCCCTGTACTTCTCCTGCACTTGAGTATCCTTCAAACCCTCACATGTCCTAGATGGAACATTACAAAGCCTCTTAATCAAATCACCAACCGACCTACAATGTTCATCATATGCATAGTCTTCTAGTCCACCACTGCCACTTTTTTTCCCGAATGATCCTATTAACCCATCTCTTTATGACCGCATATTCATCATATCATCCTCATTATCGCTACCACTACCACTATCCTGCGTACATGTTGGGACTTCACAACCAAACAGTATGCCCTTTGATTCCAGTGGATTCACATAGAAGGCAAAGTGATCACCTCCATATGTATATATAGGAAGCCACTAAAACTACAATTGCATAATCAGATATTCACGTGTTCAAGCTCATAGAGGCAAAGAGTCGGAAGAATAATTAAAAAAAATGTCAAATATGAGTACAAGGAGAAGGAAGAAAGAAGAAGACGAGAAAAGGACGGGAACTTATGTTCAGATTAGTCCTCATATTTTCTTTTGTGTAAATGGTCCCCAATATTTTATTTGCTAACAAAGCTGGTCCCCTATACGGTGACCAAAATTAGGTAAAAATAAAAAAGACGAGGGATCAATTTTGTCATAAATAAAAAATAGGACCCATTTGAATGAGATTACAAATATAAGGGACCAAATTGAACAAAAGAAAAGTTAAGGGACCAATTCAACCAAATTTAGAAACATCGTCAATAGTGTAAATAACTCCAATTCATACAAACCCACGAATAGCAAAAACAATCATCCAAACACACAAAAACAACATCAAATTTCAAAATACAAGCAAAAACCCTCTCGATTAACATAATTCAATTACAAGGTACGCAATGGGCTTGTGCAATATCTAAGCTTCAAGTTCAATAGGCATTTACGTGAGAGAGTATGTCAGAGTATAAAACTAACTCAACCCCGGGCCTTCAGTCATCAGCTTAAACTTTGAAATTGTTGGTTCCTTGAAATAGTTTTAGAGCCTTGTTAATCAAGAGGTTATGAGTTTGAATCTCAACAACCCCTTTGAATAGTAACATAATTTAAGGGGTGGGCATATGCAATATCCACGCTTCTAAACCCAATGGCCATTTACGTAAGTATAAAACTAATCACGAGTCTTCGCCCTTCAGCTCAAGCTATTGGAATCTTTGGTCCCTTAATAATAATACAAGCAAAAACCCTTACATTCCCTAACAGATTGTTCGGATATTTGATCGGATTTGAGGACTTTATGTTATTAGTTCATAGTTTTTACTGTTGCATCTTATAATTTTGAGGACTTTTTTCCTTGACCCTTTGAACATTCTTTCTCTCTTAAATCTTATCACTTTTTCAACCAAAAGCAAATCATCTAAGCACACAAATACACCAATAAATTTCAAAATCCAAGCAAAAAACCTTACATTCCCTAATGGATTGTTCGGATATTGGATTGAATTTGAGGACTTTATCATAGTTTTTACCGTTGCATTTTATAACTTTGAGGATAGCTTATCCTTAACCCTTTGTACATTCTTTCTCTCTAAATATTGTCCATTTTTCAATCAAAAAAAATATCATCTAAACACACAAAAACATCATTAAATTTCAAAAACCCTTACATTCCCTAACGGATTGTTCGGATATCGAATCAAATTACATTATGTTATTAGTCCATGGTTTTTATAGTTGTATTTTATAAGTTTGAGAATATCTTATCCTTAACCATTTGTACATCCGTTCTCTCTTAATATTATCTGTTTTTCAATCAAAAAATCATCTAAACGCACAAAAATACAATTAAATTTCAAAAAATTCAATCAAAAACACTTACATTTCCTAGCGAATTATTCGGATTTGGATCAAACTTAACCCTAGCAGCCCCGCCTTGCGCCTCAACGCGCTTGATCTCCTCCACAAGGTCAGGCGCAAGCCGAATAATCGCCGCAAAAGATAGCGACTCGCCGGGAACGAGCCTGAACGCCTCGTCGGCAGCTGCTACGTTGGACAAAGCCGCCGGCGCCGGGGAGTTCCGTGCACCGGCGCCCAGAGAGAGGCGCGCCCCGGCGCCCGAAGCGGGGCGCGGTGGGAATGTGTTGCGCTTGGGGGCGGCGGCTCCTCCTCGGCTTACGCCGCCACCGCGGCTGAATTTGTGGGACCCGCCGTACATGAGTAGGTTACTGTGTTGGTGGATTTCGGTGTGGAGAGGGATGAAGAAAAATATTGAACGGCGGTTTAATATTTTTGGTGGAAAAAAGATAATTATCACTTAGATATTATAAGATTTGACTATTTATTATTTAAGTTACATTTGGTTTAATTTTTTAATAGTTTAAAATTATAAAAATAATTTAGTTAACTGCAAGACTGGCATTTGGTTGACAGAAAATATCTTTTTACATCTTTTTCACAGCTTAATTAGAAATATTAAAAAATTATTTTATAACTAAACAGAAAAAGATACAAAACTGGATCTTTTTTACAACTTATTTTATAAAAATATTTTTAAAAAATTATATTAATATTAAATTTTTACCACTGTGGCTTACTTTTACTTGTTATCACCACCCTCACCTACCATAACCCTTTTTTATGCCAATTGGTCGCTATATTCATCGCTTTCCATTACTGTAATTAACTATTTTTATGATTATCTCTTATCTATTATTATTTATTAATTTATATTATTAAGTTATTTTTGAGATTATAATAGATAAGTTTATTTTTTAAACTTGCATTTGATACTTTATTTTGCAAAAAATATCTTTCTGCGCAACATAATCAAACTTTGCTATAAAAAGATACAGATCTTAAATGAACAGATCTTATTAAAATGGATAAGATAAAAAAAGATAAGCTGAAATAAGTTGAACCAAACCCACTCTTAATTATTCTAACATTTAAAAATATATAATAAGATATCCTAAGGTTTAACAATTTAACACCTAGGTAACCCATAATTTATAAATTTTTGGGTTATTTGCTTCAAAGATCATTGTACTTATTATATTAATTTAGTATTTGTGCTTTTAATTGTATTAATTTAGTCCCTCTATAATGTATAATGTGTCAATTTAGTCATTTGGTTAATTTTAAGTTATTGACATATTTTTAACGATACAATCATATCATATGCAATTAATCCATTATAAATTTAGTCATTTACTCAACTTACCAAATCTATGTCAAGACATTACAAATTTAATTAACAAATTAACATAAAATGACCAAATTGATGCAATTTTAATTGTAGATGGACTAAATTAACATAATTAAAGGTACAAGAACTAAATTGACATAATAGATAAAGTATAGAGATATTTGGCATTAATAACCAAAAATTTTGTCAATCAATAATCATTCTTCCAAAATTAGATAGATTTTCATTGAAAATTACGAAAGCGAAATATAATTATGATAATATATATTATTATAATCATACGCTATATTAATAATTTTTTTTGCGTAAAATTTGGTCTAGTTAAAAAAAAAATCATCATATTCCGTCATACGGTACCTACGTCACTAAAATATTCAAACCTTATAATACCTCATTACATATATTTATACGTTATGTTACGTAGATAATAAATGGTCAAAGCTTTGGATATCTAAGTGATAGTTTCCTAATTTTTTTAGTGCATGAATTTTGTAAAGTAAAATTTTAGTCAAAAAGTTGTATTTATTTAATAAAATAGTGTAAATGACAATTTAGAAAGTGTAAAACTAGTCGTTATTTGATGGCAAACCCAACATCATCTCGTTGTACCTCTTATCCACGCAATAGCTATAATGTTGTGACAGTACTAATAAAGAATAGTAAAATGAGAGACTTGTTTTACACTCTTATACGCCGTTGTTTTAATTATTTTATTAATAAACTAAAACAATATTTCACAAAATTAGTGGATTAGAAAATTAATATATTAAACCTCGTGAGATTATGTCTAATTTAACCTAAAGTTTACTTTGTATCAGTTATAATTTTTTGTTTATAATTTTTCGTTTTTGAAAAAAATTATATTTTATGTTATAAAAAAGTTGTTTTTTTTTTTTACTTATTATTTTCAATCTTACTGAAAAAATAAAAATAAGAAAAAATTACTCTTAAAATAGGCTAATGTTATTATTACAGTAATATTTATTAGTATCGAGTAATAACAAATACTTTTTGAGCGTTTCATGTTGACACTATCTTGACATTAATAAAAAACATCGTGTCTAGGGTGTTTATAGTTTGATGAAATGTGTTGAAAAATATTTTAGTTCAATAATCGTAATCAGAATGCTAAAAAATTTATATCGATTATCGTAACCTAAAGGCCGACTAACCGACTTTCGGTAAATCAATAATTTGGTTTAGCTATGCCGGTTAACTTGTAACCAAAAAAATCATGCAACGCCTTTTCATGTTGTATAATCTACCTCATTAATGGTTTATAACAACAAAATAAAAAAAAATAAAAAAAACATTAAAAGTAATAATATTCAACAAATTAGAAACTTACAATCATATTCTAAAAATATAAACACATAATATCTCATTTTAATCAACAAATGGGCACCGTGGCAAAGTAGAGCTTAGTTATTATTTGGGATATAACAGTTAGGCACAAGTACTCCATGATTGAAGATAAATTGGTGAAAAAAATATAACATTGATCATGCATTATAGAGTAATTACTTATATATTAGAAAAACACATTGTAGTGAACAATATAATATTATGAGCGTGTAAAAATATATAGTTAACATATATTATTTCGGTAAATCAGTTAATCAAAATGGACAAAATTACTAACTGTATCGTCCCAAAATACCTCAAACTTATTCAGTTCGTTTAATGAATTGAGAAATTGATATGGTTAACCACGTTTTCAGGTGGGTATTTTGGAAATTTGGTTCGATATTTCAATTAAGGATTTTCTTCAACACATCTAGTCCTACCCTCTATTAGTATAATTTTTGTATAATACACATTTTGGCCCCGTATCCGATCTATTTTGTTTAAAAAAAGCACTTACGTATCATTGCTAATAATACGGTAAAAAACGTATTTTCTTGATATAATCCATATAATACACGTATTATATCATATGTCCATTTTTTCTCATTTAAAAAATAAATAATAATTAAATATAATCAATACCCTTAACTAAATTAAATACCCACATTCTATATAAAATTTATCGTTTTTACCCTTGAACTATTGATTATAACCTATCATATTTTACGTGTTGTGTTTTTATTACTACTATCGTGACTAATATTATTCTTACTTTAATAAATCAACAAATTATTGACCAATATTTTTACGTATATAACAGAGTAATACACTTACATATTAAGGCCTTGTTTGGTTGCTACGTGAATTGAATTCCCGTGAGAAGTTGTATTTTTCGAAAATTTAATTATCGTGTCAACTTCATAGGAAGCAGATAAAGAAGGTTGGTTGTCGGGGTGAAAAATAGAACTTCTTTGCAGAGCTTAGTTAAAAATAAATGAATTAGAACTTACCCGAGATTGTCTACTTCCTGTAAACCAAACAAAAGCTAAAATTCACATTTTTCATGAAATTCTAATTTTCGTGTTTACTTCCTACACTCGCAGAGGACTACTACCTACTAGGAGCATAAACAGGTCGCACCAACTCGTCATAAAGCTTGGCTTGCTTTGAGCTCGAGCCAAGTCAAACTGGCTCGTTTAGCTTATTAAGTTGAGCCTAAGCCTAATGAAGCTCAAACTCGTAAAGCCCAAGTGAGTTTTATTTAGTCTAATATATTTGCTTAAATATTACTTAATGAAGTCATATTAAAGCCTAAATGAGCCCATTTCGAGTTTAAACGAGCCTATATTAAATTTAAATGAGCCAAAATATTGCAAGCTTAATTCAAAACTTGCTGAGCTTAGATCGAGTCGAGCCTAGGTCGAGCTTTTGACAAGTCGAGCTCGAGCCAGAACTTTCAAAACTCTGTGAGTTTCGAACCAAACCCAAACCGAGCTTAATGCTAACGAGCTGTGGCTCAAACTCGGCAGGCTCGGGCCCAAACTCGGCTCAAATACACCTCCTACTGCCTACCCGCAAACCCTAGTCATCCACCAAAAAGAACCCGAGCCGGAGGCCCCCGACACTATATAACGAACCGGTTCGATCTATCAAATTGATTGTTTTCGAAACTGCAATTGAGCAATTGACCCATCTAGCAAGCAATCTTAGACACCATCGCATAGGGTTCCTGATCTCTCAAATTCGAACCTGCAACAATGCCTACAGGTCTGAATAATCTTTGATTTTAGTTCAATTAATCGTGGATTTCGTTGATTAATTATCATCTTCATTGTCTATGGAGTTATTGCATAGACAAAAATTGTTATTGTCAGAGTAATAATGTAACTTACCAACAATAAAACCTATGAAATTGCCTTAAACACTATGATTTTGCTTTGCTAATAAAAATTTTACCGTGACAGTAACGTTACCTTTGTTTATTTTTGTGCTAATTTCAGTGTTATTGGAGACTATTTTTCTGTAATGAATCGATATTTTGTGGGAGTTATTATTGTGAGGCTGAAATTAATATTGCCGATGTGAGCTAAAAAATAGTGATTTTAGTATGATAATAATAATTTTACTCTAGTAATAATATTATATTATTTTTTCGTGTGGTTGTGTGATTTTTCTGTATACTTTGTTCAGAAAGATCGTGAACTTCAGTTCAATTGATCGGTTCATTCTTGGCTTGATTATCAGTTTTGTTCTTTTATTTCAATTAATATTCCGCTTAATCGTCGTGATATTGGGCAGTTATTTATTTATTTTTGTTTACATCTTGAAAGCCTTAGAGAGGGGATACTGGATTCGTACCCGCGTCATGAGACTGGCCAACTATCAGTTTGACCATTGAGACAAATTGGGGACTGACTAGGGAGTTATTTGCATTGTTGGTCTTTTGGGTTTTTAGGTTTGTTCAAATTGGTTCTTTTGTTTAAAATGGTTCATAATGTTTGTAATTTTGTTCAAATTAATACCTCATCTTTTTGTTTGTTCAAATGGGGCCTAATGTTTAATGTATGACAAAATTAGTCCGCCATATGGTGCCAAAATTATGTAACAATTAAAAAGATGAGAGACTGATTTTGTCATGAAACAAAACGTTAGTGACAATTTTGAACAAAAGGAAAGACGAGGGACCATTTTAATAAGACAAAAAAACAAGAGACCAATCTGAACAAATTTAAAAACATTGGCAGACCAATGATGTAAAGAACTCTATTCCGGGTAGTCCCTATTGTGTTCAATGTCAGCTGGGCATGTGACTTAATTATCAACTTCATTGTTTAATTTTGTGTATTTCATTATTTCTGCTGTAGGAGGTAGGTTTTTTATTATGACAGGGTCTTTGGGAATTTTTTGTGGTGATGAATTAATTTTTCGATGTGTGGTTATGTGATTTTTCTGCATAGTTTTCTCAGAGAAATCGCATACTTAAG